>JAFBMR010000005.1:2400000-3600000 GCA_019976455.1 Aspergillus sp. 'subgen. Cremei'
ATTCTATTTTCTGTCAATAACAGACATAATATTAATATTTATATCGTTCTTAATGATTAAATCAGTTCGTAGATAGATATTAATGAGATCGGTAGAATATTCTACTCTACTCTGTATCTCCGTGGAGGTCCTCTGTAGAGGTAGAGAATCATCATACGATAGCATCTCATGCATGAATTCCACGAGGGAACCATCTCACCGCTCCTTTGACATGCTGTCAGTCGTTCATCAAGCATGAAATCCCTGATCTTCCAGTGGATAAAACAGTCTATATTATAGGTATAGCTGGGATTCAGAGGCATTGGTCGATGCCCTCTTTTCTCGCACTTTGATTCTTTTTTGGTGGACAAACGGTATTAACCGTACAATACGGCCTGATAGCGGGTGTATCCCCAGCATCCGTCGGGCGAAACAGGGATGTGTGACGGTATCCGTACGGTACCGTACGGCCCGTACCCACTGGTAACGCAGCACTAGTGCCATTTTCGTCTTCCGTCCGTTTCTCCCTCTTTTTTTCTCTCGCTCTCCCTCTTCTTCTCCTCTTCTCCTCTGCTCTTCTTCTGCTTCTTCGCTTTCTCAGCTCTTACTTTCCACTTGACTGTCGATTATCGAGTGTCAAATATTGACTATCGAGTACATATATTATTTATCAACCATCTGTCGCCATTTCCTTGTCTTTAGTTGGCCTGTCTTCTCCGACAGACCCGGTCAGCCGTACTTTTGCCCGTCCCCTCTCCACACCATCCATGAGGATCTACTAGGCCAACTTGCAACGCCGCCCACGGCCTCTTTTTCCTTTCCAACTCTCTCGTCTCAACTCATTCTTGGTCTCTCCATCTGGATTTCAGCCCCAATTCAATTCAATAACGAACTCACGACGAAACGGTCTACTTGATTACTATATACTCAAGCATATTCAACACACCGTGGCTAGTACTCTAGCTACTGGCCACAACATGCGCTCGATGGATGCTTTGGGAGCCTTCTCCCATCTTTCGGATAACGTTCCATCCTGGATCAATCGAGTATCCGAGCTTGCCGCCTACACTGCCGCCAAAAACGCCGAGTACAGCGAGGCCTATAAGACATACTCCAAGGGAAGAAAGCCGCGTCGACGAAAGAACAGTTCCGTCTGCTCGATTCATACCGAAGATTTGGACAAACCGACCCAGGACCAGGAAGAGGCCGAAGAGACCGAACAGACTGAAGAAACGACCAGTGAGACTGGCTCTGCTGAGAACCCGCTCAAGCGTGGATGCGACGACGCTTTCTCTGGTACTTCCGACGACCCGCTGAATGTGGTCAGTTTGCGACACAATGTTATTATTCACTACGACGGCCACACCCAGCAGACTCTCGAGGAACTCGTCCGGGATATCGGTACGGCAAGGAACAACATCCGCAAAGGCAAAATGTCACAGCTCTCAGCCCCTAGTCTCCGACCTGGTATGAGGAATATAAGACCACCACCGTCGCTGCCAGAAGAGGCAGACAGTCCGGCCTCTTTGCTGCCCAACATACGCAGCGCCCGCAACCGAGGCCCTCCAAAGGGGTCGCCGTTTGATGCTGCCGATAAACACCTCGAATTGGCCCACAGTATGTGTGAGACGGCAGCGTACCAATTCCTCCGTGTGGGAACCTGCTCGGCCGAGCTGAGCAGCGTCGAGGGGAAACTTGCGACTCTACAAAGAATGGCTACCAGCGAGGTAGAGCGACTTAGAGAGGAGCAGAAGCAGCAGCCTCTGGAGGAAGAAACCCCCAGCGACCCAGCCAAAGATGATAAACCCCTCGCGTCAGCCGATGGAGCGATTGAGGTAGACGATTCGTCAGACGTATCTGTCGAATCGATTGATTTGACAGCGTTCCGAGCGAATCGGAATCGGTACAGAGCCTAGGACGAGGACAGCCACCTCATCCAGTCATTTTCGATATTGCAATTATTTGAGCGACTCAGCACCCATTCCTTGCGTTTAGCGTTGTGGAAGCATTTGATCGTTGCCCTGAGCGAGAAAAGGCATTCCATCTAGCGGGTTTTCCTTCTTTTCATTCCGAATACCCTTGGACAATCATTCTTTTTATTATACATCTTTCATTGACCGGTCTATTTATGAGTTTGGCTGGGAGCATGGTGTTGGCATTGGCGGCGTTTGATTTAGCAATCAATTAGCATATATACGATTTCTCATATTCAAACTGTGCACTGTATTGTGTAGTGGTGACATGACCAAGCGTTCAGTAGCTATGTACTCCGTATTCAGTTCAGCATGGACAACGGAACTAACTCGGTAAGTTGGCAAAAAATCGCCGCACGTGGAAAACAAAAAAACCAGCAGAAGAAAAACCACCAAAAAAACCAAGTCTAGCCAAACAAACGCCAATCCCACCCCCAATCAGGCCAGATACAGCCCATAAATTACCACTACTATGAAATAGTCCATCCATCAACCATGGGTCCACCTCGGTAAATCCAACTTCGGAAATCGACCTCCTAGCCAATCAGCACCGACAGCAGCCATCCATTACGAGCGCTGTATCATATTGGTTATGGACCGTACTTACAGTACAGAATGGAAACACGGAGTAAGCGGAGTTGCGAACCCCTAATTCCTGGTAAATTACATGATACATATTTTACTGCGCTACTGCAGCTCGGACCGGGAGGGATTTCCCCCCTCTTTGCCCAACAGCCCAATCGAATCGAATCAAGTCGTGTTTCCTTGTCTGAGCCTGACAAAACTCTCCATAACTGTACCCATGAAGAAATGGGATGATGGGACACTTTCTAATGGCCAATCGTGTAGGAAACCCCAAAAGAGAACTATCACTTGACTTGACCTCACCTAAATCATAAGCTAAATATGCACATACAGTAGTACTCACTACTCTGTACCTAAATAAGTCTGCGTATCCCAGTACTGAGTGAGGACCGAGACAGGCAGGCATGTTCCCTCTGCAGAACCCAACAAAAAAAACTCTGTTTGCCTTCAAGCCCATCATGCTGTCTGATAGGCAGGTATGTGCATATGCCAGACAACCAAAAGGGGAATAGGAACGAGCGTTTCGATGGGCCAGTTAGAGAGTCCCGATTTGGGGGGATCTGGAGTTTATTTTATCGCTCGCGTTGCGTTTCGGGTTGATTGAGTTGACTTGATGATACTCGAGGGTACTTTTTTATTTTCAATTATTTTTGGGTGTTGGATGTAGGTAAAGGGTGATATTAATGATTTTATTATAATTATCGTTTTAAGGTATGGATTGTTACTAAATAAATAATGCCCTCCCCCTCTGCATACAAACCAAAGACAGTTAAAATGTAAGGTAGGTAAACAGAATGAGGGGCACCCATCAACATGACGAATATTTTCACCGAGAAAAAAGCAAAACAAAGACCAAGACCAAGACAACCTAACGAACACCTGGAAAAAAGCAAGCAAGAAAAAAAAAGAAAATAAACAAAAACGAAATGTTTAATCAGGTCCTGCCCGGGATCGAACCGGGATTAGTGGAATCAGAATCCACTGTGATGACCATTACACTACAGAACCGTGTTTGTATATATTCTGGTTTTCTTATTTAGGTTTATTAAACTGAGCATTTGTTCAGAGGGCAGAGGGTAGATGAATGTCAACAGTTGAATATCATAGGTGGTAAGCAAAGAAACCAACACGGGGACCCCATCAAGTAAGGAAATAATCGTCTGTCTGCAAGTTCCAAACTTATCGCCACCCGCTGCCTTTCTTTCTTTTCAGCTACGCTCAGTCGCCCACACACGGCAACTAGGTCACTACCGCACTACACAGTACACTACGCTTATTATGATATTCATCACTGGTGGATATTGTATTCCCACTTATCGGGTCGTACAGACTAATTTCTTTTCCAGAGAGTTTGTCTTACCCCTGCAGAATGACAGAATGTACATCATAACCCGATGGTTGGGTTCTTGGTATGGACGTGCGGTTTGTAATGTACATATTTATTGATGTTTCTTTCTGATGACAATTAAATTGTGACGGTTTTGCCTTGCAAGTCGCCGAAAAGTGTCCGATTGGGTATTGTTTTTGAAGTTTCGATAGTTGTGTTAGATGCAGGATATAGTTATCTTCACGACTATAAGGGTGAGGGGATTCGGTTGGCTAGTTGGTTGTTGCTATTATTACGCGACCAAGTATACGATTTAAGTCATAGTCCATAAACATAGGTTGCATGCTGCTATATAGTGTGCAATCATGATGCTGGATCACCAATCAAGTCCATCGTGAAACACAAGAACATAACACATAATTAGTCATAGAAGCGAAGGAAAAATTAGAATATTAGATCACCGAGGATATACAGCCCAAGGCTGACTGAGAACTGGGTATCAAAAAGACAAATATCCAAATCGGTATATACGAGACAACCACCCTGTATACAACCCACTAATAGTAGATCTTCTCTTCGTAGATGGGTGGCTCGCCCTTGTCCATGTCCCAGCAGATCTTGTTCTTCTCGTCCAACCAGGCGTCCTCGTCGGTGATGGGAATCACCTTCATGGTGTGCTCGACTTCCTGCTTGCTGACACCGATCGGGTCACGAGGAATCCAGAGCAGAGGAGCAGAGGAGTTGATCGAGGGGTGGAAGTACGCATTGCGCTCGACCTCGGGAGGATAGGTTGTGGCCTCGTCGCGTGGGGCCCAACGGCGCATCTGCTCGTAGCTGCTGTAAATGTCGGGACGGAACCATCTGATGATGAAGTTCGCGTTCGGGTCAGGGGCATTGCCCTCTCCGTTGGTCAAGCCCTTCTCGGCAGAATCAACGTTGGCCATGCCACTGTCGTGAGGGGAGCCACTAGGGCCGTCGGAGTTCTCATCCACAGAGTTGCCCAGCTTGCGGTCCTTGGACAGGAGAGCTTCTTCCTCGTGTTCCAAGTTCTTAGGGAGGAAGTTGATCAATGGCTCAAGAGCGCTGTTGAGAGACATGTGGTACAAGATGGTGGCAACCAGAGAGATGATCATAAGGATCAAGGGACCAACAGAAATTGGATCCGACGCGGTTCCAATGGCAAACAGACCAATCAAGCAGACGTTGAGCAGATAGCAACCGACAGTGATGTGCTGCAGTCCGCGGTAGAACGCCTTGCCCTGAGTGTCGATGTCTGCGTTGGACACATACAGCATGTTGTATCGGTAGGCAAAGTAGAACAAATACAGACCAATGGTCGAAAACCCAAGCACCAAGGGCTGGATGCACGAGTAGGTAATGGCTAGAACACGTTAGCAATAAACTCAACTACCATCTCAATGCAAACTCACCAATAATCACCAAAAGTGTAAAAACAGGGTAAACAGTTCCCCATCCCAGACCGGAAAGCAAAGACCAGCGAGTGTAAATCTTACGAGGGGTTGTGTCAAACAATTTACCCAAGATCTTGCCAACGATCAAACCACTAATCTGGAGGAGCGCACCAGCACTGAACGACAGTCCCTGGAGGATAATGTACGAAATGTAAAAGTTGGAAGCCTTGGGGATGTTGTTGGCAAGTAGCGTAGCGGCGCTGGCAGGGTTGCTGGCAATCTTGCTAGCAACACTGGAGGCAGAGGACGCGACAGTGACAACCAAAAAGGTTTGAATCACCTGGAAGGCAAAGTACCAGTTCTGGACGGTCAATTCCACAGCGGCCAAGGTGGGGTCACCACTCAATTTGGCCATCAATCGAAGGATGATTGGAAGCACAGCCATGAGAACAGACTGCAAAACAGTAGGAAGAATGTTGGTAATGATACCCATCAGGAAGGATGGCATATTGTTGATGAAACGAAGGAAGTGGACCTTGTTCGTGAGGGAGTTGATGTTGGAGATGGCACCAACAACAGCAACGGGAATAGTCCAGAACACAATAAGAGCGACAACAAACGCCATTGTGACACCGTACCGAAGCAATCGCTCCCACCACTTGATGCGCAAGTTCGACCAGATGACCTGAGTGGGGTCTAAGCCGATATAACGAGGTGCCATGCGCAGAGGAAGGTTATGAGCCACAGACTGGTAAGCAAGCTGGGCATCAGTCTGGTGATAGAATTCGACAAAAACCGAAGTAACCAACTTAGCGTCACCCGCACGGTGCTTGGCCTGGAGTTCTTCGATCTCCGGAGTGAGACGTTCAATTTCCGATCTAGCCCAGTTGATCGTGTCGACCTTCTTTCCGATGAGCATCTTGAGTCGGTGCGTGGGACGGTCGGATGCCTTGACCCAACGGGCGGCAACAGATCCAGATTCTTCGCAAGAGCCTTCGGCGAACTCATCGTCGGGAAGAGGCTCGGTGTTGCCTGACTTTTCTTGTTTCTTCAAAGCCTTGAGGCGGTTGCCGTTGGCCATCATGATGAGCTTGGTTTCCGCACCCTCGAGCTTCATAGCGGCATCGTCACGTTCCTCGACCTTTTCTGCCAACTCCTTGGTGTCGGTGGTGAGCCAGACATTCTTCACCTTTTCAGTGCCGAACATCTGACGGATCTTGTCCCGGTTGAGATAGTCTTCAGTCACGGCGGTGAAGAGCACAGTGCGCGACGACATACGGCTAGCATAAGCCGGGGAGAGGGAGTAGGCTTGACGCAAGTTGATGTAGAAAATGCTCTCTCTAGTGACGGTGAAGAAGACGAAAGCTGGAGATAAAGTTAGAGCGATTCAACCCATTCAAGTCTCTAGTACATACCCAGGAAGATCCAAGCAACAAAAGCGTGGGCAAAGTAGCGACCTTTGCTATCGCCGACGTTGGAGATACTCAGAAGATCCAATTGCTGATTGCCCGCTCCACCGGTAGCGTTGACAGGGAACAAAATGGGGAAGGTTATAAAGCAGCCAACGAAGCAGATCATGGAAACGACCTTGAGGAAGCGAATCAAGAGGTAGGCGTCCATAGAGTGATGCTGCAGCACATACTCATCGGGCAAGCGGTACATGCTAACAATCCAATCCCAAAGTCCAGTAGGCGAATCGGGGGTGCGCTCCGATTCGCGCAGACTGCCCACATAGGTACGGGGCATATACATGCGACGCTGACTCTTACGGAGAATGACAAAGAGGATAACGAAGGCAACGGCAGGAATCAACGCAATGACCAAGGTGCTGACCAGACCGGAGGCCGAAGAGCTGGTGCTTTGAACATCATCGTCCTGTTGATATTAGAGATGATTCTACGCGACACGCGCATCTTAAGGGTTTTTGAATCGCACTTACAGCACGACGAGTCAATTGATGAAGGCCATCAAGGCCAGCATCGTAGGTGGCCATTGTGGCGATAGAGCGATAGAGACGACTCTCTTCGTGATGTTAAAGTAAGGAGTTCAGAGTGAGTTGAAAGTGGCTCAACATCCACGGGGATGCAACCCGACTCAGGAGATTAAGTTAGATAAACGTATATTAAGTGGTAAAGGAGGAAAAGAAAAGAGAAATCAAAAGAATGGAAAAAGATTGAAAATCCTCGCAGGGAGAGGCGATCAAAAAAGGAAAACCGAGTGGAAACCGAGCGATCGTGGCTCAAGGGGAGAAAAAGCTTAAGGGAGCGACGAAGGAAGAAGAAGAGGGGCAAATCGAGATCCAAAGAGTCACGTTTTTTGCGTCTGATCCAGATCAGAAAACTCTAGCAAAAAAGCTGCGTAATGGGACCCAGCTGGAAATACCAATTCAGCCACCAGGAATGTGTGGGAGAGAAAAGAGTGACGGAGAAAAAGAACACAAAGAGAGGAACGAGGGAACTCCACCAGAGCCAAACAAAGGGCAGACGTGGTTCAGTTCGTTCTCAGCTCAGAGTTTGATCATCAAGGTGCAGTCGATGATGGAAGATGATGATGGTTGATGATGAATCCATGGTGTTAGTCTGTTAGTGCTGGGGCTAGGGGATGCCCGATCGTACTGCCACAGATCTCAGCCACATCTTTATTATTATTTGATTTCATGTGTTAGCAGTCCCCAGGGGGTACATGGACTGCGACCGTACCATGGATAAACTCTCCCATATTCCAGTCCCTCTTCTGTGCCTCTTCTGTCCCTGTCCCTGTACCTATTTTCTGTACCTATTCATCTCCAGTATTATCCTGTACCTGTACCTGTATGAAGTCTGACATCAGGATAATCATTATCATTACATGCTTTACCAACAACACTATTGAAGTCTCTTCCCTAATCACATCGAATAACCTCAACCTCTTCCTGGTCCTGGGTAAACTACCTGCAACTACTCCCAACTAAAGCCACACTAGCCAACTAGTCGCCGTGTTAAAAGTACTTGCATCCATGGATGATTTCAGTTGCCTTTTCGACTTTATCGCCGACTGACTTGGCTCCAGTCATTTTTTCTCTCCTTTTTTTTTCTCGGTGGCAAATCGCTTAGATGGTTTAATTGGGAAAATTATTTCCAAGGTTTTGATTTGTGCGTTTGGCAGGGATGGCTTTTAATTTGGTTTAGACTCCACTGATAGACTTTTAATAATAATAATATTATTATTATTGCCTACATTATTACTATTATTCTCGCTTACCGTACAGTCAGGCTGGAGGCAGTAGACACAGGTCGCTAAACACGGCTGCAACTGTGATCTGCTCTGTTCATCTGTCGATCGCAGAGTCTTTTCATCATGTATCATCATCGAATGTTATCATTACTATTTTCTTCCTGTTTCACCGCAATCTGTATGCATACCGTAACATTGGGAATCTCCTGCTCCACCCGATCATCCATGGTCAATGCGCCCACCACGATCTCTACCGTAGTTGGCAGTCCACTCGATGACGCTTACATTCCATGTGATTGCTTTACAGTTTGCACCTTCCACTGGTTGCCTTGAGGAACAGTTCCTGGAGAATGATATCAAATCAATTGCCGCCTGCGGTCTATCACGTACAATACACTAAATCACTTCATATCCTATCATCTCACCCCACGGTCGCTTGCAACTCCTTCTCAAACGCATCGATCCCTCGAATCGGCGGCACCAGCATGAGAAAACTCATCAGTATCTCATTAAAATAAAACTGCAGGTCCGGCCGGAGCTGCTTGTGCGTCTTCAGCAGCTCCCCCGTTGACCACCCCCGTTCCGGATCCTTCAGGTCCGCATCATGTCCTTCTTCCAATAGCAGCCAGACCAACGTCTCTACCGCCGGATACCGGTCCAGACTATGCGCTTTCACGGTCGCAGACAGATGTGCCAAGAATCGACTGGTCTTGCTCGCCGAATCTTGATAATCCCACAAGGCAGCCGTGATATAAATCAATGCTGCCGTACGGGAAATCTCCTGAGTCGGAGCTCCCGGCACCACATACTTGCGCGAGTCGTGCGGCACCTGCGATGGGCGAGGCCCGCTGGAAAGCAGCGGGAATAACGGTCCCTCCATCTGAAATGATTCCCGGCGTTGGGGAACCGTCGAGATATATCTATCCGTGCTTTGCTCTGCCATCAATTCTTCCGCGCCGCGAAGAAACGTGAGGAGCCACCGCTGGCCATCCACGTCGACCACGGGGTTGGCGGGAATCATGACATATCGTACGTAATGCATAAAGACTTCGACCGGGATATTACTCCCTGACAGAGGTCGGAAAACCTGTACAGCCTTATCTGCATACCGTTGGGCAGTTTCCTTGCTGCCAAAACGTTCCTCTTGTAGTGCCATTCCAGTCAATGCCATTGCGAAGTTGTCTTCGCCAATGTGAATCGACCCATTCAGAATATCCTCAATGCATTTGGTAGTCTGACCAAGGTGAAGTTGAACTGCCGGACAATCCTTTACACCGTACAGTTGCGCCCTCCAACGGGCACAATATGTAAGTACCACTGCTTGGAAAGCGAGTGGATGGTTCATTGCAGCTCGAAAAACTGCATTCTTGATATATATATTTTGACCCGACCAGTACGTCAATTTGTTCGTCCAATAATCAACCAGCTCAAGATCATCTTTACCCAAAACCATGGGTAAACTATCAAAAGGGTCCTTTCGGGAGGCGTCGAGCATGGTGACCGGTGAACCAAATGGTGAATTTGTCTGGGAAGCGGGGTTCAAGGATACAGGTCCTGTTGATAGCTAATAAATAAACACATCGTCAGCGCATGCTGAGAATATAAGAGGAGCAAAAGATCCAAAGTTTCTGTGTGCAAAAACCGCGTGGTATCCGAGTGCTGATGGTCATACCAAAGCGCTATTGCTAGCAGCAATTTCTTCGCTATTTCTCTGTATCCTATGTAGTTCATGACTGTCGCCGTATTCTAATTTCCCTTGCCAGGGGATACGTTGGGAGTGTCCGTCGTTGTCGCCAGCGGTCGAGTGTTTTCGTTGCCTCCGCTTCTCCTGAACATGGTGACGCATGACATGAGCCCGTTTCTCGCGGGAGGAGGAACTCGCATCGACAAAATAGAACATCTGGTTCTTGACGGGCTTCTCATCCGAAGCCGGAGCCCGTCTTCGCCTTTTTGGCTTGACAGGGGATGGGAGTTCATCGTTGCGTTCTATCCAAGTTGTTCAGCGTGAGCTGAGAGCGAAAGAGTCATAATTTAGTAACCCACAAAAGCACTGACCTGGTCGACCCAATTCAGGGGCTGAGTCCAACAGCACCGACTTGGATGCTGAAGGCGTAGAATCGGCAGTTGGGGGGCTGCCCGAAGACATCACGGGCCGTCTGGAGGCAGAAGACTCCTTGATTCCTAGAATAGCAGGTTGTTTGTTACAACCGCATATCGAATGAAGAACACCTGAAGACCTCCAGCACGATGGACCCTAAGCGTAGTCATTGCAGAGTTCGGTTCTGCCAGGAGATAGGGCCCTGATGGAAACGGTCATGGCAGGGATAGCAGGTCAACCTGATCGCTAGGTGTCTACTATCTACGGCATGGGCTAAGTTGCCCTTTCTTATTATGAGCAGAGCACTGCAGTGGGTCCTGAAGAGCCCCGTTCTTTCGCACCGAAACTATAAATGGCCTGGGAGCGTCGTCTGATTGGTCTTTTTGAGCTAGGTCCGGAAAAACAATCCCTGCAGCTCTTCACTGGCTGCCAGACTTTTCTTGGAACGAATCCGCTTGGTGGATGGCATGTGGGCTCGAGGACCTTTATCCCAAAGAGGCTAGCCTGAAGGGATAGCTTGGTTGCTACTGGCCCCACCAGGGTGTGCCTGTTGAAGAAGAGCTGACCTAATCGGAATGCTTAGCTAATATTCAAAAAGCACTTTACGCGTCGGTGCGCATTATTATTCCGCCGACGCGAACGCGTCGCCCACGCGTTTTCACTGAAAGAAGAAAGTCAACGAGAAATCGCAAAAGACGCCCGCAGAGGGGATCGGTTACCACCACCAACATTTTTGAGCCTCCAAACACACCCGCTAATCTATACACGATATTGTTTATCCCGAGTCCCTTGTGACTTTGACCTATCAATTTTGTTGAACGCCCTCAGCGGCCCTTTTCTGGCCCTGATCTATCCACCATGTCGTCCCTCTTTGACGCCGTTCTCCAGTCCGAATTGGGCGGCTCGACGGCTGGCTCTCACGACAGACGCCTGAATTCAGACCAATTCCCCAGTTCCCGACCACAGCCACCTTCTGAGAGCAATGGCCCGATGAGTGATATGAATGCCTTCCCCGATGACCAGGTTGTTGGTCCCAACAGCTCGACCGCGAGCCGGCTGCGAAATCCCTACCTTCCTGGCCCCCCCCGGTGGTCGACCTGGCTGGTGAAAAGGTGCAACAGGCCTTTGAGGAATTGCTGGAGACTTTCATGGAGGAACCTTCGTCGTCTGCGCCTCCGCCGTCTTCGGAAATCTTGAGTGACAAATATTATATCGCACAAATCCATGGCATGAGAAGATTTGACCTATCCACCCTCTATGTCGACTTTACACACTTGACATCGTTGGATAACCAGATTTTGGCCGACGCTATTGCGAACCAATACTATCGATTCCAGCCCTTCCTCACAAAGGCGCTGCACAATCTGATCGCTAAATATGAGCCCGAATACTTTGTTTCTCACCGACAGGTTGGCAGTGGCTCCTCGCAGGCAACGACAATGGCCGCAAATGCAAGCATATCTGATAACCCTGAGTTGGAGCGCAACATTCGCGAGAAGACACGCCACCAGCAGACGGACAGATTGTTCTCCTTGGCGTTCTATAACCTGCCCTTGGTCTCCAGATTACGACAACTCCGAACTTCCCAGATTGGCAAGCTGCTTTCCATCTCCGGCACAATCACACGAACCTCAGAAATCCGACCTGAACTGTCTCTTGGAACCTTCATTTGCGAGCAGTGCAAATCAGTCGTTCCCAATGTCGAACAAACTTTCCGCTACACAGAACCCCCAGAGTGCCCGAACAGCACCTGTGGTAACCGCATCGGCTGGCGCTTAGATATTGGAAAGAGTACATTTGTCGATTGGCAGAAGGTGAAGTTGCAGGAATCATCCCACGAGATTCCTACCGGCAGCATGCCCCGCACCATGGATGTCATTTTGCGAGGTGAAATGGTTGACCGTGCAAAGGCTGGCGAACGGTGTGTTTTCACTGGTACTCTCATTGTGGTCCCTGATGTTAGCCAGCTAGGGCTTCCCGGAGTGCGGCCGGAAGCGGTCCGCGATAACGGTTCTTTCCGCACTGGAGATGTTGGAGGTGGAGGTGTGACTGGTCTCAAGGCGCTGGGTGTTAGAGACCTGACTTACCGATTGGCTTTCCTCTCCTGTATGGTGACTCCGGACGCAACAACTCCCGGTCAGCAAACGAACCAGCAGCTGAGTGGCCAGTCTCATAACATCTTGGCTTCCTTGAATCAAAACCAAGAGCCTGAAAGCGATGACGACAAGGCGCAAGAGGCTCTTCTGCATAGTCTTAGCCCCTACGAGGTCCAGGATTTGAAGGCTCTTGTCCATTCGGAATATATCTACTCGCGCCTTGTGGATTCGATCGCTCCCATGATCTATGGACACCGGCAGATCAAGAAGGGTTTGCTTCTCCAGCTGATTGGAGGTGTCAGCAAGACCACAGAACAGGAAAACATGCAGCTCCGTGGTGATCTTAACATTTGCATTGTTGGTGATCCATCTACAAGTAAGAGTCAGTTCTTGAAGTAAGTCGCTCAATCTTCCATACTTCTATGATCTGAAGATTGCTTACAATTTATCTCAGATATATCTGCTCTTTACACCCCCGTGCGGTTTACACTAGTGGTAAGGCTTCGTCTGCCGCCGGTTTGACAGCTTCAGTCGTGAAGGACGCCGAAACTGGTGAATTTACCATCGAGGCTGGTGCTCTGATGCTTGCTGTATGTTATACTTGAACTTTGAATGGTCTTTTTTCTTGGAGCTGACAATTATCCAGAACGGGGGCGGTATCTGTGCCATTGACGAATTTGACAAGATGGACATTAGCGATCAAGTCGCTATTCACGAAGCCATGGAACAGCAAACAATTTCTATTGCAAAGGCGGGCATCCACACCACCCTCAATGCTCGTGCATCCATTCTTGCCGCTGCCAATCCCATTGGTGGCCGTTACAACCCCAAGACCACACTGCGGGCGAACCTGAACTTCAGTGCTCCTATCATGAGTAGATTCGATCTGTTCTTCGTCATTCGAGATGATCCAAATGAAACCGTGGACCGCAACCTGGCTGACCACATTGTCAATGTCCACATGAACCGGGACGAGGCTGTTCAGCCAGAACTCAGCACAGAACAGTTGCAACGCTACATCCGGTTTGCCCGGACGTTCAAGCCTGTCTTCACTGATGAGGCTAAGGCTTTGCTTGTTGAGAAATACAAGGAGCTACGTGCAAACGACGCTCAAGGAGGCATGGGCCGGTCATCTTACCGTATTACCGTTCGTCAGCTCGAATCTTTGATCCGTCTCTCCGAAGCTGTCGCCAAGGCCAACTGTGTGGAAGAGATTGTGCCCAAATTTGTTCGCGAAGCCTTCGATCTCCTCCGACAGAGTATTGTCACTGTCGAGAAGGACGATGTCGAAGTCGATGACGACGAAGAGGCTGCCAATGCAAACAGGGGTGATGATGAGGAAGACCAAGAGATGGCTGATCGCGATAGAGAAGGCGACAGCCCTATGCGTGACGATGTAGAGCAACAGCCCGCCCGCCAGAAGACCAAGATTACCTACGACAAGTACATGAAGATCTTGAACCTGGTCGTTAGGAGGGTCAACGAAGACGAATCCCAGGCTGGTGACGGTGTTGAGCAAGAAGAGCTTATTGTCTGGTACCTGGAGCAAATCGAGTCTGAACTCAACAACGAGGAAGATTTGCAGCGGGAGCGTGACTTGGCAATGAAGGTTTTGAAGAGAATGGTCAAGGTTTGTTTTTCCAATCTGTCTTTCGTGCTCTTTTACTAATCTCTCACAGGATAACATCCTTATGCCTATTCGCGGAGAAGGTCTGGTCGACACCGTCAATGCTGATGAAGGAGAAACACACAAGATCGTCTACGTCCTGCACCCCAACTGCGCTGTCGAAGAAATGTGATTTTCCTATTCCGATGTTCTTGAGTCCAAAGGCAGGGTAAAAGATTTAGCATGTATTAGGTGGGAGTAACATGGGACCAAGGGATAATGAATGATGATATCCATTTGTGATTTCGCTATCTGAGTACGATGTGGGTTTCTGTTGATATACTATATTCGATTAATAGGTCTGGTCTGAGGTGTAGCCTCAAATCCAGGATGAAAATTATGATATTATGGTCTGCATTCTACTCTCATTGATTCGAAACGACGTAGTTACTGCCAGAAGCTCAATGCTCTCTCTCTTTCTCTCTCTCGGTCGTATAGGATACTTACCCACTTTCAACCCTCATCGACTGACGCTTTGTTTCACCTCACTTCATTTTTGTGTTGTCATATACTCTCCAATCGCTCTGATCTCTAAACTACAACACCTCAACTCACTGCACTTTCATCTCATCCATCGCTCACTTGCTTATCTCGTCATCCCAGCCTCATATACATTCATATGCTTGATATAACCCTTCCTCTCTCACCTCACCTTTCATCACCTTCATCCATTCTTGACTTGAACCTCTTCCTATCTCTCACCTCCATCCTCGAGCCGCGATCCCGTGGCTATATAAACGCTCCTTTTTTCCTCTCTGGCTTTCTTCCCTCTACAACTATCTCCATGGCTCCGCTCCTCCCGTCTTATCTCTTCCTCGATGAACCCGTTGTTAAACCCCCATTTCGATATCTCCTATCATATGAATACCCTCAGCTACCTCTCTTCTCTTGATCTTCCTACAACACCAGTCCTTTTCCTCTCTTCTAGCACTACCCACTTCCTCTTGGTTCTTACAGACTAGAAACAGTCTATAAGGAACGGATATCTCTGCATTCCCTCCTCCTAACTCCCTCCACCTTCCCAACCTTCCATTCTTACCACTCGTCTCGTACAATCCCCTCCCCTATCATATCTATCTCTCCACTACATCACCATCCCTCTTTCCTTCCTCGTCCTTTCCTTTCAACCCTCCCATCCAAACCCCAAGTCGCAAAAAAATGAACGGCCAGAACGCTCAAAATGCCCAAGCCGATCAATACACTCCACCCGACCAACCCGCCCAAAACGACCAGACCGAGAAAGAGCAACTCGACATCAACGACAAGCTGCTTGAATCTATCGATGCCCGCCGAAAGCAAACCAGGTCAAAGGGGATGCTCGCGAAGAGTCTTCTTTCGCTCAAAAAGAATCTAGCCGGTGGTACTCCTACTCCTTTGGTCTTGACTAAAAAGGATATTCAAGGTCCGGTTGGATCAGTTGAGGAAATTGAACCGGGTGAACAGGTTGAAGAAGTCGAACTCAACAAACCCGCTGAAGAAGTTGAGCAGAATGAACAACCCGAGCAAGACAAAGAAGCTGAGCACGGTGAACAAGCTGAGCAAAAAGATCAAGTCCAGCAAGATGAAGAAGTCAAACCTGTCGAATCAGTCCAGCAAACCGAACCCGTTGAACGAGCCGAGCAAGCTGATGAGACTCAGCAAACAGAGCAGGCTGAGTACACTGAACAGATCGACCAAGTCGAACAAGTCAAGCAAGACGAACCGGCCGAAATAATAGAACCGGCAGATGAAAATTCAATGGCTCTTGTACTTTATACGGGGAAGCGCCCAACACCCATCGAAACCTCTTTTAACGACAATCCTATGTCAATTCCAAATGTATTCGATGAAGTACTCGACATACCGAGTATGGAGTTCGACGAATCATTCTTTTTG
This sequence comes from Aspergillus sp. 'subgen. Cremei', assembly GCA_019976455.1. NCBI lineage: Eukaryota > Fungi > Ascomycota > Eurotiomycetes > Eurotiales > Aspergillaceae > Aspergillus > Aspergillus sp. 'subgen. Cremei'. The sequence continues at coordinate 2,416,225 of JAFBMR010000005.1, forward strand.
GAATTATTCGACACTGAAAACGCCACCCAACCATTGGTTGATCAGTCGCATGAGACATTTGGTTCTCTGCCACTCGACTTCGCCCAGCTGTCTATGCCAGAGTTTAATGGCGAATTTGCATTACAACCCCTTCCGAACATTCCAGATGAACAGACCGATACTGTTTTGCCGGATGCCATCGAAGAACCTGCACAAACGCACGCGGTTGGCTCTTTTACCCAACCAGGCGATGTAGACTGGTCCGAGGACCTCGCAACGATAGAGGACGACTCGACCGAGTAAGTTCTCTAATGGTTGTGCTCTTCATATTTATCTAACCTATCTAGATTCCAAGAAATAGAAAGCTGGTACAACAACCTGAAGAAGCCTACACTGGCAGATAGAATCCGCTATCAAGCCGCAAAACAAGAGGAAGAAACTCGGAAAAAGCGGATGGAAAACAGAAAGGCATTAGAGGAACAAGAATCCAGCTCGACAGATGATGAAGCGCTCTTTTGCTCTGACAACGAGCCAGAAATACCGCCCCATGAGGGACCTAGCAATGGTGACCCTGGGCCATCCACCTTAATCGGCCGCAAAAAACCACAAAAGCCACGAGAAAGGAAGAATAGAATTTCTGCAGAAGAAAAGCGGAGAAGCAGACAGTTTGGTCTCGATATTGCTCTCGAGAAAGCACAAAAAAAGAAAGGGAACACACGAAAACGTAAGGCCAACAATACTGGCCAAAGTCTTGGAGCAAATTCCAGGGCAAAGGGCAATCGCAAGAAGCAAAAAACAACAGGACAAGACGATTATCTGGATAGCCTACTTTCTCGTGGCATTGTCGAAGACGCGCATGCCAACTCCTCTCTCCCAGCAATTCCAAGTCTTAACGGAAGAAACAAAAACAAGGCCCTCGCCGAGATCATTGCCAGTATACCAAATGCCGACCAAGAGGTGAAGGATGATAGGAAGAGAATTCTGGCGGCCACAAGGAAATTCACTCGCAGCGCACGAACCGACGGTCAAGACGGATGGAAGATCAAAGGCTTGCGGACCACCTTATACCATCACCAGGTTTGTTCGTTCTGTCCTTGTATTGAAAAGTTATTCTAACATGACAATAAAAATAGCTTTTAGGAGCAGCTTTTATGGTAAGTCAATATCCATGCAGCCTCAAAAGACTCTATCTGACTTGAGCAGCGTGACCGAGAAAACTCGCCCAAAGGGCCACTCGGGGGCCTGCTTTGTGACATCATGGGATTTGGAAAGACGATCCAGGCCCTAGGTAAGTCTGAAATGCTATTAAACCTACTTTATCTAATGCAATTTAGCGAACATGGTCGATGGCAAACCGTCGGATCCAGATGACCCAGTGAAAACAACACTGATTGTTGTTCCATCACATCTTGTGTCACACTGGTATGTCCCATGGGTTATGTATTTGGTATTCTGTTACAGGTCTAATTCTAGCAGGAAATCGCAAATACTCAAGCATTGCGACGTCAGCGTCGTTGGGACGGTGCTTGAGTACCATGCAAGAGCGAGGCTGTCATCCCTGGACATCGTCAACACAATCCAGCTTCACGATGTTGTGTAAGTAGACCCGCATACCATTCGTGTCGTATCACCTTTCTGATACATCTGCCAGCATAACCACATACGAGGAAGTTCGGAGATCTTATCCAAAGTTTCAGTTCTCGGGAAATAGCGACAAAAGTGAAGAGGAGATCGCAGAAGAGTGGGAACGGGCTTATGAAAGTGAAGCCGGGCCTTTGCATAAGATCAAGTTTCTACGAATTATTCTCGACGGTAAGAGTTGAACTGCTCTCGCCATGCTTGTATGAATCCACTAAAAATCTATAGAGGGACACTTGATTAGAACCATCTCGTCTTCGACCTCAATTGCTGTCCGGGCCCTCACTGGCAAGTATAAATGGATCTTGACTGGGACGCCTCTGATAAAGTAAGTATTTGGAACCCTGACACAACGATAGAGCTGTTGTAACTGATGATAATTGCAGTTGGCCAAGGGAACTTTATACATATTTTCAGTTTCTCGAAGTTCCGCACATCGGCCGGTATCATGATTTCAAACAAAATTATTACAATGTAAGTGAAGTTCCCCTAGTTTGGCATCAGTCGACTAATAATTCCTGATATTAGTCTGGTGATCCAAATTCACACCAGCGCCTCGTAAATTTACTTCGATCTATCCTCTTCCGTCGAACACATTCAAGCCGACTCTTTTCCCTGCCAATTATAAAATTACCAGATCTTAGCGAGAAAACCATTAAGATCGATTTTTGTGATGTCGAACGAAAGCTTTACACACTGATCGAACTGAGTTGCATTGATGAGATCAATGGCAAGTGTGCAGAATGATACAATACTATGTGTTGGAATAAACGAGCTAACTGTAACGGCAGAACTCGCAGAACTCGGTGTGATGGCACAGATTGAGTGTTTCCTAGTCATGATTCTGAGGCTACGCATGTTCTCTAGCCACGTGCTCACTGGACAATTTTCTGTTAAAAGGGTGCTGTCAGATACGGCCATGGCCGAGATCAACGCGTTGTCGAACCAAAAGCGGGACCCAGAGCATCCTTCCTACAAGATTGCAACTTGGCTAGGAGCATTGAGGAAGTCACTCCCCATCCCAGCAAAGCCCATGACACCCGGAAATATGGCGCATATGCGATCCGAGGATTCAGGGCAACCTTCTGATGAGCTTACCGGGGATAGAGAGGCTCTTATCCAAAAGTTTAGTAAATTCATGATGGAGCTACACCAAGAAGAGGACTGGTTTGAGCGACTGGACAGAGGCAATTGTCCTAGCTGTAAACTCCGAGGGGAGGTGCTGGTTATTACTTCTTGCATGCACTTGTACTGTGACGAGTGCTATTACCTTCTCAATGAGGGTAAATCCTCCAAAAGTGGAAAGCCAATATGCAAGAAGTGCAATGTGGCCATCGAAGAAGCCGCATACTACGAGCGGGAGGAAGATGACCAATTGGAAGAACCGGCTCCTGCTTCTGGACCCAAAAAGAAAAAAGGAAAGGAGAAGGCGAGGAAGCCAAAACAGAGCAGACAGAGCAAGAAAGCAGGGATGGCCAAGTACGGAATGTTCAGCGCTGACTCCGCGAATGAAGCAGATGGCAGTAAATCCGCAGACAAAAGTGACGGTGCGGGAGTTGATTGGAGCAAGTCCAACGTTGCTCTTCATATGCCCGGTGCTAAAGTGGGCGAGACAGAAAGACACGTTGAAGCTTGGATCAACGAAAACAAAAATGTCAAAGTGGTCATCTTTACCCAGTTTCTGGCCTCTGTCCGAGTCCTGTCGGCAATGTGCCACAGGAAAAACTGGGCCCATACTCTTGTGGGTGCCCGCATTTCAAAACAGATGATGAGTTCGATTTGCTGACTTCGTTTAGTTGACCGGAAAAATGCCCATGGAATGCCGTGACGAAAGTATGCAAAATTTCAGGGACAATGATGACGTGAAGGTATTGATTGCATCCCTCAAGGCCGGAGGCACAGGACTCGACATGTCAATGGCAAACAAATGCATCCTTATCGATCTCTGGTGGAATGACGCTATTCAAGAGCAGGTAAGTTAGCCATTCTATTCGGGCTTGTCTGATCCTATAACTTCTTCTCCATTCTAATACATGAGATTAGGCATTCAGCCGAATTTACCGCATTGGTCAGAAAAGGGAGGTTGAGTTCGTCAAGATAGTTGTGGAAGGCACAGTGGACGACAGAATCCTAGAGTTACAGAAGGCCAAAACGAAGAAAATCAATGCAACAATTGGGGACAATGTCCTACAGGGCAGGGAGACGGTTATGGAGCTGATCAAATTGTTCGGCACGGTTCAGGAGCACGAGGGAGGTAGTTTCACCATTATCCCAAATTCTCGGAAGTAGAAATGGTGGGCACACACGACGGAATTCGTCTTTTTCGTAACGCCTGGGTTCGGAGTTAAATTGGTGGAAACTGATCTATTCGGGGCCAGGATTTGCATCTCGATTTCTGGTATAGCATGCTTATCTGGAGGGAGGGAAGCACATCTGTTGATTGATTTAGATACCCATTTTAGTAGTTATGACACGAAACGAAAGGCATAAAACGTTTCCACAAATTGAATCACATTGCCGTTGGTACTCAGACCTTGAATAATCTGTTCTCCATGTGCCATTCAAATATCCAGTTCGAGATCTCTGTACAGTAAAATGAAAATCGGTAATCGTCAACCACGTAAAGTCCCCAGGCACATCTTCACGGTACCTGATTGTAGCGTTCTCCCATCTGGCCATAGAACTAGATACGACGACGAATGTTGGTTTCTTGGTTCAGTATGATATTATCTGCATTACCAGGCTGCTCGTATTCGTCATCTGCATTCTCCTTGTCTTCATCAGGAGAAGACGAGCGCCAGCTAGCCTCAAGATGGGAATCATCAATATCCATACTCTCAGGGTCCTCGTAGATCTCAAAATGGCTCAACTTGCTAGACCCAAAAGATCTGAAGCTACTAATCTCACCGCAGACGAGAGAGACAAGAGGGAAACGGTGGTCATCGTTTTCGCTTTCGTCGATATTGACTGCGCTCATATCTAGGTGGAGGAGGTTCACGTTTGTGGCAGAGGATTCAGATGTCATACTGCCTGTATCTGGTAGGATTTGCGGATGGGATCCATCAGATGCTGCTGCCTCGATTGCCATCTCCTCGTTTTGATCTTCAGATGCGTTCTCGCGGCTATTGGTCGAATGTGGTTCTCTCCAGCTTCCGGATGCTGATACTTTTGTTCTCTTTCTCGGTCGAAGGGACCAGGGCTCTGTCTTTTCGCTGCCTTCGATTTGTTTATCACCATCGTTGCCTTCTGGGTCCTCGGGGGTTTTTGATCCGGTTCGTTTCAGCAGTTGTTAAATTCTCTCTATTCGTTGTGGTGGTGTTATTTCTTGCAGATAATCTCCTCTTCTCCCGACGAGCGACTGCTGCCTGTTTTCATCAAAAGGACGACAGTCAGTAATCAGGACAGACAATTTCCCTAGGTATGCTAGATATAGAATCCCAAAGACAGTCTGTAACTCACATGCTGTTCGACATTAAGACACAACTCAAAATCTATCTCTTCCATCGTATCGAGCGGTCGAGAGATCTGTTTGCCTGTAAACCAGAAAAAGAAGAACCACACAAGACCCATGTTAGCCATTTCTGTTCAAAGCTATTGACATGTACATGTTTGCAGTCTTGGAATGTATCCAAAAAAAAAAAAAGTTCCACTTGCTTTCATGATGAGAAGTCAGGAAGAACGGCATTGTGTGCTGTTTGGGTTTTGTCTTTTTCTTCGTTTGGAGGCTGTAGACGGTGTGGGATCTGCCTTGACTATTGATATTTGGTGTTAGCTTGAGGGAAGTTAATAGAGGGGAAGAAGGCTGTCGCTTTGTTTCTACTTACCTGAGCCTCTTGTCCTGAGATGGGCTTTTTGGCTAGGTTTGTTTTAGGTCATCAGGAGCCATAGGAGAGGTGAGCTGCAGTCAAGGCAGTTGACAAGACAGGAACACTCCATAATAAACAAGATATCGAAAGAGAGGAAGTTCATAAAAAAAAAAAAAAAAAAAAAAGGAGGGTGGAGACTAGGACAGTCCAGCGCAATATAGGAGGGAGAGAACTTGCCTTCAGATTGTAATAGCAATCATCTCATCATCCCATATTCAGATAAGGAGACCACCTAGGATAGAAGAGAGAGTCAGACAAAGAATTAGACTGGCAAAAAGAAGAGAAGAGTAGAAGGCAGTTTTGCTTACCACCTTTGTCAACTGCGCTAGGACTGTTGATGGCATTCACTGGATCGAACCCCAACACCCAGTACTCACGGGCAGTGTTAGACTGTCCACAACCCCTCCTGATAAAGGAAAAGCATCTCTAGTGTTCAAGACCAAGTTCTGGGATGGGAAGAAAGGTGGGGGTTTGATGGTTGGTCTCTTGTGCAGGTTGGTTCTCTTTTCTTCTCTCCTTCTGGCATTGTTCCTCCTAATTGCTTTGCTTGATTACTGATGACACGCTCGCAAGACAGTCAACAAGTCCGCTCCCACACACCCAAGGCATTGTTTCTTCGAGATCTACGAGAATAATAGCATATATGAACCAAGCAATAGATTAGATTGAAACTATCCAGCCATCTATCAATGAAGATAAATATTGGCCAATCTTATGGCAATTGAGATCACAAAAGGCCGACGACAATCACAATCCATCCGCTGCAGTCCAATCCTTTTCATCATTTAGTGGATTGAGCATCTGAAATGGCCATGGAAGAAGCCAAGATCAACGCTCTATCATCATCTCCGCGGTATTGGCATATGGCAAAAGACTCCTTCCGGCGGGTTCAGCAACACCAGCCTCCGTGACGCGTATAGCAAACACGAAAAAGAAAAGAGATACAGAAACTTAGAGGGCTATCAATCAAAATTGCATATCAACTCGAAAAATGCACCAACAAAGGGGTATCATGAATACCGGGGAAGTTTCGCTATACACCATATGTTCTCTTCATATTGGCTTGGATTCTGGCACGGCAAGACCATCCAAGCATCATGACACTTTGGTCATTTATCTGAACTGTCCAGGTCCAATCATGCCGCCTCTAACGTCACCGCCGCTAGCTTGGCCAAACATATCCAACAGGTGTCTGGAGGAAGGTGGTGGCCCCTGTGGACCAGGAGCACCTCCAAAGGGGCCTTGTGCAGCATGGCCAAGTCCCATCAATGCCTCAGCATTGGGCGGCATCGGTGGAAAGCCAGAGGGTGGAGGACCGTTCATGTATCCCGGAGGAGGCATCATACCCGGAGGAGGTCCGAATCCAGCTGCTCCATTGCCACCAGCACCGCGGGGGAAGCCACGTTCATTCAGGGGTGGCATGTTTCCATGCATTGGCATTGCATTCGCCATGAAATTGGGGTTGATTCCTCGGTTCGGGGTTGGGATGCCCGGCGGAGGGGCCAAAGGACTTGGTCCACCGCCCTGCTGTGGAGGAAGTTGATGACCGGCCCATCCGGGAGGCGGCAAGTGTTCGAAGCCTGGAGGTCTCTGGATACCCATGGCAGGGTGGCCTTGGCTCTGGGGAGCTCTACTTCCACCTGGGGTGATGGGAACCTGGTTGCCTTGGGGAAATGGGACATCATCAAAGTAGCCCATTGGTGGGCCATTGGCCGCGGGTCTTCGCCGGAGTTGGTCAACATCCGGTCTCTGCATGTTGGCAATTGCTGGGTCATCCAAGAAATTTGGCGTCTTTTGTGCTGTAAGTCCTGGGGGAGGGGGCGGCATCACATCCGGCATGTTCAACAAACCTGGAGGTGCCGGGCCCGCACTCTGTGGTTGGCCATGATTAACATGTGCTACGTTCGCAACAGGGTTGATCTTGACCTGTTGCATAAGACGAAGAAGATGTTCTCTTTCCCGAACCTGTGGGTCCTTGAACGATTCCTGGGCCAAAATATTCTCCTGAAGAGCAGGGCCCATGCCTCGTGCGGGGCTATCTTGCATGACCATATATTCTGGACGACCGAGTGGCTCCCGAGAAGGTGACGAGAGCGTACTTCGAGCTTGTTCTGCATGTACCATAGCAGGGTGGTGCTGGGGATGTACACCATCATTGTGAGGGGTAGCATTGCGTGACTTACTTCCTCCCAGCATTTGCAAGATGCGCTGAAAGCCCTCTTGGTCGGCATCACTGGACGAATGATTCGCAGGGGGAGACTTGAATCCGACAGGAGAGTTCGAGTCTCTGGCGGGGCTCTCTGGGGGTGGACTGAATAGACCGGCAAAACGGGATGATTTCATAGACTTTCCAGGAAGGGCTTCCTTCTTAGTCGTGGATTCCACAGATGTAGGGGTGCTAACTTCCTGGGGGGGGAGGAGGAGGTTTCGAGTCACTAAGCAAGCCAAAGAACCGCTCCATTGCCGTATCTCCCTGGAATGGCGCGCCACTGCTGCTAAATATTTCACCATCGGTAGGTCTAGTTTCTGCTTTCTGCGAGGGACCAGTGGGGGGGCTCAATCGGAACTTCTTTCTTTTCCTCGGCAGGTGGCGGATTCGAGCCGGCCTTCATCCTTTCCTTCCAGCGCTCGAAGTCCTCTTGAGTATGCACGCGGCGGGGCTCATCGCGATCATTTGCATCCATCCATTCAGGATCTTGTTCAAACTTGGCCCCCCCGGGTCCAGTCACGGTCTGCACCATGTCTGTCGCGGCGCCACTCTCGGTTTCGTATTGAGGGCTTCTCTTCCTCGGGATCGATACCATCCTGGGCATTGTCATCACGGAACCAAGTTCTTTCAGTTCTAGCTCGCCCTGGCTGCTCGTCTTTCCGAATGAAAAACCGGCCATCCTTATCTCTGGCTCCACGATCCTGGTTCAGATCCCGTGGGTCGCGATCCCGTTGCTGATCACGGTTTTCCCACCGGTCGAATTCACCATTCCGTCTTGGTTTCCGGTCTTGGTCATCCGGTCCGAAGGTGCGACGTGGGCGTCCGCTATTCCAATCCTCCCTATCCCCACGTCGGGCAGTGAATGTTCCCATTTTTCCATCGCGTTTGTCAAAATCCTTATCTCCGGCATCACGGTCCTTGAAGAACTTGTCCCGGAAATTAAAACGATCGTTCCTGAGTTCGTCAAAGTCGTTAGGTCTGGATGACCGTTCGGTTGTATCTATCGATCCTTTGCCAGCGATACGAGATGCGGAAGCAAAGGCAGTCTTTGGGGGTCCAAGAATTATGTCCTCTGTCATGGAATTCAGTCGGTCAGCGAGGGTCTTGGCATTTTGCTAAGACGATGGCTAGGGGGAAAGAGGGGAAAGAGGGGAAAGACGGTGAATTACCTGAATTCGAGCCTCGCGAAATATGGCGGGTTTCGAAAAGGCTGGGTCTTCTGTTCGTAATCGTTTCATTTGGATTGTTCGGGTTTGTACTGGTTTTCCGTTGGGTTGTCGGTTCGGGAATTGGGCTGGTGGTCGTGGATATCGGGGTCAGTTTCAGAGAGCAAGATGTGGATTAACACGGAAAGACAATGCGTACCCCATCCATTCCTCTACCGGTGGTAGACTTGCAGGTTTGGTGACCAGAGGCGATGAGCGCAGCCATAGCAGCTCATCGATCTCGTAACGTCGCGCCATGAGGATGGCTTAGTGTGTGGTGATAATATCGACCCAGTATTACACGGTTCTCATTGGTCCACAAGCATTCGAAGTAAGAGACAAAGTGTCGAGGCAAGCAACAAGGAAGAGGTGAGATGTGACAAAGAGGATAAGTAGTAAGCTTGAGCGAGGACGAATCGTGGTCGAAGGGTGTGTGGCAGAGATGAGGAATTAAAGCAAGGCTACCTGTGCCAGTGGCAAGGCGTCAAGGCGGAGCTTCGATCGGTCAAGGTCGTTGAAGGTTTGGCAGCGGGTGAGGGGCACCGGAAATTTCGAAATTTTTTTATGGGGTTTTCTTTTTCTCTTCGTATCAATGGACAGAGGAATAACAGATGGGCTTGAGGAGAGAGTCGGCGGGAAGCAGGAAGCGATGAATCGTGATCGGGGGGGGTTGATGGAGGACTGGGGAGGAGAGTCGGTCGTTGGCCAACAAAACGTGTCGCAGGTTGACTGTGGTCTGAGACTGCCGAAAGGGGAAAGTCGCCAGTGTTGCCCGCCAGCCATCGATATTAACACTCAATAGTCGGTCTCGCCGGCAGCAGCTGCATGTGTTTGAAGATCTATTTTTGAGAGTTGATCTATAAGAAAATGGTTTCAAGGCTGGATTGTTGGCTTGGAATTTGGTAAATCTGGCAAATATATACGGCAATTTCCACCATCACCACACTGCACCTGCGTACATTGCCCTTCTTATATTATCTCTGGGGGAAAAAAAAATTCTATGCTCAATTATTATGCTATGCTCAGGTCTAAATTCTTATACAATCAAGGCACGGAATAGTGACTACATATTAAAGACACGCAATCCAGAAGCTCATGCGTCATAGCGCTCCTATCCTGCGATATTCTCGATGGCCTGTGTCAAAGCTCCCCCACTCCATTTATCAACCCGTTCCTGATCCGAGGATTGACGTACCGCGCGAGCTATGGCAGTGATTGTTGACGCTTCCTTGTCATTCATTGCTGCGACCTGACTCTGGATCCAGCTGATAGCAGCTGCTCTTGTGATCAAGGTTGTACCTCCTCCCACTTGGGTCGCACGGTACATAAGCTCGAGAATTTTTCTCTTGGATGAGACTCCTGCGCTTGGTGAGTCATAAAATGAAAGCACACGCTCAAAGACATTTGCACGGCGGTAGACTTCCATGTCCTGTAAAACCTATCAGCAGTGCTTTGGAGGCTGCACACGACGGGAGATACTTACAGTCTCTGTCCTAATACCCTTTATCAACAGGTCCAGTAGCCAGTTTATTTCTTCGTAATAGCCGTCATCCAATTCAGGTTCGTGCAGCAGGATCTTGTCAACCCAATAAGATGGGATCTTCTCCGGCTCCCAAGAAGGAGCTTTCTGGAGAAACTTGTTGACCTTCCCATACAATTTGTGCATCGGGTTGGTAAGGACAGATAGGCAGCTAGAGGCACACTCTCCAACGATCCACGGTACAGGCGCTTCGAGGCCAATCTGCTTCATGGTTTCAAGCAGTTCACCAGCCAATATGTAAGCCGATCGCCATTCAGCGTATTTCGATTCCTAGAAATGTTAATATTAGCCAAATACCTTTGCAATTCTAGGGAGCCAGCTCACCTTGATTTTTGACATAAAGCGAGATATGTTGGCAAAGGCCTGTCTTCTGACTTCTTCGTGCTCAGAAGACACGCAGAGCATGAGTTCAGCTACACGACCTTCTTCCACTGACATTTCAAGATCCTCCTTTTCCCACCTTTGAAGAGCATTATGAGTTTTGCCCTCAACAGGTAATGTGCCAAAGACCTCATCCAAATCCACAAGCGGAACATTATCCGAAGAACCCGGCACAGTCTTTCGAGACGAGCCCTGTCCATCGTTGCTATCATTTTCGATCCCCTCGATGTCTTTCAATGCCTTCTTCAAGGTTGATTTGGTCTTTTTATTCTCAGAAGCTTCCACTAAAACATCTCGAGCAGCTTTCAATGCTTTGGAGGATTCGCCTGCCTGTTTCAGTTTTCCAAGCAATGCAGCGATCCATGTACCCACAGCAGTTTCTGCCGATGCCTCTCCATTCTTGACCACAAATGGCCACTGTTCAGTGATGGCAGCGACTATAGGGCTAGTCGACTCTGGGTTACTTTGAAGGGAAGATCCAACTAGGTCCTGATAGTGAACAGGCTTCTTTGCTATCCGGCACGCACAGTTGTCGAAGAACGTAAGTTGGCTATGGACTTTCTCAGACTCGGAAACCTCGAAGCTAGAAAGTAGCGATGAGAATGAAGATGCGTTTCGCAAAACAGAATTCTCGATAAGCACAATCTTCAATAGGTTCTGGATTTCCCTGAGAGAGCTTTTATCTGATGCTTCGACAAGAACCTTCAAAATAGAGGTAAATGCAGAATATTGCATAGATGCTGGGCTAAGTTAGAATAGAAATCTATATCGTTTTTGTCAAGATAACTCACCAGGTTGTTGCCACCACCGGATGGATGCAGACTGCTGTGCAATCTTGAGAATATTCTGCAGTTGACTGAGCAACAATTCAGAGTCCTCTGTACCAAGATCTGGGCGTTCCAATCGTTTCAATATCTCAACCATAACCAAAGAAACATCAAAGCTTTCTTCCAATGCAACGTCAGGGATGACTTCGTAAAAACAAGCCAACAACTCTGCAACGGCATCTTGTTGCTGCAAATCATCCTTCTCTGTCCTTTTGAACAAAAGAATGACATCCTTCATTGAAGGGCATCGGCGACAAAATTCAGCGACCAGTTTGCTCGTAGCCTGGTTCCAAAACGATTGACCTGATCCATGATCAGCATTAAAAATTTTCAAAACTGCCCGTAGTTTATTGAAAGCAATCGTCAAAATTCGGACCGCGAATAAAGTGACAATTTCTGCATTCTGGTTCAGGCAGCGGGTTAAGATTTTCTGTGTGAGTGGACGTGGAAGGATACTCTCGATAACCACCGAGACGGGTGGCGGCATAGCAGGCAACTTGTCCTTCCAGCCACAATTCGCCGGGACTGCCAACTGAATTGTAGAAAATAGAAGTGCAGACTCAGCCATCCAAGAAGGCGTGGGCTTCGGGTCGGAAATGAACATGGTTTTCTTTGTGAAGAAGTCGGCAACGAGCTCTGGCGCCGCCTTAAAGATAGCCACCAACAGCTCGATTTGAAGACTATCCACATCAGGGCGCAGTGCTTGGATCAGATATGATAGTATACCATTCCGGACAGGAACCGACTCTCTGTATTTATCAACATAAACTGCGGAATCAAGTCCCAGTTCAATGCAAGAATCGTCCTCACTTGGTAGCGACTCAGGGTCACTGCCATTGGGATACCAGCCTGTTTCAGGCAACAAAACACCAAGTCCAGTGGTTGTGCAGACATTCATCAAGACTTTATGGATCTCGCTTGCGATGGATATACCATCAGGATTTGGTTCCTCGGAGTCTCTGTCGTACCCATAGAGTGTCACGAGTCTCTCCAGGTTCCATCGGCTGAAAAACCGAGTCTTCGCATTTCGAGAAAGGGCAGCATCCTGAATGATATCTCTATCGATTGCCCTAATGATCTCGAGAACTATTTCCCGGGGATCTTTTCTCACGTACTCAATGAATGCTCGGATAATCTTGGACTGTTCAACTAGGTCACACTTTGCGTTGACGTGCTGGAATCTTAGATTTGCGAGCACATATTTCTGCGCATTTCGTCGAAGTGTTGATTTATGAGAGTCATCCGAAGCTTCTTCGAGTTGCGCTTTGTTGGGGGTGAGGAAAATATCAAGGCGCTTGAATGTGATATAACGTGTAGTGTGAAGCAGTCGCGCCACGGCACCTCCATCAAAGCTGACGATCTCAGTCAGCAACCGGAGGCAAGGGGAAATCAAATGTTCCTTTGATTTCATAGCCGTCAGGCCACGGTTGAAAAGTCGGAGCTGCTCCTTCTGCAACAAGAATTTGCAAAGCGCCAGTCCAAATTCCCGGAACTCAAGCTGGCTGGACGTCGTTTTGATGAAAAGAGCCAGGACGGATGGCACAACCGTCAGGAGAGATTCGTAATTGTTAGTATCAGCGAATCCCCAGGTCTGAATCATATCTGGAAAGCATACTGCTTCGCTATCATCCCCGTTGCGAGAGATTTGCGAATCACAATAAGCTTTGAGCACACGAAATTTCTTCGCTTTGTCATTTTCTTTTTCAGTCTGTCCAATAGAGACGAGAAATTCTTTGAATTTATTTATACCTTTTCTGTAATGTGAGCATTGAGACAAGCCTGTGGAGGGGGTTTCTATCATGGCTTACCTCGCTTGGATTCGACGGCATCCTGTGAAAAAGTCAGAAGAGCGCGCAGTTGCGTATGCGACGTTATGGTTGCGGTTGTATCATGTTGCTGATCAGTATCCAGCTTTCTCCTCTTAGCTGGGGAGTTGTCCTCGAAATGCGACATTTTTGCTGTTATGCGATGCTCTATTATTGACCAAGGACTTTCAAGGTCATGGATGGAATTGAAGAAGACGGGATATCTTCCTTTCAGAATTTTGCGGCGTCTGATTGGCTCCGACACAACACCTCAAGTCGCTCTTTACTATGAGAGCGCCCGTGGACTCGGCTTGGAGTAATTGCTTGTGTGGAAAGAATAAACTGGGATGTCCGATTATAAGGTGAATAGAGGTTTCAATCAAAAGAAATCGAGCAAAAAATCAGAAAGAGGAAAAAAATTTAGAGCATTGGCCAAAGGAAAATACAGAAAAAAAATGAAATAATCAGGTCCTGCCCGGGATCGAACCGGGATTAGTGGAATCAGAATCCACTGTGATGACCATTACACTACAGAACCTTGTTATGTAGTAAATGCTGCCTATTAAAGTTATATATTCCAAATTTGATAGTCTTCAAAACGGACTCGCGAAAAACCGTCTACCAAGAAGTTCAAAACAATTGTTGCTTGAAATTCTATATTTTATCAAAAGTATTTCCCCCAATATCTATATCCTGATACAATACAAAGAAGCCAATATATCTAAATGAGATAAACAACGCGCAAGTCCTATTTCCCTCGTTAAAACATACCGGTGGCTAAAAAGAAGTGAGACGGCAGATAAGCAGAGGACACTGAATAAAAGGGTATCCTTGGAAATTATCGTATATATGAGAGAAGTGAGAAAGAAAGGGAAGGCAAGATCAACCCCATGTTCCTCCACCACCACCCCTTCCTTGACGCTTCTGTGCAGATAGACGCCAATCATCTTCTCCCGCAAAGCGATTATGCAGGGGTTGGATGCGTTCTGCCTTCTTGCGCTTAGAGAGACGATCCGTGGGCGCCACCTTGAAGAATGTCGGTGCTGCTTCGACAAGCCACTTTGGTTCGATAGAGGTAGTGCAATGCATGTATTCCTTCGTGGTAAGAACCAAAGTGTGATAGATGACATGTTCGGACGGCTTGCCAAACAATGCCGAGCTGGGATGCATGTAAACAGGCGTGCCTTCGACAAGCGTCTTGTACCCTTCTGTTGGGTCTTTGCGAGCCGCGTTTCTGAAGAATCCAGTGCATAGAGCCTGGCGCACTTTGGTGGTGTTTCTTCCACAGGAAACAATCCGGTGGTGGTATCTATCCATAATTCCAAGGAGCTGTTGGCGAACATCCTGTGCACGACGGATTTGTCGGGCTTGAATGAAGTTTTCAAAGCACCATGCATTGTTGAACTTGGAATTCTTCCACCCGTTGTACACATTGAGCAAGGTCAAGTGATCACCGCATGGATCATGGAATTTCGATTTCTTCTGGTCTGCCTGTTGTTGCTTCTCCTTTGGACGATAAAATACCGATTGGATAGAAAGCATAGCAACAATACTCAGTACTTCTTCCGAGCATCCCATGTCGACTGATGCTATCAGAACCTTAGCGAGTGCCGGTTCCATGGGGAAATCGGCCATCTTGCGTCCCAGGCGCGTCAAGAGACCTTCATCGTCAAGGGCAGACAGTGCATAGAGCTCCTCGAGGGCAGTAAGCATAGTATTGGTTGGAGGCGGGTCCATGAAGTCGAAATGAAGCAGGTCATTGATGCCCATAGCTTTGAGCATGAGAATGGTATGCGAAAGATTCTGGCGCTGGATTTCAGGAATAGTAGTCGGCAACATCTCTGATTGGTAAGCTGCTTCAGTATACAGCCGGAAACACTTTCCTGGTCCTGTTCTTCCTGCACGACCAGCTCGCTGCTTTGCCTGTGCCTGCGAAATTGGCGTCACTACCAATGAGTCCATGCCGAGCTTGGGGTCATAGGCATTCTGTTTCACAAAGCCAGGATCGATGACATAGTAAATCTGGTCAATTGTGATCGAGGTCTCTGCAATGTTAGTTGCAATGACAACCTTCCTACCGCCTGGTGGTGCGGGCTCGAAAATTCTACTCTGCATCTCACTAGGAAGAGCGGAGTAGACGGGAAGGATAACCAGCTCAGGTACGGTGGAACCTAAAGCCTTCATTCGCTCGTACAAAATCTCACAGGCAGTATCAATCTCCTCTTGCCCTGTCAAGAAAAGAAGAATATCTCCCGAGGGTTCTGTGAGGTGAATTTGCATAACAGTAATAAGAGCTGCATCGAGGTAATCGGATTCTGGCTCTTTGGAGTACATGACCTCGACGGGGAATGTTCGACCAGGAATCGAGAAAATGGGGCATTTATTGAAATACTCCGAGAATTTCTCGGCATCCAAGGTGGCGGATGTAACAATCAGTCTGAGATCAGGTCTCCTCTTGATAGTTTTCTTCAGCAGTCCAAAAAGAACATCTGTCGCAATGGTTCGTTCGTGGGCCTCGTCAAGCATAATAACGGAATATTTTTTCAAATCTGGGTCCAAAAGGACTTCTCGTTGAAGCATTCCATCAGTCATGTATTTGACCTTTGTTTCCGGACTTGTGCAATCTTCAAAACGGATCGTATATCCAACTTCTGCACCAAGTCTGCAGCCTACTTCTTCTGCCACACGCTTCGCAACAGACATCGCTGCTACACGACGAGGTTGTGTACATCCTATAATACCGTTATTCCCATATCCTCCTTCGGCCAGATACTGCGTCAATTGAGTGGTCTTTCCTGAGCCGGTGTCTCCGACGACAATCAACAATTGATTATCGCGGACAGCATCAAGCAATTGCTTTCGGAACTTAAAGACAGGCAAACTCTCACGCTGTTGCTTGATAGACATGTTGGTCCTCTTGCCGAAAGATTGGTTTTTGCCCATAGTAACCCGCTTCCACTCGGGAACTGATTCGTCAGGCTTTGGTTGCTGGGCCGTTCGAAGGTCGGCTGCGAATTTCCTGTCCTCGGGCGCAACCATAGGGTCCTGCCATTGTGCATTAAGATCGACTTCAGCTGCTTTCTCTGCAGCCTTGTCCTGGGCTTCCTGTTGTCTCAATTCTCTTCGGTCCTTAGCCAAATTTGTGCCTGCCATCGCTGATCGGTTCAAAGAGCCATCAGGGGCCTTAACAACCCTAATTGGGGAAAGTTCCAAAGACATCTTGGTCTGGCCTGCCAGGAAGGGTGGTTCTTCATCTTTGACCTCGATATCAACATCTTCCTCCTCCTCGAAGGTGCCTTCACCGGTCAAAGTGGCATGGTATTCTTCGTCGATGTCAGGATAATCGGCAGCTGAAACAGCGCCGGATGAGATCAGCTGCTTGATCTCCCATCGCTCAGGAGAGGTCAATCGTTTCCGGTTCTTCATAGGTCTGCCATCCGATTCTTCAATAACCGGAACATCCGAGCTTAGGTTACCATATCTGTCATTGGCAGAAATACCGTCAAGGCGTTCCATATTGGCACCTGATGCGAGGCGCCGCTGAGGGATAAGGTCAAGGCCAGTAACTTGGTCGACTTCCTTCATCGACAATCCAATTCGAGACCCTTGTATGCTTGCAACCTTGACTTTGACGGGTTGGCCTCGAGACACCAGGTCAGACGGGTGATTCACACGCGCTCCCTCTTGCATGGCAGAAACGTGCACCAAACCATCTACCTTCCCTTTGACACCTGTGAGATTCACAAAAGCACCGAAGTCCTTCACGCCCGTCACACGTCCATCATAAATCTTGTATAGAATAGGCTCATCATCCAGTTCGACAGGTGGGGCTCGTCGGAAATATTCATCCTCTTCGGCTCGATCACGTCTCCTTCGTCGCTCGCTGTGGCCGTTACGATGCCCGTCATCCTTACTGCTGTATTTGCTCTTTGTTCGGCCAAATTCATCCACGCCATCATCTCTCCTGCTTCGGCGAGCGCTGCGCGACCTGGATCGAGAGCGATATTTATCACGGTGTCTGCGTCCGCGGCTGTGGTCGTCATAGTCGGGGCTTCTGCTTCTTCGTTTCCTACCGCTCCGATCCTCTCTCGCTGGGCGAACCTTTTCTTCCTGGGCTTTCCCTGCTAGGCCCTCCAACATTGCAAATGTGTCATCCATAGCACCTGCCTTTGCATTATCTTCATCGGCATCATTGCGCTGAGTGTAGTCATCTTCTTCCCAGTGTTGTTCTTTATCCGGAACGGCAAGACCTTTGAAAACTCGCGCCTTTTTCTCCAGAGCACCGAGGACATCCATATCGTCATCTCCCGCTGTCGAAGCTTCGGCCGTATCTGTTTTCTTTCCCTTGTATTTGGGGTGCATCGTCAACACCAGACGATCAATGCTCTCCATCAAACTCTGAGGAAACTCGGCGCCCATTTCCTCGAGGCTGTTCTTGAATCCCGAAAATGAATCGCATTTTAGATGTTGGTCAATCACGAATTCTGCTAACGTTTTGTCGCTAACACCCAAATGGTTTTGCAGCTCGCCTGTAATCCGCGATACGAGCGAGAAGAGCTCCAAGGACTGGAGGTCGTCCATTGCTGTCCTGGGAATGGGGAACAAAAGAACGAATGGTAAAAAATAGCAAAGTAGAACCAGTTATCAAGCGACGATAGTGATGGTCCAGCCACGAGAGAGTGTGCAAGACACACCTCTGATCAAAAACGTTGCTTTCTTTTTGTCTGTCGCGGTTTGTCACTGTCTCCGGGAACACTTACTGTCGCGGAAAATCGTTGTGGCGGTGTTCGGGGCACTCGCCACCGATAAGATAAGCATGATGGCTGCAATGAACAAGTCTGATATGAGCACTCCGATGTTCAAATTCAATCAATATCATCAATATGAGTAGGTATAAGTCATATGTATTAGCTGTGGGGTGAATGGATTATCTATCTGCTGTCGACTTTTTGTCCATGATGTAAGAACAGCTGAAGCAACTAGAATCCGTTAGATGAAGTCAAATATATATCTTCGATTAAGTGGTGATTCAAATTTATTTCTTTAATACTTCACATCTAATGTACACAGATACTAACTATACAGAATTATCTAAAACATGGTTTCCAGAAGCTAATATACAGCCATTGCTCAAAGCAGTTGAAACCCGACGACTCTCAAAGCCTGTCACGAGCAACTCCATGGCCAAACCCAAGGCTCAAGGAATAGGGACCTTGAAGAGATTCACTCTTCATGAAGCCTGAGCCTCATGTGTCTCTTGGACAACATCTTCCGCAGAGTCTTCGCTTGCTGATAGATCGACGGGAGTCGCTTCATCTTCCAAAGGCTCCAGGTTTGCTTCGGAAAGCAGTCGCTTCTGTTCCAAAATTTGCTTCTGCAACGCAATCTGTCGGCGAAGAGAAGCATCTTTCCTGAGCTTCTTGTTTGCGGAGAACTCGGTCAGTGCTCTAACCATTCTTTCTTCCACCAGCTGTTTAACATGAGCCGCAAGTGTTCGATCTGTGAAAATCCCGCCGAAACGATAGCTCAGCCACGAGTACAGGATAACAGACCTGTGTAAGCTTTCCAGCACATGTAAGTAATCCTTGCTTCCGGACACTGGCTCTTCTAGGATATCTAAATCAAGGTCGGGGATATCCAACAATCGACCATTGGTGTGCTCGGCTACACACTGGACAAAGGAGCAGGCCGTATTCCGTGAGGCTTCATGTCTAACATCCAGAGGCGCAGCCGCAAAGATCAGCTTATCTTCAATGGTAAGGTCATTTACCATATCGATAACCACGCAGCTCTCTAGTTGACTTCGAGCGTCACACATGAAGAACAATGGGTGAATGCTCGAAATTTCCATCAGACGCTTTACTATGTATTGAAAAGGAACTGTGCGTGGGAAGTAGGCAGAGAATTTCTGGAAAACACTGTCTGGAGGAAGGATACCGGCGGCGGCAAGGGGTGGAGGCTCAAGGGCCATTGCCTGGCGAATGTATGGAAGATCGACCTCCTCCAAACATGATACATAACCGACATTTTCCTCTTCATCTTGACCCTTGGATTGTGTCTGCGCGGCGGATCGATAACGACCAGCTCGTCCCGCAATCTGTTTGATCTCAGGTACGGAAAGCCTTTGAAGGCCTCCTGGAAGTCTTTTGACTAACGTCTCAAAAATTACGCGCTTGCAACTCCTGTTAAAAGGTTAAGATATTAATATAAATAGTGAACCAAGAAGACCTACAGGTTCAAACCCATGCCAATAGCATCGCTGGCAACCAGGAAATCGTAATCGTTGTCTGGGTCGTTAAATAGACGGGCTTGTTGCGTGCGAATCTCAGCTGGTAAGCTTCCATAAACAATTGCTGCCCGTCGTCCAGTAACCTTTTCTATATCTGCCTTTAAAGCATGTATTCCAACACGGGAGAAAGCAACAAGGCAGTCTCCCTTCTGAAGGTTGTTTAAATTCCCCCGCAGACTTTGATCCATGACCTTCAGGGGATTTAGCCGCTCGTAGCGGTGAATCTCAAGGGTATCACCGGTGAGCGCAGCTAGCTCTCTGATCAAAGGCACTGCTCTTGCTTCACCACAGAGATGAAGCTCGGAAGCACGCGCTCCAAGGACAGCACGAGTCCAAGCCCACCCGCGTGCGGGATCTGCTATCATTTGAATTTCATCGATAACACCGACCTCGTACGATTGACCGAGACTGACCATCTCGACTGTATTACTCACAATCGGCGGGGATTCTCCCTCGGAAAGTCTGACTTCATCACCAGTAATGAGATTGCAAGGAATCCCACTCGACTCAAATCGATTGTATACCTCCTGCGCAAGAAGTCTCAGGGGACCCGCATAGAAGCCGCTTTTGGAAGCCTCAAGTCGCTTCAGCGCATGATAAGTTTTCCCAGAGTTAGTTGGGCCAACATGTAGGTGGATCGTTCGCTGCATGGCGCGGGCCTGCGGATACCACTCAGCTGGGTATCGCAAGTCTGCCACTTTGCTCTGTTGCTCTAAATTTGGTGCAGAATATTTTGCGGTAACATCCTCCGCCTCTAGCATAAATTGTAGTTCTTTTCTGAGACCCGCAAGACCATCTTTGATGTAGGTTCTCTGCAACGCTGACTTCAAATGCTTGAGAGGACCATAATTATTCTTGCCATTATCCTCCAACTTGCATGCGTTTGTCACGTAGCGTTCGAATTTCCCCCATCGATCGAGCAGAGGATCCGACGGAATGAGTTTGCGCTTGAAGTCTTGTAATACCGATCCGACGACAACGGAGAAATCTCGAATGGCGATCTGATCTCTTTTGGACCTCGCGGAGGGTTTAAGAGACGGTTTTGAAAGAGACTATCCACGAATTCTTGGGTCAGTAACCTTCTGAACAACATAAAAAATGGATATATTGAGTACATCTTCAGATACTGTACTTGGCGCAGGTTTCTCATTCTGTTTCTGTTTCGATTTCTGCAGTCTCTTCCCTCTTTGGAGCGCTGGCGTTGTCGCAAAGTTTCGTCCTACGGGACGAAACAAAGGCTGCACTGCACAGAACAGGCAACGGCTGCCTCTGCCAGCCCATGACTGCATTCCTCGACCAATTCGACAGACCTGGTGTGTAAGTGTTGTATCCGTTCCAATGGTTGACAGGCAAAATGGCCGCGAGGTCTAGTGTAGTCGCGAGAGAGAGTCAAGACCGTGCATGGGCGGTATAACACTGCCTAGAAAGCAATCCGGAGATGAAACAAATAAGCACATCAACCTGTGACGGAGGATGATTAGAACAATCTCCAAAGGAGTGTCGGACGCCTTATCGAAATTAAGATCCTGGCGACAGCAATTATCGGCCGCCACACCGCGTTGCCGATCACCGCGGCGGACTTGACCCAAGTTTCCAAGCTTCCGCTGAACGATAGGCAGTGGGGAATTTTGGAGGGGGTCAACTAACTGATACGTTTCATTAAAACAACTCCCTCGTGAGAACACCTTTGCCCTGGCTGGAGTATATTACTGGCGTCCGCCGTTTTCTCCTGTCTCTTTTACTGAAGCCTCCGAATTGCCCTGCCGGATCTCTTTAGCCTGTGATCTAAGTGAAGCCCATGCACAGTCGTGGGCTGCCCGATAGCCCAGCATGAGCACCTCAATCATTAGTATCCAGCGCGATAGTGGGTTACTACCTTTTCTTCTGGCTTCATGCTGTTCGCATGAGATTCCTCTTACTGACTACTATTTGAATGATAGTTATCCTCAATACGATCCGTTACGCCGGAGGTGACGAGGTATGTCCGCCCCTCCATTTACTATCGATGACGGAATTGACGGTGTCCCCCCTTTTATAGTGGAAGGTACTTGTTGTGGATGAAATCAGCAAAAAGTTGATCGACAATGCTGTCAGCGAAGATGATATTCTTAACCTCAACGTTACCAGTAAGCCTAGCCATGCTTTTGGCTCTTGAGACGTCATCGGCTAATCCCCCAAGATGTCGAACAGATCGAGCATAGACGAGCGCCCAATCCAGACATGGATGCGTTGTATATCCTGTCCCCCATGACGCATATAGTTGACTGTCTGATGGCCGACTTCGAGAGAAAGAGATACAGGAAGTCGTTGCTGGTTTGGACCTCATGTTAGTTTTTGTCTTCGTGGCGGCTGCCTACCCTGGCTGACGTTATGTGCAGTTCTCGATCCGCAACAACGCGCCAGAATCGAAAGATCGCAAATGGCGCAGGCGCAAATTGCAGATTTTCGAGTCATGAATATCAACTTCTATCCTAGAGAATCACGGGTTGTGACGTTCCGGGATCCGTGGAGTTTTCCTGTTCTGTTCCATCCCGGCTGCAACCATTTAATCCGCGGGCACCTGGAGGATCTCGCGCAGAAGGTGAGGGAAATCCCCGGGTATCTGGTATGTACTGCAACTGCTGACCTATATTTGAGGTTGTTTCCCTTTGCGCAAGCTTGGGCGAGTACCCTGTCATTCGATACTATAAGCCCCGAATCCCTACACACGAGGCGAGCGTCCTGTGCTCCCATCTCGCTCGATTTATACAAAACGAAATGGACCAGTTTGCTCAGTTTCAACGCAATTTCCCCCTCCCTCTTCCAGGCCTCGAGGTGTCCTTCTTGTAGTGGATCGCTCTATGGACATTGTGTCTCCGCTAATCCATGAATTCACCTATCAAGCCATGGTGCATGATCTGCTTCCAGTAAAGGATGGAGATAAGGTGACCTACAAAACACTTATCAACGAGGGCAGCGCAAACGAGGAACTCAAAGAAATGGAAATCAACGAGGAAGACAAAGTTTGGGTTGATTATAGACATCTTCATATGAAGGATGTACTCGGAAAGCTGGGCGAAGATTTTGCCAAGTTCAGAGCAGCCAATCCTCAGTTCGCGGAAGAGTAAGAGCTTGGTTTCCTCGCAACTATGGGTCCATTTGGAATCGAGCACTGACTTTGGTATAGGAACGACAACGCCAACGTGAACACAATCAAAGACATGTTAGCAGGTCTGACCGAGTTTCAGCAGGGGAGGAACGCATACACCCTTCACCTTAATATGGCACAGGAATGCATGAAACATTTCCAAGAACACAAACTGATCGAAGTCAGCTCCGTTGAGCAATGTCTCGCGACTGGCCTTGACGAAAATTACAAAAAGGCAAAGAACCTGGCCTCGCAGCTCGTTCAGCTACTTGACGATGAGGCCATTGGGCGTGCAGACCGACTGAGACTTTTCTTGCTCTATATCATTTACCGAGGTGGATTGCTTTCGGGAGATATTAGAAAGCTCATGGCACATGCCCAGCTTGTGCCACAAGATGGCGAAGTCATCTACAACCTCGACCTACTCGGAGCAAGAGCAGAGAAACCCCTGAAGGACGAGAGACCTCCCATCCAGCCATTATTTAACATGAAGCCTCCGGTCCCTTCGGAATCCGACGAGGCAAGCCTGTCTCGATATGAGCTAAACGTGAAACTGATGCTGGAGGAGCAAATTCGCGGAACATTGGACCCCACCGTCTTTCCTTTTACTCGCCCCCAGACTGATGTGGATGGCATGACGGCGCAGCAGGACGGTCTCTCGCAGGCCTCTTTGCGAAGTGCCAAACCGACATGGGCTCGAACTCGCTCTGCTGCTGATCAGCCACGCCAGCGCATCATTGTCTTTATGGCCGGCGGTGCCACTCATGGAGAAGCTCGATCATGCTACGAGGCCTCGCAAACATTCGGCAAAGATGTCTTCCTTGCGACATCCCACATGCTGAGCCCAGGGATGTATATGCGACAACTTGGAGATCTGAGCGTTGACAAACGGCGTCTGGATATCCCGGCAGAACGACCTAAGCCTACTGCTCCGGCGCATCTCTTCGAGAGAGAGCCTCCACCGACACCGCAACCTGTGCCCAAAAAAGTTCCTGTGCCAACATCCCATCTCAATCCCCCAGCACCTCCCTCAGCCCTAATGGGACAGATGTCTCTAGGACCGGACCAGAAAGCGCCTAATGGGTCTCCAAGTGGCACGCCCCCAGCTGCACCCGGAGGGAAGCCCCCCCAAAGAAAAGAAAGAAAAGAAACGGCATCACTTTTTCGGCCGCTGATCCTAATTGTACTGTCTTCCAAGCAGCTATTGCTGCTAACATCTTTTCTCGTGCTGTTATGTTATAGCGCTGTTGTGATACCATCTTTCTGCCTGTGACCTGAGTATTATCAATGGCGCTTAATTGAGAGCTGTTAAAGCTTTCGTTTTTTTCGATAGCTATGGTATTAATCCCATGTGAACTCTCCGCCTATGCAATTAAATGGACATATGTATCACTTTTCGAGAGCATAATTTCCAAGTATTTCTTGTATACAAATGTAAAGTAATCAAATTCTAATGGGTATCACATAAGATCAAAAACGCCATATAAAGAAACCCGTCTCCAGTAAACCATCATTATCACCTTGGTCTACCACCTACCCACCACCGCCAAGATACCTCTGAACATCATCATTTTGATAAAACATTTCCCGCAATCTGTCGCCCTTCCTCTTAGCCTCGAAATGCCCCTTGCGCACCTGTTTGGCGTTCAACTTCTGCACCTTAGCCGCCTTCACCCCATCACCGGATTTGCTGTCTTTGGCGGGTCGGTCGAGCTTGACACCCAAACCCACTGTATCGGCCTTCAATCGCCCTTTCACCGGCTCACGAATTCCCTCACGCCCTGGAGCACCGAGACCTAACCTGCTATCCGGATCCCAGCCGTAGGCAGATAGATAGCGCAGACCGTGGCGGTTTCTGTCCAAGTGAGATGGCGGATGGGAGTGTGTCATGCATACTTGGTGAGCGAGAGAAGCTTCGTGTGGTCGAGCAGCCGAGGAAGATTCCGCACCATCTCCGGCGGGTTGTGTAGAGCTGGATACTGGTAGGTTGCAGACTTCGCAGCGCTCGTTGTTGGGCTCAGGAGCAGCGGCGGCTTGGGATGCGACGGGGACGTTTCTATTGTTCTGGTTGGTAGCATGGCTTTCCTCTATTTGCTTTTCTTCTTGGTCTTTCTTTGGCAAGACGATAGATAAGTATTTATTGGCTATGCCCACGCCGGAGTTCGAGGATGGGGCGGTTGTTGTCGCTGGAGTGGTGGTGTTGAGCTCATGCTCTGATGACCGTACGAAGGGCACACGTTTTCGTCGAATACCAGCCCCAAAGACACGCTGGTCTTCTAGGGGGAGAAAATAGTCCTCGTCATCGTTGGCGTGAGACATGGCCTTCTTCTTCTTCTTCCATCCACGAGTGTGGTGTGGTGTGGTGGGAAGATGAAGCGATGCGGTCTTTTGTCATAAGTGGTGGCGGAAGATCGCCCGCTTGTCTGCCTCAGGCAAGCTATTTTTGGAATGGGGATTCCAGACCCAGCTTCAATCAATAATATCTGTCCTCCCTTTCTGTCAATATTTCTCCCTATTCACGATTTCTCAGAATTTAATTCCCCTGGAATATCACGAAAATGCCCATTCCCTTGATAACTCAAGGGATTTCGGAGGGCCTATCGTCCATCCCGTATGCATATACAGTACTTAAGGTCGCGCCATGGGTGCTCCTGGTGGCAGTGTTGAAGTGGTACTTCGGGGGTGCTCGAAATACGTCGGAGCGATTAATGCACTCGAAAGTTGTCATGGTCACTGTATGAATGCTTGACTTCCTCTCTTGATAATATGACCGGCTAATTTAAATTAAATAGGGTGGCACATCAGGAATTGGAGCCAGCGTCGTTCACGAACTCGCCTCTCGCGGCGCTCAAGTTATCCTCCTCACCCAACACGCCCCGTCGGACATTTTCCTAGTCGAGTACATCGAGGACGTACGGAAATCGACAGGCAATCAGCTTATCTACGCTGAACAGGTGGACCTATCCTCCCTGCATTCTATTCGTACCTTCGCAACAAAGTGGATCGACAATGCCCCTCCCCGCCGACTCGACATGGTCATTCTCTGCGCCAACACGGCCGTCCCCTCCTCCGGTCTGCGAAAACCGACAGAAGATGGATTAGATGAAGAATGGCAGGTCAATTATCTGGGCAATTTCCATTTGCTGAGCATCCTGAGCCCTGCGCTAAGGGCTCAACCAGCCCACCGAGATGTGCGGGTCATCTTCACGACATGTCCAGGCTATATCGGTTCCGAATTCGACCTGAAACAGGCAAATAAGATCGAGGCGGCTCGAAAGCCAGGAACCAAGTCATCCGCAGCAACCCGAAAGAAGAACCCCAATATGTTCGGCCTGAGCAAGCTCTCCTTGATGACGTTCGCCCACACCTTCCAGAAACACCTCAACGCCTATAAACGCCCAGATGGCCAACCACCCTGCACACGTGTGATTGTCGTTGACCCGGGATTTAGTCGCACACCTGGAACCCGTCGCTGGCTGACGGGCGGGTCACTCTGGGGTCTTCTCTTCTATCTCATCACCTGGCCCATCTGGTGGCTGATTCTCAAGTCTCCGCAGCAAGGCGCTCAGACCATCTTGTACGCTGCTATGGAAGGCAAATTTAGTCGCGGCGAGGGCTTTTGGATGCTAAAGGAGTGCCGAGAGGTAGCCTTCGCGCGATCAGAGATCAAGAGTGAAGAGCAGGGAAAGAAACTGTGGGAGTTTAGTGAGCAGCAAATCCAAACCCAAGAGAAGGAGAGCGCCGTGAAGCGTGCACTTGCGAAAAAAGAGAAAGAAGAGGCAGAGAAACAGAAGGCTTCTGAGCCTCAGACTTCCGGTGCTGCAAAAGAGCCAACACTGGGGTCTCGAAGAAGTCGGAAAGGGAAATAAATATAGATGTCAAATTTCGGGTTTGGTTTTCTTAAAACAAGCATATAGTTAGGTCTACTGTATTATTAAATAAAGATTGATGATATAAAAGCAACTTTATCCCATTCGTTCTATGAAGTCTATCATTGCAGTGGTATCCAAATCTCAAAGAGTAACACGACTAGCGCCAAACTGCTAATAATGTTGGACCGTTTGAATAATGAAGAAAATAAATCATAGGTGACGATTGACTCGGAATATAATAAAAAAGAGAAAGGAAATTCGTTTCATGCGATCTACTACAAAGCTCGTACGGTATCTATATCAGCACGACTGGGTAAATTCCACTTTTCCTCGCAACGAGTCAGATTCCCAGACATCGTGCCCCGAACGTCGATTAATTTATTTCTTAAGCTGGGCCACCAGCTCAGCCGGGGGCTGTTGGCGGTAACCCTGGGGGTTGTTCTTGGTCCAGCGCCAGAGGTCCTCGCAGGCCTGCTCGAGGGTACGCTCGACCTTCCAGCCGAGCTCATTCTGAGCGCGGGTGGAGTTGGCAGTGAGGTTGAGAACGTCACCGGCACGACGGGGAGCGACCTCGTAGGCGAGCTCACGGCCAACGGCATTGGAGAAGGCCTTGATCATTTCGTAGACGGTGCTGCCCTTGCCGGTACCCAAGTTCCAGGCGCGGACACCGGGGTTGTTGGCGCGGAGGTAGTTGAGGGCCTTCAGGTGACCGTCAGCGAGGTCGAGAATGTGGATGTAGTCACGGATGGCAGTTCCATCGTGGGACTTGTAGTCTATACAGGCTGGGTTAGTACAGAGGCAATCGTTTTTTTCGAATAGTAGATAACATACCGTCACCGAAGACAAGCAGCTTCTCGCGCTTGCCAGTGGCAACCTGGGCCAACAAGGGCAGCAGGTTGTAGGGGACACCCTGGGGGTCCTCACCCATGATACCACTGGGGTGAGCACCAGCGGGGTTGAAGTAACGGAGCAAAGCACCGTTCCACTTCTTGGCCTCAGCTTCGTTACCGGCCTTGATGGCGTTGTTGCGCTGAGCGTTGACCAAGTCGGTGATGGCGTTCTCAACGGCGAACTTGGTGTTTCCGTAGGGGTTGGTGGGACCCAGAGGGCACTCCTCGGGGATGGGGATCATGTTAGGGAAACGGGTGGCATCACCGTAGACGGTGGCAGAGCTGGAGAAGACAATGTTGGTGACATTGTGGCGGACCATGGAGCTGAGGAGGCAGATGGTGCCGTAGACGTTGACATTGTAGTAGTCCAGAGGCTTCTCACCGGACTCACCAACAGCCTGGACAGGCGATAGTGAGCAATGGGCAGTACAAGTGATGACCAGGAAGAATACACACCTTGAGAGCGGCGAAGTGGATGACGCTGTCAATGTCGGGGTGGGCTTCGAAGACCTTGTCAAAGGCGGCCTCGTCGGTGACGTTCAACTGGAAGAACTCGGCTTTCTTGCCCGAGATCAACTCAATACGTCTGAGAGCCTCCTTGTCGGAGTTGTAGAGGTTGTCAGCGACGACAACCTTGTAACCAGCCTCGAGCAGAGCGAGGGTGGTGAAAGAGCCAATGTAGCCCGTTCCACTGTCGAGATTGCGGGGTTAGCCAGTTTGTAACTAAGACATTTGGGGTAGACGGGCAGAAAAGCATACCCTGTGACGAGAACTGATCCAGCAGACATGATCGCAGATGCAATTGATGAAGAGATGGGAAGATAGAAAGATGGATTGGTTGTTTGGAGAAGGACGAACGGAGAGAACCAAAGAACGAGAGCAGAAGACGAGGGGCAGCGGTTCTTTTTAAGGGGCGCGGCTGGCTTCGATGGGCAATTGGTGGGGGAGATTTGGAGGGCTGTTTGCGGAGGGGCACCGCGACGACGCAATAGGGATTGACCAGAATAATATTAATGCGAAATGAGAATTACGTGGACTTGGATAGTGACAGCTCACAGCCTCACAGCTGAACGAGATCCAGGGTCTTCTTTTACCTGAATTGAGTGAGTCCCCTTCGTTCGTCCACTTTCTTGCTTTCTTTTTGTCGCTGATCGTCATCCCGGCGGCCCAGCAAAACAGACTAATGGGATGATCGATCATCCACCAATTTGCCCTCTGCATTTATCCTGACAGAGATACACATACAGATGGTTGCATGTTAATGCAGCTGCATGTCTGGGATCTTTCCGCAGCAGCCAGTCAAGCATGTGCCGCCTGTGCGTCTCAAGTCCAAACGTGCCACCGCGGTGATAACCTTGGGTTGCCTACTGCCTATCATATGCAATCACCACCATGACGACTTGACGATCCATCCAGAAAGCCCAGATGGCCCCGTCCACCGCTCCTGTTAGCACCTGAACTACTGACCAGGTGTCCCCTTCGACTGAGTTTCGACCCTGAGCGGGTCGAGTTCCACTTCTCAGTTGTGAAGTGGACCGGCAAACCAAGGGAGCTGAATCGCATTGTTCCGAGGATTGCTCATCAGTCATCTTCGTTTTAAATTGAACTCCTGACAGGCGTCATCCAATGTTGCGGGCACAATGTTTCAGCCTCCGCTGAACGCGTATCGCATTGTGGTTGCGCTGCTATTGTGTATGGCTGCATTCGGATAATCATCATTTGAACAATCGAATTGTTACATTTCATATCAGCATTGGTCCTGAAGATCTACTACATAACAATCAGGCCCGATAATAATTGTAAGTGAGAGCGGAAAATGTACAGATTGGCTCTATGGATAAGAAGGGAAACGGGTAATCATAAAAATAAGAATAAAAATGAGAAAATAAAAGATAAAGCATCGTGGTCACAACCACAAAGAGTACCAGATATCGCGGAGTACAGGGTAGAGATCATAAGAGCACATCACTTAATTCTCCAGTAGCAATTTTGTTGGTTGAAAAGAAAATTAAAACAAAAGTCGTTGCCTTTTATCGTGGCCCCCATCTTTGATTTCAACGAGCCACTTGAATAACTGAATCTGGCTTTTCGGCCAGTCATTGCTTCTTCTTCCTTCCCCCGGTTGTCTCGTCTTTCCGAGATAATAGCCCCCCGTGGCAGAAAAGGTCTGCTAATCACACATATTTTATAGATTGACAGACAAGTAGTGTGTCGCGCAAATTCCAATTCGGACGTGGCCCGGGATGAATGGGCAGGTCTTCTTTCTCTCCAGCATGGAATATCGCCCATGCCTTGCCCCAGGAGTAGTAGAAGTCGGCCATTCAGGCATAATTATGAAACACTGTTTGTCTCTCCGTTCTAACCAAGGAGTTCGACGTCAAGGCCAATAGCACGCATGAAGAGGTTGACATTGTTAAGTCGCTGGCTGGCCATATCAGCTGGAAGCGTCTTGCTGTAGGTCACCGTCTCCATCACACGATCCCTGTCGAGGCATTAGTATATTTTATTATGGGTTGACACATAGATGAACGAAAACTCACTTTACTGCAATCACCAAGCGTTGTTGTTGGTCTGGGCTGGCTCCGATACCAATCGCCGCCAAGAACTGCCACACATACATATCATCTCCAGCATTGATTGAGCTCGGGAAGATATCGGCAAAGGTCGGCTCGAGAGTGTCAAACAGCACGTTGAACTTTTCAACCCACTGCTGCCAATCCCGCTCCGTGGCCTGTCCAGCTTCCTTAACGATTTCCGCGCGACTGAGTAGCATGGTCAGGATTCCCAGACCAATCCGGGTTTTAGCCACTGTCTGCACATGAGTTTGGGCGATGACAAGCCCCAGAAGTCCAATAATAACGTTGAATGGTGCTTCGTTAACATAGCCCAAGAGACTCGGCATGACAGCTTGCGAGAAAAGTTCAA
This sequence comes from Aspergillus sp. 'subgen. Cremei', assembly GCA_019976455.1. NCBI lineage: Eukaryota > Fungi > Ascomycota > Eurotiomycetes > Eurotiales > Aspergillaceae > Aspergillus > Aspergillus sp. 'subgen. Cremei'. The sequence continues at coordinate 2,446,778 of JAFBMR010000005.1, forward strand.
TGGCCTCCCGTACCGGCAAAGATGGCTGCATCTCACCAGGGACAGGCTGAGCGCGTCGAACAACGTCCAAAGTATCCAGGTGGACAACGATCATAGTCAGAATGGTGATCCGCTGTTCCTGGTCGATATGGCGGAAGATACGCGGAATGGCTTTCTTGCCCTTGGGGTAGGACAGGAATGCGATGAAGGGGTGGGGTGTGTTGGAGTTGGGAACAATAGGCTCCATGACCTTGAGCCCTTGCCAAAGTTTCTGGTTGAGCGAGCGGATCTTCTGTCGCCATTCCATATGCTCTTGGATAGCCTCGGGGTCATTCTCATCTGGTGGTGGGGGCATCGTGCGCTCCATATCTTCCATCTCCATAAGCGTGCTATAAACATGCTCAAGGTTGGTCAAAATGGATTTTCGGTCACTCAAGCTCAAATCAGTGTGTGGCTTCTTAGCGGCCTTTGTGCCCTCTGAGCTCTCAGGGCGCTTGATGTTGAGCATCGGCTTAGGGGTCTTGGCGTTACTGAAAGAGATCTTACCCAAGCTGCCTTCGATGATGAGCTGCTTGTTTTTGGGCTTCAGTTTGGCAGCCTCAACAGCACGTTGGACTTGCTGCTGCATGCGCTGCATGTGGTTGTCCGCGCTCTGGAACTGCCTTCGAGGACCGTGGCCACTTAGGCGGTTGCCCGTCTGAAGCAGGTAAGTCTGTGCAAAATGACCGAGTGGCTGGTGAGGATGCTGACGAGGAGCGCCTCGGATTTGACTGTAGACTTGGTAGTAGAAATCCTCCGCCAAGACAGCCTCGGAATCCGAGTCTGCAACATTTCCAGCGGCTGCCACAAGCTGTTGCAGCTGGATTCGCGTGATGAAGTTCTTGTCCTGTGGGGTCATCAATCCGTTACCCTTGGACAAGAGGAAAATCTTGTGGTTACGCTTCGCACGTTTGGCATCCTCCAACAAGTATGCCATGCGTTGTTCTTCCGACAGATGCATCAACTGTTGAGGGTTGGTGATCAGTGGAAGCGGGCTGTTTTGGCCCCGCATAGCTTGTGGCGGAGGCTGTTGCTGCCGTGGCACATGACGCTGCGGGGGAGGAGGCATATGCTGAGGAGGGATGTTGGCGTTCTGCAAGAGGTGCAATGGCGCGGTCGGAGGCGCATGCGCAGGAAGAGGATACGGCTCTGGTACCACCGGCTGATGGGGCAGAAGCTGAGCTGGCGGAACACCTTTGGCAAACTGAGCTTGCAAGAATTCCGGTGGCAGCGGGAAGCCCTCGGGGATCCCAGGAAACTGCTGGGGCCGTTGAAGAGGATGGGATGGTTCTGTAATCGGCAGCGGTAGCGATACTGGAGGCTGACCAAGTCCCGGAGGCATTCCCTGGTTCCGGATCTGCGCTTCCACTTCCTCCAGACTCATCATCCTCTTGGTTTGCGATGCCATTTGAATGGCCGGGTCCACAGTAGCAGCAGCAGCAGCAGGCTTCTTCTGCGTACCCCAAACACTGGACTTTGCCTGCAGGTCAGGGATATAACCTGGATCCTGGTATTTTTCATATCCTGACCGTTTCGGCTTTTGGGTGGCGGAGGTCGTTTCAACAGTCTCGACAGCGATTTCTGTCGCAGGGCCCGCATGAACAGCAGCGGGCAGCTGAGGGTGTTGTAAGCTGTAGCGAATTTGCTCCTCGCCCATTGCATCCGCAACCTGCGCAGTCCTTCCGAAGAAATCAAAGTCCTTACCCACGGGGGCAGCTTCAAACTCATCACCAAACGTGTCGTCGTTGAAGGCATCCTGTTCATCATTGAGCTGGTCACCTAGACCATCATAGGTATCCTCGAAATCAATTCTGCAGAATTATGATGTCAGTGAAAAGTGCTCAGTGTATGTGTTTTTCTTCCATTGGAGAATTGAGGGAAGGGAAGTTACTCACGCATCATCGTCGTCGGCATAGTGTCCTTCCACTCTGGCGCGAGCGACTTCGGCAAAAGGGTCTGGGGCTTCGAAAATACCCCGCTTATCACCCGAGGGATCACGGTCCCTGGGTAGGGTGGTATCAAAGCCAAAGAAGGACATCTTCAGCGAAGAGTTGGATGATGTGGGGGAGGGAGGAGATCACAGCATTATTGTGGTGCGGGATGAAGTTCACAGCCGGTCTGATATCACCCGCTAAGGTAAGCTAGTGTGGTGCCTGAGGCAGCAAGCCCAGTGCTACGCTACAGAATGTCAAACTGACAAGGCTATTTGGTATTAAATTTCCGAATAAAATAAAGGATGTTTGAAACACGATTTAAACTATTTATTGCTATTTTTGAAACAACATTTATGCCTGCTTTGGAGTACGTGATGACTGCCTATTGCCCCAATGCCAAGGAAGGGTAGATTGATCGTCGCATTTAACGCTGAACCCCGTGCAGTGGACGTTAAGACCCTCGTTCTAGTTATAGATTTAGACAATTATGATGGAATCGAAATGATAGTACTACTCCAACATCATAACGATGATCTGCCTGTAGTCGGACCCTGAATTTGCCTTCTCGCCCCCCAGGAATTGTATTCCTTCCGATTCAAGAGGCGAACGGGGCTGAAAGCGGTGCGCTTGCACGCGTGGCCAAGCGGTTCTAATAGGTACTCTCTTCGTAATAATCTACCGCCAGACCATGTGTCCAATTTTTTGATCTTGCCATTCTTTTACAAATCACTCTTTTTCACCCATCTCATTTGGTCTCACCTCATTATTTCTTTTCTGAATTCCCTCCTTGGGTGGTTGGGAAATCACGAATGTTGCTGACTGGTATTTCCGACGACTTTGTCTCACCTGGCCTCTTCCTCAGCCTGCTTCCCTGATCACCTTCGTCCCCTCCTATCTCGCCCGTGCTTGTCACGGTAAACGGTTTTCAGCATCATGGCGTCTACGCCGGCGAGATATGTGCGATACATTCTTTTTGCCGTCTTGGTGAGTTGCTTTGCGTCCTGATGCCATCAAATAGCCGTGGAGTCTGTCGCTAACACCCAAACGCTGCGCATAGGCATTGACGGTTTTCTTCTTCTTCTCGAGATCCGCTATTCCCATCCCCGAAAACATCGGGTCCAGACTGAATCCGAGTACCTATAAGGGGGCGTCGAAATTACCTGAATCCTCCTTCAACAATGCCGCTCCAGCCAAGCAGCCAGGTTCGGCGAACGCTGGCGCTCCTACGGGTCGTGTGAATGCAACATTTGTGACATTGGCCCGCAATTCAGATATCTGGGACATTGCGGAATCTATCCGTCAGGTCGAGGACCGCTTCAACCGTGATTATCACTATGATTGGGTCTTCTTGAACGACAAGGAGTTTAACGACGACTTCAAGAAGCTCACCTCGGCTCTGGTCTCTGGAAACACACATTACGGCCTTATTCCTAGGGAGCACTGGTCCTACCCCGACTGGATCGATCTAGACAAGGCGAAGAAGGCTCGGGAGGAAATGGGTCAGAAGAAGATCATCTACGGTGACTCTGAGAGCTATCGACACATGTGCCGTTATGAGTCGGGCTTCTTCTTCCGCCACCCATTGATGCTGAACTACGAGTACTACTGGCGGGTGGAGCCCAGCATTAAACTGTTTTGCGACGTTGGTTTTGACCCCTTCCGGTTTATGAAGGAGAACAACAAGAAGTACAGCTTCGTCCTGAGTCTGTACGAGTACTATGAGACCATCCCAACTCTTTGGGACAGCGTGAAGAGTTTCATGAGCAAGCACCCAGAACATATCGCTGAGCAAAACTCAATGGGCTTCCTGAGTGATGATGGAGGCGAGACGTACAACAAATGTCACTTTGTAAGCATCTACCTTCTAGTGTTAGGTGCGATTGCTAACCAAAATTTTTCAATGCGCAGTGGTCGAATTTCGAGGTTGGAAGTCTGGAATGGCTGAGATCCCAGCAATACCTTGACTATTTCGACGCCCTTGACAAGGACGGCGGTTTCTTCTATGAGCGCTGGGGCGATGCTCCTGTTCATTCCATTGCGGCCGGATTGCTGCTGAATAAGGAAGAGATTCATTTCTTTAACGAGATTGCCTACTACCATGTTCCCTTCACCCACTGCCCGACTGGTGAACAGACAAGATTGGACCTGAAGTGCCACTGCAACCCTAGTGACAACTTTGACTGGAAGGGATACTCATGTAAGCAGTCGCTGCACCTTGTTTCAGAAATACGCTAATTCATAAATTCTCAGGCACATCAAAATTCTTCGAATTTAACAAACTCCAAAAGCCCAAGGGATACCAAGATGAGTCGTGACTTACCGTTGTCAGAAATATCTGCCTATTCTTTATTATAGGCGGAGGCATCGTTTTTGCTACGTGTAGCCAACTCCGAGCAAGAGTTTTTAGAAGGACGCAAAGTTTCCTCGACAGACGTTAATGCTAGCAGATCAAAAGCGAAGCATTACCCAGTCCGTCAGGAATAATTCTGGATGAATGAGAGGCGTATTCCGCGCATTTTCGGGCTTTCTGAATGGCATCTTGTGTTGTAATCTGGATGCCATGTTCGGAATTATTGTTGACAAGCTTTTGTCATTTCCTATCCACTGTATAGCGTTCAGGGCTTCACTTAGATGTGTTAGTATTATATGGCGTTTGTGGCACTTTCGAATCATGGGCCATCATTTTTAATATGGTTATTTATATCAGGAAAAAAAGACTGATTGACTTGTTTCAAACAAAGTATGCTTCGTAAATGTACATGACAGTTTTAAGAACGAAAATTAATGACGATAACCCATTGCAAGGGAACTGAAGAACGCAATGTCCCGAGTGGATAGATAGTACAGTAGTATATCAAAAAAAAAAAAACAAAACAGCTTTAACCCTCTTCCCTCAATCCATGCCCAACATCAACCAGAATTGTCAAAATACATTAGTTATATCTAATCTCTCTTGGGCTTCTTTGTTCCGTACTTCGATCGGGCGGTCAAACGGTTGGACACACCACCCTGTAAGTAGGTCAGTAATAAGATCCGAAATGATTCGACTATAGAATGATCGATACGTACCAAATCCATAGCTCCACGAACCAAGTGGTATTTCACACCAGGACAATCCGGAGCTCTGCCACCACGAACAAGAACGACACTGTGCTGCTGAACATTGTGACCTGCGATAATTGTTATCATTCCTGATCTTCCCCACTGCTCAGACCGAACGCGACATGATATGGAAAAACCCACCTTCACCGGGGATGTACGCAGTGATAACCTTGCCACTGCTCAAGCGTACTCTGGCAGTCTTTCTCTCACCAGAGTTAGGCTTCTTGGGCTTTGTGATACCGGTCTTAAGGCAGACACCCTTCATCTGAGATCGGTCAATGAGAGCCGGAGACCGGGACCGACGAGCACGCTGCGAAACACGGCATCCACGCTTGACTTGGTTGTAGGTAGCTTGGCGGAAGGGAGAGGTTGAGAATTGACGGATAGAAGGGGCTGCGGACACTCTTGCGGCGATGATCGCGGTGGATGTGCGGAGGACGGGCTGGAACCGGGGAATGAAGCACGAAGGCTTGGACTTGACTGGGAGAGCCGCGGGGAGAGATGGGCGTTGGACAATAGTCCGCAGCGTGCGGAGGGCGAGGGAGGAGATGAATGGCGGCATTGTCGCTGTGAGATGGTGGAATGGGGCTGCAAACCAGCTTGTTCTGCGGCTTCAATTGGTAACTATTCAGGATAATTTCCTGGTATGGATTACACGTGATCCGTTTTTTTGCTGACATGAGGGTTCTGCGCAAGTGGTCCGATTGCGGTGTCGGAGAAGCTGGACGCGCCGCTCTGGCAGCCTGACTTGCTCTATCAGAGCTACCTTACCAGCAGACCTTCGGCTTCACATCTTCTTTTATCATCTATCCACCTGCTTCATCCATTATACTCATTGGCTTTCCTGTGGCTAGAACCAAGGAAGCTTTTTGATACATCTCCCATTTTTCTCTTCTTTCCCAGAGTATCTTCACCTTAAATCCCCACCGTCATAATGGTATGTGACCTCAGTCTCATTACTCACTCCATATCCAACCACTATCCAGGAATCCCATAACTAACAAAACCCAACGCAGTCTCTCCGCATCGCTCCCCCACCAACCACCGTACCCAAACCTCCAACACAACCACCCGCCAACAAATCCCCATCTCTCTCCCTTACCCATCCAAAGGCGCCCCCTCCGCCCCAGGTCTCCCCGACACCCTCCGCAACAACATCACCCTCCCCGCCCCTACCGGTCCCCCATCCTCGAACACCAACGCCGCAACAACCTCGGCACATCCCCTTGAGGCCCGCCTCCACGCCTGGCGCAGCACCCAGGATGCGATGAAGATGGAGTCTCTGCGCCGGGTGTACGGTATCGCCGAGCCCGTGCGCCGTGGTATGGAATTGAAGCTTGTCCGAGATGGCTCGTTCAGACCCGCTCTGCTGGGTGGCTCCCCGGGTGGAAATGTGCATGAGGATATCTTGACTCTCGGTGGTAGGGACACAGAGCTCGGGTGGGAGGATGTTTTCCAGGGTATGTTTTTGCTTACGCTTCTGGTATACTTTGCTTTTATATGGTCGGTGCTGATTTATTCTGCAGGAGACGAGTTCAGGGAACCCCCCGCCTTCCACGACGAAATGGAGAAGAGATTGCGGATGGAGTGGTAATTTATTTCATTTACGTCATGCCTTCCTTCATACGACTTCACTGTTATGCTTCACTGGTTCTATCCCCGGCATCAGGCGCAGATACAACCTAGAGTGATTTCCAAACTAGAATCGACTCTCATACTTTATCTAGCTGCGTAATGGATTCATGACTTGATATTTACGGAATTGAATGGATTATAGTGGCGAAAGACCTCATTCAGTCTGGTGTTAAAGATGGCGAATTCATCAATCACGAAATTGCCCAATTAACTCATCATAAAGCATTTTCCAGCAAATAAAACATAACAAAATCCAATGCACTCGGTCAGAATAAGCAATATGATATGTCCATTTATTTCATTTACACATCACCTCCGCTACCAACCTCTCATCATAAATTCACCTGTTGTGCAAGGAACGTGCACCCGAAAAAGAATAAGCAAAAAGAGGAACAAGATATAATGGAATATATGTACTTGAGACGAAAAGAAAAGTGTGTCAAGCCTTAGATAAGAGAGAAAGGAAAGCAAAAGGAAAGGAGAGTAAGCCCTTCCATCCAGTTGGGAAGCCAAGGTAGTAAGCCCAAAAGCTTCTAAGAGGATATCCTTGGTGGTACTTTGTACCAGGTGGGTAATGCATACCCAGGCTTTCCAATGCGATAGAGAAAGAGCTTGAGTTTGGTTGGACCAGATAAATTGCAGAGAAGTGGTTCACAAATATGGGGACAAACAAAGCCAGTAGACAAAGCCCAGATGGTAAAAAAGAGAAAGAAAAGAAATAGGGTATATATAACGGGAGATGAGGGACTCGAAAAAAACGACCATCAAACCAACCTAGCGGTCATGCAAGCAGAAAGACAACTAAATCAAAGAATACACTCAGAGACACCGCAGATGCCTGAGCGCCGAAAAGAAGAGGAAAGTCGACAACGCCGTCCCAAGCGTATGGTTAACCATATCGAAAGCCAGATATCCTGCATCAAGGCAAATAGACAGTGGCGGGTGAAAACTGCAACCAATAGAAATAGAAAAAGCAACGATATGCAAGATCACCAGATCCAACACATTATGGCCCAAATGGTGGAGCCTCTTTTGCAACAAAGGCAAAGGGCAAGAATATGTGATAAATGACGAGGGGAGTTTCCGGTCCAGAGCCGTATGTGACGCGTGGTGCCTTCTATATGCACAAAATACTTCGCTTATAGGATGACGCACCGACAGCCGGGGCTGCGCTCACTGGCTTCCCGTTCCCTAGTGTATTGCGTCTTGGCTCCTTTGGCGTCTTCTTCATCAACGAGCTCCTGAGGCTTCACGGTCATATGCACCACGTTGGGAGCGTCCCGACTGAACTTGGAGTCTGATCGCAAAGCTAATCAGCATAACTGTTCATCGATAAGTCACATGGTACAGATAATCACATACCTGATAACGGAGCTTTATCTTCCAATAGCTTGCCAAACGAAATTAGTCGAATCGAGCTAGGTGACGTCGGACGTGGTTCCCAGTCTACAATGACAGATCCATGTTAGCATCCTCCCAATCATACCAAGCCACGCCAGAAAACCCCCTGGCTAAATTCCAGAAGTGCGGCGTTCTTACCTGATCGCCATTCTCTCCAGATCAACTCTTTCAGCGTGTAAACACTCATCAGAAAAGGGTCATGGTTTTCGACATTAACCGATTGCTTCCGAAGGTATCTCCCATCGATCTTGAATGGATGTCTTGAACCGGTGATTAAAAGGAGCGTAATAACCAACGACGGTCCAGGGTCCTCCTCTACTTCCTTCGCAGTAGCATCCGATGGCTCTTCCGACGCTGACTGGGCAGCAGCGGGCGCGACTTCCTTAGGCTCTTCTGATTCCGGTTGAGATACATTGTTTGACGATGGGGCCGGAGCAGCAGCAGCAGCTTCCGTGTCTTTAGCTTGGGCGGGGGCGGCCGGTGCTACTGGAGTAGCGCTTTCGCCACCGTCTTCCGGCTTCGCATCGGCCGTTGTCTGGCCTTGCTGGGTGTCCTCAGTTTGGGCAGGGGGGTTATGTGTCTGGGCGGTTTCTGACGATGAAACAGGAGCGGGCTGTGGTTGTTGTGACAGTTCGTGGGGGGATCCAGTTGATGCGGGTGCAGAAGGGTCGACGATGCCAGATAGGCCCGGGCCCGGTTGGTCACTGGTAGACATGTCCAATGAAATTCTAATCGCCGACTCACAATTGATCTGGATTCAAATTATGGGGATAAAGAGGTGTTGTAGTAGCGGAGTCAGGATTGGCAGGGTGGGAAAGACCAGGATATCAGGATGTGTGAGATAGAACGAGATGTGGTTGTTTAAAGCTTTTCCATCCGAGGCTGGAGGCGGCGCAGTCGCTGGGGGCGGGTGAGAAACGACCGGGATCGATATGAGGGGAAAGTGGAGGGTAGAGATGAGCCTTGCGAAAGGAGAGGAGCAGTTGAAGAGGAGAATCAAGAATTTGGTGAAGCTTGAAACGAAAAGGGGGGGCGAAATAGCTGGAGGAAATTAAACCTTCTCTGATGGAGAGGAGAGAGGATAACCCGATAAAAAACACCGCGATGATAACAAAGAATAAAGAGAACGAAACGACGGAGAGGATAAATAAGAAAAAGAACAATAGTTAGAAAAAGGCGACAAGAACGACAAGAAATCTGGGGAGAGCCGTTGGGCTTGGTTTGCGTTGGTTTCTCGTTGGCAGTTCTGAGAGTGTCGGAACTCTGATGAGCACAAGTCTGGGTCGTGCTCCGGTCTAGCTGCGACTCTCCCTCGTTCTCCTACAAGATGATTTATTTGCTCTCTACAGAGCTGGCTAGAATAGGAAACTAATATCTTACTTCCTCCTCCTCTTCGTCATCATCATAAATACATAGCCCCGCGTGCAGACCGAGAGCATCGTGCCCTTGATTGATTTCCCATGTTGATCATGGTCGCATGCGGAGAACCAGCGCCCATCATCACCACCTTTGGACTGACCACAGGATAGATTGCCACGGCTGCACCTACAGTAGAGGACAAAGAGACAGGCTGCATGCACCATTACTGCAGGATTATGGGATCTTCACCTTGGTTGCCTTGTTTTTGTCTGTCGAGGGGTATGTACATAGCTAGCTAGTTGCCAACTCTCTCCCAGCTTAAGATATCTATCGGTTTGTTCTCCTCGTCGTATGATCCATGAAGAGAGGGATGAAGATAGATACATAGCTCACCACCAACAGGCCATCAAACAAGATCCGCAGATCAAATGCACACTTCCGATTCATTCAAAATTCGCTCTGGTCCAATTTACAATGCCTAGAAGGCGAACAAAGAAGTACGAGTCAGATGGCGGTTTGTTTTATTTCGCTCCGAAACACCAGCAAACGGCGCATCGCAATTTCTGCATGTTTCGATGCTTATTGAAAACTTGAATGAGACTATTATTTCGAGTTTTCCAAGTAGCTGCTCGCATCCCCAGCTCTCTCTGGTAAGTCGCATATGCAGGGGGCTCGATATACATGTCTCAACACATAGTATATATTATTATTATTATGCGCTCCACATCCCTGAAGGGAGAACCTGCTACATACTCAACGTTAGGGCTAATGATACAGCACAACGAGTGGCCGTAGCACCATGCTGCCTGTCAATCCAGTTCCACAGCCCAATTCCAAACCCTTCATTGTATGTCTTGCTGTCACCGCTGAAAAAAGGTTGTTGCGCCCTTTTTTCTATACCCAGCCATTATACTGCTCAAGCATTTCGTTCTTCACCCCTTCCGACCCATGTCGCACGCCAAGGAGTCGGACCGTGTCAATCTTCCCTCCAAAGTCGTCTTCCGCCTTGCTCGTCCAGTTCTCAAACAGAGTGTTCAGTCGTTGGATCACCTCGGGCTGGTCCTGAATAAGGAGCACAATGGCATCGTATCCACCGGCGCCAGGAACCACGCCTCCAACCACTCCATCGATCGCGGACACAGCATCTAGAAGTTCGGTCTGTACAATCGGCTCAATCGGAACGTTTGAGTTGCGGGTCATCGTCTGGATGTAGGCACGCGAGCGTTGGATGTAAGTGCGGACTTCGGAATAGTCCCCAGATGCGGCCGCATCGGAGCTTTGCGCCAGCCGCTTCAGCTCCAAACGGAGATTTTCGTTGTTCGTTTGAAGGGCAACCCAGAGCTCATCAGCCTCCTTCTGGTTTTGCTTTCGCCATTCCTGAACCTTCTTGACCATAGACGGGGAGTGCGACCCGCAATCGACATCGCACAGAACCATCTGCATGCCCCGAGGAAGTCTCATACCGAAATCCACACATTCAGTATCCCAGGGATGCTGAGGGTCGGCATCTTCCACGATAGCGAACAACCGCTCTTCGAACCCGGGGGAGCCTGCGTCGCCAATTGACTCTAGGATGGAAGGAGAGAAGCGACGGTACAAACAAGACCCGTAGATTGCTGCAGCAACATCGAAGCCGGAACCCACCTTACCCTGCGCTGCACAGTGGGCTGCCTGGGCTAAGTTATGAAGTTTATCACGGCCAGCACCAATGTCATCAGGTTGCATGGTACGGTGGATGACCAGGGAAGATACCAAAGCAGTGACCAAAGCAGCCGAAGAGCCAAGCCCTGTCTTGTGCGCCTCGTGCAGTGGGACGCCAAAGTTCACGAACCGACCCTGAGACCCGGCGTCTTTAGAGAAAGCAGTTTCGGAATAGTAGTCATTGTCTGCGAGAATAGTAATGGACAATGATCCGAAGGCCTTGGAGTCAGCGACGTAGCCGATATAGGTCAAGGCGTAGTTCAAAGAGGTTTCGACAAAGGGGTTCCGTGGTCTATAGTCAATTAGATGGTATGGCACTCAAGTACAGAATCAAAAAAAATTACCCATTGCCTTTCTGCTGGACCCTCACTCCACCACCATTTTCACATCGATGCACGCTATAATCCCAGATGGCATCGACAAACTGAGGTGAACGAACAGTAACTGTGTCTTCGTTCTCCTTGTCAGCGATATCTGACGGTGTCTTTTTCTGCTGCTCAACGATAGCATGGATCCTGGCGTCAAGAGCAAAGACCGTGCCTGTGTAGTTGCGGTCAAGAACGAGGTAGCCTCCTGTCAAAAGGACCTTGCCTGGGGCGGACAGGGCTGTTGCTGTGGGGGGTTGACCGGACATGACGATCACTTAAAAGACCACGAATCTGATTGACTGAGATATGGCGGTTCCAGATGTTTTGGGGATCGAATCCCGAAGTCTAATCAAGGCGCTGAGGGGTTGGAAATTGGTAAGTAAATTCACGACCAGACATGTTGATGTCTATAAATCCAACGATCGATTATGAATGCTGGTGGAGAAACATACTGTCAAGACTTAGTTCTGTCAAATTAGAGCGTGGTTGAGTGCTGGCACACGATAGTGGAGGAAATCAATCACTTCTTCCCCAGATGTTGATGTCCAGCTCGGTGTAGTACAATGCTAAGTGGGGTAGATCAAGGCAAGTGGGTAGATGCCACTGAAGAATGGGATGTAGATTGTAGAGACGAGACAACAGCACACAGGATGAGATTAATTTATTTGAAAACTATCAGGAAATAGGAGGGGAATTGGTGGACAACAGGCGAGGCTCTAGTAAGCAATGACGAACGGCCATCTTTAAAGCAGGCGCTTTGGTTGAAGCTTCCATCACGGTGGTGTGGCTGCGGTTGTGGTGTGGCTGATAGAGTCGATGCCAAGCAATCATCACAGTAAGCGCTGATAAGGTAGAGAAACGACTGGACGTTGTGAAGATATAGCCATGTACAGCATACGTGAGATGCTGACCATGACGATCAATGACACTTCCAGGAGCAAAGAATTGAAGAGTGTTACTCAAAAGGATGACTACAGAGTGTAAAACACACCCTAGTAAGGCAGCTTGATGTCACCACCGTATGATCCCAAGGGTCCCTAGCAGGAGAATTGATTAGATCAAGTACTTTGTACTCCCTAGAGTACATGAGATGGGATAAAAGGATTCACGGGTGATAAGCGGTACATATGCTACACTCGTCATGGTTGAAGATATATCATCTTCTGTCAACACAATACATTGTCCTCAGGCAGCCATATAGCCTACCAATTACCAAGGTACCCTCGGCCTCCGGACTATCGGAAAACCGCCATCGGACCCAGCGCCAAACTCCGGCCAGCGGAGATGCCAGGAAGAAAAAGAGCCGGAAAGCCACGGTGACTCAGAGCCAAAGACAGGGGAGCCCGCCGCCCACGGCCAGGAACCCGGAGTTCCGGACGCCCCACAGTCCCTATTATTCCCTTCGCCCTAGTGGTCTACGGACGCTGATTGGCCACTACTCCCCGGGAGGCCCGAGACCACCTGATCCCTCCATCGTCGCAACTTCTCGAAGGCTTCCCTGGTGCTGACGTTGGTATCTTGGTTCTTGGTTCCTTGCGGGTTCAGGAGGAGCTTTTTACGATGATTTTTCGTGCAATGATTCATCTTGATTACACAGCCTCCTTGAGCAGTTTTCTCTGCGGCTATTCACCTGTATTTGTAGCTTTCTCCCCCAGATAGTCGATTCACTCTTCTCAATCATAATAATAATCAGTCGCATAATCACTGCATCTCCCCCTCGACCAAACAGGTAAAGTGCGGTGTGGGATCTACACTAGCTTGTTTGGGATTGGTCGGCGTACATCCATCCAATCCATTGCATTCCAAAAAAAAAAGTGCGCGATAGATCATTCTCGCCTGTTCTGAAATATCGATCGTTTCCTCTTTTCTTACTGAGACCATCCTTCTTCTTGCCATCTCATTCAAAACTCACTTTTTTTTTTTTTTTCTTCCCTCTCATCCCTCATATCAGCGCGTTCTTTTGGCGACCGTCTGTCGTCAAATGAACCTGCATCTTTTACATCATTGTGATTGCCAGGTAATGCATGCCACATGTTCTTTTCTCTCCGACTCGTCTCATACTGACCTCTACAGCATTGCCTCTTCACTCTGAAGAGGTCACCCGCTAGATAAATGGTCTTCAAACCATTTACCCACCTCGCGCGTCAGAGTTTCACAAAAGCCTTTACTCATGGCTATGCTCAGTCGGTAGTCGCCGCGTCGCAAACCTCGTACGCGTCCTCGACTACCTTCAACCAACTCGCCAACCAGTCCGCCAAATTTTCTCGGACAACCCAACTACAAAATGTTTTCCAACCGTCAAGCTCGTCGTCTGGTGCTGGCGCCAAGGCCAGTCAGGGCTCCGGCTCGGGGGATTTTGGGTTAGCGGCCTACTACGCCGCATGGCAGCATGCCCAGCAGACCGGCGATGACAGTGACTGGAAGCAGTTCCAGTTCAACAGAAGAATCGGCTGGAAACCAAAATCCGGTGATGAAGCCGCTACGGAAAATGGCGGTGAATTGCCCGACTCTCACCCCGATTTCCGCGAATCGCCTCATCTCACCAAAGCCGCCGCGAACGAAGATGTTAGTGCCAAGGTGGAGGAGGCAGTGGCCCGAGAAATTCAAATACAGGAGGAACAAGCTCAAGCAGAAGAGGCTTCGGAGGCGAAGGACAACGCTGGTGTCGAACCTTTCCCCGAGCTCACCGAAGACGAGTTGGCTGTTTCCGATGTGGTTACGGACCAGGCAAAAGCTGGTTCGGATCGTGTCGTTCAGTTGGCTTCCAACAAAAAGTATGCCGAAATTCCAGCTGCTTTTGAGGTCCTGCTTAGAGATGGTTTGACTCCGACTGTTGGTGCCTACAATGCCTTGCTCCTGGCGGCAGTTAGACTTCATACCGATGTCTCTCATGCCATCCCCAAGGCACTCGATGTCTACTCCGATATGCTTCGTCGCAAGGTGATTCCCAACGAGGAAACCTACCAGACGCTTGTTCAACTGTTTGTGACTCGCGCACACGACAACATCACGGCCAAGTCAGCGCTGGAGCAGGAGAGAATTCGCTATGGCGGAATGGAAGAACCGGGAAAGTTTATGCTGCAATCTAGTGAGTTGGAGCGTGACATCCTCGCCGAGGATAACTCTCTCGCCATTGCCGTCAAGCTTTTCAACACTGCCACTACCCGCCATGTTGATCTCGTGTTCTCGCTCGACATGTACAGCCGTCTTATCACCGCTTGCGCTGAAGAAGGCCAGGTTGAGGACATGATCCGCATCTACGCCCATATGGAAATGCAGAAGGTCACACCACACGCTTCCATTTTCCCATCAATGATCAATGCATTCGCGTCTGCTGGTGATCTGACAAGTGCTGTTGAATGCTACAATGAATACAAGACACTTGCCATCTCAGATGACAATGGAGTATTCAGCATCGTCCAGCGCTTGGATGGCCAAGTCTACGCTGCCCTGGTTCGAGCTTATCTCTCTTGTGGTAACGAAGAGGGTGCTCTCCGCTTCCTCGAGCGGATTCGCTCCTCGTTCGACGATGTTGAAAACTCCGAAGCCCGCAAAGGAATCGTGGAATCAGCAATTGTCGAAGATGGCTTGGTGCAGCACTCTCTCCGCTCGGGTGAGCACAGCAAGGCCCTTGAACAAGCCAAGACCCGACTCCACGATAATGCCCTCGATCATGCCATCTCCCAGATCTGCATCACTGCGGCGGATGCCGGAAACCTCCAAACAGCATCCGAAGCATACGACCTCTTACCTTCTGAAGCCATTATTCGCCAGCGCCCTGCCATTTCTATGTTGGCGTTGCATGTGCGACAGGGAAATGTGTCGGCCGCCCGGCCATTTTGGTTGATGCTGACCAGCGTGGGTCAGGCAACCCCGGAAATGG
The DNA here is from genome assembly GCA_019976455.1 of Aspergillus sp. 'subgen. Cremei'. Classification (NCBI taxonomy): domain Eukaryota; kingdom Fungi; phylum Ascomycota; class Eurotiomycetes; order Eurotiales; family Aspergillaceae; genus Aspergillus; species Aspergillus sp. 'subgen. Cremei'. Next base: position 2,462,179 of record JAFBMR010000005.1, read on the forward strand.
TCCAACCGACCGTTATGTATTCGGTTGCCCTGCTCAAGAGTGGTCAGATCGACGAGGGCCTGCTGGAGGCCCGCAATATGTTTGCTCGGATCCGCAATGCCTCTCCCAACAATCTCCTCCTGGCTCCCATCCGCGAGCAGATTAACGAAGCTCTCCATCTTGTCGGTCGTGTTCTCATGCAAACGGCGGCCATCATCCCCCCTCAAGCTGCTATGAATCTCCTTTGGTCTATGGTAGAGAATGGGGGTCTGGTGTCCCCAGTCGCGGAGCATGCTGTCGCCAGCCTTGGCCCAATGAGTGTTTCCCAACTCAACCCTCGCGACCTTACCCTCGCTCTTCAGGTTCAGGCTGGTATGCTCGTCAACAACAGCACCATGCCGTTTGATGTCTCCCATCCAATCCGCTTCGCCCATATGCTCGACGTTGCTTTGTCTACAGGTCTTTCAATCGATGCCTTCACTACTGGTCTGATTGATCAAGCAGTTGCGATGCTGTTCAACAGCCGGCCCGATATGGTCAAGAGATGGCACGACTACCTTAAGTTGACATCGAGCCCCTCATCCTTCCTATCTGACCGCCGCACTCCGGTATCGGACTCTTCTGTCCTCACACCGGTTTCGAGCGAAGACTCATTCGATCCGTACGCATATGCCACCGACTTCCGCGGATCGGCGGTCATCGCTGAAGTGTTGGAGAGTACTAGCGGTCGGCCAGAGTCTCATCTCAATGACGCATTGGCTCGTGTGAAAAACATGCGCCGCATCGGCCGTCACCCTCGTTACATCACCTACGCTAAGCTGATCACTGCCGCCGCCAAGAACAACCGTATCGATCTGGTCCATGAGATTTTGGGCATGGCCCGCCGCGATGTACCTCTTACCCCTCAGCACAATGCTGTCAAGTATGGCTGGGTATCTATCTTGGATGCCATGGTCGCTGCCTGTCTCACCCTTGGTGACCGCAGCCTTGCTGTCAAATACCACCAGGAGCTCCTGGAGCTCGGTTCTGCTCCATCGGCCAACACTTTCGGTCTGTACATCACCACCCTCAAGGAGTCTACCAAGACTTTCGACGAGGCGACAGAAGCTCTCAAGATCTTCCACCGTGCTGTTGCAGAGGGCGTGGAGCCGACTTCTTTCTTGTACAACGCACTTATCGGCAAGCTTGGCAAGGCCCGCCGTATTGATGACTGCCTCCTGTACTTCGCGGAGATGCGTGCCAACAGTGTTCGACCAACCAGTGTTACCTATGGAACCATCGTGAACGCACTTTGCCGAGTTAGTGATGAGCGTTTCGCCGAAGAAATGTTCGAAGAGATGGAGTCCATGCCTAACTACAAGCCCCGACCGGCTCCTTACAACTCGATGATTCAGTACTTCCTCAACACCAAGCGTGACCGCAGCAAGGTCCTGGCTTACTACGAGCGTATGCAGGCCCGCAACATCAAGCCTACTATGCACACCTACAAGCTTCTTATCGATGCACATGCCTCGTTAGAGCCGGTGGACATGGCTGCGGCTGACAAGGTGCTCGAAGCTATTAAAGCTTCTGGGCAACAACCTGAAGCCGTTCACTATGCATCGCTGATCCATGCCAAGGGCTGTGTGATGCACGACATGGATGCTGCCCTCGAGGTCTTCAACTCCGTTGTGTCGAACCCTAAGGTGCGCCTTCAGCCTTGTCTTTACCAGGCTCTCCTTGAGGCTATGGTGGCCAACCGTCGTGTGGCCGACTCTGATTCTATCGTCAAGGACATGGCTGCTCGCCGGGTTGAGATGACTGCTTACATCGCCAACACTCTGATCCATGGATGGGCCGCAGAAGGCAATGTTGCCAACGCCAAGGCTATCTATGACAGTGTTGGTATTAACAAGCGAGAACCCAGTACCTACGAGGCCATGACTCGTGCATTTCTGACATCTGATGACCGTGAGGGTGCATCCCGCACTGTGCAGGAGATGATGTCTCGTGGATACCCCACTGCCGTAGCCAGCAAGATTCTCGATCTTGTTGGCACTGCGCCAGTGGCTGCTATCTAAAGTGCTCTATTATTCTACTATAATGTTGCCTTCCATTCTCATTTCACCGGATTGAAAACTTTTTGACCCGAAAATATTTGTTCTAATGTCTTTACATTTGTCACCAGGGCTGGACCCTTTCTTCTGGCTATTTCCAGCCTGATGGCTCTGCATGGGCATTGGGGGGGCAACATTGAGTTACAGTGGGTTTCGGTTTATTGTTGTTCTGTTTTCTTCTGTATATGTTGCATCCAGCGAGCGGGGCAAGGCGTTTGTTGAAAAGTTCGATAATAATGGCGCATGTATACCACGTCTGATGTTTTATGGTTTTTTTCTTATATTCTTTCCTATGTGTTTATAGAACCTCCCAACTCTTCTTCCGGCAGTCACAAGATGGATGGCTCCCCATTCATCTTCCTTGACGCTGTGATATACAAGTTACTGCTTGTACTGTACTTTACAGGAAAGCTGACTTGAAAAGATCTAATAAAAATCAAGAAATAATGAGGATTTTTTTTTGCATCCATGTAGATTGTGTAATGCTTCGTAGCATCATTCTGCTCTGGCAATTCGCATTCATTCATTCTATTCAGAATGAGAATATGCTGGAGCATAGAACAACTTCATAAACAGTCATCGTCACCTTGTGATGCATGGGTTGCTCTGGTGGTGTGACAATTCCGGCGAACCCCAGCGTCTCCGACAGTCATCTGCGAACCCCGCTATCCCTCCGCATTCTTCCTCGTCAGAACTTCCTCTCCTCAATCCTATCAGAGCACCATTGCTATTACTAGAGCGAGGCTTTTAGATCAGATTGCATTCAAATCTTTGCTGTGTTTTTGATGCTTCCTCTTCGTCTGCCTTCATTCTCTCATTCGTTTCTACGTCGCATCCAGTCGGTCTCTCGAAGTCATCATAACCCCCCACCACCACAATTCGTGGCGGTCATTCTCAATGACAACAGAAGGATTATCGACTGGCGACAAACCCAGCTCAGACGTCAGTCTGGGGGAGGGAGCACATGAAAACCTCGAAGCTCGACGCCCAAAGAAGTTGATCTGTACGCTATACTTCTGGACGGAAAACAAGTTTGACAAGCTAATGACTCCCCCTCAGTTGCCCCCGGCGATATCGAAGCAACACCAGATCTCAAAATCACAGCCACCGAAACCTCAGACCCTTCGGCTCCGGCACCAACGACAGCGGCTCCTCCTACTTCCCGCCTGGTCCAAGAGGCTATTCGATCGGATACGTCGACCCCCGATTCAGCCATGGAGACCCAGATCCTTACCCACCCAGCTCGTGCGCACCAATTCGTGAGCAATCCTCCGCTCACTATCTCCCAAATGCACCCGGCGAATCCCTTACACCAATTCAATTCTTGGTTTCGTGACCCTAGACATGCGCCATCCTCGGCGCCGGAGACCTGCACATTAGCTACGGCGTCGTTGCCTTCTGGTCGTGTCAGCGCTCGTGTCGTATATCTGAAGGAATTGGACGAGAGGGGCTGGGTGGTATACAGTAACTGGGGTAGTCGAGAAGGAAAAGGTGGACAAGTATTTGGGTCCTCTGCGGACGGTTATGGGGAACTTGGCTCTATGCCGATTCCTGGAGAGGATGAGGTGGTTGTGGAAGGATTGCACAAGGGAAATAAGTGGGCTGCGTTAACGTTTTGCTGGTCGCCTCTGGAACGTCAGGTACGGATTGAGGGTTTGCTTGAGCCACTTAGCCGTGAAGAAAGCGAGATGTACTGGCGGACAAGAGAGCGAGGAAGTCAGATTGGTGCGTGGGCTAGCTGGCAGAGTAAGGTTCTTTGGACAGCGGAAGAAGATTCACTGGTTGAGCACCGACGGAAGAGTCAAGCTGCCGCTGCCGGTGGCCACGGTAATCCGATTCTCGAATCTGGCTGTCCGGATGTTCCAGCAGACATTGATGAAATTGATCGGGAAGATGGCCGTGCTATGCTCGAGCAGCGGGTCAAGGACATAGAGGCGCGTTTCGAGGGTGTGGAGAAGATCCCTCTTCCTCCGTTCTGGGGTGGCGTGCGTTTGGTACCGGAATCCGTCGAGTTCTGGCAAGGCAGACGGAGTCGACTGCATGATCGGTTCAGATATGTGAGGGTGCAGGGAACAGAAGAATCGGTGTTCAAGTGGCGCATCCAAAGACTTTCGCCATAGATGGTGATATATCTACCATTGCATACATGATGTTAAGCGTGATTCAGTTATATACATTAATTATCAAATCAATGAATAGCATGGCATATAAACACAACCACTTAATTATAAACCCAACAATTAGAAAATCCATAACATCATGGTACGTAGTCGGGTGAATCGAAACTATGGATTCTCGAAGAGTACTTGATGCACTCTATTCCGCACTTGGCAAGCCAAGAATCCCCAGCACGGGCTTCGGACCCCTTCACTATCAAGTATCAACATCCCATCAACCAACATCCCCATCCAGCTTGATCCAGGTCTTAAAATACAAAAAGAGACATTATCTTTGATTTAAATATTTTAATTGAGCAAGAATGAGTCAACCAACAACGCAAACAACCAAATCGCGCTGGATTATCCTAGCCATAGCCAGCGGTGCTTTTGCCGCCTTCAATGGACTATTCGCCAAATTGTATGTTTGAATTGCTTCAATTGATCATTAATTCTATCAATTTTGAAATTTCGCGGCTTTAAAGATAAACATGAATATTGGATACTGACTGTACCCCAGAACAACCGACGACCAAACCTCCGCCATCACTAGAGCCATCCTCCACATCTTCACCTCCAACAACGAGAATGCCTTCCTGGAGTTGGTAGTTAGAGGTGTACGTCCATCCCCCTCCCTTCTAATCATCTTGCAATTATCTAGGTATATTGCCGCTAATCCTTATAGATCTGCCTGGGCCTCAACGTTCTCTGCAATGTCATCATGTGGGCCCTCTTCACCCGCGCGCTGACCGCGTCCCCCTCGACGACAAAGGTGTCTATCACCAACACGTCGGCGAATTTCTTCATCACCGCAATGCTGGGGATGATTGTTTTCCGGGAGAAGCTGGGTGGGCTGTGGTGGATTGGGGCGGCGATGATGGCGGCTGGGTGTATTTTGGTTGGTATGAGGGAGGAGTCGTAGATCTATCTATTCTTGATATTTCCTGTTTTTGTCCAAATCTTGGGTAACGTTTGGGTGATGGTTGAGAGCAAAGTACAAATTCATCAAAGCCGGTTTACATATAAGTATAAGTGATCTATGTTCAAACAAGTGATGAGGATACCTGATCCTGATCTAGCAAGAAAGTTTCAATGTCTCTCTCTCTCCTCCAACTCAACGAATCCATCGTCTTCCTCTGTTCCATCCAAGATACCAGATTGTTCTCTGTTCTCCGTGGGGGTGGGCCTCACGTCTTGTCCGGTTCTTTGCCACCAGGGCACTTTACCACTCAAGCGCTGAATGAACTTCCACACCCGTTCCTCTACTGTATCGCCAGCTCTTCCGTTGTGAAGGTGTCCTCCGAGGGGCACCTCGGTTGCACTGGTGGCAGCCAGTACATGCTCCTCCGCCTCTACCTTGAATTGATATTTCAAGCAGTCCTTGACGGTCACAAGGCCCGTCAGTCGGCCACGATGTTCGACCAAGATGACTCTCGGTCCCATCTTTTTAAAGATTTCCATCACGGTCTCGAGAGGCAAGCGGGGATGCACAGTCAGCGGTGTATGGTCGACATATCTGCTGAAATCCACGTGTCTTGCACCCGAGCTCGACTGTATAGCGTCGAAAGTGTCGGGGGCTAAGCGACTCGTCGAGACGGAGGCCCTGCGCGCCACCGAAGCTTCAGCCGCTTCTTTAGTAAATACGCACTGGGCATTGGGCGAAAGCATCCCCTCGCTCCGGGCGCGGTCAATCGCATATCGGAGCTCTGTACGGCCAATATAGCCTACCAAAGTCTTGGACGTTCGGTCTTCAACAATTGGAAAGCCTTGGAATTTGTTGTCACTCAAGAGATGCTCGGCCTCCCGTACAGGGAAATCGGAAGCAGGCAGCGATAGAGGTTCGACCGTCATGGCTTGGGAAACAGGAACATTGAAGACGTGATCTTCTTTATTATCCAAGAAAGGGAACCCATTTGACCAAATCATCCGGTCCGCAATTCCACCATTGCCAAAACGATCTCCGACAGCTTTGGTAACACCTACCACAATCTAGACGTAGGGTTAGCGTTCAAGCATTTTCTTATACGGAATCGAAGAAAGCTTACCATAGTGGGAAGAATATACGTCAGAGCCCCAGTGAGCTCGAACATGATCACTGTCACCGAGATCGTCAAGTGCATGATTCCACTGAGCGCTGCGCCCGCTCCCAAGAAGGCATATGTTCCCGGGGTGATACAGGGAACATCTGGGGAACACGCTGAAAAGAATGTGGAATCGGGGAAGGATTCATGCAAGGCCTGGACTAGTATGCCAATCATGCGACCAAAGGATGCTCCGATAGCCATCGATGGAACGAAAATTCCAGCTGGCACCTTACAGCCGTATGATATAATCACTAAGAATATTCGGAGCACGGTAGCGACTGATAGCGACAAAACCAAGGGCCATCGATTCTTCGACCTAATCAACTTGTTAGAAAAGGAGACATCATCTCAGAAAAATCACTTACTCGCAAAGACCATCGTAATCGTGACCCCCTTCACACTCCCGAAACAATATTTCCATCATTTCAGTCATGTTGATCTTCAGGAACATATTGGGGTAGCACAGAAGCGCGGTTACGCCAGCAAGAACCACTGATTCGACGATGGGGTGCTTTGACAGATACTTCTTTCTGAATGCCTGCACTCGAAGATTCCATTTTATCACAAATGCGCCATATAAACCACCGAATATTCCGATGAAAACAAAGAAGATAAGCTCGAAGAAGTGCCAAGTACGGTCGTATTGCACTTGAAACATGACCAGTTGCCCGGTTCTGAAGGGGTTCATTGCCTGGAATTTGCATTAGCATCCATACTTGGGCTGAATGGCCTTTTAATTTGCATACCGCCAACACGCTCGTCGCAACTAAAGCGCAAAAGTAACTGCGCCAAAGGGTCTTGAGGGGGAAATATGATGCCATTTCCTGGGGGTTCATCAGTATCGAGTCCTATAATATTGGATCTCCAGTGTACATACCTCGAGTGAGAACAGAACACCACCGATGGGACTACCGAATGCGACAGCCACACCAGCAGCTGCCGTAGCTGTTAAAACCTCCCTAGTCTTCGACGCATTTTGCCTGTATTTGCCAAAGAATCGAGATATCACATTCCCTGTACAAACGGCAAAATGTACACTAGGCCCTTCTTTCCCCACTGAAAGACCGGAGGCGATAGCCAAAGGCAGTGCGATAGATTTTATCAGGAGAGTCCATGCGCCGAGAAAGCCCTTCATAACAAAACCAGCAATAATGCATTTTATCTCAGATATACCGGAGCCTGCGGCATATGGGGCGAATGATTTGACCAAAGTTGCGGCGATAAAGGCAAAAAATATCTGTACCAAGTCTCATCAGTAACTGCGATCCACATGGGGTAGGGCATAACGCACCGCAAAGCAGAAGTATAAGACGTAGTTCACAAACCAGATTGAGGTCCACTGCTTCCATTCAGGGCATCCTGTCAAACAGGGAGAAATTAGCTTCATGGCCCATGGACCAAACCGCATGACCTTGACATACCTCCCTCGGAGCCCCAACAACAGAATTGCTCATTGAGATAAAAGGCAGTGGTACAATGGCCCAGCTTAATGTCTGACAACCACTCCGTGATGATATTCAGAAAAGCCGAGTTCAAACCAATGGCTGCGCCAACGATTGTGATCACCAGCCAGGCCTGTCCCGCATCGTAAGATTCCCGGACCTTGCGCCTCCATCCAAAGGTGCCTTCCTGGTCCCAGAAAGCAGACCCTTCCCGTCGCTTGGCTCTTCTCCGTGCCTGTTCGTGCACTGCATCCTGAACCCAATCTATCGTTGTAAAGTCTTCATATCGTTTTATTTCGCTGATCTCCTCCGTAATTCCCGGCGGGCCGTGGTCAACAGGTGGGTGCGGTTCGGCGGGCGAAGTAACGGACAAGCCTGATAACCTCCTCCAGTTCCGACGCTCAGATAGGACTGAGGGGGAACGGGCGGAGGCGGAAGAGGCACGATTCGAGGTCATACCATCGGTTGTCTTTGTGCGATGAGCATAATTAGTCGAGGTTGGCCTGATGCTCTGGAGCTCTTCGATTGGAGATGACACTTGAATGAATACGCAACCCGCCCACGTGAGATCGAAGCTACCCGCGTTTGGATCGAACAGGCTCTTTGTTCTGAATTGTTCAATTAAAAGGGGAGAATTATCGTAGCTTGGGAGTGTAGCTCAGTATGAGAAGCATATATGATATTTTTATCCAGTCTTATTTTCTTGTGGACAAGCAATGCTGTCCGTGATGACGATGATGCGTAGTACTTTACTATACGCCACGCGCCGTGGATTTCTACGCCGCAACGCGCTTCAACTTTCTGAACAACCCATAACCCCTCCAGGAACGACAAAGCCACAAGTAGGCTTACTCTGCAGCTTTGCAGCACTCCATCCCCTGTTATTTCGTATTATTTTCTTTGTATACCCAAGAGTCCCTCGCTATTGCCTTTAAACACATATCTACGATGTCTCCCAAAGACGCCCCCGAGCAGTCACCCTCCGATGAAATCACCGGCCAGAGTGCTCTTCCATGTATGTAAGATACAACCCCGTTTGATTGAGTATTGACTGACGCATCATATAGTGTCCCGGGTCAAGAAGATTATACAACTGGACGAAGATATTGTACAATGTTCAACCAACGCTACGTTTGTCATCTCCGTTGCTACAGTACGTGCCATATTGCGCTTGTCGTCTTCATATATTCATACTTAATCACCTCATGCTAACCACCCTTTGGAACCATATAGGAAATGTTTATCCAATACCTCGCAGAGCAAGGGCATAACGTCGTCAAGTCAGAACGAAAACCACGGAAGAATATCCAGTACAAGGATCTGGGTCAGTACAAACCAACCCCCGGAACAACGGGGTGCTAACAGGGTGTGGGAATAGCTACGGCAGTTTCGCGAATTGATAACCTCGAATTCCTTGCGGATGTGATACCCAAGACAACCACTTATAAGCAATTCAAAGAGAAAAAGGCAAAGGAGGCCGCCAAAACCCCCGGGGTCGAGAAAGGTCAACGCACACTAAACGGAAACCTCCCGGCAGGGAATAAAGTAAATGGCGATTTGAATAAGCAGGATGAATCGGCGAAAGAAGGAGATAAACCATCGATTTCTGGGCCATCGATTACTTTGATGGTGGATCGGACCGTTGATACACAGGCCGGGGGCAATGGTCAGGAAAATGACGTGGAGATGGCCGACTAATGATTGATTCGATAAACTTGCTTGTAATTGTTTGAGTTTGCATGAGGAGTTTTGTTATATCTATGGGTTGATTTTGATAAGTTATTGTTGATCGCATTGGGTTTGGTTGGTTTCAGCTAGCAGGACGGGAACGGATGAAGACAAAAAAGTGGTATGTTGGTCAGTTTTGACAGGATAATTATATACGATAATGCTAGTGTAGATAGAATAAAATAATAATAACAAGAGAGCCATTTATTGAAATATTGAATTGATGTACAAGTGTAAACAATACTGCATCTGACGTTGCCATGATAAATCGACAACTGGCGTGGGCCGAGCAGCCAATGAGGCGCCCCGTGATTCCGATCGCTTGTCGTAGCGAAAGCTCTGGTTCGACTTTCCCGTATGCCGGGCCTCCGACTTCAACCTCCAACCTTGGGAAAATCCTCCCTCCGTCCTCTTCTCTCTCCCCTCCCCAACGCCGCCGCCTTCCTTCTCCCCGCAATTGCTGTCGATTGCTACTCTCGTCATGTCTGTCTCCTCCGCTTCCAGCACTTTGTTGCGCGCCTGCGCCCGTCAACAGGTGCCCACCAGCCGCGCCGCCATCGCCTCCTGCCAGCAGCGGAGGGGAGTCGCTGATGCCTCCAAGACGTCCTTCGAAAGCCCCTTCGGCACCTCCAAGGGATACGACTCGACCTTGAAGATCCCCAATTTCAGCAAATACCAATCCAAGAAGGCCCCGAGATCCAACCAGGTCTTCTCCTACTTCATGGCCGGCTCCCTGGGTCTGGCTTCTGCTGTCGGTGCCAAGGCTACTGTTCAGGGTAGGTGTTTTTAGTCTTGATGGGAATGTGATATGATAAAATCGAGGGAAGGGATTGGGAGTCAATTGAGAAGAATTGGGCAATTGGGATGTTCACTGGTCGCAAGGGAACGGTTTTGCTGATTCGCGATTCTACCAACAGACTTCTTGGTCAACATGTCCGCCTCCGCCGATGTCCTTGCCCAGGCTAAGGTTGAGATTGGTCTCGGTGCCATTCCCGAGGGCAAGAACGTATGTTCCCTGTGGCAAATCGCGATCTTGGTTTTTACCGCTTTTCTGACTTGACATAAATAGGTCATCATCAAGTGGCGTGGAAAGCCCGTTTTCATCCGTCACCGTACCCAGGATGAGATCAACGAGGCCAACGAGATTGACGTTCAGAGTCTGCGTGACCCCCAGACTGATGAGGAGCGTGTCCAGAAGGCCGAGTGGCTGGTCATGTTGGGTATGTGATAGCAGCAGTGATTTGATTCAATCCCTTCGATCTGACCAAGCTAACCATCCTCTTCTCCCTAGGTGTCTGCACCCACCTTGGTTGTGTCCCCATCGGCGAGTCCGGTGACTTTGGCGGCTGGTTCTGCCCCTGCCACGGTTCTCACTACGACATCTCTGGCCGTATAAGAAAGGGCCCTGCTCCCCTGAACCTCGAGGTTCCTCAGTACAACTTCCCTGATGAGGAAACTCTCGTCATCGGTTAAACGAACGATTGAATCTGAAACCGCGGTTGAGCGTTTGGTTTAGACGGTGATCAGAAGAAGGCCGAGTTGGTAAGGTTTGTATGTGCTTTAGATGAAATCTCTGTTGTCTTGTCAAGATTAAAGAGACTGTGTTTTAATATGGACTAAAAATGAGCCTCTTGTTTCTATTATTTCAACCCGATTCTGCTCATAGAGCCTATATCTCTCACTGTCTTGCGGAAATCATTTTGGGTATAGACTTTCTTTGTCGCAAATCCCTCTCTGTCTCTATCAAAGGGTCTTTTGTTTGTCTTTCGGGCAGTTCAGTGTGCGGGAGGCTGGATGCAGTTTGTTTGAAGGGAGTCTGAACATGCAGATGTAAATCATTTGCATGTCCGATTTGAGTACATGTATTTTCAATATCCTTGTCCTTATATTCATATGCAATTTCTTTTGTGTTTTACTTACACTCGAGTAACTAGAAACAGTAAGAGAATGTATGATGAGATATGGCTATAGTACAAGAGATCTATTTATTCCTATCTCGGGTCTGTACAGTACGCAAAAACAGCTTGATATAACATAATGCTTGTGGTATCAACATACCCTCAAATGTATGTACCGCGTATATGAGTTATAGTTGACATTCACCGTGGTCGAACGAGAGCAATCAGTAGGCCCATAACCGCAGCACCAGCTGCAGCACTTTGAACAGCAACGGTGGTGAGATCCCGCTGGGTGGTGACGATTCTACGATCGCTGAGAAGATCATTCAACGTTCGAGAACAGGTTTCTTGGATGTAGTGTATAGTGTTCTTGTTTATGGCGGTGGTCGCTGTAGCGGGTAAAGGATCGGGAGTGATAGTATTAGGGTCTGCCGTCCCTTGTGTCTCGGACACAATGAAAGCGTAAGCGTCGTTTGCTGCGGCTTCGTTGGCAGCAGACGTTTCAGAAGTGATTGGGATGGAGGAGTTTTCGGCCAAGCCACTCTGGCCATTGACATTCTCAGTTTGCTGCAAGACCTTTTCCTTCTCGATGGCTTCGATAACCTTCTCTTCAAAGCCCTTGACCAGTCTTTTCCGGCGCCACGGTTCCACTGCGATCTGGAAAATCAGAAAAAGTAGAACGTTCATGCCCATCAAGCCCCATGTACCCCAGGTACTCATGCGACGGATCTTGTCCGACCAAACCTGCTCCTCGTGGTAACGCGACAGGATGCTCTTGCTCAGCGATGCCGAAGCCTCTTCCGCCTCTCGTTCCGCCGCAGACAAGGCCTCCTGTGTCTCGTTCTCGGCAACCTCGTTTGTGTGGTCATTGCGGTAGAGGTGGGTGAATCGCTCCAGGTCGGAGGGAGACCACGCATGCTTACGCTGGAGCAAATCGTTTACTTCACGCTGTGATGTTGAACGTCGGTTTATAGCAGCCGCGTAGGCGTCTTTGGCTTCGCGGATGTGATTCCGGGCAGTTCGGAGTCGTTCCTCTGTATAGTGATAAATTGGCGGTCAGAACAGGACTTTGCTTCCAGACGGAAAAATAGAGACGGGTAAGTTCATAAGTCGTTGTTCGCATACCTTGAAAATGAATCTCTTTCTTGAGTGCCTCGATAGAAGAATACCCGGTCAGGTCATTCAATCGCTGGCCCGCCACAAAAACGTTGGATTGGAGGTTATCCATCATCTCAGTGAATTGCTTGGAATACTTTGACCTGCGGCTCTCTATGTAGGATGGGAGACCACCACTCTCCGCGCCATCTGGACTTAAGTCTTTCTCTCCATCTTTTATTTGACTCTGTGTATTGACGGTTCCCTCCTCAGAGAAAGGGGTCGTCCGTTGAGCTTCCGCATCCGCATCTGACCGTGGGATCCCCTCCGGAAGCACCGCATCCTTCGTCTCTCCAGCAGCCTTTGCGTCTTTCAATTTGTCCGTCTCACTGGACGAGTAGAGAGTAGACTGTTTCCGAAATTGACATTGTAGGCAGACCGAAAAGTTCCGCGTGGTCTCTCTGCCAGCATGAAGAGCTTTCGGGCGTGCGGACGGCGGGAGCTGAGTTCGTAGCGACGGCGAGCTTCTCGAGAGAATGAGACTCGATCGGAGGGACCGCCTGAGCAGTAATGGCACGGACTGCATGGCCAGTTCAAAGGGCCACGAAGAGGAGGAAGCCGACCAAGCTGGTGTTTGGAGGGGAGGTGTTGACTGGGGAATCAATCGATTGGGGTGGTGGAAATAAGTTCGGAGAGGCTGGTGAGAAGCGGGCAGCTGAAAGCAGCTGAAAGTCCATCATCCACACTGCCCGCGGGAATCGCCCGCCATTGCGATCTGATAAGCGATCTGCGGTTCGACGTGATTTATTTACTGGCCATGCTATCGGTTATGCTATATCTAAGGTCTATATTGCTTTTTCTGACATTTCTGTGCCTTTCTGGAGGTATGCCGCTGTGGTGTTCTACTTCTTCGAGATACATATCTAGACCATCTCCATTGCTCCATGCAAATCTATTATCCGGGTGGAGTCGCAGTCTTTTTTCGCCATCGGAATGCAGCTTCGGGTGATGCGCCCGAGAATCGACGCTTGTATACCCTATGTCTACGTTGGATACATGGGTCTGTTAGATCTGGTTTTTTTGGCAGGAAGACTCTATTGCATGTTAGAATGGTTTAAACCATCCCACTTTTCACTGCAGGCAAATCAAAGACTGTTTTCGCTGAATGAATGGCATTAACTCGTTCTGTATACATAAACTCTTGCGTCTCATAACCTAGGGTGCAGGGAATCCAATAACGTGTTCAATTACGAATAATAAAGCTCAAAAAACCGAAGCCATGATTTACAAACAGGGAGGCGATTCCAGTAGAGGAAGCAGGTGTTTAAAAAGGTAGCACAGATGCACCGAAGCGTGGATTCTCCCGTTACCACACTTATTCGTGCGACTGGACCTTGTGGTCTCCCTTTATGGCTTCAGCATAGGTAGGTGGCGCATGGGTCTTGCTGCTGCTTCCACCCTGACCCTCTTCATGTTGTTGAGTCGAAGCCTGCGGCTGAGGCTGGGGTGATTGTGCTGGTTGCGGCGCGACAGTGCCATAGCCCCTCTGGGAGGGGTTCTGCATGGGACCATGAGAAACGTAGTAATACGTCACGCGGCCATTCTCAACATCCCTCCTCTGGCCTGGGACGGGTTCGTAGCCGACTTCGTCGTGGTCCGGTTCTGGGTTTTGGAGAATGATGTACCATGCGTGTAGAAGACCGGGGACATAGCCGAGACAGCAGAGGGCAAGGTTGATGATTGAGTCGGCTGTGCAAACACCCACCTTAATCCATACTGTATAGGAAGATATCAATCAGCAAAAGCATCGAATCTAGGCGGGGTACTACTCACCTGCGACGGGTGGGAAGAAAACAGCGAGAATCCCAAGGAAGATGTCTGAGCCGCACATACTTCCAGAACACGCAAGAGTTGGGTATCAAAATCGACGGTATATATTGTGACTGAGTCTAGGTATTCGAAAGGGGTCGATATGAATATCTAAAGCAATAAAGTGGCAGAGTTCGAAGACTCACTGGTGATGGCAACGCAGGAGCCTGATAGGCAGCGGGTCGTCAGATGACGTCGGCAACATCACCTGACTCTGTGGCTCTGCCATATCCGGAGAGAAACATGGTGATTTCTAGCACTACAAATACCAAAAATATTGTAGAATAGGTGTCTAAGTGTAAGTAGTTACTCCGCAGCACTATGGCTCTGTGTATTTGTAGACTTACTCGAAGCTCTGTACGCCACCGGACAATGCGCCAATACTCCTAGAAGTCAGGTAGACCGCAAGTTACTAGAAATGGTTTAGCATTTCCATCCCATAAGCTTAGCATCCTCTGCTTGGCACTGAGATATTACGCGATCATGGCGAAGTGACTGGTGCTGTTATATGCATAGTGAAGTTGATGCACTTCGCTTGCTCTAATTTTCCTTACTAAAAAAGCTTAATAACAACTGTCAGTGTGGCCGAGTGGTTAAGGCGATAGACTAGAAATCTATTACATTCGTGTGCACAGGTTCGAGTCCTGTCGCTGACGTCTTTTTATATTTTTTGTCTCTACACCAGAGAACCGTACATGCATTCAACATCGATCTGCCAGGTTTATACCAGATCAGTAAGCTAAATCACTATTACCATAGGTACGTTCATCATGTATACGCGGACATCGGGTA
The DNA here is from genome assembly GCA_019976455.1 of Aspergillus sp. 'subgen. Cremei'. Classification (NCBI taxonomy): domain Eukaryota; kingdom Fungi; phylum Ascomycota; class Eurotiomycetes; order Eurotiales; family Aspergillaceae; genus Aspergillus; species Aspergillus sp. 'subgen. Cremei'. The sequence continues at coordinate 2,477,318 of JAFBMR010000005.1, forward strand.
AATTCAAGCCCTTGGTATTGGCTCTGATTGGCTTCCGTCAAATGATGTTTTGTCATGTGATTCCTAGACTATGTAGGTACTGTCCAACTCCAAACTTCAACATACTCTATTCATTGAATCTACCTCTAAATTATTGAGTCTGAAGTCAACTTTCAACCCGACGAAACTACCGGGTAGGGGCCTTGAGCGACTCAGCGCTTCACGGCCATAAGGCATTTAATGATGCCTGCCTACTAGGTTTCAACTTACACAGCGGAAGATACCAAAGAGTCTGGCGCGTATTGGCTACCTAGAGTGCCTGTCTAGGCTCTGTCTCTCTGGTATTACTTATGTCGTGTTCAGGTGAGAGGGGTCTGTTTATGAGAGGCCAGAATTCGCAGCCTAGCTCCTAGCTCTCCTTGAGTCGAGACAGCAGGTGAAATTCTCGCGTGTCTGGAATTTAAACCAAAGCACTAATAACAATTTGAACCTCTTAGGTCGATTCAAAGGCTTAAATGCTACGTAACTTCGCCATGATCGCTGTGTTGATTAAGAAAGTCTGCAGCCCGAATTCAGACCAATGCTTATCTAAGGAAGGCCAGCGGAACGATACGAGGCTTCCAAGGATCATTGACAACTTGCAATCAGCTATCATGTAGAGGCTCTGAGATCTTCTAGGAGATTACCGGATAAACCTTCAGCGTGTCCTATTGTGTGTGCACAGGCAAACAACATCTGGTTCTATACAAAAGTCGAACCATCGTCTATTGGTGGGACACATATATATCTCTACTATCGAGGCCCCAGGCAATGATTACAGGGGAAAGTACTAGAAGGAGAAACTTGCTTCTCTAAAGAGCTAGCTAGGGACACTCTCGAAGACATCTGCCGCCATCCGACAAGATACATATCGGTGAATTCACAGAATCCGAATCTTTACCCAGAACCGAGACCATACAGATGATGACGGAGATGTTGTCCCATGCAATAAACAATAACGAACTACAGAAGACTAGTCTTTCTTGCAGCCGTGATATCGAGCCGGGGAAAGGATCTCGTGGACCAGTGTCAGGCTACATTGATACCGCCAAGGGTTGAATGGACCCTGCTGGCTCGATATCGACACAAGGAACCTTGCGCTCCTGTGGATGGATGATGCAAGTCGAGGCCTACAGTATATATTAAGACATAACTAAACAAACCAATCAGAAGTCAGTGTGGCCGAGTGGTTAAGGCGATAGACTAGAAATCTATTACATTCGTGTGCACAGGTTCGAGTCCTGTCGCTGACGTTTCATCTGAAATTTTTTTGTCTCTTTAATTTTCCTACAAATCTCTTTTACCGGCGGATAGACACCGCCAGTGTTTTAGGCATCACAAAGTTGTTGAACAATGATCAGCAGCATATCCCTCCCCGTTTTGATATTTGCGAGGTTTGGAGGGACTCATCTTCTTTGCCTTGCTTTGCTATCGCCTCCTCCAATTCTCTGTAAACTACATGCGCTTACGGAGTATGGGTTGGCAACTGCTGTTGCTGTTGCTGCTAACACAGCTGTCCCTTCTGCGCTTGTCTGGTCCATCCGGTCTATGTACACTCTACAGCCTTTGTTGTCTTGGGCATTAGTACGAGACTTGGCCTGTATATCAAAAAATCTGTTAAATATTTCAATAAGTCAGTGTGGCCGAGTGGTTAAGGCGATAGACTAGAAATCTATTACATTCGTGTGCACAGGTTCGAGTCCTGTCGCTGACGTTTTTTTATTATTGTTATTATTTTTTTATTTTTCATTCATTCTCTGATTGCTGCAAATCATTTGTAGTTGGTTCTATGCTTTCTATCTTGTCCTGAAATTTGTTGCTGGATTGGATGGTGTTGTGCGTCATCATCCCGTCTATCCTGGTGACAACAACCTGACCTCATCGGTTCAATAGAGTTCTTTTACCACTCAGCTCTAGTTACTAATGAGTGCTCCGTATTTCATTTCAAGATGATCGCAATTGCAAGCAAGCCTGTCTAGAAGCTAGCATAAAGTCAAGTCACAGAAGGGGGCAGATATGTTCACTGCATATCGGACAAATATATATAGAACGAAAGGGTGCTATACAGCTTAACAATGACTCTGATGCTTTAAAGATGACTCTTTTCTGGAGCACGGACATGTGGTTTCGGTTTCTCATGGAGGAAATCTTTTAACCGAGACGGATGCTGCGTACAGGATTCAATCAAACCGGGCAATTCGACCTCACATTGTTGGGTTCCCAGGCGTCCATTGATCTATGCAGAGCAAGACATCGGGCTGAAAATTCGACAGATTTTAGAACTCTGTCTTCTGTGTAGTATGAGATGTCATTATTTTCCCGCGATATGTTACATATCACTAAAACAGTATATATATCGCAAACTTAAAGCATGCACACTCACAATATGACCTATATAAACCTTGATATTCTGTGCATCACGACAGTATCGGAGATTGCCATGCGAGAATGAAAATCAAATACATACCATACCTGTATGGTTACGGGATAGAGTGGTCTGCATTGTGCTACTATGGAATATAGAACTTCGCTACCAAGCATTTTGATAGCGTCGGTTGACATCAGAAAGCGATCGTCATCCATATCAGATGTCAATGCGATTGTTTGCGTTTTCCGTGACAGCTCTAGCATCGAAGATTCTACAATCATTTACTGTCGACTGTCAACTGCGATGCCAAAAAATTATGCGTGGCCAGATCGAGTAGGTAGCACAAATCTGAGATCACCGTATCCCGGCAGTTCTTGACGATCCACTTGCAGTCTTTGGTTGACCCCATATGGAACCTCGGATGTGGAGTGAACCGGATTGTCGGTGTATTGGGTCTGTCAGGAACGGTTTGATGATTCGATTTTTTTTTCCCTTGAATATTCTGAAGAAAGTGTTGGACCTGAATGTTTTGATCATGATATTGACCCCGTGAGCAGAGTGTAATTACTGCTGCAGGAACGCGGCAAGGAGCTGTTCCTAGCATGGCGGAAAATTAGGATCTCGCCTGGGCATCGTAGCATAGAAATCCAGAGTGCTACATGCATGATATCAAATCTCCGCCGCTTTGTTTTGTTTTGGGCTAGCACAGTTATGCGAATCATAGTAAATATTGCTATATATAAGTCAGGCTATTTTGTGTGCTATAGGTCGTGGTCTCAAGAACCGTATGGAGTATCCGGGGAGCACATTATTGGCACCACTAGACTAAATACCTGATATCATAGGTGCCTGGCTAGGACCAATGCTGGTGCTGCCATATGTGACTATTAATCATAGACTAGGATAGATATCCCTTTGGCTGATAATGGTGGTAATATCATATCAATAGTTGGTATCGACTTGAAATCACATGTTGCGAACTCAAAGTCCCTTACTCATCGGAGTCATACTTTAGTAGAAGCAAGGACTCACGATGTAACCATCTGAAGTCTGAACTGTTCCTGCAGAAGAGCCTGGATAACATCTCCAACAGGTACTCGTAGGTCAACAATCCTGCCCGAATGAGGCTAAAGTAGCTAAAATAGTGATCGGCCAAGCGTCAACCGCCTCCACCAGCCAGGTGCGGCTATTGGCTGGACGGCCATTTAGGGCCAGAATCACCCGTGGATTTCGAAACCAAAAGTGGGCAAAAAAAGGGACACGGCAGAAAAGGATCATTTTAATAAATAATTGCATCAATATTACGAGTAGGTGTTTCAACGCTGTACTCCGTATGCAAACAATGATAAATCAACGCTGACTTGGCCGTTTTATGTTATCGCAGACAGAGCAACGTCGATGGTGTAGAGCAGCGCCACGTCACTCAACGCTTTTGCTCCTCTGACAGCTGGAGGCTGGTCGGGCTGCCCCAATGCACTCACTGATCAGAATAATTAGCGTAGCCGTTCCTGCATTTATTCTACGATTGTGACTTCACTCCTGGGTAAATCATCTTCTCGATAGACACGGTCTATCCATCATATCTGTCTTGAATCCAGCAGCTCGCAAACTCAAAGAACTCGCTTGGTAATTATTGATATTGGCAATCGACCAACTCGAACGTCTGTTCCTATTGGAAGTGGATCCCGGTCCTTCGCTCTCTACTGCAGACTCTGAACCTTGCGGAGGAGGCCTGCGAGTTGAAAGGTGGAGTTTGTTTAATTACACAGGCACCGACAGCCTGGCCGTGGTTTCTTCAATTTCTTTCTTTAGGACATCAAAGATCTTCTTCTTTTTCCCTGGACTGCGAGAGCGCCAGAGGCTGTGTGACTGTGTGACTGCTGGGCCGTGTGGTTCCTGTTCCTGAATCTTTCCCGGCACCGTTGCTCTCTAGGGCCTCCGCTTAACCTCTTCGTCGACGCCAACCTGGGAGTAATCAGTTCCTGCTCTCTTCCTGCCTTTTCCTCCTTGGGATCGCTTTCTCTCCTCCTTAGACATCTTCTTTTCTCGGGCTCTCTCGTTGCCCTCGTTTTTTACACTTATTTTTCTTTGTGGTTCTGACGGCTACCCATCGGGGAACCAAGTCGCTCGTTTGTGTTTCTCTTCTTCACCACTTGCGTGGTCTCCTTTTTTTTTCGCTTTTATTCCTTTTCCCGACAGCTCGACGCGTTCGCCATTTCTTAGACCTTTGACCTGTGGTCAATTGGTATTCTCGCAGATTCCACCGCTAGATCGTGATAGAAGGACGGGACAAGACACGATGACAACATCCCCTACGCCTTTCGCCCAATAGATACGCCTCAACGTCGCATCCGTGATCGATTCTGCTATCCAATATCATTTTTTGCTTTCGCCGATACCATTGCTTGCGACACCACCTGCCCCGCGAGGCGATACCCCCCCCGTGATTAGAAACCAAGATGTCAGGCACTTGCATTTCTCTGTCGGGGTCGACACAATGTCCCGCATTCAATGGCTCGTCGATATCGACCAACTCTAGTCTCTACGCAGATTTGTGGGTTCCCTAGAGTGGGAGACATTGGATCAGATATGCTGACCATTTGACAGTCCGTTTCTTCAAAATGTTGCAAACTTGACCCAATTCGACCAAGAGTTGAGTAATTATATTAACGGGTCTTACATCGACTCCAAGTATGTCCATATTGTCGCTCAACCCGAAGGTTCTCTACTAATTCTGTGTCAACTACTAGATATGTTGACTATCTGGGATGTCAATCGATCAATAGCACAGACACCGATAACTACTACGCTCGCTATACAACAAGTGTAATTTGTAATGGAATCGTCCAGAGCTCAAAGAATGACTGCAATTTATCCGATGATCAGTCCAAGCCGCTTTGTGCTGACACCTGTGTTCGTACCCTCTCCTTGGAATCGCAAAGCGCCACTCTAATTATATTTTGCAGGCACTGATGGCTACGAGTGAGGAGGAGATTGTGGTTAATTCTGACCTATGCGAGGAGAAGCGCAGTGATTACATGAGTCAGATCCGTTCCGACTTTACTGTGTGCGCTCTCCCAGCCGACTCGCTCACTGGATCCTGTATCTCCGGAGCTGAGAACGAACCCGACGAGTGTGGATTCAAGTCGAATATCATGGGATTGTGTGGATACTGTGGATCGAGTTCTCCAAACTCTACGGATACTTGTTGTGAAAGTGCGAATGCTGCGACTAAATGCAAAAACATATCGATCCCTTCCTCGACTCTATCGCCTGTTATTCCATCTTCGACGGCTGGGTCTGGTAGTTCCAGCCATGGTCTTTCCGGTGGTCAGATAGCCGGAATCGTCATCGGATCTGTCGCGGCTTTCGCTCTATTAGCTGCCCTGGCCGCATTTTTGCTGCTCTGTATGCGCCGCAAACGCAACACAAGGGATGACGCTGCACTGAACCAACCGAACCCGCAAAGAAAAGGCTCTCCATCAATGCACAGCGGAACCAGCCAAAAAGGGTTCACTATTGTCCCTGGAGGACGAGTGGCCAGAATGTCTGCTCTGCGAGAGGTTCCCAGCTCATCCCCAGCACGGTCCCGACGGTCCGCCTTTTTCGGTGGCGCCAAATACAGTGACTCCTCTGATTCTGAATACGTTGGTGCAAGTCCCGGCGCGATGTCGAAGAAAATCCCCCTGTCACTGGAAAACGGACTGGCTCACTTTCGAGCAATTCGGCGTTGGCCGGTTCCGGTAACGACACATCGCCCCGTTCGGGCACTGTTGGACAGTACTCTTCACCTGGAATGACCAGTGGTCAGTCGGAGCAGATGTCAGCTTTCAACGATTATTATTCGCAGGATGATATCCACCCCGGCGATAGAGTTTCTGCTCTCTGGGCATACCAACCACGAGCTGGTGATGAGTTCTCGCTGGAACGAGGAGATATGCTGAAGGTGATTGGTATCTGGGATGATGGCTGGGCGACTGGTGTTCGCATTCCCGATAATGCCGAGGACTATGATATCAGATACCGAGAACAGCGCGACAGTGGTGTGTCGAATGGATCCCACAAGATGCCATCTCCCGCTCCTAGTGGAGAAATCAAGGCATTCCCACTGGTCTGTGTTTGTCTCCCGCAGCATTGGAGGAAGATTATCGACGGTGGACAGGATGGATTAGGATGACCAGTCGACACAAGTGCATTTCCGACTTAACACATGCCCAAGCCATGCAGGTTTACGCCTTGATGATAGCGCTTATATCCTTCTGTCAGCTTTCTTATACTTCCTTATCACAGCGATCTACAGAACCTCTTTGTCCGCTCGTCCTCAGCACTCCCAAAAGTATACCGTCCACTCTCGCTTAACGAACTGCTCTAGTCGATTTATTCACGGGTTTAAACAACTTCTTGCGGGCTGCCTGGTTCCACGGAGCACATGTTGACACCATCCTCCTGTGCCCTTCACCTAAGGGCTTCGTCGAGATATTCGTTTAGTGCTTGCAGACGACTTGATCTGTTTTCATCCTTTATATACCCATTGTGCGGCAACGATTCTTCTGCTCTACAATACTTCTTTTCTTTACATTATCTTATGTTTATTTCTCTATCATGCCTTGCGTGACTGCTCTCCGATGCAATGATGACCATGTGAATGGTAGAGGCACCTGACGAAACTACCGTCCATCGGTATATCGTGTCTATATGCCCTATTCTGTTCTGTATCATGTTATGCCCATGGGCGTTGGTCATGCAGGTCGTGGATTCTCTGCCAGTGGCAGGCACCGGATGGTATGTTATGCTTGGATTACTTCGGTACAGTACATATTGATGTATGTACATAGATATCTCAGTGCCACCTTTCATAATAGAAGTTAAATATGCGGGCCACATTTGTTTTTTTCCATCGTAATATACTTTTTTATGGTTGTCCAAATCAAGATTGATGATTCTGCCATATATTTCGGAGTTAAGATTCGGGAGATGACTCGGGATATGTGGACATGCATGAAATCAGGCGATACGAGGCTAAACAAAAGCATTTGTATAGATATTAAGGTAAAGTCATATCCTAGTTCCTTAATCATGCATACAGAACAAAAAAATCACAGCAGTAGCGCATCTCTTATGTACCTACACTGCGAGTTCAACGGCAGGACAAAAGCCAACAGGAATGGCTGCTTATTTCTTATCCGGCTCGGACTTTACGGGATAGCGTCCGGTCCCTTTTACTAATCTAGCTTGATGCCCCTCCATTAAAGAAGTACGCAGTTCCAGCTGTTTCTCCTCAAATCGTCATCTTGCTCATGGTTCACATCATCAACATTCGCCGGATTATAAATTAGCTATAGCTGTCTTTTAATTCTTCCCATCAAACATCACCCAAACACACAATTACCACTTCTACAAGATCTAATTAACTATACAATGGCGTCTCCTAAGATCGTTCTCTATACAAACCGTCTTTGCCCATGGGCCCACCGCGCTCACATTGCGCTGAAGGAGTCGGGCGTTGAGTACGAGGAAGTCAGCATTGATCTCAACGTGCCGCGTGAGCCGTGGTATCTCGAGATCAACCCTGTATGAACCCCTCATCCCAGAAAATGGCCCATATAGAGCGAAAATGGTGAACTGACAGAATCCTGCAATCAACAGCGCGGTCTCGTCCCCAGTCTGTCCTACAACGGCAACATCATCACCGAATCCGCTATTGTGGCTCAATTCGTCGCTGACGCTCACCCCTCCCACCTCCTGCCGCCATCATCGCCTGCTGAGAACGCCTTGTACCGTGCCCGTGTTTCTTTCTTCGTTGACACCTTCACCAGTAAGGTTGTGCCACACTTGCATGGAAGTTTCCGGGCTGCTTCGGAGGAGGAGCGGGATGCTGTTGCGGCGAAGTTGGCCGACGCGGTTGTGAAGGAGATCGAGCCGTTGTTGGAGGCTGGCAAGGGACCTTTCTTTGGGGGTAGTGAGCAGTTGACTCTTGCTGAGGTGCGTTCACGTCCCATCCCCATTTCCTCTCCCCGCGGTCTAGTGTGGTCATTGTTATGGTAAATATGGCTGACTGGCGGATGATCGATCGACGAATAGGTTCAAACCGGATCGTTCCTCCTTCGCATTTTCGGTCTCAGCAAACCCGAACACGGTCTCGTCAGTGCTAAGCTGCCGGGTTTGTTGGAGCAGGCGCCCAAGTTCAAGCGCTGGGCTGAGGCTACCATCAACCACGAGAGTGTCAACTTTATCTTCGATGAGAAGGCCGTCGCGGACAAGATGAGGGCCAAGTTTGCTCCGAAAGCGTAGGTTCGTTCTCACTGCTGTATCCGAGTTAGTTCGTGCATGGAAATCCTTACATTGGTTTTGGACAGAAGAGAAGATCTGAAGCTGTGATAGTTATTGTTATGAGATAGGTAGCAACGATGAAATGGAGACATGTCATGTTATGAAGCCATAAATCACGAGCCACAGTTGATGTTGTAGCTGTAGCTGTAGTAGTTGTAGATACAGCGACAGGGAGCCAAGCCAGTACAGCCACACCAGGCGCTATTCCCACTTGAGTTACCCCGTCATCCGTAACATCGTCATTGCTCGGAATAAACAGGATAGTAGAAGACAAGGAAGATGTATCGATCGGGTGATGAGCTCTTTCTTCTTCTATTAATATGCATGAACAGAGGATGTCCGATATATTTTTATTTCCTTGTGGTGGCACCATGACGTGATATGACTCGGTAAGCCCCAGCACTAAGTGGCTCTGGAGTCCCATGGTTGAGAGGTCTGGGATTTATAGTCCGGTGAGAGGAACAAATGAATAAGACATGTTTTCATGCTGCCTACATCAGATGTCCACGTAGTTTAGAGCTTCTCTCTCTCCCCACGATGGTTATACTTTTTTGATATTCAAGTGATACAGATGGGATATGCAGGATGATGCAGGCTGCACGACATCATATGTCATTTTTCTCTACGTAGATTTAATATCGCTCAGGGGGTGAAAAATAAGACCAAGTATCAATAGTAGAGAAAAAGCGGCTCGTGGTCCGCCGGGCTTGTCACGTGCGGGGACTGGCCCCCCACCACCGCCATCAACAACGCAAGCACAATAACCAGAGCCCCTCTATCTCCATCTCTCCCCCATTACACTATCCATTTACCCTTCCTTCTACCCTCCTCCCATACTATCTTGCTTGGTTGCTGTAGGGTATCCTTGAGAACCTCCTGAACTCAATTTATCTTCCTATTTGGTTAGTTATACCCCGCGGACTTGTTGTCCTGAGTTTTTTTCTCTCTTTACCCTTTTTCGAAGAGGGAATAAGTCAATCATAACAGTCCACAACTGACATTGCGTGCAGCGCGGTTCTACCTTCACAAAAGCAACCATGTCGGTCCGTATTGTCCTCCACAATATCAAGATGGTTCTATGCTGACTTGAATCTTCTTTCGCAGCTCGCATCTGGGTATGTTGAGTGCCTCCTTTCCCCACATTTCCCGACCGTTGTGTTTCGAGAGATAGGCAGATACATTCGTTGTTCGCCGCAATACTGACGAGAAGCGACAACTAGTGTTTCCATTAAGGATGAGTGCCTCACTAAATTCACCGAGCTTCGCATGTCCGGTAACAAGCCGGAAGGCGAGAGACTGAAGTACATCATCTTCAAGATCTCCGACGACAAGAAGAACGTTGAGATTGAAGAGGCCTCCGCCGACCCCGTTTATGAGAATTTCCGCCTCAAGCTCGCCGGTGCCGAGGAGGCCGGAAAACCTGCACCTCGTTACGCCGTCTATGATGTCGAGTATGAACACGAGGGCAAGAGGTGCGATTGTTCACAGCTCCTTGAACCGATGGGCCGAAACTGACAATTGTCCTTTGTGCAGAAACAAGATCGTCTTCATCTCTTGGGTTCCCTCCGGTTGTAATATTCGCGTATGTTTCCTTCTTTTTTCTTGTGCATTTGACTTTCGCTGACATCCGGACAGTCGTCCATGATCTACGCCAGCACCCGTGAGGGCTTCAAGAGCGCTCTCAATGTCCCCATTTCCATCCAAGCCGACGACAAGTCCGAAATTGAATGGAAGACCATTGTGACCGAAGCCAGCGGTGGCAAGGTTAAAGAATAAACGGGTGCGCCGGCTGGGTCCGGGCCAAGTGACCTTGTATGTGTTGGCTCTTATTACACTGCACCGCTCTCCGTCAGACCACGGAGTGCTTGGGAACGACCAAACCAATGAAATCCCCTGCATACACTTAGCTTCAATATGAGACCGTTACGACTTGAGAGTATTTTCATAGTGACCCGGCGACCTTTCTCTGCGATCGTGGAGCCCATCGTGGATGAGCGTTTGGAAGGGAACTTGTGTGTCATGTGGTTTTTCCCCATACAGAATACTCCTTCCTGCCTGATGTGGGACGTGGTTTCAACGGCTCGATGTAGAGTAGAAAATACGGCATTACCTCTGATATATCATGATCTAGTAACCAACTGGATTGGCTGGAGATGCGTAGGGTTCGACCTGCAGGGGGGTTCGCTATGTAGGCTCGACTGTGAATTTCCGAGGCCGTCGGTGGGAGAGCAATGGGTAATGGCCCTAAAAGAGTGGTATAAATGGTTAGAAGAGTTTCGAGGTATAATAACAATGATGGAATTAATTACCTCGTCTGAATCAAACGAAATGAGAGTGCAATAGTAATGTGTATTATCATGATAGCGAAGGGATGGTTGACGGGTGGAATCGGGCCAATGAGGAGGCGGCCAAATCGGGCTAAGCTAGCCCGTCCGGACACTCGACTTCCACTTCAAATCACAGTCGAACGTCGTCTTCGTCTTCCATCGCGAGCCTCGACCACCCCCTCCACTCCCTTGCCAGCCTCTAATCATCCTCAATACCGAGGGTCTGTCTCTATAGCCTCTGGAGAGTGCTTTTTCTTCAATTGATCGCTTTTTATCACGCGCACGCCCTTCCGCACAATGTTCCTTCAGTCCGTCTCTCGAGCTGCTGCTCGCAGCTCGGCCATGCCCACGGCTGCCATTCGCTCCTACCGCACCGTCCCAGGCCCAATGGCTTGCCTGAATGTCCGCCCTCAGACCGAGAAAAAGTCTATCGCTCCCCAGCAGACACGCGCCGCATCCGAGCATGCCATCGCCAATCCTACCCTGGCCGGTATTGAGAAGCGCTGGGAGGCCATGCCTCCCCAGGAGCAGGCCGACCTGTGGATGCAGCTGAGAGACCGCATGAAGGTTGACTGGCACCAGATGACTCTCCAGGAGAAGAAGGCCGGTTCGTACCCCTGCTCTATAGCATCCCCCCGGCCTCCCGATCGATCAGAATTTTTGCTGACCTTTCTCTCCCCCACCTTATATAGCCTACTGGATTGCTTTCGGTCCTCATGGCCCTCGCGCACAGCCCCCCAAGGGCGAGAACCTGAAGATCTTCCTGAAGGTTGTCCAGCTCACCCTCGTCTCGTTCGGTCTCTTCTACGTTATCCACCTCTTCGCCAAGCCCCAGCCCAAGACCATGTCCAAGGAGTGGCAGGAGGCCTCCAACGAATACGCCTTGGTACGTGATGAATAAAATCCCAAATGAACCTTAGGTTTTTTTTCTATATCATGAAGTGATTGCTAACGAGTCATCGCAACAGAGAGAGAAGATGAACCCCATCCACGGTATCAGCAAGGAGGGTTATGAAGGCCCCGGATTCGTCCAGAGCCCCCCTGCCGAGCGATCGTAGGTTTAAAACTGCTATCCTGGAGGAATAGGTATAGCAATCAGAAATGCCGTATAGGCAGTGCTGGGATTCATCGCCGGCCGTCTATCGCGACACGCCTGATGACCCTGGCTCTGTGTTTGTGTCCGTTGAACGCAACACCCCCACCCTCGTCTTCCTTGATGTCAATTCGAAACCCAAAACTTGTGTATCCCGTACTGTGCAATAATCAATCTATCTCCTTTGTAGCCATAGAGCAGTTTTGCATCGTTCTCTGTATCTTGGACTTGATTGAGCAGTAGGGTAATTCTTATTGTAAGCACATGAAACGGCGATTGGTAGATAGACAGTTTTCATACTTAGATTCTATGAATTCTACGCATGGCCAGGGTTTATGGGCTATGGTTTTCTATGGGATACGTGGGTATATATTTTGATATTGGAGCAGCGCCCTTGGAATGCCATGATGTCAACGATCCTTTCGGGGTCGTTAAGATTTACCACTCTAATTGGAAGTAGTATAGTGTCAAATTACTACATATTATGTACCAGGATTCAAAGTAGCAGAAAGTTTTATGTTTTATGAAAGCTAGCAATTACTGTGGGAAGATCCCCATGAAACGGAGCAAATACTCGACGAACTCGGAACACGTCAGAAATTTCCACCTGTCCGAAAGGGAGAATGGACGATGTGGGCAGGCACGGGGAATCCAGCGGTGGGCAAATTGGATATGGATCAGACCGGAGGAATTCGCGCTATAACTGGAGCGTCTTTTGACAGTTTATTATCGAGCAAGAAAGAGATGGCAGCTAAGTTTCTTCACCGTGCTGGCGATTGTTATTTGATGGGGTCACTGAAGCTCCCTGCATCCGGGCGCCAAGAAGTTCCCCGTTGTGTGTAGCGATTTCTCCCTAGTAACCCAGTCGGTGAGCTGGAGCAGCTGGAGAGAACCCGTCGACACGATGAGATGATAGATAAAATCATGGTAATTTTAGAATGCTAGGCCCGTAGCCAGTTCATAGCCCTGCCAGCAGAGCTGCAAGCTTGCTCCATCATCAATAAACAGCTGAGGCTGGTTGCCATGTTCTTGCGCGTTGCTCGGTACATCACGGGATCGTCGGCAAAACCGCCCCGGAAAGGCTAAGCCGGGCACAGTCGCCCGTGTCCACCTCAACCTCAACCTCTTCCCTTCCCTTCCCTCTTTCTTCCCTCTCTCCATCCTCTCGTCACCTTGACCCTTTTTCTATACCCATTTCGCTCTTCAACACCATCATGATGTTCAAGAGGTGTGTTTCGCCGCCAATTTCTCTCTGATCGCCATCCCTCCCAGATTTTTGTTTGCTGACAGCTGTTTTTTTGCTCTTCACAGCGGTCTCGCCCGGACCTTCGGGAGGGCTGCTTTTGCTCGACCGACCCCCGTCGCCCGACGCGCCCTTCAGCCCCTCAGATCCAACGGCCTGCCTTCTCTGGCCAGGTTCGCCAGCTCTGAGGCTGCTCAGACCGGAAAGGTCCACCAGGTCATTGGTGCCGTCGTTGACGGTACGTAGCGGACACCCTGTTGAAAACCCTGCCTGACCAGGGCTACGCGAAAATCTTTTCCGGGCCTTGAATCCATCACAACAACAATCAAAAACGTCGCAATGGCAATTGCAATGATCAATATCTGACTATCGCAAACAGTGAAGTTCGACGGTGAAAAGCTTCCCGCCATTTTCAACGCCGTTGAGACCCAGAACAACGGCCAGAAGCTCGTCCTTGAGGTTTCTGTATGTATATATCAAGCGTTTGATGACATCAATTCCAGATAGTTAACTTGAATCACAGCAACACTTGGGTGAGAATGTCGTCCGTACTATTGCTATGGATGGTAAGCTTCCCCCCCTTGTTGTGTCGTGTCCTGGATGGCCTTGCTACCTGCCCTGGTCATTCAGGCACATGAACCGACTCTCCCCCTAGCTGGATATTTGAAGTTTGCCCTTCAATGAGTCTAACACGATGACCTCTAGGTACTGAGGGTCTGACCCGTGGTGCTGCCGCTCGCGACACCGGTGCCCCCATCACAATCCCTGTCGGTCCCGGTACTTTGGGTCGTATCATCAACGTCACTGGTGACCCCATTGACGAGCGTGGTCCCATCAAGGCCGACAAGTTCGCCCCTATCCACGCTGAGGCTCCCGAGTTCGTCGAGCAGTCGACCGAGGCCGAGATTCTCGTCACTGGTATCAAGGTCGTCGACTTGCTTGCCCCCTACGCCCGTGGTGGTAAGATTGGTCTCTTCGGTGGTGCCGGTGTCGGTAAGACCGTGTTCATCCAGGAGTTGATTGTGAGTTTACTTGATCCCACTTGTCTTAAAAAATGGTTTACTGACAATTTGTAGAACAACATTGCCAAGGCTCACGGTGGTTACTCCGTCTTCTGTGGTGTCGGTGAGCGTACCCGTGAGGGTAACGATCTGTACCACGAGATGCAGGAGACTGGTGTCATCCAGCTCGAGGGAGACTCCAAGGTGTCCCTGGTGTTCGGTCAGATGAACGAGCCCCCGGGTGCCCGTGCCCGTGTCGCCCTTACCGGTCTGACCATCGCCGAGTACTTCCGTGACCAGGAGGGTCAGGACGTGCTGCTCTTCATTGACAACATTTTCCGATTCACCCAGGCCGGTTCTGAGGTGTCTGCCCTTCTGGGTCGTATCCCCTCTGCCGTCGGTTACCAGCCCACCCTGGCCGTCGACATGGGTGCTATGCAGGAGCGTATCACCACCACCAACAAGGGTTCCATTACTTCCGTCCAGGCCGTCTACGTGCCCGCTGACGATTTGACTGACCCTGCCCCCGCCACCACCTTCGCTCACTTGGACGCCACCACTGTCTTGTCCCGTGGTATCTCCGAGTTGGGTATCTACCCCGCTGTCGACCCTCTCGACTCCAAGTCCCGTATGCTCGACGCCCGTATTGTCGGTGAGGACCACTACAACACCGCCACCCGTGTCCAGCAGATGCTCCAGGAGTACAAGTCGCTCCAGGATATTATCGCCATTCTGGGTATGGACGAGTTGTCCGAAGCCGACAAGCTCACCGTCGAGCGTGCCCGTAAGCTCCAGCGTTTCCTGAGTCAGCCTTTCACCGTTGCCCAGGTTTTCACTGGTATTGAGGGCAAGCTCGTTGACCTCAAGGACACCATCCGCTCCTTCAAGGCCATCATCCAAGGAGAGGGTGACGACCTTCCCGAAGGTATGTTTAGATTAACCCCCCCCTTGAACTCGCGTACTGATGCTAACAAACTTCTAGCTGCTTTCTACATGGTTGGTGACTTCGAGTCTGCTCGCGCTAAGGGTGAGAAGATTATGGCTGAGCTGGAGGGCCAGTAAATGTAATATTGTTTTTAAGCGCCCCTTTCTTTTTTTCAGACATGGACTTTCTTTCTTGAGTTTTCCGGTTTCTTTTGATGCGTGTACAGTACTCGATCTAAGAAAAAGGACTTGAAGGAAAGGCTATAATTCCTATTGAAAGAAAGGAGCACTCCATCTCACCCTCTGTAAGCTGGTTGGAAACTTCCACGCTTGTGTTACACTATGTGCTCAATGTAAGTAACTTAGCATGACCACAGCCGGCCTGGATGATACCCTCCAGGCTGGGACAATTGTATCATTTCTTTTGTTCGATTATGTTATTACCTTTGTTCTGTAGTTCTTAATATGTAGTCGTATTTGTAGATCTGAATTGTGAAAAGGTCAGTTAATCGTCAATGCGTGTAGCCTACCCATAAGCCGTTAGGTCACGATTAGCATCGTGCTGTAAGGAATACAGTGTTCAGAGTCTACATTAGACTGACTTGCAATTAACATTAAAGGGATACGGATAAAAAGAAATGTTATTGAATATTGGAATTGAGCTAGAATAGAAGGGCATATTGTGTCGAATTCATTGCATTTGAATAAAACTCGCCAGGACATGTAACCGATGATCATAATAAACACGATTGAAAGATCAATTATATCTAGATCTACAAGAAAAACAGAGACCAAGAAAGGAATACGCAACCATGAATAATCCTTGAAGCATTTCTCGAATAGGAAGATTAAGATGAAGAAAGAACCAAGGGAATAAGAACGTGGAGTAAGCCAGGATGAAGGTTGGTCTTATAGCGTTTCTTCTAGGGCCAGGACCTGTGGGAAATCAAAGTCAGTATGTACTTACTCTTGGATCAAACCATTGAAGAACTGGGAACTCACTATTGCTGTTCTTGTTGGAAGATAAACCTGCAAATAGTTGGCTCGTCCATTCCACGACATGTCTGTCGTGAAGAACCGAGTCTCTTTGAGATTACGCCCAAAGCCACCAAATTCACCATCGTCAGTGTCCAGGACAATCCGGTAAGTACCGGCGTTGTCAACACCAACACGGTAGTCAGTGAAACTGTCTCTGGGATGGAAGTTGAAAATCCAGAGAAGTCCTGCACGCTCGAAGACGAGGACCTTGTCAGCCTCGTTCTTGAGACTGACGTATGCCTGAGGCGAGTGCAGCCAGCCGTATTTCTCTTCGGTTAGCTGCATGCCGCGGTCGAAGTCATTGAGAAATTTGTATCGGAGGAGGTTGTCTTCTGTTAGGTTTAGTTGACGACGAGCGTACCAGAAGGAATTGTTGTTTCCGGCACGGGGGAAGTCGAGCCATTCTGGGTGGCCGAACTCGTTGCCTTCGAAGTTGAGATATCCCTCGCCGCCGAGGCCGTGGGTGACTAGTCGGATCATCTTGTGTAGAGCCATGCCTCGTTCAATGACGGGGGTGAATTCTGTTAGGACAGACATGTTTGTGTACATTTCCTTGTCACATAGCCACATCATGAGGGATTTGTCTCCCACCAGACTGGGTTGAATTAGTGTTTTGTTTCTTCTCGTGATACGGCTTGTCAACTTACGCTTGGTCATGACTTTCTGCGTAGGCGATTGTCTTCTCGCCGTGGCGTCGGTTTGTCAATGTGAAAGAGAGATTGCCAATGTCCCATTCATCATCCGACTTCTCTTTTAGAAGCTTGATATACATGTCTGGGATGGCCATGGCAAGACGGTAGTCAAAACCAACTCCACCAAGAGCATAGGGCAAGCAGAGTGCCGGCATACCGGAGACATCTTCGGCCACCGTTATACATTCGGGGTATAGTTTGTGAAGCATTTCGTTGGCAAGAGTCAAATACATTACACCCTCCTCATCGACTGCTGGACCAAAGTATTCGTGGTATCCACCAGAGAAGCCCCTACAAAGGAGTCAGCTAGACATTTAAGTAAATTAGGGAAAGGGGATACGTACGTTCCAATTCCATGGTGGGTGTAGAGCATACTCGTAACTCCGTCAAAACGGAAACCATCAAATTGATATTCTTCCATCCAAAATCGTAGGTTACTCAAGAGGAAGCGCAGCACCTCATGGTTACCAAAGTTGAATAGTCTACTGTCCCACAACTCATGTCGGCCCTTTGCTCCCTCGTGGAAATAGAGGTGGTCTGAGCCATCAAACATGTTGAGCCCGTCTAGAGTGTTCTTTGATGCATGGCTGTGCACTACATCAAGAAGAACAACTAGACCCAAGCTGTGAGCGGTATCAATGAGTTCCTTCAGATCTTCGGGTGTGCCATAGCGACTGCTTGCCGCGAAGAAGTTGTTGACTTGGTAACCAAAGCTAGCGTAGTAGGCATGTTCCATAATGGCCATCAGCTGAATTGCATTATATCCCAGATACTTGATCCGAGGAAGCATATTCGCAGTAAACTGTTTGTATGTTGATACCTTGGTCTCTGGAGATGAGATTCCTACATGCGCCTCGTAGATCCGAAGACTTTCGGGCTTCTTGGGTCGGGAATTCTTGAATTTGTATTTCTCTTCTTCCGGTGGGTTCCAGAATACTGAGTCGTATACCGGAGAAACATTTAGATCTTGGGTGACACGTTTGATCCACGCGGGGATTCGATAGATTTGCTCCCCGGCACGGGTGATCATTACTATCTGAGATGAAAGTCAGCGAGGCGTACAAGTACTGGCGTAGGCTTTTCGGAGGAGATACCTTGACTTTGCTGTTATGAGGAATTGCCGGAACACCATCCTTTGCAGGCAGTGTAAGTTCCCAGACGCCGAATGAGTTCTTGGTCATCGGGGTGGCCTTGGTATCCCAGTTGTCTGCCAGTCTCAGTAAACCTTTCACCGGATCGCTCGTTCAATGCCACCAGACGTACTGAAATCTCCGACCAGATGTGCTTCGACGGCACTGGGTGCCCATTCTCTGTATGTAATGTCGCCATTGTCACGGGCATTGAGGCCGAAACTCTCGTAACCCTATCCAATTCGAATTCATGTTAGCATTCCGACCTTCCAACGACAACGAAAACACAGAAATAATTACTCACTCTGCTGAATTTTTCCAATCCACCCTCGGTTTCATCAATGGTCTTGAGCCAGTTTTTCACGACACTGAATCTGTGTTGCAAAGCTCCCCGGAATGGTTCAAGCCAAGGGTCGAGCTGAATAACACCTATAAGAGCTCAGTTAGAAAAAATACCATGGATATAGCTTTCGAGAAGCAATTCCGAAGCTCAAGAACAGTTAGAACTAACCAGTGCCATCGGCAGGTATTGATTGAGAGCTTTCTGAAGCCATGAGGAAGCAATGACGATAGTCGGATCAGTACTGGTTCTTGATTTCAAGCAAAGGAACGTCGCAAAAGCAATCTATTGGTCTAGCAAAAGGCAGACTCAGGGACAGTCAGGAACCGACAGATCTTCTTCGTGACCAGAGGAAAAAAATAGGGCAAAAAAGGGGAAGTCCGGAGCAGGTGGAACACAGACACAGTCAAGTCTCACGCTTGCTTTCTCTGAGGCACATGCGGGGGAGGGTCGAGACCAAAGCTCAACACGACCCATGTGACATCAGTATCACCCCTCAACGCTTTTTCTCTCTCTCAGCCGTCTTGGAAATTTACCCTGTCTTGTTATTATAATATGGACTTAATTTCTAGATAATTATTCGTGGCATGTTATCGCTGCATTCCTATCGATGAAGATTATCGATTCCGATTCCTGTTTCTGCTTCCCGTGAGGGGTGACGACGGATGCGGAAACTTGCTGATGGGAAGCTCTCTCCACCTTCCAGGTGACATTGCAGAGGAGGGGCCGGAAGAGAGATTTTCGCTTTCCAAATCCTGTTTTTCGTCTCTTGTTGGAAAATATTATCGACATGATGCTAACCAGGGTGGCAGGGTTTCTGCTAGGATCGTTTGGCTTGATTTAGCACAGCGCTTACGCTTTGGCCGTCTGAATCGTCCAGTCTGGACTGAACTACGATAACTCCAGGAATAATAGGCGTTAATATGCGAGCTGCTCTGTAAGTGCTGTTTTCTTATAATCAGTGTATTAGTCTGATAATTGTATGATATTCAGAATGATATAATACCTGATTCTATTGAACGAACACATCGAAATACGCATAAAAGCAATATTCCAAACCTTGTTGGCATTTATTTCACTTTATTCTATCAAATATTGCTTTATATAATACACGATTCTGTTATACAAGTACAAGATGCACTTAACTAAGCTCAAATATATGAGCTAGTCGGCTTGCACACGCCGCAATAGTCACATCTAGTGGCCATGGAACTGCCTCCAGGGACGAGCATGGCTTCCCCGGTGGCTTGGTAGGAAACCACCTGGGAAGAAGGAGCCAGGAGATGCTGCGGTTGTGGTGCTCGGGGGCACCTCAGTAGCCACGCTTTCAGCAGCGGTGGTGGAAGTTGCCTGGGGAGTCTCAGTCACAACGGGAGCGCTGGAGCCGGCAACGGCAGCGCGTGCATTGACGGCAGTCGAAGCGCTGTCTGCCATCAAGGAGCTGTACGGGGTCGCTCCGGGGTAGAAAGAGGTAGGAATCGTGGGAATGGGGATTGAAGCCGTGGTGCCAAAGTCGGTTTGGAGATCAGAGGCCATGGATGCCGCTGAGTAGCCCGATGGAGCGCTGGAGACGGTGGTTGTGGTCACCTCGTAAGGCTTGTAATCGTTGCCGGATTCCAGACAGAATCCAGACCCGTAGGCACTCTGGCACGAGTACCACTGTCTACTGCCTTCTTCGGTCCACATGGCGAAATCTTCAATGTTGATATCGTAGCATGGCGCACCATCGGGGCAGATAACCTTGACAGGTCCACGTGCAGCACCGTTGGCTTCGGTGCCCTTCCAGTTCTTCACGGTGATGTTGCTCAACTCGACGCCATCTCCAGACTGAGCGCTCATACTTGCCCAGTAGCTATCAATATCCAGAGAGTAAGCATTGCCATGGCCTATTAAAATAACAAGTTAGTTTGATATGTTCCAGTGGAAAATTAACTTGAGTGATATAACATACCGATAAAGTTCTCGAAAACGACATTCGAGACGGATCCACTGCCACCATTGCTCTTGATCATCATCATGTTGTTCGAGTTCCAGGTATAGACATTGCGATAGGTGACATCCGAGATTTGGGTGTCTGCTCCAAGGGATCCCATTCCACAGCCACCGCTCCAGTTGCAGTAGATGTTTTCGACCAATATGTTCTGAGCCGGACTCTACAAGATCGTTAGAACAAACCAATCAACATACAGAAAGCAAGACATACCTTGACCGTGACACATTCATCCTTGTTCGTGACTTCGACCTGTCGAGAAGTTAACCGGACGAAACTCTTCAATATCAGATCAGTTTGTCACTCACATCATGAACCCAGATATTAGTACTCCAAACATCAATCCCATCCAAACCACCATGATTCCCGCCCCGAATAGCCATATTATAAACCTCCCCATTCTCACAAGTATCCATGGAAAAGTGAAACGAAGGCGCATCCACCAAGATAAAATCATGAACCGAAAAGTCTGTCACCTCATACAATCGCAACAAACGCGGTCCACTCCAGTTATTATCCGCATGGAACTCATACCCCAATCCCTGCATCGCACCAGAGGAGGTACTGCTAAAGAGCTCAAAGTCACTCGAGTGCTCGATGTAGAGCATGTTGCCGCCATCCGTGCCGGTGCGGTAGATGGTTCCGTCGATTTGCAGAGCCCATGCCTTGCCGCCGCTCAACCGTGCCCAGGAGGAGAGGGCATACTCGCCTGAGGGGACGTAGACGAGACCGCCGGATTTGCATTCTGCGAAGGCGGAGGCGAGGGGAGGGCCCAGGTCGGTTGTTTTATCTGCTGCGGCGCCGTAGTCGAGGACGTTGCAGGTCTTTGTGGCTGCTTTGGTGGAGGCAGAGGTTAAGGGGCCGACTGAGCCGGAAAGCTGCGCTGCAGCGAGGGTGGGCACCAGGCCTACGAGAGAAAGGAAAGAAAGAGTGTTGAAGCGCATGGCTGCACACGAAAGAGAAGACAAATACAAAAAAGAAGGAATGAATGAATGAACGGAGTTGAAGAAGGGAAGAAAAGACATGGGAATACGATTTTTATGAATCTAAATAAACTTGTCAGTTCCAAACTATCAAAATGCTCCGCTATAAATTGCACTCTAGACTAAAGGGTCTGCAGTGTTCTGGATAGAGAAAGTCATGAGTCGCAATGTCATTACCACATTTATCCCAGCATTAATCCTTGATAGCTGATAGAGCAAAATAGCATATGCTGCTAGATGAAAATGAAACATCCTGAATCAGATAAATTGTGGAACATGCTAAAGGATGGTCAAGCTTCATATCGGACATGATCGTTTCACTAGTAGGGCTGGTGATCCTGGGGGAAATTACAATCTGCAACCCAGAGAAATACAATGCACTCAAAAGTTATTAAATCTCATGATAAAATCAATCAACTGAAGATTTATCACTAATTCGAAATAGATTCGATAGATTTCTGTGAATCGGAGTGATCCAAGGATAGATTCAAGTGGACCGAAAATGGTGGATCTAGATGTGAAACAGCGATGCTGGAACCGAACCATCCAGAGTGAGCTTGCCAACTAGAACGACTAGTGCCAGGGGCAAACATGTCATATTATACAGCTGATAGTATTTACAACTCAAAGATGCTATACAAATCATGCTCAATCTACGATGCAGGACTCGGAGGCAACTCCCCCGTAGTCCAATTGGCCGCCGTCTTTCCAAGCTGGAATTCGAGCGTGCCTCCATTGGCAAAGATGTCATCCCACGTTAGCCAGTTCTTCTTCCAATCTGCCCCATTCACCTTGAGACCCTGCACGTAAAAGTCCTTATCGCCGTTTCCGTCACCCCCGGTCGAGGTGACATGCAGCTTTTTGTTGTTACCTAGGTGGATGGTCATCGACTCGAACCAGGGTGAATGGATTAGGAAGGTTGTCTGTCCTGTGATGGGGTATAGACCGATCATGTTCCAGAGTAACCAAGTCTGCATGGCGCCTGCGTCGCTATTACCAGGAAGTCCAGACTTTCCGGTGCGGTAGTATTCCTTTGCGACTTTTCGAGATCGAGATACGGACAGGTCTTGCCGGTTGATGTAGTTGTATAGGTATGGGATGTTGAACATTCTATTTGCTGTTAGAATGAGTACTCATGTGATTAGTCTGAAGACTTACGGTTCGTTTGTAGGATCGAAAATCATCCCACTGGAGCCAGTAGCTCCGTCTTTGAACATAATGTCCAAACGGTTCTTGACAGTCTCAGCACCTCCCATTAAATTAATCATGTGCTTCATGTCGTGTACGCTATTCCACGTGTAAGCCCAAGAGCTGGCCTCGTAGTACGGATCGCCCCAGTAGCCAGTGTCCTTCACAGGATCAGTGTCGAGAAGATGTGAACCATTTCGAGGAACCACAAAGCCAGAAAATCCTAAGGAGGTTTTGCTTTTATCCCAGTGATTGCGCCAGTTTCGTGATCGGTTGAGATACTTCTCTGCATCTTCGTTCTTACCCAATCCAGATGCCACCTGGTATAGGCCAAAGTCATTACAGGAATATTCCACTGCACGAGTAACCGCACGGCTGAACTTGGGGGTGATAAATCCCAGGCTGAGCCAGTCTGGAAGAGCACCACGTCCTTGCTTGGTAGAGGAATCTGGGGCCATGGGATCAACTGGATCATTGGGTGGCACTACTTCTGAGTCCTTGACCATGGCCTTGTACCCGTCATCCCAGTTGACAGCGCCACGCACACCCTTGACATACGCATCGGCGAGGATGTTGTCTGCGTTTGATCCTCCTTGTGTACGGCCGTTGTAGTTGGAGGATCGGGCATCAGGCATGTAGCCTTCGTTCCGCCAGATGTCGATCAGTGATCGGATCTGCTCTTCGTAGGCAGTCGGCTGTAGGACTTGCATGAGAGCGGTAGAGCAACGGAATAAATCCTGACGAAGTGAGCTTATGTTTTATAACAGATAATGGAAACACAAACCCAAAAGGTAAAGATATCCTGATAATAGGGCTCATCAGATGTCCATCCGGGGTTCTCCCCGGTTTGGTTTGTAGGGATCAAATGCATAAAGTAGAGCGATGTGTACAGCAACGACAGGCTAGTCTCATTCGTGTTGGTCGTGGTAATCTTGGATAGAACTTTGGAGTTCCACTCGGATTTGGCATCCTCGACAACGGAAGAGAATTCCGTTCCACTTGGTATTTCATCCTGGACGTTGCTGCAGGCCTTTTCTTGTGAGATCCAAGATATACCCACGCGAGAGATGACTTCAGAGTCCTTGAAGGAGAACAAGCCACCGACTCGAGTCGATCCAGTCGATGCATTCGCAGATCCGCTGGGTTGTTCCACGCTGCCTTTCTCATCGGTTCCGATATAGACATTTCTGCTAGCGGGAGTAGTGTCAAAGTGACCGCCTAAGCAAGGAGCAGTCAGCTGGCGTTCAAGCCCGGTTCGAAGTTGACTCACAGAAATAGATAGTCCAATCTGGAGCCTCATTCCAGCCATTATCATAAATGCCATGGCCCTCATAATGACCATCCTCCAAGATAGCAAAGCTACCCCCTTATAATTCTGCCCAAGACCCATTCCTCGAAACGAGGGCAGAACGTGCGAGACATCAACCAGCACATTTCCCTGCAATCCCGAGGGAAATGTATACCGATAGATACCAGCATGCGCCGAAGCACTCAATTCAACAGTGACATCCTCATCGGTTTTAGCATGGTAATATCCCACCGTCGCATTATCCGTGCCAGACCGAGCAACAGTCAGATTGGAAAGAGGCTGGCTGATATTCCCGACAAGAGGGAGCTGTGAGACGGTGCCGTACTTTGGTGCTCCTCCTGTGCCTTGCTCGTGCATCAGACTGAAGCCGGAGAAATTTCCCTTGCTGAGGTAGCCGGAATACGCGTCGCTTTTGCCGTCGTACAGATCGGGGCCGAGTTTGACGACGCCAAAGGGACGCGCGACGCCGGGGAAATCATTTCCGCCGCCTTCTGATCCTTGACTGTGGCTGTTAGATAGATGTTGGTGGAAGGTGGAGGGAAGGATGAGTGAGGACTCACAAAACATCAACATGGGATGTAAAGTCAGCGGCCGAGACAAGGGGCTCGAGAAGACTCAACGCCAACAGGGCAGGTAATGACCTCATGTCGTATATCTCGTGAACGGACTTGCGTGATCGCACAACAGTGAATCAGATCTAGAAATGGGACAACGTGGACAGCAAGGGTCCAAAGATTTTTTATCAGCCCAGTGTGGCCAAGACCAAGGCAGTCGGTGAAGAAACCCCTCACGCCTCTTGAGATCCGAATCCGTGTACAATTCTAAATATAAGAGTAATATTGGGGGCCAGGAGGCATTCTGGCAGTCTCATTGTTCATGTCTGAGTCTGACGCTTTTCGGCCCCCACGGAGAATCCCCAGCCTTGCTCCACTTGCCCTGCAGAAAAGGGGCTGATCATTGTGCCCCTCTATAAGTAACCATTTAGATACCTTAAGCAATTAATAGATCAATGCCATCTAAGACAGACATCATTCTGCTTCATCCATTCCATTACATCAGTGACACTGCTTCACCAGGTCACTTCACTGGCAATATACAAATAGCCCATGACAGTTATCAACTCGGGGGAATGAAACCAAAAGGTCCAAGAGGTTTGCAAGACCAGATCATCTTCATCTCTCTACACCTCACTCGCTATCCAAAAAGCGAAACAGCTGCACCCACTTTGGGGAAAACCGAACGGGCGTTTGCACCAGCTGGGCGATAGAAGCCAATATATATCTGGCAATGAGGCTGGCCATAGGGCCGCGTGGACAAACGATGGACTGGTTATTGACTCCAGCGCCAGGGATGCGCTTCTTCTGAAAAAGAACGAAGCAAAATCCATCGCTAAAACTTCATGGGAAATAAAGGATATTAGGACAGCAAATACAACTCTTCTTTCAGTGAGGTCTAGATAGCAGCATTGATATGAATTAGAATCTGACTATTTTGTATAGGGGACGAAAAGATGTCTCCCTTCAACGCTTACAAAATCATGTAGAGGCAGTTCGCTGCTGCCTTCTACAAATTTTGGAAAAGGAGACAATGTATTTCACTCTGTATAGAGAAGTGTCGGAGGATCAGCTCCGATTTGATGGAGCGGTCATATTGCATCTTTCTCCAAACTAAAGTGTCATATCAGTGGAAGAAACATGGAAATAGGCGCTATATCGAAAAAAGTAGCAGTGAGGGCAACATTCCAGCGAGAAAGGCCTAAATCAGATGAGTTAGCCCAAGCTAAGTTGGAAACTGAATTCTTCAGCTTCCGTGAAGGAAGAAAAAGGCAGGTATGGGCAGTATCTTTTGGTCAGGCCCATAGTTCAGAGGATCTTCGAAGCAAGTATAGCCGTTTATGGCCTTCCACACTATGTGGAGGATAAGTGAGCAAGAGAGAAAACCTGTCGAAGAGAAAATAATACATTATCAAGCGGATAATGCCTATCTTTATTTCATAATAACAATTACATGCCATGCTCTTCTTCTTCAAATTCATAAGGAAGGGTAGGCTCAACTACCAAGGAAATTAGTCATGAAGTAAAGCAAAAAGGCAAGGGACTGGATGCCATCTTAGCTAGGATTATGCTGTCGTACTATTGCTAGAAGTTCTTCTGAATGACCGTCCCAATATTGCCACTCTGCCACTTTCTTTGCAGCAAGTTCCTCTGGCGAAAGTTCACTAATATGAGCATGTTTGATCTTGTACTCGGAGATTGTGGTACTAGGTAGTTGATGATCGCTGTTGTTTGCCTGGACATCCGTAGGCTTCGTAGGCTTCTTGATAGGGCTTGATGTGCTGTCATGCGGCTTCGAAGAGGGAGAATTCTGGGATTCAGCTGCCAAGATGACTACCTTTGCAGTGGTAGATTGTGACGGTGATAGCAAATTCGAAAGCCTCTGATCTCAGCGGTAGAGTGGATGATATGGTAACCTAATTGACGTACTCAGTATGAAGTCATGTTCTACGAGGAGACTTTTTTACTCAAACAGGTTCCCATTAGTCTTGCGTGGCTGCTAGACACTACATAGGTAGTTGCGAAGACTAGATACATGTTTCTTTTTTTGTTGTTTTGGTTTTTCCCCGGTGTTTTTTTCATCCTTTGTCCTTTTTCGATTTTTTTTCTTTGTCGTTCTGCTTTTCATCCTTTTTTTAGTCGTTTTTCCTTTTCTGCTTTTTTTCTTTTCTTTTTTCCTGTCAACATTTCGCATTCGTCTTGCGCAAGAAAGGATGCAAACCGTATCCCAATGAACAAAAGGCGAGAATCTATCCAGTCAATTGGATGATCAAAAGATGTGGTCGACTGCCATTTCCAAGCCAAACCAACGATCATGGATTCTCTAATCCAATGCGTCGTAAAAAGCCTCATTCACCGAGCCCTCAGGTTCATCGTCCTCCTCAAACTCGTCATCGAACTCTTCCCCGGATTCCTGATCGTCAAAGTCCTCGTTTGGGTTATCAATACCGTCTTCATCATCGGCATCAAGCCCGTCAAGGAAATCGCCGGGGAAATCTTCGTCAAGACCTTCTCTGCGTCCGACTAGAGATTCGAACCAAATGTCGTTGAGGATCACCATGGTATCTTCAAGGATCCAGTTGATTCTCTTGCGGTTACTCAAAATTTGGGTGTGTTTCATCATTTTATCGGTCTGGAAGTTGAAAAATCCCCAATCGAGATCGTCGACGCCAAAATCCCGCACTTCAAAAAAGAAATCCTTGCGAGCGCGCCGGTAGAAAAAGGACTGCGGGATGTCCCATTCAAAGAACTCGCGGACGTTCTCGATATCCTCAGGGTTGAGGTATTCGAGGATCAGCTGGTGTATTTCGCCGGGAAGTTTAGGCAAGAAAGTCTTGGAGTCGGCCGCCGCGTTGCCATTTCCGCCCTCAGCCATTTCGGACTCGCGTTCGGCACGCTTTGCATCCGCAATCTGACGACGGTGGCGAGATGTCTGAACAATATCGAGAACTTCTGGGATGTTGACGGGGTCTGTGAAGAAAGACGGCTCCTCGGCAGATCTGACCGCGTCGAATGGCTTCATGAAGGTGTCGACGAGTTGGGTGAACCCCGGGATCATGGACAAGGTTCCCCCGGCGATAGAGCCCTGGAACATGCCTTCGAAGGCTTCCTTCAAACCAGGCGGCGCGAACGTAGTGTCACTAAAGAAATCCTCAGGGATGGTAGCATTCTGCACCAAGTCCCGCATATCACAACCCGGTTCATTTCTAGTTGCGATGTGTTGAGGGGCGAAAAACCCTTCCTGCGCGTAGTCCTCGTCGGTTCTTGATTCGAGAGCCTCGGTGAGAAAACCCAGGTTGACTTCGATCTCTGGACCAAAGAACTTGATGATCATAGTCCAGCAATTCGCATGCAAGGGGAACACAGTGTAAAGTTCAGTTTGCGGCGCGTTCGGATAATTCTGCATAAACTGAACGACAGACACTTCCAAGTTTGTTCTCTTCTTAGGCTCGTTCAAGAAAGCGTCTTTATCCATCACGACGACAGGGGGATGCACATTTGAGAGATGCCCGAAATTCTAAACGTGTTCTGTGTCTTGTCCTCGACGACTGGTTCAACGTTAGCTTGCTGTCTTGTTTGGAACAAAAGATGCTTTTGTACTTACTAAACCTAGCATATCCAGGCCAGGTATCGGGTTTTTTGAAATAGAACTTTTCGACGTCTTTCGCTGTAAGCTTGCTGACATCTGTTCCCGGAGGAAGTTCATCCTTAATATCGCCTTCGAAATAGATTTCCGTGCCACAACAGTAGCAATTGAAATGAATGATCACACTGTCCATATGCGCATAGGCAGCAGACATGATTGTCTAAAGAATGAAGATACTAGAGACAGTCAGTAACACATATGAATAGATAGTCATGTTCATTCATGATAACATACCAAGTCGATCAGGGAGGGTTACTAAAAAAGAAATGTGATCCTTTCTCGATCACTGGGGAGAAAGAAAATGAAAAAGTTCTAAGTCTATCACCGCGGTGATAGCTCTTAGATCTAAATTTCTCGTTCTCTTATCTAGAGATACAGTCTTCACAAATTAGTAAGAAGAGGATAATAAAGAAGGAAGGATTATTCTTACAGCAATCTAGACTGTGTTTGTCTGTCCTGAGGCCACAGAGAGAATAAAAGAGGAGGAATAAGAGGAAGAGGGAGAGAAAGAGAGGAAGAAGAGAAATTGTTGTGGGCTGTTGCTTAGGTTTCCCTTTTGGGAAATACATCACATTCACTGTCAGTCTGAACCAAACAAACAAAGAACTCTCGCTAATCAAGTTTAACAGATATTGATATTGATATGATATGATATAAGATGAAATTGTTATTGGTACTATTAAAGTAGGCGGTTATTATTGTTTATTATCCTGCTTTACCGACACATATACCTAAGCCATGATGCTATACAACTGCAGCAATACTGCTATACTACAATAAGGATGTGAGTGACTAATACTGATTCATATGATTCATTAATCCATCTGATGCAGAAAAGAAACAATAATCCGATATACAGCTATTTGTATAGCTACTCCATCAGTTCGTCCACGACAGTCAGCAATATCAATAACCACCCATATATTTATCATCCTCTTACCTCCATCGAATCGCCGAATTAATCCTTTGCATAGCTTGTGCAACTTGGCATCTCAACGGCCTCTTTTTGTGGACGGAAAAATTATCGACGCCCTCAACCGCACAATTTCTCCGCCGTATCCACACCTCCCCAGACGAAAAGAAGCATCGCCGATTTTCCCCCCCGTTCCCATCCCCGGAAACCCACTATCTATCATATACAAGACGCGGGGAGGAATGGAATTGGCGGGGAACTGGTGGCTTTTGTGCCGTCCTGCTCGTGCACGCCACTTACACTGGCTCTCATGGCTTGATGATTGTCGTGCTGCTTGGGCCGAATTGGTCTAGGGGGGGTTGCTTTCTCTCTATATAAACAGAGATGTTCGCTCCTTCCTGTCCTTTTCTTTTGAATCCTCCCTTTCGAAGATCCATGAAGTGCTGCTTGTGCTGCCATCATGGGCTTCTTTAAGAATTATCGTGTTTACATCCTCACCACAGTGGCCTACTCGGGGTCACTGCTCTTTGGTACGTCTTCGTCCTTATCTTCTCTCTACTTCCAGTCATTCTAATACGCTCAGGATATGATACGGGTGTTATGGGCAGTGTCCTTGCCCTAGACAGCTTCAAGAATGACTTTGGTCTCCCAACCGAATCTAGCGGATTTGCTTCTGCACAGAATGCACAGGTGTCCAGCAATGTGGTCTCCCTTTTGACAGCCGGCTGTTTCTTCGGTGCTATCTTTGCTGCTCTACTCAACGACCGTCTGGGACGTCGCTATTCTCTCATGATTTTCTCTTTGATCTTCCTGGTCGGCGCAGCCCTCCAGGTCGGTGCCCATCACGCCATTGGGGTTATCTACGCTGGTCGTGTCATCGCTGGATTGGGAATCGGTGGAATGTCCAGTATCACACCCGTGTTTGTCAGTGAGAATTGCCCGCCTGAAACGCGAGGCCGTATCGCGGGTCTTTTTCAAGAATTCCTCGTCATAGGAAGCACTTTCGCATACTGGCTAGACTATGGTGTCTCGTTGCGGATTCCAAGCAGCACCAAACAGTGGCGTGTTCCAGTGGCCGTTCAGCTGATCCCTGGAGGACTGATGTTGATCGGCCTTTTCTTCCTCAAAGAGTCCCCTCGCTGGCTGATGGGAAAGGGACGTTACGAGGAAGCTCTCCAGTCCTTGGCATACATCAGAAACGAGTCTGCTACTAGCGAGAGCGTGCAAAAAGAGATTGCTGAGATCAAGGCAGCCATTGACGAGGAAAATTCCGCAATGGAAGGCTTGACCTGGCGAGAATTCCTCCAGAAGAGCAACCGTAACCGCTTTCTCTTTGGCTTTATCCTCATGTTCTGGCAGCAGTTCTCAGGAACAAACAGCATTGGATACTATGCACCCCAGATCTTCCAAACCATCGGTCTTAGCGCGACCAACTCCTCACTCTTTGCCACTGGTGTCTACGGAACCGTCAAGGTAGTCGCAACTGGTATCTTCCTGCTGGTCGGTATTGATCGATGGGGTCGCAAAGTGTCTCTGGTCGGAGGCAGTATCTGGATGGCAAGCATGATGTTCATCATCGCCGCGGTCCTTGCTACCCACCCACCCGACACAAACGCCACCGGTGTCTCCCAAGCCTCCATAGCGATGGTAGTCATGATCTACCTGTACGTTATTGGATACTCTGCATCATGGGGCCCGACTCCCTGGGTTTATTTAGGTGAAGTAAGTATATCCAAGCTTCCAATTCCCCGTTCCCCGGTCAAGAAAGTAGCAAAAACTAACAAAGTTTCCTTATAGATCTTCCCAACACGCCTGCGAGCATACGGAGTCGGACTAGGAGCGACATCACAATGGCTGTTCAACTTCGTGATTACCGAAGTGACACCCCATGCCATCAACAGCGTCGGCTGGCGCACGTTCATCATGTTCGGTGTCTTTTGCGTGGCGATGGGTGTGTTCGTCTTCATCTTTGCCAAGGAAACAAAGGGCCGCAGCCTCGAGGAGATGGACATTCTATTTGGCGCAGCAGACGAAAGTGAACGACGTGCTGCTGTGGAGCAGACCTTGTACAAGCATGAGGTGACACATGCGGAGCGCGTCGACGAGGAGGCTGCTGTGCGCCAGGAGGGAAACAAGAACTAGATCTACTACCTATTAGAGGACCGGTGAGACAGTGAGTTAGTTATGGGATAAATATGGAATAGAATGCCGTGTCTTTCAAATATGTCTGGCTTTGTCGTGTCTGGATTGATGATTTAGACGATGTGACATCTCAAACTTAAATATTAGAGCATAGCCACGATATGTGTAGAACCTGGTTCAAAACTTCTCCTTCTGCTAGAGAGTCAAAACTGAAATAATAATCGATTGAATGATAATCTAATTGCACATAAACTACAGAGTGTAGCCTGAGCATGTTATGATTGACATGTTCGAGGACGTCGGTCAGACCGCAACACGCCGTAGCACTATTATTAAGCCAAAAAAAAAAAAAAAAAAAAAAAGCAATAATATCCATCAACTTCACCCGTTGCGTCTCATATTCCATGTTTTTCACTTTTTACAGCGGTGTATAGGAGAGATGCTGACTGTGCCTATCGGCCCCTGTTGTTCGTAGAGCCCGCCTGGTTGTCCGTTCTTGCGGTTTTCGAATTGCGGTTGCTGACGTTCGACGCACCCTTTCATTTCTTAGAGTAAGAGGGGTCTAAGGTCAAGTCAGATAAGGGTCCTGGAAAAGTCTTTTTCAGACAGGCTATAAGAGCTTACCTGGGTGGGTGGTGCCAAAGATGGCCGTGCCGCCCGTACTTGTGTTGATGTAACTCGGACTATGTATTTGGACCAAATATCCTTTTAGGGCCCAAACTATCTTATCCATCTCCGTATCGGAAAACTGCCTTCTATAGAAGACACCATCCGCAAGTTTCGAGTTAGACGACTTCACATTGAAGTGAAACCGAGCCAAATGGTCGGCTGGTTCCCACTCCTCCTTCTCTGGGAAATGAGTGCTATAGGTGGCCCTCCCTTGGCTTTCACCAAAGGCGATCTTTTTCTGGATAACCTTTATTCCACTGCTCCTTTCTGCCGACTTCTTCTTGGTGAGATAGCTTTCCCACAACTCCGACCACCAGGGCTTGACAAAGTTGGACCTGAGCCACTCCACCCAGTCCTTTTCCTCCTGAAGACGCAGCTTTTGCTTCAATTCCCGCTTGTTCGATGAAAACCTGCTGACTTTACCTTCTAGCAGTTAGAAGATATATCGTTAGACAGAAACTTGTACTCACCTTTGTCCACTTCACCGTCTGCCCCGAGTTCACTGAAGTCAAGGCATACGTCTGGCTCTTCATCACCCGCCATTCTCGTTTGATGGGAGATACTGAAGTGAAGACACCAAAACAAAATCTCAGGTGGTGGTATTGAAAAGCAATTCTTAGCAATTCTTAATAAGGATGAGTTGTTGATGAGGTGGTGATGAGGCGATGGGGGAAGATGTTGGATTGCAGGTGAGATGTTTGATTGGGTTGGTTGTAGGATTCAGTGAATGAAAGTAGAGAGGATATTGATATTCTTACTGATCAAACTAGAGTAGTGATTCTAGTCTGGTGGTCCATGGCATTGTATTCTCCCTCTGTTTGGCACGTTCGACATGAGCAAGACAAATATGATCTTTCTACGCACTGAAGATATACTCCGTGTTATTGGCGTTATCTTCGGAGAGCTCGACTGAGTGGCAAAGTTCGAGGGTATGTCCTGATTCACATTGGAGTTAGGGGTGAGTAGCTAATTTAGGATATTCATTCTAGACCTCTTCACGGTCTCCCAGTCATGATCAAAGCAAGTATAGGCACTAAAGATCAGATAGAAACATCCGGTGAACTTTCTTCGTAGCATTATCCTTCCCTCTAAGCTGACTTCATTCAAGCTGGTTCGTACGCTCTTGTCGGAGCAAAGGTCGCGGCCGACTCAACGGTTGTATCCAAGCTCAGAGAAAACGGTCTTGCTATTCTTGGAAAGACAAGCACGTCCGAATGGGCAAATACTAGGTCACTGAATTCCTCAAATGGTTGGAATGCACAGAGCGGTCAAACCTATGGTGCTTATCATCCCAAGCAAGATCCTTGCGGCAGTTCAAGTGGAAGTGCTGTTTCGACTGACTTAGGACTCGCTTTGCCAACCCTTGGTACAGAGGTGAGTAAATCATGTTTAACATTCTCGGGCCTCTCGACTTAGGTTTTGACAGACAAGTGGAAGCATTTTATGTCCAAGTGACTCGAATAACATTGTTGGAATAAAACCGACTGTTGGGCTGACCTCGCGCTATCTGGTCATTCCCGTTAGCGAGCGTCAGGATACCATTGGACCACTGGGGCGAACTGTTAAGGATGCAGCCAAAGTTCTACAAGCCATTGTTGGCGAAGATCCATAGGATAATTACACCCTGGCCTCACCCTTTGCCAACACGGGTCCTCCAGATTATGTCGCTGCGTGCAAGCTATCTGGGCTCAAAGGAAAACGAATTGGTATCCCGAACAATGTGATTGATTGATTGGGTATCACCAATGATCCGGTTATGTCGGCATTCGAGGACGCTGTGTCAGTGATGTCTGTGGCGGGTGCCATCATCATCAA
Source organism: Aspergillus sp. 'subgen. Cremei' (assembly GCA_019976455.1). Taxonomy (NCBI): domain Eukaryota; kingdom Fungi; phylum Ascomycota; class Eurotiomycetes; order Eurotiales; family Aspergillaceae; genus Aspergillus; species Aspergillus sp. 'subgen. Cremei'. The sequence goes on from JAFBMR010000005.1 coordinate 2,511,031, forward strand.
GAACACAAACTTCACAGAATTCGATGCTTTAATGAACGACAGTCAAGATGCAAATGCCGTGACAGCAGGCGATTTGATCAGCAACCTCGCAGAATATCTCTCGGAGTTGACCAGCAATCCCAACAACATTTATAGTCTGGAGTGTCTGCGTGAATTCACGCAACACGAGCCGTTGGAAAATTATCCACACCGCGACACTACATTATGGGATGAGGGACTTGCCCTAGGTATCAACAATATATCGCCGCAGTTCTGGGCATCTTATCAGCAAAACCTCTACCATGCCGGAGAAGGAGGCGTACTGGGGGCAATTTCACGTCACAATCTTGATGCTATCCTTTTGCCCACGATGATCGCATCCAGTGTACCAGCTATGGTGGGTTCCCCAGTCGTTTCAGTCCCTCTCGGCGCATCACCAAATGGAACATCTGTTGTGTACGACAAGACTGGGAATCTAGTCCAGGATGCACCTGGTTTTCCCTTCGGAATTAGATTTCTGGGTGAGAAATGGAGCGAAGAAAAGCTTATCGAAATTGCTTACGCATTTGAGCAAAAGACGCAGAATAGACAAAAGCTTCGAAGAAACATCGAAGCAAAGACTGAGTTGAGTGATGTTGTGTAACTGTAATTGGATCTTTTTGCTTTGATCATGGATTCATTGGTGTATAGTAGAAATATTGTATAGTCAGGATAGCCTAAAAACAAATATAATTAGAGAGATGGTATGTTTCTATCGTTGAAGTTGAGGTGGAAAGACTGTCTTCCAAAAACAGACTAGCGCCATATTCCCAATCGGCGCGATAAGATTAGGTACAAAAAAGTCTCCAGTGCGGAGACGATAATCCACGACAATATTCAGCTCGAACGTATCTCTTTTTGTATGTTGAGCATATAACCGGCATGCGATAAACTCATCTTGTCGTGAATGGCCATGGATAATTTTGAAGACACATGCGCTTCGCTGCGTGCGCAGATCGCCGCCACCGAGTCACAACTCGCGGGGTTGAAACGCGAGCTTGAAACCGCAGAAAAGGCCGCTGCAGAAACCAAAGAGCAGCATTCTACGAACTCTGCGTCGAGTGAAAACGGTATCAAGAAGAGGGATTGGCCTCTGCTTGATGACGAATATCGGCGGTATGGAAGACAGATGATTGTTCCTCAACTGGGGTTGCAAGGTTAGTTACTTGAGAACAGCATCATGCGCGATTTCCCAAGGATAATACTAACTTAAAGTCTGCGTGATATAGGACAACTCAGACTCAAATCCGCAAAGGTGCTGATTGTAGGAGCAGGTGGATTAGGGTGTCCGGCTGCTCAATATCTCGCCGGAGCTGGTGTGGGCACTTTGGGATTGGTAGATGGTGACACGGTCGAGTTCTCAAATCTCCACAGGCAGGTTCTGCATCGGAGCAAGAACGTTGGAAAGTTCAAGGTGGACAGTGCTATTGAATATCTACAAGAGTCAGTCATCGAATACCTATGGTTGATTGACATTTTCGTGTATACTGACTGGTCAACTTGTTCTCAGGCTGAACCCACACCCTACATATATCCCTCATAGAGCGCACTTAAATCCTCAAGAAGCCGCCGATATCTTCAGAAACTATGATTTGATTCTCGATTGCACGGATAATCCGGCCACGCGTTATCTGATTTCAGACACCGCTGTGTTACTCGGAAAACCGCTAGTGTCTGCCTCAGCGTTGCGGACTGAAGGCCAACTGGTGGTACTGAACAACCCTCCTCGACCAGCAGGGGACAAGTCCGGAGGGCCATGCTACCGATGTGTGTTCCCAAGACCACCCCCAGCAAACAGCGTGGTCAGCTGCGCAGATGGAGGCATCATCGGCCCGGTGGTTGGCACAATGGGCGTCCTGCAGGCATCGGAAGCGATCAAGATTATCTCAGCTGGACTCGATGGCGCTTCCGCAGGTTCTCCTTCCATGCATATCTTCTCCGCATATTCTTCGCCGTTATTCCGAACAATAAAGCTTCGCTCTCGTCGCCCTAACTGCGCGGCGTGTTCTGCGGAGGCCAGCGTGACACTTGATACTCTGGCATCTGGATCGACTGATTATCTCTTTTTCTGTGGTATCACCGATCCGGAAGTTTTGCTTTCTCCAGAAGAGCGGATCTCACCGCTAGAGTACCGAAAAAAGTATCCAGAGGCAGCTCCCTCGACGGAGAACAAGCAACACACAATCATCGACGTCAGGGAAAAGGTTCAATTCGATATCTGCAATATAGATAACAGCATCAACATTCCGATATCCACAATTCTATCTTCGGCTGTGAGTCTCCCGAAGAACACCGACGAGCCGACTGACCCATCGAACCAAATACCTCCTTGGCTTCCGGCGGATATTGTTTCGCCAGAGTCAACCGATCCGGTCTATGTCGTTTGTCGTCTCGGAAACGACTCCCAGGTTGCTGTTAAAAAGTTAAAGGAGCTAGGACTAGACCGTGGTGGAGAGAGATTTGTGGGTGACATCCAGGGAGGATTGCATGCATGGCGAAAGCAAGTCGACCCCGAGTGGCCAGAATATTAAAATAGACAGAATAATGATATATGAACCTTCAATTGGAAAAAAGAGTTTATGTCCCATCTGTATTGGAACAGCAAAAGGAAAATAAGACAAAGAAATGGCCAAGTAACAAACAAAAAAAGCAAAAAGAATCTCTCCCTCGGGGAATCGAACCCCGGTCTCCCGCGCTTATCAGGTTAATGACAAGCGGAAATCATGACCACTAGACCAAGGAAGATTCCAACTAAGTTATCTCAGTTGCTTGGCTGATAATTTTTATTGTTATTTAAATCATTAAGGAATAAACTCACAATGGGTCCATCACATCGTCTCCGTCTCAACTAGATAACCAGATGGATATATCACCATATACTCTTTTGGTGTTCAAGGAACAGTAATAACCTCTTCGGTACCGATTCACCAGGTAGTCAGTTAGTTTGCTTCTCTTCGAGTGGTCAAAATTGTTAAACTCGGCTGCCCCATATGGATATATATCCTGAACAGTTTACTCTGTCAACACCCGCAAGTACTATCGACAACAACAAAATTGGGTATCATAGGATTAAAAACAAAGATATACAGAATAGAGGGGACAATAGCTATCGTAAACCATCAAGTCCTGGCAACAGGCGAATCCTCCAGCCATGCCCATTCCACTACCACCCGACCTAGATCAAGGTCAGCGACCTGGTTGAAGACAGCCCGGGAGACATCCAAATCAGTCTCTCTACAACCGACACCTGTATTCGTGTATTCAAATTAGCAATTCTGTAAGCCCGTACATGGAAGGGAATATCAAAGGAGCGTCATACAGCGATCCACGACCTTCACATCCACACTCTCCCCATTCCGTCGCAACCTCAATTTCAGTCCACATAAAGGATTCTCGTTTGGATTCGAGCCCTTCGAGGCAGCGTCAAAAAGTATATGTGAGACAGCGCATATGTTGTCGGAGCTGGAGCTGGAAATTCCACAGGAACCGAGTCCGGGATCGTAGTATGTCAAGTCACCTGTGTATGAACCGCCGTGCGACGTGGGAAGGGGGAGGTTTGAATGGCTGTTTATGAGGCACTGTGTTAGCTTCTGGAGGTAGTATACATGTTATCGAGGATGTATTGTCGTAGGGAAGGCCCTGGCAGTTCTTACCTCTGTCCTTTAGTCAACCCCACAGCAAGACCTATTATGAGTGCAATGAGACAGATAGCGCCAATGAAAATTCCGATGAGAAGAAGTTTCTTCTTTCTTGAATATTGTTGCCAATCCAAGCATCCTCGTCGAGGTGGATGATTCACATCAGGGACAGTGGTCGCAGCCGCCGCATCAGGGATTGCAGCAGCAGCAGTCTTGGTGACAGGAACCGGCTTTCGCTTTGGAACCGCAGTTGGGATATTCTGAGAGGCTGGACCATGCGATTCTGGGACTTTGAGTTCTGGCAGTGGCTTGTCAGGGTTGGTAGCCATTGTGTCGGAAATGACCCGAGTGCGGAGAGCAACTCAGACCTGGGGAATCATGGTGTTGAGCAGTCAAGGATGCTTTATCGAGGAGGGGAAACCAAAGATGAAAAGCCAATTAATCAAACAAGACCAGATGATTGGTTCTTTGTCGCTGGCCAAACCTCGCGATAGACGCCAAAGATTAGAGGATCCAGGGTACGGCGGGTTTCAGGGGTTGAAGCCATTCAAAACACTGCAGACATGAGCAGACATGGACGTGAAAGAGCACCGTAATTGATTTGAATATTTTGTCAACTTCTAGATGGATAGATTCAACCATCAAACATGAATCAGGAATATCATCCAATTGCCCGATCAGCTGTCAGTGTCAACTGGCGCAAATCCCCCCTGCGTCAACTCGTATCGACTATCGATCGCCGACCGATAGCGTCAACCGTTGAATTTCCACGTGGGCGATCAATATGCAAATCATTCCAGATGTACATACGGAATACATACACTATCATACTATGAGAATGTATCATGCTCTTATTTCTATTGCCTGTAGTTGATGTTGCTACGGAGAGATTCCGCGGTTCAAACCGACCGCGGCATCTGCGCTGTTCGGTTCCTGAGTTTGACACTGACAACCGACCGTTCGCGTCATCTGATTTGGCCAACACCAATGATTCATATCTCCATCTAGATTATTCGATCTAACTATCGAAACTGCCTATATCCGAGAATAAACCAGCATTATTGGAGATCTGCACGTATAGTTGAGAGAATTGGGAGTCGAGTCAACAGAAACAACGCTCTTGGCAACGATGTAGCGTGGCCCACCTTTTTTTGCTTTGATCGTCACCAGCAAGTCCAGCCTTCATCTCCAAAGTTCAAACAGTCGCCTCTCCCCGCACAAAATCTCTTCTTGACACCTCGCGACCACGGCTCATCCCAGAATTTTAACATTCTCGACCAAGGGGCAATAAAACAGCTCCTATCCGTTGGTTGGCGTTGATCGTGTCGACGGTGTCTCTTGCACGACGTCTATGCATCGCAGCGCCGATCGGTCACGTGGATAAAACAAGAGCGGCGAGATGTCGATGAGGGGTTCTTATCCTTAACCAACTTTGTTTGCTTTTATCTCTTCCTGGAAGAGAGATCCTGGAAATCGCACCGTGGACTGGGACGTCGCGCAGCATGGTATCGCGAGTCAGTTCACGGCAATCGGCTGCGTCATCTGCCCCGTCGCAGTATTCACAAGATGAATCAAACGAACAGAATCAGAACAAGAAGGATCTCTTTAAATATCCCAAGAAAATATGGGCGAAGTTAGACTTGGATTGGCAAACGGCCAAGATGATGGCCAAGTGAGTTCTTACCGACTCCAATCTACAACACAGGAACTAATGTATGCTTAGAGGTGGAATCGCGCCGACAATTGCCCTTGCAATGTTAGTCTTTCCCTGATTTATCGTCTCATAGAATAACCTAACAGGCCAAAGGTTCCAATCCGACGCTGTTTCGCAACAGTTTACGACTCTCGGCTACCTCGTTGGCATTATTTCCGTTTTGGGTTTTGCGATTATGCCTAGGGCCAAATTCATCCAGATGATGATAATCAATATACTTGCTGTTTGTATAGCATCGGCACTTGCTTTGTTATCGATGTATTCGAGTGTGAAGGCGCGACAGCATAACCCTGGCGCTGGCGGGTCTTCAACGTACAATTCGTCTGCATCAGCAGTAAGCGGTGTTTGGCTTTTCTTCCAGATCTACTTGGTCAACACTTTCCGTGCAAGAGCTCCCCAACTCCAATTTCCAGTGATTATATACACAATGGTTGCCAACATCGCCGCTGTTTATGCCCCTCAGATGGCTACGATGGTAGCTGCAATCAGCTTTGTCAAACGAATCATGAAAGTTTCTCTGACAGGACTGGCACTTTCCACGGCGACTTCTTTGCTCATTTTTCCAGTTACCTCCAGACAGGTCGTTTTCAAGGAGATGGCTGGATATATCGGAGGGTTACGTGGGGCACTCAAGGCTCATTCAGCTTACTTTGAGACTCTGGAGAAGAACGACATGTTTGGCCGAGCCGAGACCTTTGATAACACTGTCGAGAAGGTAAACAAGAAAGGAAAGGTTTATAGTCCAGAAGCACAAGCTATTAGAACAGCAGTCCAAAAGATTACAGACCTCCATGGTAAACTCCATGGAGACCTGACCTTTGCTAAGCGTGAGTTTGCTTTAGGCCAGCTAGGACCTGACGACCTTCAAGATGTATTCAGGAACCTACGAAAGGTGATGATTCCTGTTGTGGGATTAAGTTTCATCGTGGATATCTTCCAACGTCTTTCCGAATACAACAAATGGAATGAACCCATTGACCCACTGGGCAACGAGGCGCCACCTGATACTATACGCGAACGTGTCGTGCGTGAATGGAACGATATCATGAGGGCTGTCCATGATCCTTTTGCGTCGATGATTGAGACTATCGATGAAGGCCTTCAGCACATATCATATACACTAAAACTAACAAAACCACCCAAAAAATCTTCTTCGTCTGCTAAAAATGAAAATAGCACCGCAGATGGAGCACCCATTGACGATGTCGAGTCGTCAGCGGGCAGTACAGCTCCGGGCGAGAAAGGGTTTACTGCGCACTTTAAACAGAGACTTGGCGAATTCAGAATGGCCAAAAGAATTGCCTTACAAACCTGGGCTGAAGAGAAAGGGTTCAGTCTCCCTCCGGACTTTTTTGAGCGTCCGTCGACATTCAACGAGAGTATATTTGATACCCCTGAGGATAAAGCTGGTATCGGCCGGGATCGAAGCCGGCGCCAACTCTACCTATTTCTTTATGTAAGAGCGACTGGAGAGTGGAACCCAATTTACGTGGCAGATATACTGACTATTACATGTAGATGGAGCAGTTGCTCTATTCAACTGGCCAAGTGGTTTTAGAATTCGTCGAGTACGTAGACGAAAGAGCCGCGAGTGGGAAGCTTTCGAAGACGCGTCTCATTATCCCAGGTTCTAAGCGCCTTATTAAATGGGTGAAAAGTGCACTTCAAGGGGAAGACTCTCACGACGATGACAACATGGGCGATGTGCACACGCAAAATAACATTCTCACCCTTGGAGAAGCTTACAAGCACCGAAAGGATCCAGAGCACCTGCCTCCAAAAACGGCCTTCGAAAGGCTAGGAGACAGGATTAGGGTTATCCCATGGTTCTTGCGTTCTCCCGAATCTGCGTATGGATTCCGCGTGGCATGTGCGACTATGACCATTGCTGTCATCGGGTACTTGCATGACACAGAGACCTTTTTTATCCAGCACCGATTCGTTTGGGGTATGATCATGGTGAATCTCGCAATGACTCCTACCTCAGGCCAAAGCATTTTTGGCTTTGTTCTTCGTATCTTCGGTACCATTATTGCCACGGTGGTTAGCTTTATGGCATGGTACATTCCGGACCAAAAGACACCAGGTATAATTGTGTTTTTCTTCATCTTTGCGTCCTTGGCCTTCTACATCCCGATCAAGTTATTTCGCTTTCGTTCCATCGGTATTATCACTCTCATTACTTCGACAATGGTAATCGGGTATGAGCTCCAGGTCCGGAAGATTGGCGTGGATGCTGCAACTGCGAACGGGCAACAATACTATCCTACTTATCTTCTTGCCCCATATCGGTTGGCGGTAGTAGCGGGAGGTATTGCGATGGCTTTTGTATGGACAATTTTCCCATACCCTATCTCGGAACACTCGGTGCTTCGCCAAAGCTTGGGAGCTTCTCTATATCTGCTGGCAAATTACTACTCACTTATTCACGAGACGGTAAATGGACGTATCCGTGGCGATGAGGGTGACTTAGCTTTGAAAACATCATCAGGCCGCAGACTCTTGAAAGCACGCAACCAGGTATTTTCAAAACAAATGCTCATGCTCAATGGCCTACGAACCTACTCTGGATTTTTGAAATGGGAGGTCCCTGTTGGTGGTCGATTCCCAAAGAAGCAATATGATGCAATCATTCTATGCATCGAAAAGTATGCCTGCTACTCAGAGCCTATCTCAAGTGTAAATTGCTAATGCGCTTTTAGTATTGTGAACTATCTAAGTCTTTTGGGTTACGCATCCGACTCCCTCTTGCACCTTGGCAATGATCCAGATGACTCAGACTCAGCCTGGATCCATGATTTCAAACGACTCGTCGCTAGTGCCAAGGTCACGACCCACGAGGTTACATCGGTTCTGTGTCTTCTCTCAGCAAGTATCACAAATCGCCAACCCTTGCCCCCATATCTGAAGGCACCGAGACCGTATAGCTTTTCGAGGAGGCTGGAGGCCCTTGACAAAGACATTCTGAGTCTCAGACACATTGCCGAGCCAGGATTTGCGGCATTCTCAGTGCTGCAAATTTCGACCAGGTGTATTGTCGGTGACGTAGATAGGTTGATGCGGTAAGTGATAAGGTGGTGGTATTACTAGAATGTTTACTGACAAAGCTTGACAGAAATGTTAAAGGGCTAGTCGGAGAGCTCGACTTTTCGTTCCATGCGGTTAGCACCCTCGATGGTTCCAAATCCGCCAAATCCTCCATGCACGACTTGGCTTTGTCGAGAGCGACAAGCCGGGATAAGACCGACTAGTCTATACAATAATTGGTTGGAAATAAGCAGTATCCATGATTTTCATGCCATTGTTTCATTTTCAAGGCGTCAGACTAGTACCAGCATCACTGGTCTGAAGTACATTGTCACGTTTAAGAGCTATACTGCTGCAGCGACATTTATCTTTTGAGCTTCTATACCCTGATTGTCTTTTGATATGGTGGCTTATTTTATGCAGAATTTTTAGAGAACCTTCAAGTTTACATACGTTTACATGTCTTAATTGAATTGCATATACCAATCGAAATAAAAGTTGTTTCATCTCTACTTAATTATCCAGCGAGTGTTTCGGATATCTACCAACTCATCATTTCTTAGGAAAAATATCCGTCCTCGGCATGATGGCGCAACTCCGATCCACGATGGTGCGGGGATTGCCTCATGCCAAACTTCTCCACTATTTCAAGCTTCAGATCGGCATATCCCCGCTCTTGCTTAATGGACGGAGCTTTATAATAGAGACCATCTCAGCTAGAGTGGCTTGAGCGACAGAGCAATGCACTGGCAAGCTCAAACGTAGCGACGTCTTCTATTATTCCGTGCATCTGAACTACTATTCAGATCTAGGTATATATAAAAATGGAGAATTTTGCAAGATACCCTGATCTTCAAGGCAAGATAGCTCTGGTCATGGGAATCGGCCAGACCAAAACAGTCAACATCAACTCCTGGGGTAACGGGGCTGCACTGGCACGACTTCTCTGTCTTAATGGCGTCAAGGTCTTCGGCTGCGATATCAACCTCACCGCCGCAGAGTATACAGCAACTCGACTCCGCGATGAAGGCGGAATTTGCGATGTCATGACAGCAGACGTCACCTCCTCCGCGGACATTCAACGTGTCGTCGACGCAGTATTAGCCAAATATAACCGAATCGACATCCTCATCAACAACGTCGGTCTAACAGCCCCAAGCGACCCCGGTACCATGCCGGAAGACGCATGGGATCGACAAATCGACGTGAACCTGAAAAGCACGTATCTCAGCTGCCATGCCGTTCTACCTGTGATGGAAAAGCAACGATCCGGCTCTGTGATCAACAACGCCTCGATCGCCGGCCTACGATACCTGGGAAAGCCCCAAGCAGCGTATTCAGCAGCCAAAGCGGCCGTGATCCATTTCACCAAAGTGACGGCCGTGATGTATGCGCCCAAGGGGGTGCGATTGAACTGCGTTGTTCCGGGGATGATATTCACGCCGCTCGTGGAAGCGTTCGGGGCTAGCGAGAAGGAAGAGGACCGTGAGATATATCGGCGGATCACGCAGCATAATGTGCCAATGGGTCGGATGGGAGATGCGTTTGATGTGGCGAATGCAGCGTTGTTTTTGGCGGGCGATGCGGCCAAGTATATCACGGGACAAGAAGTGGTGATTGATGGAGGGTTGACGAGTTCAACGGGGACATGATGTAGAGTATCATTAATCACTATTAATGTGGGCCATAAAAAATGCAACTTGAAACTGTTAAATCGATAAATTGTGCCATGACACGCAATATTGCTCTCCACAGTGAATGCGTGAGATCTCCGAACCCCGCTCCAGTCCCCTCGAACAGCACACTTCCTTCTTCTCTCACAATTCATCCATCCAGCAATATTTGAAAAGCTCTTCAAAAAAGCCTCAAAATGCACCAAGATGACCTCGATCCATCAATTTTCTCCGAAGCCTCGTCCAAAACAGTCATAATCACAGGCGGCGCCAACGGCATCGGCGCAGCAACGGCATTACTCTTCAACAAACATGGAGCAAACGTCGTCATAGCCGATCTGCAATCTTTCGAGAAAAACGCAGAGACATTGATCGCAACATTCCCGCATCCTGAACGCGTGGTTTTCGTTTCAGCCAATATCTTGGATTGGGGGCAGATGACGGCCCTTTTCAAGGGGACAGTACAACGCTTTGGGGGGATTGATATTGTTATCGCCAATGCTGGGACTATGGAATCTCATACGGTGCTGGATTTGGATGACGTAGACGAAGAAGGGGATTTGAGAGAGTCGACAGAGGGGTTTAAAGTGATTGATGTGAATCTAAAGGGTACGCTGAATAGTATGTTTACGGCTCTTTCTTGCTTTTATCTGAACAAACAGCTAACAAATGACAAAAGCCTTGAGATTAGCGATGCACCATATGAAGTCAAAACAAACACCGTCCGGATCAGTTGTTCTTCTCGCCTCGACATCGGGTTACTTTGGAGGAACAGGAGTGAGCGCATATATCGCCTCAAAGCACGGTGTTGTTGGATTGCTACGCGCATCACAAGCCACTGCGCAGCAGCACGGGATCAGAGTGAATGCCATTGCGCCTTTCTTCACACCAACTCGGATCACAGCGGGGTTTGCACGACACTGGGAAGAAGCGGGGCTTGAAGCTAATACTCCGCAAAGGGTGGCTGAGGCGATTGTACAAATGGCGGTGGACTCGAGCAAGAAGGGGGCATGTCTTTTGGTGAGTGCTGAGAAAGTTGATGTCATAAATATTCCGACATGCAGATCTGATTTGCGATTTTTCAATATCAGGTTGCCGGGAAATATCAAAGAGAAATGGAGTTGACGAGGGCGAAATTACTCCCAACATGGCTGGGAGAAGATGTTGCAGACTTCATGAGCCGAGCAGGGAGATTCTTCGCGGATATTGGAGGTTATGTGCTGCCAAAGCTGAGCTGAACTGTACGTTGTCAAGACACACATCCAACCTTTCGCCCCAGCCATGAAACTAAACGCGATGGTGCGAATGAATACTGAAAACAGCATGCCAGAGAGTAACTTAAAACAGGAGATCACACCGTTTCAGAGCCCGCATTACGTAGACCTTCCGAAAAGGTCAGGTTTGGCATGCTGTCAACACTTCTGGAATGCAAATAGCCAATCATTGCGACAAACCACAGCCTATACTTCAGAGGCGTGCGCTCATGCAGCAAGATCTAAGGTTTGATACCAAATGACTCGGCGGCTTGAATAGATTCAATGGATAATGTATTAATTTCCTATTCGTGTAGACAATGTGTCATATCCCTTGCGGCGTGGAATCTGGGATTGCGTGCCTCGATTATGATTCTCCACGCAAAGGTCTATTTCAGCATTCTTGTTCAATCTGAAGGCTGTTACTGTTCCCCTTTTTTAAGGAAGAAACAATCCGATTCATGGCGAATGATTGCAGATACCTTTCTCCAGTCGTTATCCCGAATCCTAGTCAGGATTCGACATATTGAATAAAATCAACAACCTCCTATAAATCATCACAAATGGGCGTCCCGGATGCTACCGAAAATGCAGAAAATGACACAATATCATACATAGACCCTCCATTGAGCTATCATAGCGTTGATGAAGAGAAACAAATAAACGCAATCACTGACCCGACCGAGGTCCCTCAAGATGAAGCTAGCCCGGGCGATACAGTGTGGAAGCCTGGAGTTAGAGAGTGGTTGGTTCTTGTTTGTGTCTCTACCCTCGCGATGATGGATTCCTTTTGCGCGTCAACGGTTGTATCTCTCATACCAGTATGTATGTTTGTTGTGCTCAGGATCTTTCGCGTCAAGTTTGATCTGATCATCAGTAGGGTTTATCGAAAAGCTTTAACTCGCCACTCGCCACTACTCTATGGTGTGCTACAGGATATTTATTAGCCAACGCAGCGAGCCAAGCCTTCTTCTTCCTGCTATCAGAAGTATTCGGCCATGGGCCACTTCTACTGATAGCGGTCGTCGTGTCCACCATAGGGACAGGAATTTGCGGTGGCTCATCGAACCTACCCACATTAATCGCTGGCCGATTTATCCAAGGCATCGGCGGCGGCGGTGCGACGTCAATATCTCTTCTGATTGTGGTGGATATGATACCCCATACCTATCGAGGACGATTTTCCGGTTATGTCTCCATGAACCAAGTAGCTGGTGCCATTCTGGGCCCGTTCTTAGGCGGTATATTCATCGATTATGTTGAATATAGCTGGGCGTTCTATTTCAACTTAGTATTCTGCGCCTTGGGAATGCTTATGATACCTTTTGCGATTGATCTCAGAGGACAGAAGGGAGACTACTTCTATAAATTGCGTGTGGTCGACTGGGCTGGTGCATTTCTGACTATGCTGGGGATCGGCTGTCTTCTGGTCGGTCTGAGCTTTGGAGGAACATTATACAAATGGGACGATTGGCAGACTCTGACACCGTTAGCTATTGGAGGAGGCTCAATCATTGTTTTGGTCGTCTACGAGAATATCTGGGCAGTGCAGCCGTTATTCAGTTCGACAGTATTCAGAAGTCATTCGGTTGTGATGGCATACATAGGAGGCTTTCTCCACGGACTCTTGGTTTGTCTGCCCATAAGAAATACACAGACACAAAAGTTAACCCATGACCAGATGTTTTGCCAGCTACAATATCTCATCATATACCTCGCCTCGATCAAGCTCCTTGCTCTAACCTCCGCAGGCGTCAGCTTGATGGCCATCACGGGCCTTTCGTTATTGACAACCATCTTCTCCAACAGATATGCCAAGAATCCTCGAAGTTCTCCTTGGACCATCCGCGCTGGATGGATTCTCAACATATTAGCAACTGCGCTTCTGATAGTCCTGTACTCTCAGACCCCAACGGTAGGATGGATATTCATTTTCATCACCGCAGGGATGGGCCACGGACTGCTCATATCCGGGTACAACACATACATGCAAGCATTCTCGCAAAAGCCAGACGGAGAAGATGAACACAGAGTTTCCGCATCCGCAATGATCATGTACTCGTTTCTCCGGACTTGGGGGATGTGCATAGCTATTCCTGTCGGGGGAGCGATGCTCCTGAACCAGATGAATGGGGATATTGTCAGCATATCCAATGATGATGTTGATAATAGGCATGCCAAAAGAAGTCTGATTACCAGTGAAGGGATAACTAATATGCACTTTATCCGACTTGTGGGGTTTCAGATCGTGTGGCAGGTTTTCACCGGAGTGGCAGCGTTAGGGGGAATTACGTCGTGTTTTGTTAATGTAAAGAGGGAGAAATGATATATGGAGGATGCTTATAAGATATGTAACCTTTATCACCATGATATTAAATTCAATGAGATTGCCTGACTGAACATCGTGGGGGCTTCCTGTGCCTATCTCGAATAGCACGAATGCAAAGAACAAAGGGAACCGCAACAGGTCTATTTAGCACCCATACTATCCCATATTTCGAGTATTTCTCCAGCATCTCCATGGGAAGCGGGGTGGTAGAAGTCCAAATATCTGAGGTTTGGTAAATGTCTTCGGATAAGTATTGCAATTGCGTGTGTCTCGGCATACCTGATATTTTCTTGATATTAGGACAGCCCTTTGGAAGACATGCGTGATTATTAGACTTTGGTCCGCTCACCGAGATGATCTATCTTCTCCTTGAATTGGAGCCTTAAGCCTTGAGCCCCAAAGTGTCTTGAGCTGAGGAAGCATTGGGGCAGCTCTTGGGTCCCATTGGACAGCCACGAAATCGATGCTGAGGGACATCATTAGAAGTATCGATCGATACTGGAAAGAAGGACTAGAGTATTAGAGAGCTAATCTGATTTCTGCAACAATATTATATATATGACAACCTGATAAATTCAAGAATAAATGTAAACAGCTTTGGCATTAAGATTGACACGGAGAAAGTATCCATGATATCCATGGGTCAACCATCCTTTACAAGTCGTGGACTGAGAGGGCAGAGGATGGCGTCATTCATCTCTCACTACTGTCACCACTTCTTTATTACAATGATACCAGTGCCAGGAGACCGCACTATCTCTATGTTTTACTCTCCAGTCTTCAACCCTAGAGAATCGAGCCCAGATTTCGACAATATCTACATACAGATCACTGAAATCTGACACGATTTCCAAAACCCGCCCATTTTGGGCTTGATTTTAGGTCCTAGTCGGTTTATTGAGATTCAGTGCATCTGTCAGAAAAATGGCGGCGCAGCACTCTGGAGCATCGGAAGAAGATATCTTCGACGAGCCCGACTGGACCGAGACTCATAGCCATCGGGTTGGGCTGCGAAACCGCGATGACCGGTTTCCTGGGCTGACGCATTCTGGGGATGATTGGAGATTCAAACTCGAGCTTGAGGCGGAGGAGAAGGTCGAAGAACTTCGCGAGAAGAAGGAACGAGGGGAGTTGCTCACCGTTCGTGACTTTTTCGGCAAACAGGAGGTAAGTGTTCTTGACGGATTGATAACGATGTAGGCGATCACAATTGACTTGCAGATAGGATTTTTACCTGAGACGGCCGGAAGTGCACCCGAAGAACTGGCGATATGTCCTCCATACCACGGAAGATTTCATCAAATACAAACAGGATTGGCTCATCAATCAGAGAAATCCAGAGCTCCAGCAAAAGAAACGGGAAGAGCCACAAAGGGAGGATGTCGGACCCAAGAAAGAATATCAAGAACCATCATACACACCGGAACAACAGGCGACGTTGGATAATATACGCCAAGAAAAAGACTATATGTGTTCGTTGAAATCCAATGATGGGAAAGGGAAATCGCCCGCCGGTGCTGCGGAACTCCCAATGGATATCGACGAGATTTATCAATTCACACCTGACAGCTGGGTCCCCCGTAGTTCCCACCTGAATCGTTTGACTGGTAAGCATCCATTGAATGGGGAGCCCGATTTGACGGAGCTGTATGAATCAGGGCTCATCACTCCGAATAAACTGCACTATGTCCGTAGCCATGGTGCAGTCCCACCTTTGCTCTGGGAAAACCACAAATTGACAGTGACAGCTGGCAAGAATTTGGTATTTTTCATGGATGATTTGACCGATCAATTTTCCAGTATTAATATCCCTATTTTTCTTGCGTGTGACGGAAACCGAAGGAAGGAGCTCAACATGATAAAACGTTCTACGGGGTTTAACTGGGGGGCCTGGTGCTATGAGCTGCGCTTATTGGAAAGGCGTCCTTCTGCGAGATGTTCTTCTGAAAGCCGATGTTGACCAGACGATAAAGCAATACTCGAACAAGCGCCTTTGGGTTAATTTTCAAGGGGCAGACAGTCTTAATGAAGGTAAATATGCCACTTGTATTGCCCTGGACTACGCCATGGAGCCAAACAATGATGTGCTGCTCGCATATGAGATGAATGACTTAGTTTTGCCACCCGATCATGGATATCCTCTGCGCCTAATGATTCCTGGCTTTGTTGGAGGAAGATGCGTGAAATGGCTGGAGTCAATATGGGTCACAGATTATGAGAACGAAAGCTACTACCATATAAATGACAATCGAGTGCTTCCCAGCTTTGTGGATGATAAGGATTCGGAGTTCGCAAAGATTATGTTTCAACACCCGAGTACCATCTGCAACGAACAAATACTGAATTCTATCATCGCGAGGCCTGCTCAAGGGGAGAAACTTAATATTGCGGAGGTGAGGAAAGATGCCACCTACCGGATAGCAGGATTTGCCTATAACGGAGGCGGGAATGAAGTACAAAAAGTTGAAATAAGTCTCGATGGTGGAAACCGTTGGCTATACTGCGTTCGCAAGGTAGGTAAAGACATGGTCTCCGTTGGTTTAAAATTCAATTGTGCATGGACTGACTAGAGATAGTATCCCAATGAACCATTGCGACACGGTAAAAAGTTCTGGACTTGGCTGTTCTGGCATATTGACATTGATGTGACACGATTCCTTCGCGCAGAAAGTATTAGTGTCCGGTGCTATAATGCCAACAATAATACCCAGCCTGAGAAACCCACATGGAATCTGACAGGGTGAGACCTTACCTTTCTGTGCAGAGTTTATTGGACACCGACATCTTGCTAAGTGTACTTCCAGAATGATGAATAACTGTTGGTATACTGTGAAGCCAGAAACCATTGTAGACCCAGATAGCAATGCATCTTGCTTGATGTTTCGACATCCCTGCGAGGTAGGAAATGGTGCTAATGGATGGATGAAGCCATCAAGAGAAATTCAAATGGAAAGTCTTCGGCGACAGGGCTCTGCCCCTAAAGCACAGTTCACTCGTGAAGAGATTGAAAAGCACCACACAGAGCGGGATTGTTGGATTGTCGTCAATGGAAAAGTGTATAATGCTACCGGCGTCCTAGATTGGCACCCAGGAGGCAAGACAGCCATCATGGCTCATGCAGGACGGGTTCATCTAGACACGACGGAGGAGTATGAAAGCGTACACGACAACTACGCGTATGCGAAACTAGAGGGTTAGAAGAATCCCGACAATTCTTAAGCAATATGCTGATCACGACAAACAGAATGCGTCTTAGGGGTAGTGACTGGCAAGGTAATGGATTTCATGAGAAGGGAGGCCGGCGAAAATGAGAAACGAAGGTCCGAGTCAGAAAAGAGCGACCATGAAATAGCGTTGAAGCGACATAAGTGAGTTTCGTCTTGAAGTCATTTTCCACTGTTCTTCAACACGAGGCTAGTGTCACGATCGTGTTGCGCCGAGTATATTGCTTTCCAGAAACTTACTTTTGAGCGACTAGATGGACACCTGTTCGACTAGTCAAAAAGACTAGGCTATCGCCAAATACACAGCGTTATACATTCGCCCTCCAACCACCAGCTATTCGGCTAGGTCTCGAAATCGGTCAGCATTTACAGCTTGGGTTTCATTTCAAAGATCGACTCGTGATTCGTTCATATACCCCTACCAGACCTATTCTTGAAGGCGAGGATGACGGCACGTTCGATCTTGTTGTCAAGACATACTTCCCAGACCCTAGTCAGCCAGGGGGGACGCTGAGTAATATCCTTGACTGTCTCGAAGAAGGCGAATATGTGGAGGTAAAAGGCCCAGCAGGAGAGATCCGGTATTATGGACGGGGACGGTTCACAATCGATAACAAAGAGCATTGCTATGATCGTATCTCACTCATTCTGGGAGGGTCCGGAATTACGCCAGGTTATCAGCTCATTATTCGAATCTTGTCCGATGAGATGGATAAAACAAAGATTAAATTAATCAACGCAAATAGGACGGAGGAGGATATCCTGTTGCACGAAGAGTTTGACAAGTTAGCTCGAGAGCACTCGGATCGGTTGGAGGTCACCCACGTGTTGTCACATCCCCAAAGGGGCTGGGGAGGAAAGAAGGGCCATGTTACTGAGGAGATACTTCATCAACATGCCTTTGAGCCAGAGGAAAGAAGCGTTGCTATCGTCTGCGGTCCCCCAACTTTGATCAAGGAAACGGTCTTGCCGGGGTTGTTGGCATGGGGGTACGAGGAGGACAGGAACGTGTTTGGATTTTAGTTTTTGACCTTGTGTAAATGACTGTCAGTAGAAAGGGAGACGGTAGAGCAAAGATGTTGTTTTAAGGTCGTGGTCATTCAGCAAAGGTGATGGGAGAAGAAGTCGTGGAGGGGAGAGACTCGAGGCAGACAGGTTTCCTATTATGGCGTGTCACCTGATTCCACTGCAGTCTCGAAGGATTTTCATATACCACAATGAATAGCGCGATTAATGCACTGACTACAAGATTTTAATTGCTCAATAAATGTTCTTTGATTCATGTTGATATAGTTATGCGGTGCTTCGTTGGATGAAGACAGTGCTGCCTCATGCCAGGTTACTGCGACCAAATCCAATACAAAATATGTGCTTTATCGACAAGATACAAGATGTCAAGTAAAAACGAAATGATCCACCAACGCCATGCAGGTATAAGAAAAGCAAGAGCAAAGCAAAGTATACATGAAGCGGTATGCCGCCTATTCCTCCCCTCCGCGTCCTCCTCCGCCTAACAGTTCTGACCAAACACCGGATAGGGTGTTGGTACCCTTCTCAGACCGTATTCTGGTCCGCTCGTCTTCTTATAGATGCTGCACTCGGTGGTGCAGCCGCCCTCCTGGTGCGGGGAGCGTTTGGCGCCCCTTCGCTTGGATTTATAAAGGCCAGCGAGGGCCTTGAGGCATTGCTGGAAGACGTTTCCAGTTGCCATGGCTTGTGTCTATCGATGATCAGTATTATCATATGGAAGAAGAGAAAGGGAGAGAGAGGCATACTCTTTTGGGTGTTTGTAAGGGTTGAAGTTTGGTAAAGGTCTTGTTTTGGTCTTGTTTCTTGCTTTGGGAGGTGGATGGAAGTGGGAGAAAAAGAGAGAAGAGGTCGACGGCTGTCGAGGAGCTTATATGCTGCTGAGAAGGCAGAGTACTAGACGGTTTCCATCGATGGATGCCTTCTTTTATCCCGATTAGAATGTTTTTCCCTTTCTAAGCAGCAGACAGGCACCAAATCGTATGGAGACTGTATCAAACTGCGTTGAAACCAAGGTTCTTTCCGATGACTCCCAGTGTTGCCTTCGAATGACGTACTGAGGCAGTCACTTTGATGCCTTCCTAATACGGAAGATGCGTATGGCATCGAATAGACAGGAGCTGCATACCGACTGCCATTTTCAATCCCACGCTGCAGATAACTGGAAGGAACGCATACATGGCACCGCTGGCTTCTTATGATGGCTCTTCTCCCTCCTTTCGATTTCTTCTTCTTCTTCACCACCATCGATCTTTACGCTATATCCATTCCACGCTATAGCTTTAGTTTCATTTATCAACACTCAAACCTTTCACTCTCTTTAATTCAACAGGATGCGTTTTACTTCTCTCGCCGTCGCTCTTCTCAGTTTTCCCTTCCTTCTCCATGGACATCCAACGCCACACACCCATGACATCCCCTTCCCCGATGACATACCAAATCCCACTCCGGCACAGCTGAGGGCCATCGAGGAGAGAGCTCATGGAACTCTTCCAAATACTCCTCCTCCTGACAAGATCAGCGATCAGGGAATCGTCAATTTGCAGCTGATTGGGTTCGGCGAGCTCTTTGAAGTGGCCTTCTTCCACGAGCTTCTTATCAACGTGACCGGAAATGTCGAGGGCTTTGAATTTTCGAGCCTTGGAGATCGTGATATCGTGATAAATGCGTTGACTGCTATTCTGGCGGTATGGATCATTTGTTCCTGTCAATCTGAGCAAAGCTAATGTCCAACAGCAAGAAGAACTCCACGCCATCTCCGCCAACAATGCCCTCCAGCATTTCAACGTCACCCCGATCAAGCCCTGTCAATACAACTTCCCCGTCGAAGACTTTGATTCTGCTATCATCCTGGCTGGAACTTTCACCGATCTCGTTCTTGGAACGCTGCAGGATGTTGTTGAGCGATTTGCGGTTGGCGGTGACTTTAACTTGACGCGATTGATCTCGTCTGTCATCGGACAGGAAGGAGAACAACTGGGCTGGTATCGAATCCTCCAGAATAAGATCCCCAGTGAGCTGCCGTTCCTTACCACCAGCGACTTGAGTTTTGCCTTTACGGCTGTTCAGTCTTTCACCGTGCCTGGAAGCTGCCCGAGCTTGTCTGAAATCCCGCTGCAGACCTTCCAGCCCCTGGAAGTTGTCACGCCTCCTGGTCCCGCCTCACAGAATCTGCAGTTTGCTTGGAAGCCCATTCAAAGTGCTCATCAACAGACTCTCTGGATGACCTACATCAACCAGCTGAATGTTCCTATCGTGGTGCCCCTTCATATCATCTCCCGGGATCCGGAAAGGGTGCTTGCAGAGGCATTTTTCCCCTTCACAGAGAACCTGATGAACGGATTGACCATTGCGGCCGTTACCAACAGCAGTGGACCGTTTCCCAATGCGAATGCCGTGGCAAAGGCGACTGTCTTTGGGCCAGGATTGTTGATTGTGAACTAGGTTGTTTGTCCGTAACTCGGTGTCTTTTTATTCTTAGCTCTATGGGTTTATTGCTTTGTGGAAATCAGGATTGTTCCAACTAGTTAGTCTTTCATTAAAACTTGCCCTAACCGATTGCTTTACGGGAATACAACCTCTTTTCTTTCATCCAATCGCTAGAAAGTAATCCATACTATATACTGCAGCTTGTTCATTCTTCGGCACGGATATCATGTTCAATAATAGTAGATCCACCGAAATGGACTTAATTGTAGGTCTAAATATAATTAAATACACGAAAGTTAATTATCAATCACCTCGACCCCTTTTCTCTTTGACTTCCACATCACTTCG
The DNA here is from genome assembly GCA_019976455.1 of Aspergillus sp. 'subgen. Cremei'. NCBI lineage: Eukaryota > Fungi > Ascomycota > Eurotiomycetes > Eurotiales > Aspergillaceae > Aspergillus > Aspergillus sp. 'subgen. Cremei'. Next base: position 2,531,711 of record JAFBMR010000005.1, read on the forward strand.
ACAGTTGGCTGATTCTGCAAGCTGTGAGCTTACAAGTGGCCCTGACCAGCGTTGCTAGAGACGCTGGAGGCAACGGAAGAGTAAGCAGAGGCAGAAGCCACGGTCTCACCCTTGAACTTGGATAGGACACCGGTGTCAGACTGGCTGAAGGTGCCAGAGTTACCGAATCCGTTAACCTCGCAGTTACGGCCGATGTAGGAAGAGCACTGCTCAGCGGAGGTGGTGCTGGGAACAGTGAAGACCTCACCGTTGATGGGAGACTCAGCGGGGGTGGTGACATCCTGGAAGACGTTTCCTTCGGCGAGAACGTAGGCACCCTCACCGATCTCGAAGGCGTGGCCGGTGTTGTCGTACCAGTAGTTGTTGACCTGGGAATTTTAGATTAGAAATGACTTTTCTGAAATAGGAGGGGAAGGGAGGGGACGTACAGCGTGCAGGTAAGTGTTGCCCTGAACCTTGGGGCTACGGCCGCTGGTGTGGTAGATGTAGTTACCCTTGAGGGTGACCTTGTCGCTGGATCCATCAAGGTAGATACCCCAGTAGTGGTAGCCGTCACAGGTGGCCGAGTAGTCGGATTCACCGTTGATGTAGTTGTTGGTGATGCTGACGCGGTTGTCGGCTTCGGTTCCGAGGACGATGTGCTGACGGCCGATACGGGCAGTCTGAAGTACAATTAGCATTGCGATAGCAATAAGAATGTTGAAAGGGTTGGAGACGTAGACGTACGGTGACGTGGTCGATCCAGACAAGGTCGGCGTCGTTCACGGTAATGGCATCACCACCCCAGACGTACTTGGGGTTGATGTCGGTGACGGCGATGTTCTGGATGATGATGTTGGAGGCACCGCTGACGATACGGAGACCCTTGCCCTTGATGACACCCTTGGAGCCCTCACCGAGGATGGTCTTGTCGGAGGCGACGGTGATACCGAGAGTACCGGCGTTGTCACTGCCAATGTTAGTTGTAAAGATCGGAGAGATGGTGCCAGACAAGACGTACTATGAGACCGAGACAGAGGGGGCGTCAGACTCGTAGTTTTCACACCAGCTGTTGGAGTCGATGGCAACCTGACAGGCCGAGGCAGTTCCCCAGGGAGCACAGCCAGTGCCAGTGGTGGTGCCTTCGGTTCCGGTGAAGTCGAAGCTGATTTGATTGTTAGAATTGCGATGGAGGAAGAGTGGGGAGATGAAGCTCACGTCTTGGAGAGAACAATCACTCGTGCCTCGTCGTCCCCAAGGTATGAGACCAGCTCATCCGTGGTGGAGGGGTAGACGGCAGTGGCATCACCACCACCGGTGACGCTGCTGGCGAAACCTTCAGCAGTGCCGGAGACGCTGACAGCAGCAGCGGCGGTGCTGGCGATGGCAGCGAGGAGGGCGGTATACTTCATGGTGAAAGAAAGACAAGACAAAAATACAAAGAAAGAAGGAAGGAAGGAATGAAAAAAAGAAAGGAATGGAAGGATGATAGAGGGATGGACAGAGCTGCCGGATGGGGAGGTTATATAGGTTGATCGCAGCCAGCGTCCATGATTCAAGAGGGAGAAAGCAATAATAACGATTAATTAAGCCGGAGATAAAGCAGGAGTTAGACAGTGGCGCACCATCTGATATTGATCCATCAGAACCAGCATTGGCATTCCCCTCTCGAGGCCGGAGCAACCGACTGATTCGGAGTGCACCGTGAGTCTTTAGGTGGTGTGAAACGCCGTAAAACACCCCGTCGATCCACCATCGCGACTGTTATTGGCGTGTATCCTGTTCGTCCCATTAGTTTAATATTGGGACATTAAGTCACTCATCCTCTACGCTTTTCAGGCGCCCCGCAGGAGGGGCCATTATTATCAATCTCCATCCTCACCACCATGGATTGGGGGAGACATCGCAGCACAAATTCTCCGTCTTGGCGACCACCGCTCGGACGGCATCCGAATGGCAGATAGGGTTGTTGTTGAGCAGTGGATGAGACGTGCATTGTAGGAATTAACTGTGTCGAAGATGGCCAAGTCACTGCAAGTGTTTCACACCAGAACAGGCGTTTGAAAATGAAGCATCCAGGCGCAGAATAAACTACGCCGATGGAAGGCGTGAAACTCAAGCATCTACAGTACGGTCCACATAGTGGAACCAAGGATGGCGGTGGGCATCATAGCCTCAACATCCAGTCTTTCCAGAACCTCCACATGGACAGGTCGAAGACTCCGACCATTCCGGCCAATATGGCTGCTCAATCGTGCCATTAATCTATCTTGATTGCTGTCGTCAGTCTCATTAAACTACGCCTCTTCTTCGGCTTATAAAGCTTGTACTTATCAGCGGATATATTAAGGGGGAGGCGTCCAATAAGGCACAGCTCGATGGATATTAATTATATAAGACATTCAGGATTAATTAACTATTGAAGAATGAAATTATATAAAAGTGATGCCATGCCGGATAATCTAACGATAATCTAACGTCGTCCATATGGAGTGATATACATGTCGATCACCAGCCAATCCTTGGCTTTCTTTTTTCTCTTTTCTTTCCTCGGTTTACATAATACTGATTGTTGACGGTCAACAGTTGAGTATGGAGACAATTGCATTATTGTATAGGCATCATATCTATGAGTATTCCATCTATAATTGTTCCAAGTGTAGATGATAGTTGAATCGAAAGCATCACTCAAAACTATCCAGATCACGTGAATAGGGGTCGAGATGCCACTTTTGGACCATTTATTAGACTATCACAACCAGAATCACACCAGCTAGTCACAGTTTATGAAAATATTTATGAGAAATAAATATGTATGCGTTAGAACCTGAATCACATCGCTTATCGCAGTAGACCCCTAACTAAATACCCCGAGTTTACTCCGTAGCACTCGAATGCTTATGTAGCTCATCAGCCATCATGCTATGCTTTTTTAGAGTATTCACGTGGGCGGCTATAGACGACATCACTGTTCATAGCTAGGTATCCATATCTTTAGTTGTTGGCAGCCTCCATAGTGGCCCGTAAACTGACAACTCACCGAAACACACCTTTACTCCTTATATCTAGCAGATCTAGTCAACGGAAATGCATTAACTATTTATTCTCCGTATGTTGCACAATTAATGTGGGAATATGCGGGGAACAAATTGCCGACCACTTGCCGTATATATATCGAGCACACGACCCAGTGACAGTTCTTTTCAACTGTAGTCGTTGCCAAACAATACGGATATACTAACTCACTTCTTCAGTCTCACGCCTGTCATTTATATTCAGCATCCAACATCTATCCAGTTATCCAGATGCCAGATGTGATGTAAATGTAGATCAGACAACTGCCGCTCTGGATGAATGAATTGCCACGGGATTGTTCATGCCTGAGGCAGAAACACATGATGGCGAATCGGGATCAATCTTCCGCCCTTCGGAACGGCCATGTCCAGCAATGGCGTCTTCAAGGTCGAAGTCAGATAAAATAATAGACGGAATGTATTCTGAGCAGATCAGATAAGCCATCCTCTTGAATAGATGCATCCTTGAGAGCTGTGATGGAAGTGATTCTGCCATTCAGTTTTACCGTGTATCCCCGACGCTTGCAATTACCTTTGCCGTGATTGGCCGACTCTGCTGACTCAGCGCATTGCCGACCGCCAGACCCGAGGTTACCTAGCTCAAAAGCGACAAAACATGTAGCGAACGCTTCAAGTGATCTTCCGGCCTCCTGCACTTCATCTCGTCGTCGCCGTCGCCTCTAGGGACATCCCACGCTGGTCCGAATCTCCTCTCTACCATAATACTGTCCCGTATAGCCATTATCGTCTCTGTGTAGACATTTCTCCAGCGTCTGTCTTGCGACCAAATTATCCCTCTCCCCGTTCGCCCGCCATGGCTGCTCTTCGTTCTACCTCGCGCTTGGTCGCCTCCTCGCGGCCTCTGTTCCGGCCCGCAGCCTTTGCTCGCTCGTATGCGACTGTTGAAACCGCTGCCCAGGTAAGCGCTACCGGGTATACCAGCTCCTAGACTGTTCCCCGAGTCTAAAACTTCATCGTGCAGGAACCCAACCCGTCCGAGAACCCTCGCACAAAGACCTTCCATGTCTACCGCTGGAACCCCGACCAGCCCACCGAGAAGCCCAAGATGCAGTCGTATCAGCTGGACCTGAACAAGACCGGTCCCATGATGCTGGACGCGCTCATCCGGATAAAGAACGAGATGGACCCCACCCTTACCTTCCGAAGAAGTTGCAGAGAAGGTATCTGTGGAAGTTGCGCAATGAACATTGACGGTGTCAACACCCTGGCTTGCTTGTGTATGTCGGAAACCTGGTTTTAACAGCTCGCGAGATGCGGGGTATGGTGTGGACGAGGACTGACTGTTCTAGGCCGCATCCCCACCGAGACTAGCAAAGAGTCGCGCATTTACCCATTGCCTCACACATACGTGGTCAAGGACTTGGTTCCTGACCTGACCTACTTCTACAAGCAGTACAAGTCCATCAAGCCTTACCTGCAGCGTGATACCAAGACCGAAGATGTAAGTGGCTGCTACATTATGATGTTGATGTGATCTAACTTCGGATAGGGTCTTGAGCACCGTCAAAGCCCCGAGGACCGCCGAAAGTTGGACGGTCTGTACGAATGTATTCTCTGCGCCTGCTGCTCGACTTCTTGCCCCTCGTACTGGTGGAACAGCGAGGAGTACCTCGGACCCGCCATTCTGCTCCAGTCGTACCGTTGGTTGGCCGATTCGCGTGACGAGAAGACCGCCGAGCGTAAGCAAGCTCTGGACAACAGCATGAGCATGTACCGTTGCCACACCATTCTCAACTGCTCGCGAACCTGCCCCAAGGGATTGAACCCGGCGCTGGCCATTGCGCAGATCAAGAAGATGCTGGCAACCAACTAGAGTGGTGGAGCGATAAAAAAGAATTGTTTCCTTCTGTCTTCCTGTCTTGTCTCTTATATCTCTTATATTTTCTTGAGTCTTGTTTTTTATTCCCTCGAATTTGGAGGCCTTCATACCGGATGTTTTCATAGGTGTAAATTGTGAAGTTTGATTTTGAGATCCTTGAATGAAGTGTATTTGATATGACATCGTCATTCTGCTTAACCATGGCATTACGAGCATCCTGATTGGGCTGACCGTCGGCAATGGACATTTTGCTCACTTGCCGTTGAGTATCGTCATATATAAAGCCTTAAAAGGGAGCCCCACTAACAATTGCTGGGCTGTTAGCTCAGGGGTAGAGCGCCCGCTTCGCATGCGGGAGGTCGTGGGTTCAATTCCCACATAGTCCATTCTTTTTTTCCTTATTTCTTTTTTGCTGAGAAAATGACAGTCTATTATTGTAATTTGGATCGTCAGATAAGAAGAGTCGCACATTGCATACGTAGATCTTCTATATCTTTTAATCTGGAATGATGACAGATGAAAGAAGGATATCTTGAATATATTCTCGCTTTAACAAAAGGAATGAAGGTCTACTCTATATCTATGACGGACTGATCATGGATATCTTCCCGTCGACTTGAGCATATCCATACATCTCTCGACAGCCTTCTGCATCGCATTCGTCGCCTCTTCCAGCAACGTCGTCAACGGCACCTTTCCCGCCTTCTCCTGCTGCACCCTGACATACTCATTATTCAACACCTTGTTAATATTCACCTTGGACACCCCACACGCAATACACTTTGCAAAAATCTCCTCCGTAAACGGATCCGCCCCATGCAACACCAACCTCACCCTATCCCCAACCTTATCATGAACCGCCTTCAACCGCTCATACTCCAACCGAATTCCCCTCGCCCCATACTCCCCATGCACATTCCCAAAAGCCGGCGCAAGCCAATCAATCCCCGTCTCGACAAACTCCACACTCTCCTCAGGCGTTGTCAACATCCCCTCCAAATCAGCCGTATCCGCGACCCCATCCTCCCCGCCCTCGATGCGGCCCGGTTCGGCTTCCGTCGCGATCCCGCGCGCGTGACAGTACGCGACTAGCTCCCGGGTGAGGGATAGATTCTCCTCCTTCTCGTAGTGCGACATGTCGACCATGATGCTGTCGAACCCGCCCATGTCTGCCGCGCGGCGGATGATCTCCGGTGACTGTGCGTGGTCCATGTGCACGGTGACGGGGACGGAGGCGTTGCGCGCTGCTTCGGCTGCTGCGTGCACGAGGACGCCGTCTGCGTAGTGGATGGCCCAGGGGAAGAGGAGGATCATGGCGGGGGAGCGTTTGGATTCGGCGGCGCGGACGGTGGCGAGGATGCCTTCGACGTTGTAGCAGCACATGGCGGGGACGCCGTAGTGGTTGGCTGCTGCGTGGTTGAGGATGGATTTTGCGGCCATTTTGCTTGGAGAATGAATGAATGGATAGGTATGAATTCCTGGGATTGTGGGTGGTGTTGACGTGAGGGGTTTTATAGTTCTGCCCCTCGTAGATCCACCGTATGCGCCGGAGTTGGTCCGATTGACGTCAATGTTGACTTTATGTGATTTATTATAGATAATTGGATATCGGCTATGGTGATAGCCGGTTATTCGTATTCGGAATATATTGATGGAGTTGAATGGAAGTGTGGACTGTGGGTTCGAATGTTCCGATGGTATTCAGGTCGACATGAGGTCGACTGTCTACGAAGGAAGTACCTAGGTATTGCATAATAGTAACGAGTAATAAAGTGTATTCAAGATATAGAATGAGGATATGCAGAAATACATAGAAATAAAACATTCAAACAATATAATATATAATCAGACTCCAAAAGCCTTAATCACACTCGTCCGATTCTCCCCTCCCCACCCACTCCTCCTCGCCATCGTCAACACACTCAACGCCGCATTCCCCAAATGCAACGGCGTATGCAAGTCCCTCGCCGTCTGCACGACCTTCGCCAACCGCTGCATAGCCTCATCCACACTCGGCCCCGCAGGCGCCTTTTCTCCAATCCGCCCCTGAATCATCTCCAATCCGTGCGTGATGAACAATCGACTAGCACCAGCTGCATCGCTGACGAGCTGGTAGAATTGGCTCAAGTCAACAGAGAGATGGCGTGCAAACGCGACTGCTTCTGCGGCTGCGACAATGTTAATGCCGACTTGGAGGTCTTGGACGAGTTGGAGGGCGGAGGTTGTTTGTTCGTGCGAGAGGGTGCATGTGATGTCCTTGATTGGGTCAGGATAGTACTGGCGGACCATGGCGGAGTCGTCTTTTGCGCCGTAGCCTTGGGAGAGAGCAGAGAGGTATGTTTGTTCTGCTGTTGAGCAGAGGGGGGTTGGGAAGTGGTTCTCTCGTGCGGAGGTCGTGATGATGCCCTATCCAGTCAGTATCCCATCACCAAACGACTCAATATGAACTCACCACATCCTTGAGAATAATCGTCAACGCACTCGCCCCCGGATTCCAATCCTCCTCCACCATCCTCGGCAGCCGATTCTCATGCATCCACGTCCACGCATCGGACGAAATAATCCCCTCCGACGCCGTCTTCACATCCAGCCCCAGTCTCGCCGCCAGGCCCATCGCCTCACTCGCGCCCAGAATGTGGATGGCCGCCAACACCTGATGCACCATTTTCATGTTACTTCCCGCCCCGACCCCACCGGGGACGAGATACAACTTGTCCGGCGCGGCGAGAGTCTGCAGGAGTGTCTTTCCGCGGGCGAGAGCGTCGTCTGATCCACCCGCCATGATGGAGAGAGTTCCGTCCGCGGCGCGTTTTGCGCCGCCTGAGACAGGGGCGTCGATGAAGTAGATGTCGTCTCTGCCTAGAGAGCGGAGTTCTGATGCGACAGATTTAGCATATGACGCTGCCACAGTCGAGCAGAGGAGGAGAGTTGCATTCTTCGCCAGATCTAGTCACCAGAATTAGCCTTTCGTTTGAAACCATCAATCAGAAACCAGTTGGTATAGGAGGAGACATACACTGCACGATCCCGCCCTCTCCAAACAAAACCGATTGCGCCTGCGGCGCGGACGCAACCATACAAACGTAGAATTCCCTCCCTTCTGCAGACTCCCGGAGCGACGATGCAGGAATCCCGCCTGCTTCTTGGAAACGCTGTACGGAGGCTGGAAAGACGTCAAAGCCATGCACGGGGTGGCCTTGTTTGACGAGGTGGGTGGCCATTCCGAAGCCCATTGCGCCTAGGCCGACGAAGCCGATGGGGGGTTTGGAGATCATTTTGCTATAAGTGAATGATTGAATTGAATGGTATTAATTTACTTTGGTTAGAATAAAGGAATGCGAACGTGAAGTAGTTATAAAGAGGGGATCGCAGAGAAGGCCGAAGGGAAGGCGGGATGATGCGGGGATGTGGATTTCGGAGATCATCCGATATTGGAAGAATGAAAGGATGCAAAATGAATATTGGATGATGAATGGGATAGTAGATAGGAGAAGGGAATGCGAAATATAGGAGATGTGATGGAGGAGAGTGAAGCAAACGTGCATGTCTCAGTTAGCATTGCGTATCCATGACGGTGAATAGCTTCAGGGGCATATATACTCTCCATCTCTTCTTTCTCCTTCTCTACATCTCTCCATCTCTATATAGTCTTTATATATTTTATTGTTTTATTATATATGACACTTCTTTGCATTCCTCATTCTCTTCGTTGATCAATCTTCGTCGATCTTGATGGATCATCACTCGTTGTATCCCATCTGGGTCTCTATCCGTATGTGACCAAGATACTTCAAAAGTGTACGGATGCTGATGATTAGGATGGCAGATAAATTCTCCTGCTTTCAACCCTCAAGAAATCTCTGCATCCCAGCGAGGTATCTTGTCTCTACCCTCCTGCCCCTTTCGTCTGATACAATCCAGAACTAACTATCGAATACAGACTCTTGACAGGCAGCGCTTGGTGCGTATCGCCCAGCCTTTACCCTTCAGAGCCAATTATAGCATACGCCAATAGACGGAGCTCAAGGAAAAATTGGTCGTCTTCGTATCAAGTCAGACACCCTGGATAGTGAGTTCTGTTGATCACGTTCGAGTCGGTCTTGTACTGACTTTTCTTGTACATCTAGTATATAAATCCCTTGAGGCCTTATAAGTCATACCAGGTAGTCAGTCGACTGGCTGTTCGAAATAAGTTTCATGATCTCAATGGTCCTATTATATACTGGATCGGACTCGTTCCAAACATTGCTACGAGCCTTGGTTAGTACATTCTGTCCAAAGAGGTATAACAGTTGCTAACAATACAATCAGTGACAGGATTCCAACATCCAATTATATACAGCCCACCAACCCCAAAGTATCCTTCATGACGAATATCCGACCTAGCTGTATATCTTCCGTCGAAGCAGAATTTAAACATCATACGACCTCAGTGCTCGGACAGCTTCGTTCCAATTACCGCTTGGCCGTGGGCCCTCGAGATACCTTCAAAGTTGGAACCGAGGAAAATCTTAAGGCAAAATTCATCGAAAAGATGGAGCGGATGCCAGTGAATGGCCAATATTGGGACTATACAGCCTTGTAGGTGAATTCGGGGATTGGAGGTGTCTGGAAAGACATAAAAGAGGCATTGTGTATCAGCGCTGAAAAAAAGCAATGGAAGAACAACCGGGTTTCAAAGCAGATCTTTTCCGTGGATGTTTTTGCGCAGCAGAAAAACAGCACGGACAAAATACTTTCGCAAAGAATCAAAACATCCGAGAGGAAATCAGCGAATCTCCGTTTCATACGTTGAAACCGGGGATCTTTGTCGAAACGTCCATCTTAGATGTCCAACAGGTTATATTCATCCGCATGACATCCTTTGGGTACCAGTTTTCAAGTCTTATTATGCGCTGGTTGGAGGCCCATTGGCAGTACAACGGATCTTGCCCAGCCACGACGGTACTTCATGGGAGTGGCAGATTGTTCTGGTAGACTTAGTGTGAAGCTACGAAGAAGTCTGCTAGAAAAGCATCCGATGAAAAAGATAGGATACAAGACCCAGAAACCAGTCAATTTGGGTGGAGACAGTGCTACCCAGCAATTTGCTGTTCAGAGTATCAGATTACTCGAAGCCCAAATTCAATGTATGTTTTCTGTCGATGACTTACATCTGTTGAGTATACTGACATGAAAAGCGCTCTGAATGGCTACACAAAAAGCCGAGAGAGATGGGCTGATGATATTTACTATTCCTGCTCAAGAGAACAGACATCCGGGTTATGCGTCTATCCCCTCGCATGTTCGACTCCCAACCTATCGCCATTGGACTTCATTATCCTGGTACGTTGGAATATATGATATCTGGATCTGACTGACACATGAACAGCATGATGGCAGAATTGCAGAACCAGCAGAGCGAGACACGGTGCGTGCGGCTTGGACAAAAAGATCTGCCCTCGCGTTAGTGACAATGTCTAGTCTCTGACGACGAGCAACCCCGACACGCACTACGAAGCTTCACCTCATTGGAAATGGCCTGAAAAGAGTGTTTGATGCTGTCCAAGCTGGCAAAATGAATTCCAGGCATTAAGATCTTGTCAGAACAACTCCAACCCAATCTGTCTCCAGTCGACAGAGATCGAAGTAAACCATCTCCGAACATCCAATGGGCAATGACATTGTCTGGCTTGTCAGTCGCCAGACTGATGGAGCATTGCGATGCAAGACTACTGCGAGGAATCCAATGCATTCAGAATGCCAGATCTGGAAAGAAAACCCGGCCGTCAAAAAGAAAGCAGCACTGCTCAATCCGAAATCTTTTATTTCTGCTCTGAACTCTGAACACTCGCAATCCTACACCGGACGACGAGATTTTTCTGTAAGATCGATTGCAAATCCAAAACCCCCTTGCTAATGACACCAGATAAACGTGAATACCAGAAACCTGGGATTTTTGGCTTCATTATCCAGATGAGCAATTCGCCCAGTGATCTGGGTTTCTGAAAATGCAGACGTATGGACCATGGGCCGTTCAAAACGGCACCATTTCATTCTCCTCGCCCCTACAACCCGACTATACCAGAACGTTTATCTTCAGTCGAACCATCATGAACATACTTGAGGCCCTGCAAAAGGTCTGCCAGCTGGACGACATGAATTTTGGGCTTAGGTTGGTGCTATCCAAGTTGAACGAGCTATCCTAATCTTTCAACAGTGCTCGCCCTTGACCGTATCCCAACCACGAAAGACAGCTGAGCAAAACGAGAGCACGACAAATTCTATTACTTGGGTGCTCTGGTCTTCAACAGGCGACGAAAGGAGACATCAACTGAACCAAGCTACGACGGGGCCAGGCCAATGCAATTATCTGCTTCGACGAGGCATGAGGGTGGGACTTCGAGGGAACATTTTCACTGCGGCATCGACCCCTACAGCGCTCACAATTTTCAGCGTCCAACATATTCAACGTTGAAAGTCTTTTATGAAGCAAATGAACGAGATCCTCAATCACATATCCGAGCAGAAACTCATGCTGACGAACGGATTAGCGACAATTTCCAGTGGAATTGGCAATTCTCGATGATATCAAAGAGATCATTCTGCATTCATCAGACCTTCGCAAGACTAGCCTCAGAGCAATATATCCTCCTTCGGACATGGAGTGAGTGCCTGATCTCCATAGATATTCTGTTTCAACGTATTAATCTATCCTAGGAGGCGGGAATTAGCGACTCACTACCGCTTCTTCCAGATATGACGAAAATCGCACTTGGCTTTGCAACGATTAGGAACATGAGCATGTCAGAAGGAACTTGCTACTTTAACTTCTCAACCATTTGTCTCGTGACAATGACAATCCCTGATGCGGGAAATCGTCGGTTTTTGACTAGCCTTGCTCTGGTGATTCTGAAAGTCTAGTTGTTCTGTGGACAGAAAACATCTGGACCGAATTCGTTGGCAGCCTGGCAGCCTTTGAATTCATGGGATCGCTGGCTTTATCAACTTTTATTCGGCCATGGACCATGGGACGCATCGCATCACCACTTCCATCAGCAATCTACTTGAAAAGACATTCACATATGTCTTCCAATCCGTCCCACTTAAAACACATATTGGTGGCACAGCAGCCATGTTTGACGATTTTCGACATGAACTGCTGACCAAACTATTTTCATCTTATGAGCCTGTTTGATCGAGCTCTTGACTGTCCTGCATTCGGCCCCATGCCGTCTCATCGTCAGACTACAGTTATCCTTGCCTGAAAAGCCGCCGACCCATGGATCTTTTTTGCTTCCTTTGATCGGTTCCCGCGAAGGAGAAAATGGCTGTCCTGGCCTTTGCCCTCGCCTACGCGTCTTTCATCGTCCATTTCCAAGATGCCTTACGGCCTTGCAAATTCGACCAAATTGACTATCCTGCCTCGACTCTTAAGGGAATGGGAGAAAATAATTAAATGAGTCCTTGACGAAAGATGAGAGATCCTAAGAAACAGCAATCATCGTCGAAAGGACTCGTGAACGACGGAAAGGAAAACAAACTCTTCTGGTGGTTTCGGCCAGAAATGTAACGATTTTCTTGCACCCGAATGATACATGGGCCGGTCTGCCTGGCATTCCATGTCCATTTGGCTTCGGGAGTATTCGACGAGGTGGATGATTTGTGTCGTCTGAGGGCCTCTCTATTAGTCTCTCTCAGGGAATCTTTACACATCCGAATCTACGTTTCTCTTGACAAAGCAGCCCTATGTCATAGAAGCAATGGACACCCCCGAATGTGAGTAAAACGTCTATTTGAAAGACCCTGGCTGACCTTTTCTAGTTGCCCACCACTCGAAATGCCGGAGTTTTATATTCCAAGCTGTACTCAGTATGGAATACACTACGTGATTATTGATGAGAATTAGATCTTCGGACTCTAGCAACCCTGGAATAGCCCGTCTACGTGCCCAACAGTTCCTCAGTGTATCTGGCCGGCGATATATTCGGTCCAGATGAGCTATGGGTCCGATTTATAGCACAGAGTGAGAAATGACCCCTGGATATTGTGGTTGTATCTGAGACAACCGCCATCGAAGAAGTCCATCCGAGTTCGGGGGAATTATCTCAAAGTACTATCCCGATCTATATTGATTCAGAAAGCGAGAGAGAAGGGGTAAGAATAGCACTGGCGATGGAAAAGAAGTTATCAGTGCTGACGCAAAACTTCCTTTAGAGGAAGATGACGGTAGGTCCCTTTTGACACTTGGAATCGCATATTCTGGCTTTGTTTACCATATTCCTTTTGTTTTCGAATCAAAAATGCGTTGTTTTTGAAATTTTTCGGGGGGTTGTTGTCACACTTTGACAGTCGGCATAAAGCCTTAATGCTCTGCTCATGCCACAATGGATCTGCCCATACAATTTTGCTGACGGTTGTCATAATAGCATGTCTACTACCACCACCGCCGCCCCCTCGCGCTCCGGCCACTCTGCGGCAGCCAAACGTCGTCGTGCGCGGCCCAAGAACCGCGGCCGGCGTGCCCCCTCGTCCTCGCCGTCGTTCCGGGGCTTGTCGCCCACGCTGCTGCCTGCCTCCGCCCCCCGTACCTCCCCCTGCCCCCCCCGTCTGGGCTGCGGTTTTTATCCGCCCAGTCGTGGTGTGCGCGCTGCCTGGGTTCGGCCGGTCTTGCTGGTGCGCCCTGCTTCGTGCCCGCCCGTTGGGTGGCAAGTGGGCCGCACTGGCCGTTGAAGCGCGGTTGTTGCTGCCGCTGCGTGCGCGGGCACCATGAGTGCCTTTTGGTGAGTGCATGATGACGCTGCTTAGGGTCAGGGCTAACTGTGGTAGATCCCCTGGGACTTCTCGGGGGTCGCTCGTGCGGTGGTGCTTGCCGCTGCTGAAGCCGAGGAGGGCCAGGTGCCATATGCGGCACTCTCCTTCCTACTTGACGATGTCCTCGACGATAGCACGTCGTTCGAGGAGTCATGCTGCTACAAGTTGACGCCTTCTCGCTTAACAAACTCGCTGTATTTCGTTTCGTTGTCACTCGTTTTTTTTATTCTTTTGTTCTGACCACCACGATCTCGACGCCATCCCCTGCACGTTCTGGTACGTACAACGTTTTTTAGTTGCTTCTTGTGTTTCTGACGATACAGCAGATGCCTGATGGAACTTGGGGACCCTCAATGGTCTCAATTAACATGTGTGCCCCAAAGGAAGAAATAGTTGCTGGATATGAAGAATTTGCATATCCAGTCAGAGGGACACGAATGAGTTTTTACTGTCGTATCTCATGTATAGTAAGTTACTATGTTATTTGCATGAAGTGGCCGGAATTGATGCTAACTGCCACAGTATATATGCCAGATCGCGGCTTATTCTGGGAATGAAGTGTCCGCCTCACGTTGTGGGAACTGCTCTCACCATAAAAATGACCTGCTTCTATCTGGGGTCGTCAGATAAAAAGAGAGAAGAAACCTCTCTTCTCTTATTGATTGCTGGTAATAACTGGAAAATCATCATCAGCTGATCGTCTGTCTTGCGTCTATACTACAAGTTCGCATATTCCCATTTGATTACAATCCACGGAACCCAGGATGGTCACCACAGCTCCTGCTGAAAGAATGAAGTGCATGTTGTGGCATGCAGAGAAGGATTATACAACTGGCGGGTTCTGGAACCAGGATCCAAGCTCTTCGCCATACAGCCGGCTCTGATGCGCTTTTATTATCCAATGATAAAGGAATCTTAGGAGCTACTCGACCACATCGTGTCGCGCGGATACAAAAGTACGACGTTTTCCAAAATTAGCCAGAAAACGGACGACTCTGCTTCAAATTCAGCAAAATCGAGGAGAAACCGGTTAGCATGATGCTTGGTCTTTTCAGATGGTTATCCTAGCCTACATTCAAGAACAGAGATGGATGGGGGCCATTCTACGTAACCAAAATACGTTATGACGAAATCAATGACTGAAAAAAATTATTGCAAATGCAGTTGGAAAAAAACCCTGCAACACTTCCACACGAACCCAAATGAGGATTTTGATCAGGGAGCACAGTCCGTCCAACATCCTTCTCGAAATGGGAACTTCAGAATGGACGATCACACGAACTGCTGCACCAGGATTGCCAGGAATTCCTTGATTACATTAGGTCTGCCCTGGGGTCGACTGAAAAGGGGAAGGATGACGAACTGCCATTGGGAACGCAGGTTGACAGACTGCAATCAAATTCGTCATAGTCTGGCTGTTCTCTTGGGATGGAATAGTTCTATCAACATTGGACAAGTGATGACGGCTGTCTGTAATGCTGGAGGGGACATTACATTCAACAGCTTTAACCCTACTTGGTTTGACTGACGCAAAGAGCATCGAGTCATCGGGGAACTCAAGACCATGGTGCAGGAACGGGCAAGACACAACCATCAGGAAGCCCTGAAATTCTGCATTGAGAGCTGTAAGCATCATTTTGAAGAGAATATTGCACATTGCTAATTCAAAAGGCATCAAGGAAGACATGGCCCCAATATTTTCCATTCAACGTTGTCTGCGGTTATACGACAAATGACTTATGAACAGTTGATGGCCCACCCCGCATACACTTTACGCTCAAAGGGGATATCCTCGAGTGTCCCCTCATCAATGAAATGTTTTTCGACACTGTGCTCTCGAATCTGCTATTAGAGACCTTGACATATTTCTCTTAATGCCCTGGGACCCATTCGTCTCGCAATTGCAAAGCGACTGTTACATCTTCGCTCAACCTATGTCTTCCGTCGAGAGAATGTCGCATAGAGCGACTCAATAGAAGCACCAGGATGTGGAGCTTACAGTATGCTATCAAGACCCTACCACGGACAGTGTGGGACAGGACCATGTGGCTGGCTGTTTCTATACACCGACCTACCAGATTGTAAACAATTGTTGGTGGTCCCTGATGTGAAGGACCAATGGTTTCAACTGGGCCGTTTGTCTACCGCTCCTGGCCGCGGTAGAAGCCAGGGATATAGCAGTGGCTCCTCTGCTTGGGGAACTGGTGGAAACCATGGTGGAAACTACGGCCAGGGATTTTACCAACAAACTGGCTGTGTCGTCGTTACATCAGCTGCTTTGGCACGCGATCATTGTGTCTCCGTGCGTGCTCTTCCAATCCATGGACAATATGATGCTGACTACGTTTCTAGGTTCCTGCATCCTGTCGTGACGCTGCGAAGGCGGCCATACGCATACTTTACATTCGAAAATTCCCAACTTGCTGACATGAACGAGGACTTTTATACGTTTGATGCCAATAGGCTTTCCACCCTGCACAGAAGCAGACCGTCTTTCCAGGTCTTCTCTTCAATAAAGAGCACTGACTGTGAGTCATACCGTTTCATTGACTCGTCTGGTTTTACTCCTGGCGATGAAGTGGTACAGGATACCGTCAACAGCGGAAACAATGCTGTTTCAAATGGCCGAGATGCATGTGCGTTCGATGACACTCCAGCAAGTGACAGCCAATGGGTCCAGCACCTAACAATCAGTTGATAGCATTTCTTCCCCCAAGCTCCTCTTCAATGAGCGAGCTGCCCTGGAGCACAGTCTGGAGCGGGGTGGGATCTGGAAGGTCACTATTGACTTAGACGCCGCCCAGCCCATCCATGCTTGCAATATCTTGCACAAGGGATCATCCGGCAAACACGGGCCTGCAATCATCTGCGCGATTACCTTACATCCTGCCAAAACCTTGTCGCTGAGAAGGATACTCGACAGCCAGAGGCTTCCCATGTAATTCCATTCGCATATTAATGGGAGAAATTAGCCGTACGTGTCCCATGTTAGCATTACACGAGAAGATACTGATGCGGAAAGGATAGCCCCAAACGATAATATAAACACCCGGGAGGCATTGTCTCGTTGGTTCCGTGAACGGGGATCAAATGTGATAGTGAAGAATCTATCCCCTTGGAAGACAAGGCGTCATATATACTCCTTCGTCGAAGCAAAACGTCTTGCTTCTTCGACCACCCAGAAAGAACGGATACGTTATGGGCATGGAGAATTTGCGTTCTCCGAGAAAACAAATTGATTAACGGGTCCTTTCCTCTCAATGGAACCACGAGGTGGCCCAGACCCAGTCAATCTTCCCAGCGTCACTTCTCCTTATCCCCAACCATGCAAGATGCCAAGTATTGGGTGAATGGACAACTACAGGCCATGCCAGAGTGTCACTTGCCAAGTGACAAGTGGCCACAATGGAGCAGGACATGTTTTGTTTTATGCACGAGCAAAAGGTAAGAGGACTGGCTAAGAAACGCAAGTATATGGCTAATGAGGAATTGAATGTTCCAGATATCACTTCAGGAGTATCTGAGAGTCGCCAGGATTGATCGAGTATTTATGGGTTTCTGTATTCTGCAACCTCCAAAACATTGCTTTTGCCGGTTATCCGAATACTCAATATCTACGAAACTTGTCGACTGCAGTTGCATTTGGGCTAGTCCTATATCGACGCCCTTCTCATTGTCTAGCTTCGGTCGAACTTATACATTTTGACGTTTCTGGCTTTCAGTATCCCATTGAAGATGAAGTGTTCGATTACCAAGACTATCTCGGAGGCGAACTATCTGTCGAAGATTTCGAGCTGTTCCCATCTACGGCTTGAGAATTGCATGCTCGCGAAAGCCGCATTAACCGATACAAAATAGCGACTCAAACACCAGTCGGCATATGAAACGCAAAGAAAAATCTGTCTTCTACTGAGACCCACAATAATCAAATCTCCCAATTAGATCCCCAAAGCCATGGGGAACCGATTGATCCAATGCAGCATCAATCTTAAAACCGGCGAATGCTGTAGTGGCGTCTAATCTAGCACCCGAGTATGCAGTGGATATACCAGAACCCAAGCACCGCAGGGTAAGAGGCCCTTCGAGTTCATATGAATCGAATACTGATTTTACCAGATAGAAGGGACCACACGGAATAGAGGAATACATTTTTCATGTGCCACAGCATCTTAAGTTCTCTCCTACGCGATTTGAGCATTTCCGAGGCTTGGCCCGAACCGGCAAGGGCATATCTCAACTTATCGGATGTAATGTCTGATATATGATGGCGCTACGGATCAGACATTCTATCGAATATATATTGCAGACAGATCTTGCATTCAGAAAAGAACAATTAAGTTAAAACCAGGCTCACAACTGCAGTCCATGGTTTCAGATGGGAAGGCCATAACCACTTCGTGGCTAACCCAGATCAATCGACAGATATAAGATGGTTTCAGGAAATGATCCGGTTTGGGATGACTGCAAATGCCATTGAGATTGCTAAGCTGGATTACTCAAGGTATGCACATTTCTCTCTCCCCTTTCTTCTTCACAGGGCTTCCTTCCTGGAACCTGGGGTTCCTCACTGTGTTGGTGTCTGATCTAGGGCCTTCGCGGTGTTATGATCTAGCTTCAGCTCTGGCAGCTTCAGTTCTGTCCCTCCCACTCCGCAAGGTGACAGACTGTCTTAGGTGTTCGCGGCTAACATTAATAGACGTCATCTACCTCTATGTCCCGCGCCGCCTCGCCTGCCATAAGCAGCTGCTCGGAGCTCAGCAGCCTCCCGGCGACTTCGTCGCCCTTCAGCTCACCCATGCCTGCCTCCCTGCCGGTTACATTGCCTGTGCCCCCCACACTGCCTGCCCCTGCCCCCACGCCTATACCAGTGATTACGGTTGTTATTCTGCCTCCTGCTGCCATCGCGGCACCTCTCGTTCCTGGCCCACTGCCTCCGCAGCCAGTGCGCGTCCGGGGTGAACTATATCACCTCACGAATGTGCACCCTGCGCCCACGCAGGTGGTAAATTCTCTCTCTATATTCTTGATTGTGAATGAATAGCTAACTCTTCGCAGCCTGCCATCAACCATGGCCCACACCCGCCTCCTGCGGGCACTCCAAGGGCCGTGTGGGATCAGGCTCCTCCCACTGCGGTGACTCCAGTCGCACTGTGGGCGCAAGCTCGCTTTATTGAACTGCCGGGTGCTTGGTTTCACAACCCAAGTGTCCACAACCCCGTGGTGGTCCCTGGTCTCCCGCCCTGGATAGGCGTGCAGCCACTATCCACCCGTGAGCGCCGGTGCTTCGTACTGTATGCCGGCGCTCCATCCCGATTGGTTCGGCCTAACGAGGCTACAGGACTTTAATCGCCTAATCTGTTCAAAGCTGGAGTTCTGTCTTAGTTGGCGGGCTGAATCGTCCAAATTGAAAATGATACGCTCGTTCAATCTTAGACCTTGGGCTAGAACAGGACTTTCCAGGCATTATCGAATTCAAGCCATGGAACGCACGGCACTACAACAAATACTGCACGAGGGCCAACATCATGCGCCCAGAGGATCTCCCCGAAACTCCGTGCTAAAGTTCTGGCAACCCGTGGCGATCAGGTCGCCCTTTGAACTACGGCAGATACAGTACCAAAACGCATGTTTGGCGGTGTGGTAGGGCTTGGGAAGACGTGGGAAACACCTGGTTTTGCTTTGAGGTAAGCTTTCTATCAATCTTGAATTGTCCTTCATACTAACGGGATAGATGGCGAACTCGGACTCTTCCGCCGTGTTGTTTTCGATTAAGGACACACTGTAAACACCATTGCTACGACATTTCATCTTCCTTCCGAGAGGCGTTTGCCGGGTGCTAGGCCCTGTGTCCTTTGCCGTCGCCTACCCGCATCGTCATGCCGTTACATCGCACAGTTATACCCTTCTATCACCGCACCAGACTTCTCTGATGAAGATGACTGAGCAAATCCACTCTTGAACACATACTGTGATTGGATTGATTCGGATAACTGAGCCAGACGTGAACATATGCTTTAATGCGCGGAGAACAAACTGCATACGAACTAGTGATTGCTGAAAGGACAGAAGCAGTCCAAAATGTGTTCGAAAGATGGCAGAAGACAGAAATTCATGACTGTCACGCAGTCAATTTTCTCTTATGGGGATACTGATAGAGGTTCGAACGCGTGGGGTCGACCATTTTATCTTCGAGGGCAGAAGGATACCTTTTCAGTGGACTTGCAGAGTCCCTGGACTCTGCGACAATAAGAATATAAGCTTCCTTTGGCTCCTGAACTTGAAATCGCAAATGATACCTTGGCGCTTCTTCCTGTTGATGAGGTGACTGATCAGCTGCCAACTGCACCTCTTGGCTCTGAAGCACTTTCGACTGAAGAAAGTGACCCGAATAAAGATGATGCCACTGAAATGTCGGCGGTTCCGGACATGCTTGCCAGGGAAACGGAAATTGAGGGTATTAGTAATGACCTTGGCCCAATAATCGAAGAACTTCAAGCTACATTCCACTATCTGAGGAGGCATCGAGCAACGAAACAAGACAAGGGCGAGCATTGGTGCTCAAAGAACTCTTCCTGATCCTCGACATTTGGGGGCATAATGAAAGCGAAGATACCCGGGATTGGGCGCTCAAATGAGGTTGCAGATCCAAGCTCAGATATCCTACATGGATCCGCATTCCCTCAAGTCACGGGTCGGAGCAATGCTTGAAGTCATATGCAATGTGGCCCTTGCACGCGCAATGCAAAAAACAGGAACACGAGAAGTTCCTCGTGAAAGATCACGACGAATGGCTGACCTGGTGGGAAAGACCAGAACAAATGTACGACACGCGATTGACAATCAACCATGGGCGAGTAATTCGACCTCACAGAAAGAGACAAAGCTGACAATCCTTAGGACAAGCAATTCGCTACATGGAAAATTTGTCTGGCAGAAGCCCATACGATTGGGAAGAGACAGATATTGAACAATCTCAATCCAGTTTCCAGAATCAGGTCCCCGACAAGCTCTATGCCTTAATCGAGTGTTCCTCCAGTTTAGGTTATAGTATCGATCTCCCATAAATGAGGACGTTGGCGAGATAAAGACGCCATTTGGCTGTTGAGGGGTTTTCCGATACTGAGGAAGAACCGATTGCGAACATATTCATTCTGACATCAGAATTCGTCGCGTTGACTGTGCGAGAGTCACAACATGTTACTTATCCGAGCTGATCATCCAAGCATCCTGGATCAAACAACATGATGAAACTTGTCATGACGGCGCAAGTTATTGAGATAGACAAGATGCTACCCAATGTTGCGTCTGGGTTGGTTTCACCTGACGAGGCCACAGGACTTCAACGCTTGGTCGCGGATGGGCTGTTTGTTTCAATGGACCGCGACTGTCCAGCTCTGATATCAGATTTACCGAGGATGAAAGTCGAACCATTATGACCAAGGCGTAATGCGTGCCTTTGTGCCTTGGTCGAGAGATGCCACATTTACAACGGAGTCACATCAGACTTCTACAACAACTGTCAACAGGAAGCAATGGTTCATAAATCCCGCCAGATATCTTCTTCCGTGTTCCAACTTACAGCAGAAATGCGACAGAGACTCGAGATAAGCTATTTACAAACAGGATGTCTGCTTCCTACTCGAGGCCCCCCGAAAAGGTGTTTGCACTAGTAGAAGCGAAGGCATCTACGAGACATCGCAAAATGCCCCAGGTACGGTACGAGGCCAGCCAGCTAGTGGGATGGATCTTGGACCCCCATGTTTCTTCAATCTACGGCAAAGCAACGGACGGCAACATTTGTCCAACGGATTCGATACTCGCCGCGTGTCCACCTGTGAGGGCCTTTACAGCCCCCGGATATCCATCAGACAGATATGTCTGCTTGGGAAGATAACAGATCTTCTCAATTCCAGGACACAGGAAGGGGAGGGGGTATTCCGCGATGCGAATAATGACGATCGATGTCAAGCATCCAACGCGCCTTCAGAAGACCCATTTGTGATGAATGCCTTTGAACTAGGGTACGGGAGGAGGTAACCCCAGCCACCAGCCCATACGCCAGACAGAAATTGATGCAATCTGCAGTCAGATTTCAGATTCTTGAGAGAATGTGACGACCTCGCACTGCGCCCCTGGCTGACATACTGATATGTTTGTTTTATTTGCTTTATTTATTAGGTTTGCCCTATAAACCTAACCACTATATCATGACGACCTCATGTTGCATGCCTGGCTGGCGCACTGAGATGTTTGTTTTGTTTACTCTGGTTGGTTTGACGCACAAACCCAACCACCATATTGTATTATCGCGACTCGCTGTATTTTCTCTTTCCTTCTTCATACTAGAATTCAGTTGAATTACTGCATATACGTTTCTACTGCGTGTATTTTGAGCGTGTCACATATATTATATTATTGTAACTTACTGTATTTTCTCTTTCTCTCCTTATACTAGAATTTAGTTAAACTACTATATATATATTCCTTATAGCATATATTTTAAGTAGATTATATAATTCTAGTATTACTCTTTCTTTCTCTTATACCTATAATTTATATAGACAATAATATTATACTAAAGGTATTAAGTCTCTAATCTAGTAGTATCTACTTTCTCTAATGTACTAGTAATATCTAACTACTAGATAATCCCTAAATAATAATCTACTGATATTCCTCTAAATAATAAATTAAACTGAACCTACTAACCTTATTTAATAAATAAATTATAATGGCCAGTAAGATAGCTTATCTAAATAATAATAATATCACACCCTGGGATCTCGCAATGGTACCGAACCTGTAACCTGTGAATCAAGCCTGGGGAATACTAACCTGTGACCCTAATCCAAGGGTGTTAGCAGTGATGGGGTGCTCTGTATGAGCTAAGGGTGCTTGAGAATGTGGCAAGGTAATAAAGAGAGAAGTAAGGCCAAAGAAGTATATATACTTCTTTGATTAAGTAAGAGATGTGCAAATAAGTATATAATAATCAGAGTATTGAGTGCTGGGTAACTGTAGGTTAATGACTTATATTGATCATAAAGAACTATCTAAGTATATGAAATGAGTATCATTATATACCTTTCCTAGATATCCATAGTACCCTAGCAAAAAGCAATTCGTCCTTAGCTAACCTCTCTAATTTACCTCTCTCTCTGCTGTCTCAGCTAGTAATCGTAATCCTGTGTATGTTTTAAGCCAAGATTTTCTAAATCTGGGTATTCTTGGCTATATGTGTCTAAACGTTATATCAGTCACCAGTCACTAGTCATGTGGCATGAAAGGGTATATAGTTGTATATGGAGATGCTTACTGAATGGTAGGTTTGTCTGAATTGGCTGGGATCTATTTACTAGGGTATCGTCTTTTTTCCACTTCAGGAAGTCAGCATGTCAGATAGAACCAGATAATCTTTTTCAGTACATACACCACATTTAATAGGTCGGCCATGAACCATTTGGCCCGGAAGTTGAGCGATGGCCATTGCTGCATGCTCATGTGTGTCTAGTTGCACGGAAGCATATCCATGGTCAGCTTGCAGTTCAATGCCCTGTAAGTACCCAAAAGCTTGAAAAACAGGAATAAGATCAGCCTGGGTACAATAAGAGACAAGATTTCCGACATAGAGTGTTGTTTGGTCCGGGGAGCTTGCAGCACAATCGATTCATATGAAAAAGAATCCCGTGAACTCTCCTGAGGTTTCTGGTTGGCCCAGCTAACTGTAACTGTGTGAGATCCCAGCCATTCACCGTTCATGGTAGCTATGGCTTGCTCTGCATCTGTCTTGTCACGGAATACAAGGAAACCATAACCGCGGGATTTACCCGAATGTAAATCCATCATGACTCGAGCGTCAGATAGTGAGCCGAACGCAGAGAAAGCTTTGTGTAAGACTTCATCATTGACCTCAGGGCTAAGATCTCCCACAACAACACGGTAATGACCCGTTTCGTTTATTGTATCTTGTTGGATTTGGTTGGCCCAGCTGACTTGAATTTCCTGTATGTTTAAATTAAGAGATTAGACGGCTCTAGAAGATCTTAAAAAAAGAACTTACAGTATCAAAGATTTCCCGACCATTTAAGGTCTGCACTGCTGTTTTAGCAGATTGTATGTCAAAGTATGTAACAAAGGCGTAGTTTAGGCCCCCGTGTTGGTACTGTGTTAACAAGATGAAATTAGAAACTAACCAGTTAAAACAATCATATCAAAACTCTGATAGTAGGCAAAAAAAAAAAAAAAAAAAAAAACAGTCAAGCAAGAAAGGGTTCATTATGGATTGGTAGGAAATAGTGAGCGACAGCGCCTGACCAGTGTAAATATGCTTAGAGCAACTTCCACAGCCTCTACCTATTACTCACATTTCTATCAGGAATAATTTTGACATGCTGCACAGGTCCAGTAGTGGCAAAAGTCTCAGTGAGCATATACTCCGTCACTCGTGGTGACAGGTTGCCAACATATAGGCCGGCATCCTCAGGTGCTCCAGATGTACCTTGTATAGCGAGATCCATGATTTTAGAGTGAGTTAGGATACTTGTCATAAAAAGGGTGAACTATGGGCGGAAGCCGGTGGTCATCAACAAAGAACAGGAGGGGCACTGAGACAACCTCAGGATACACGAAATAGAAACGTATATTTAGATTTCCATCAAAATACAAGTGTAAGATATACTATAAGAGAGTGGTTGGTTTGTGGGACAAACCATACAAACCAAACAAGCCAAACAAACTAAGCAAACAAGTCAAACATCATTATACGCCAGGCCTTTCTGGCGTATTGGTCTGCTACACCTATGCGATAAATCCCACGCAAACAATAAATTTGAAGGTATTCAAACTAATTACACAAAGTCGCCCTAGCTATCTAGAAAGAAAAAGGGCGGAGAGCCTTCTTTAGCACTTTAGCTATTATCTCCACTCATATAAATTCTCTGTATTATTAATTCTGGTGGGTGGCTATTAATTAAAGTCCTTAATTTTTATACCTACTAATAGTCCTTCTCTTTTTCACTCTCTGAACAGGCCTTAATCAGATGGCTGGCATCTTATACAGTTAAGGGTCTAGAATGTAGGATCCTCCTCTATGACATCCTATAGAATTAAGGCTTCTAGTGATGTATGTATTAAGCTAAATCACTCTAAAGTTAACTAGCCAATTCAGTTATTTTAAGAGATTTCTGGAATATATAATTATGGCACCATTTAGAGCTCTTATTAAGCTTAGGGCTATCACTAATAAAGTCTTATGCTTTACTAATGCTTTAACAAAGTCCTTTTATAGTAGATGGAGGTGAAGTGTAAGGACGTATCCTAGAGGTGCGCAGAGAGCGTGGTAGAGCGTATTGGGTGGATTACAGTGAACTAATCGCTGAGGTGCTGTATACTGCACTCAGCGTTGAGGATATTTACATCACGTAAAGCTACCTAACTATAAAAGGAAAACCTGGCTCCTAGTTTCGTTTCTCATACCGCGGCGGTGCACTCATTCCATGAGGCCGTCAAGGCGGCGATCGTGATAGTTATAGTGATGAGACGACGGTGGAAGGGGCTGCTTGCCTTGCAAAGCTTGAGAATCTCTTTCCTGTGATGTTAGAGCAGGTTTAAACTTCGAGACGGTGGATATCGATATTACGGCAACCGTTATACGAATCTATGCACCAACATGGAAACTGTTCATAACCCGAACCTCAGAAGGGGTCGATGAGTGCTAAGAAGCGCGTATGGAACTAGCTGTTTTATCTAAAAAGCTCCCATATGCTGACAAGATCTAATGAAAGGAGCGTAATAAATATACAATATATTGACAGCATAGTTAGCGTGGAGAGCCTTGGACCATCTCGCGGTCAGCTTACTTTGAATCCGTCAAGCGTCCTGCTATAATGTTACTACTGCCACATGTAATGAATCAATTACATATAACCCATTAAACAACCAAATAACTAACTAGATAGCAATTTAAAAACCTACCGAGTACTCCTAAATACCCTATAAAACATATCTTTCACACTCCTCCACGTAAACTGATATCTCGCATCCTCAACCCGGTCCTCTGCCTTATCCCCACTCTCATCCTCATCTCCCTCCAACACATCAACAGCAGCCCAGTACTCCTCTCTCAGCTGATTTCGATCAGCATTCGACGCGACAGAAAGACCCATATCGTAGAACTCTTCACTATCAGAATCAGAGTATTCCTCTGCATTTGCATGAATGCTACTGAAGAAAGGGAACCAGTTCGACTTTGGTTTAGCTGCTGGCACTGGCCGACGACCGCGCTTGTCAGATTGGATCTTGATAATGAGGGATAAGCACGCTGAGTAGAGTTCTGCGGAGAGGTCTTCTTCGTCGTCGGCATAATAGCCACTTGTTTCATAGAAGTCCTCATCGAGTTCGTCATCACTGGGATGGATGAGAGAGCATTCATATGAAGAAGAAGCAAGAATCGTCTCTTCAGGCGGAGATGGCGTTGGTGTTCGATTCTCTGCTGTTCGCCAGCTATCCTTGCATGAGACTGCCCATTCGGCTGATGACGATGATGTAGAGTTGGTAGTTGGATTGGTGGATAGATTGTTGGATGAAGATGAAGATGAAGATTCGGGGATCCTGTGATTGTCATCCCAATGAACGTAGATTTTGGGAACTGGGGCATCGAGACCGTATGTGTCGAAGGACTCGTAGAGTGATACCTTATCTTTGATCTCATATTGATCTTCATTCTGCTCAGATTGATCATCATCGAAACGCAAAAGTGCAAAGTCACATTCAGGCTTATTCCTTACCATCTCCATATTCACCTGCATGGTAACAGGATCCGACGTCGTGGTTCCCTCTAGCGGGATGTACTTCTGCTCTGGCTGTGTTGAATCCATCTTCCTCTGCCAGTCGTTCTCACACTGCAGACACAGCGTTGGATGAGAAGAAGGTAAAAGGTCGTGGGCGATATCGATTCGAGTACACGATCTGTTTGCTTGTGAGCTGGGTTGAGGTTGTTGGCGCAGTAAGTTGGTGATTTCAATGCAGGTGTCGATGGTAAAGTTGGCGATGTGGCCGCAGTGGACGTAGTGGTGGTAGTTGTATTGGCACATGGTGATCAGAGATCGGTTGGTGGTACAAAGGTTACTGGAGGTGGAAGTGGAGAGGGTTATATATTAATTCCTACTGAGACATGTTTTATTATGAAAGAGACTGACAAAGAAAGATGAAGCTATTCCGACAATGAATTGTCTCAACAACACAAAACAACAACACAGTCTGTCATATAACAAAGAACAAAGAAAGAGAAAATCAATCATTCATCTCCTTGACAAAATCCCCCTCCAAATCCATCAAATACCGCACCCCCGAATCCACCAACCACCACGCCGAAACCTCATGGACAAACCTCACCAACGCCCACTCCAACGGCAGTCTCCCCTTCTCCTCTTTCAACCGCCACATCACCGTGTGATTCGAAAACACAGCCTGGCCATCCTGCTCAGACACAGACACAACCAACCTCCCACCCCCGAATTTCATATTCTGCATTTCAAACTCGACACGCGCCGGCTCGCGGTGTTTGACGCGATACATGCCACACACGACGTCGCCTTCTTTCATATCGAGACTGTTGATATGTGAAGGTTTGAAGGATTGATAGTTGCCCGTGACGAGGCGGATCATGAGTGCCTGTGGGAAGCGGGCAAAGGTGATCATGTTTCTGCGTAAGAGGAGGGCGAGGAGGAGAGAGGGGTCTTTGGGTGGGAGGAGACGACGGGGGACGGTGCGGGAGACATGTTCTGCGATGGTGTAGTATCTGTCTGTGTAGATGGGGTCTGGGATGGAGGAGATGGAGGTAGATATTGAAGACGGGAGAGTGCCGTGGTGGGAGGAGTGTTGGAGACGTTTTGCGAGAGATCGGTGGAACAAGTAGAAATACACGGCTGAGGAGCCGGTGAGGAGGGCTAAGAGGGTGAGATACATTGTGTGTAGATAGAATAAAGAATGTGTCTTATTGTATCATTGTATCTACAGAATACAGACGATATAAATATAAGAAATGATGGCATTCTTTGTTCATGATGGATGACGACACATCGTCATCATTAGTCAATTTCCGCATTCGGACATACATACAATCGCTCAACAACCGCATTTATCAACAAAATAATACATAAATTAAGTAAATAGATATCAAGATACAAATAAAAATCAATTCCTCCTCCCCAAACTCGTATCCCCCAACTCCACCATCCCCAAATCCGCCGCCAACTCTGCCGGCGGCACGGCAGGCTTCTTCTGCCCGTCCATCCCAGCCGATTCCGCCAGGAACGTACTCATCTTCTCGCCTTGAATCGGTACCGGCTTATGCACGGCTGCAGGCGCATTGTTGACGGTGGTGTCTGGTGCTTCGGGGATGGAGTTTGTGTATGCGGGCGGGTCTTGTTGGTGGGATGATGATGGTGGTGATGATGCTAGAGGAGCAGATTCTGGGTTGCGGCGGCGTCGGCCCCAGATGAAGAAGAGAGCTGCGATTATGCCGACGCCAGCGACGATGCCGATGACGATACCGGCTGTGGCGCCGGGGGAGAGTGGTGGGCCGTGTTTTGGGTATGAGGATGAGGAGGTTGATTCTGCGGAGGCAGCATCTCCAGTAGGCGATGACGATGGCGATGATACTGAAGTGGAAGTGGAAGTCGAAGTCGAAGTCGAAGTTGAAGAAGTAGTAGTGGACGACTTCTTATACACATTGAAAGAACCGATATTCTGGGAAGAATTGTGACCCCATTCATGGCTGTCACAGGATAAACCACCCCGTTGCGAGCATCCATCGTCCTTCCACAGCCCAATACACCAGGCACTCCCATCAGGATTCCAACTGAAAGGAGATCCTTCTTCCAGATAGATCTGTTTACATTTCTGCGAACTCGATGAAGTCTCAACTGTTGATGAATCGGTGCTATTCGCCCAAACGAAGGTCCAAGCCGAAGCCAGGGGGGTCAGAGAGAGGGCATTAACAGCCAGAAAGAGGTGTTTGAAGCCCATGATGGTGGACAAACACAAACAAATAGACGGTAATGACAGACAGAAGGAAAGTTTGACAGCAAAGAGCGAAAGAAGCGAAAGATCAATCGAGACCGGGAGGCAGTGGCTGTGGGGTTTTATAACTCCAGACAGAGTTCAGGAGCCATAGCAAAATGTGTTTTACTTTTTAGGCGTGACTACTAGATATGGAGAGGGTCTCGTATTTGCTGTCAGTGGTGTGGAGATGAGGTGGTGATCGTTTCCGGATTGGGTATGTATAATGTTGATCTGATGGTGTTTTTTTGTCCTGTTGGTGATAGATGTTAGTTACAATAGAGTCTAGATAGTAGAGTGGAATATATATGACTATAAGCTAGATTTATTATAATAACCTACTCCTACTCTTTAATATCAGCTCAATTGAATGTGTTCGTGAATCTCGCCATGACGGCCGAAAGTGGAGGGGATTGGCGATCCCAGGGGCCGAATACGAAGCCAGCAACTAGCTCGGAAATGAATCGACAATCTCCATCTTGTGATTCTTGTCCGTGTCCGATGAACTCACATAGTTACTATGGTATACATACTGTACAGAGTACATACGGACTCCAACTCCGTGTCCGTTCAACATAAGCAATTAGTATACCTTGCCACAACAACCTGCCACACCATTGAAACGCGTCGTAGTCAGACCAGCACAGCAAATGAGCCAAGTCTTGGCGGTTGCACAGAATTTTTGATCGAATTTAGCTTCAGATTAGCTGCGTTGTTAGTGGATAGGATAGGGAAGGATTGGCGGTTGTGTTTAATTAGCATGGGGTTGAGCCTCATCGCTGCCTGTTCTATCTCTGGTGATGGATCATCATGAGATGGTATGTCATAGATGGCTATATCTATTATTTTAGATGGAGTATTAAGAGGGTGTAATATGTTAAATGTCATCATAGGAGATATTCACGTCATAAAACATAATACACTCTCATTCATATCCTCATCCCACCAATTTTTTTTCAACCCACATCTACCATCAAAAACCCCATCTTCAAAAGTAAGCTCCATCGATATATCTCGCCGATCAAACTAATAATAAAAAGTGCCCGTAACTCCACCCCACCCCAAACGAAGCAGCTGGGCCAGCGAAAACCCAGGCCCGATCCTCGTCTTCTGCATCGTCTTCATCGTCGCATTCGGCGTTGCCTCGCTAGTGATATACCGAAAATGGATGGCCAGAAAGGCAGCTCGACAGGCTTATGAACCGGAGTGATCTATCTGATTTTGATGTTTTATATGGATGTTTGGCGTTGGCGTTGGCATTCATACCTACTTGGGTTTGCTATTGGGATATATGTATCAGGTGGATCAAGCATTAACCATTAAATGCTAAAGAATAATAAAACAAAGTGGTATCACATCTCAACACAATACAAAATCAAATAAACGATTATTTCTTCTGCCCGCCCTGGTGGATATCCACATGGCCGCTGTTATGCCATGTCGCGAGGTGCGCATTGCAGTTTCCACAGCGATGCTCGACATCTTTCAACGACGACATCAAGTAGGGGATACATCCTAGACAGAAGCAGCAGCAAAGCAGCGCAGCCCATCCACTACACAAATTAGCATCCATAGTCTCCATAAACGTCAAATCTCATAGTTCAGGTATGCTCACTGGTTGGTATTTCCGTTTCTCGCCTCGACCTTCGTCATCTCGCGCTTCCCGCAGACAGGACAGTCAACGGGTGTCGAGGCGCGGTTGAGCGCATGCAGCGGAGTCACGGATTGGTATCCGTTTGGGTTTGTGGGGACGGCTTGCATGGTTTGCATGGGGATGGGCGAGGCGTCGGGTTGCACGACGGGGGTGGGAGCTTCGTGGATGTATGCGTGGTCTGGCCGAATGGGCTGCATGCCCTGGTATTGATCTTGCATTTGGTGCTGCATTCCCTGGGGAGGTTCGTAGAGAGGGGGATTGTCTATTTTGTTAGTTGATATTTGGGGGTGGATAGAGAAATGGAGAACGTACATTCAGCTTTTTCGGCCATTTGGGGTGGTTTACTGTGTTGTATCGGGTAGGAGAGTATAGTTGGATGGGGTAGAGTAGATGAATAAAATATGGAGATGAAGAAGAAAGACGATACTTATAAGACCACCAGCACAGCCTGAAGATCAACGCATCATACAGAGGCACTGCTAATAATCGAAACGGCAAGACTCAGCCATGAGGCTGTTCAGGGGATCGTATTTTCCATCCAATCAGAACTGTTCTCGCAGATTAACGTGGTGGAATACGAGATGATCAAGTGCCGGATATAGCAATGATATGCGGCCATAAAGACTAACAGAGGGCCAAAACGAACTCCGCCTTCCTGGTCCACTTGGCAGCCTTATGGCTGTCTGTCAGCACGTGAAGGTTTCTATATTTAAATTTTACATTGAGTGAGACAGTTTGAATATCCTGGAGTGTTAGTAGAGATAGAGTAAGATTATGCTTCATTAAACTTGATTAAGAAGATGACTCCACGTGGAGTATTGTCTGACAGGCTGTGTTCGGTTATCCTAATCATACTATGTAAATATGCATGTAACACATGATAAATATATAATCTTATCTTTACTATTAAGACCAAGCGATGTCTACAGCTCTAGCTTTGGAATGGCCGATAACCGTTGAAGTGCTCTGACTGCCATTTCACCCAGTCTGTCGACTCCATCTGCTTTCCACGCAGTATCCTACATAATCAGTTAGACATTATATAGAATAGATAAAAAGATACTCACCACATCCTCCATCCACCGTCCAAGCATACCACTCAAATCACACGGATTACCCACAGCCCCCTCCGTAGCATCAAGATAACTTTCAAACAAATTCCACTCCTCCTGGATGATCGGATGTTTATATATCTGATAAGTTGGGAGTATTTAATATAAAACATTACCCGCCATCAGAACAAGGATATAACACAGCCTCCAACTGCCGCAGTTTCTTGCATATTCACATTCTGTTTGTCCATGCCTACTTATTAGGAGTACTTACTAATTGATTGATAAGATAGCAGTTTAGTCTGTAAGTGTATTGGTGATCTATTATCTCATAGCTGATCGATACACAGTCATAATGACATATGATATCGTCACTACTATAAAATATAAAATCAACAACCCCCAACAACAGCATACCATCTACTCTATAATAAATAGTCCATCAAAATGACCCTCATCAAACAAACCAAGATCAACAACCTCACCATCTTCTACCGCGAATCCAGCGATCCAACCTGCCCAACCAACAAAACCCTCCTCCTCCTACACGGCTTCCCCAGCTCCTCCCACCAATACCGAAACCTCATCCCCCTCCTATCCAAACACTATCGCGTCATTGCACCAGATCTCCCAGGGTTCGGGTTCACCACCGTCCCGGATGACTATGAGTATACATTTGAGAATATCACCAACACGGTGAGCTCGTTTCTGGACGTACTGCAGATTGACAAATGCGCCGTGTACATGTTCGACTATGGGGCGCCGATTGCGTTGCGTCTTGCCCTGCAACGCCCGAGCTTGTTTACCGGGATAATCAGCCAGAATGGAAACGCGTATGAAGAGGGTCTAGGCGGGTTCTGGGAACCGGTCAAGAAGTACTGGGAGACTAACAGTGGAGAGGACAGAGAGGCTCTACGATCTGTGTTGAGTTTTGAGACGACCAAGTCGCAGTATCTTACCGGGACGAAGAATCCGGAAGTTATCCCGCCTGAGACGTACTGGTTGGATTATTCATTGCTCTGTCGGTGTCAGAATGCGGATATCCAGCTTGATTTGTTTGGGGATTACGAGGAGAATGTGAAGCTGTATCCGAAGTTTCAGGAGTATCTGCGTGAGTCGCAGGTTCCGTTGTTGGCGGTCTGGGGGAAGAATGATCCTATATTCATTCCTGCTGGTGCGGAGGCATTCAAACGGGACTTGCCAAAGGCTGAGATTCATCTCATCGATGCAGGCCATTTTGCTCTCGAGAGTAATTTGGATGATATCGCGGGACTAATCATGAGGTTCCTAGAAAGAAAAGTCAAATAATCCATACACAGCAACTAGCTATCTCTATAAACATTATTACAAACACCCCCAAACACCTCCATCGTATGGCTATACTGATCCTGCACCTGCTGAACCCTGGCCGCCAAATCTCTTCCTAATGGCAGAAATCTCTCAGTCTCAAGACCTTTACCCACGCCTTCACCGACGACAACTTCGTACAGCGCTTTCATCGCTTTGTCTTTATCCCCGTCTGGGGTAAAGTTACCCCCGGTGATGGCTTTCATAAAGGTGCTAACGAGAGTACCTTCATAATCGTCCGGAATGGGATTCGTGTGCTGTGGTATGGCGTTGCCAAAGTTCGTGTTGAATGTTCCCAGCCAGAGGGTGAGGATGCGGATGTTGAAGGGGGCGACTTCTTTGGAGAGGACTCGTGCCATTCCTGCTCATTAGCATACAGCCGATGTTAATATGATTAGAGAAGACATACCATCCATCGCAGCCTTAGCAGCCGCATACCCACCCATACTCTCCCTCCCCTCCAACGCAGCACCACTGCTCACATTAACAACAACACCACTCCGTCGCTTCCGCATATACGGCAGCACAGCCTGGATGAGTCTCTGCGGCCCAAAATACAGCGTCTCCATCATATCCCTCAACTCCTTGTCCGTGAGTATCTCGCCCGGCGCGAGGATGGAGAAACCCGCATTGTTAACGAGGACGTCGATATGCTGACCTTCTGACTCGAGTTCGTGGATGAGAGATGCACAATTCAAGTCATCCACGTCGAGGGACAGCCATTTCCCGCCGTTGGATTCGATTTCGGAGACGAGGGAGGGAGTGCGGGATGAGTTTCTGGATGTGGCGATGAGAGAGTGGCCGTTTGCTTGGACGAGACGGGCGAGGGAGAGGCCGAAGCCAGAGGAGCAGCCAGTTATGAGCCAGGTTAGGGGCATTCTGATATTCAATCAGTATCTGAGGTATGATCGAGGTTGATTGTTTGGTGTTGGTCGAACTCATATCTTATAGATCGCGGCTATGTTGATATGGACCGGAGTTAAGCCGGAGTCCAGATACGGAGTTAACAGTTGACTCCGGCTGCATATTATTTTATTTCTCCGTTATTACGAAGGAATAGATGATATAATCTAAATAGATCAGCATTGACACTTATGATGTGCTGCCTGGTACAGGACTCATCCCATTGATTGAGCTGGACTCCGATCAGTAAGCTTTGTGGCTGGAGTATATTTGCCAATGGCAGACAATAACTAATCAATTCAGCCATACCCCAGCCAGATATTAGCAATAGAAATACGAATGTGATAAGGTTGATGCAACGCCGCACATCTGGTATCGCCGGATATGGTAACGTCACCATATCTGCAACCTCACATAACGACCGGCAAAATCATCACCATCAATCATTAATCAATCAGTCAATTAATGGATCATCAATCACAATTAATGAATTAATTAATTGATCAACATCATGCCACACAACTCTCAATCCCAATCCCAATCCCAAACCGACCTCGACGCCTGGATCCTCGGCAGCGGCATTGCGTCACTTAGCGCAGCTGTCCATCTCCTCTGCGACGCCAACCTCCCAGCCCATCGCATCCACATTCTCGAGTCACGCACAATATGCGGCGGAGGGACAATTAGCTCCGGGGACCCGGTGAATGGGTACGACTATCGAGCTGGCTGCATGCCGGCATTCAACGATGTGTGCATGGAGGACTTGCTCTCGTTGGTCCCCATGGGGAATGGGTCTGGCAAGACGGTAAAAGAGGACATAGTGGATTATAATAACAAAGAGAGGCATGGGGATAGAGCGAAGACGAGGTTGTTGGTCAAGGGGAGTAAGGGGTTGGAAAGGGTGGATGGGCGGAGGGGGGGCTTGGGAATGAAGGAGAGGATGGATATTATGATGCTCATGACGAAGACGGAGAGGGGATTGGGGAGGATGAGGATTGAAGAGTATTTTGGGAAGGGGTTTTTCAAGACGACGTTTTGGATTGTGTGGTCGACGACGTATGTCCATCAGTGCATTATATTGCAGATATAATACTGACAATATAGATTCGGCTTCCAGGAAAGCCACAGCGTGGCGGAATTCCGTCGCTGTCTGCATCGTTTCTACAACGACTTTGACGAATTAAACCATCCCAGAATCCTGGATCGAACACGATTCAACCACCACGAATCGATTGTCGTGCCCATCACTCACTTTCTGCAACATGAAGGCGTCGACTTTCGCTTCCACACCAAGGTGACGGATATCATCACCGATCCAGCGTACGACCATCGTCCTGTATCCACAATAAAATATGTCGAGAACGGTCCAGAAAAGACCATCGAAGTCGGGCGGAATGATATCGTGATCGTATCTGTAGGCTCAGTCATGTCCGGCTCATCCAGCGGCACAAACACAGACCCTCCCTCGCTGGAATTAATGGGCGCAGAGAACGACCTCGACGAGAACTGGCTGTTATGGCTGGAATTGGCCACAAAAGATGCCAGATTCGGGAATGCGTACAACTTTTGCACGCGCATGAACGAATCACGGCTCGAGTGTTTCACCGTCACTCTCCACACGCCAGCATTCTTCAGCCGCTTCATCGAGCTCACAGGCGATAAACCCGGCACCGGGGCATTAGTGACGTTAAAAGACAGCTCATGGCTCTTCACCCTCAGCATCCCGCATCAACCACTCTTCCCCAACCAGCCCGAACACATCCAGGTATTCTGGGGCTACGCATCGCACCCAGGCCGAACAGGCGACTATATCAAAAAGCCCATGCTGTCCTGCTCTGGCGAGGAGATCATGATTGAATTACTCCGCCATCTCAACTTTCCTGTTCACGATATCCTGTCTGATTCTATCACCATACCGTGTGTCATGCCTCGTATGGCGGCCACGTTCCTCCCCCGTGACACGACCGACAGACCGAGAGTGATTCCAGACCATATGATGAATATGGCGCTGATAGGCCAGTTTGTGAATATCCCAGATGAAACGGTCACGATGGATTATTCGGTGCGAGGAGCGCAGATGGCCGTGTATCAATTGATGGGGTTGCATAAGGAGACGAGAAAGTCGAGGAAGAGTTCTTCTTTGTCATTTTTTGGGCTTTGATAATGCATAATGAATCAATTGCCAATCCGATATATCTCACTTATCCGGATGTTGTATCTAATACTGTCTGATACTGCTGACAATAAGCCAGTAATCTCAGTTCCACATACCCGCAGTCTCATTGCCAACAAAACTAGCCATTGGAAATTTCTTCTTCCGCCGCTCGCAAAACTACCGGTAATCGGTTAAGTGCACAATGGAAGAAAAAAAAAAAAAAAAAAAGGCAACCATCAGGGGCAATTGGCCCCAGCGCGCTGATCTCCGTTTGTCCGCATCTTGAGCCATTTTTTCGGTGAAGACAATTCGCATATGATCGCCAGTTTACGCCATAAACTTGGGATCGCTTGAGTTAGCTTGATGGTTTGCTATCTGAATTGTAGCAAACAGTTTTATCAACGGTCAATTTAGTCAGTGTATGGAGCAATGCGGCTACCTTAAAGACAGAGTACGGAGTACTCCGTAGTGTTATTCGATTAGGAAACTTGTACGAGTACTGATGCTCTTACTATCTTAGCTAGGAAGTAGAATGCAGATCATTCGAAGTGATTAAGCTCCGCGGAAATCCAATAGACAAAAGCCAAACCAGATCTTATCCCATTCAAGACTTGGACTTATACCGATAGGCCCTCGGTTATGTCGCCCTCTGCGAGTTTATCCACTGAAAAGGCCATCATCGGTCAGGCGGGATCACAAATATCTTAGTATCATCAGATACTATTTCAACGGCATTGTCGAAAAGATCAGCAGAGGAGCCTGGTCGTGAATGTAGACCCTTCACATGGCACTTGTAATCAGAATGACTCGAAAGAAACTCTTAGATATTTCCGTCAACCGAATAGCCCAGACAAAAACCACTAGATCCCTGATATGGAATGGTTATATCTGTCGTCCTGCCAATATCCATATCCGCACACACATTGAGAATTACCGACGTAGGCCTTGTTCTAAGTAGGACACAGGTTAGACAATGCCCCAAATCACAGATAGGAATTTCTTACACTTGTAGACCTTGATGCGTGTTTGTCCTCTTAATCTGTGATCGAAATTCCCGAGCACCTTCTGCTGTGATGAGACCTGCTACTACAAACGATACGCTACCCGCTGATTATTTTTCACCCTCTGCTCAACATGGCTTTGGATCAAATGCCTCTCGACACTATGCTTCATATAGACCGCCGTGGGCTGGAGTATATCGGTATCAAGGGATTCGAACTCCGAATGATTCTCCACAGAGCGCTGGAAAGCGACACCAACACTTGATCCGACTGACAGTCCTGGAGTCGCAGGAATTGACACACCGACACTCAGATCACCGCTCAATTATATTTCGCGGCCATCTGCCCATCCCGAATCACATGTCCTGGAAGGGTATATGGACATATTTCGCAGGAATGGCTCGGAGCCATTGGCATTAATCGCGAGATCGAGTTCGTGGAGATTGGTCATGATGTGACCCAAGCGGATCGGGCCGTGGCCGTTTCGTGGGGGAGGATAATGATGTTGACGCAAGTCGAACTAGCATTTGTCCACGAGAACCTCCTTTTATTGCCTGAAGATGTCAGCTAGGATACTTCTCAAAATGCTTCTAGATGGCAAAGGCGCCAAGGTATTCTTTTCTAATCGTTCCATGATATGTTGTATCAACAGGATGCTGACGTGGAAGATAAAGGCGGGGTTCGAAGGGCTCTAAGCCAATGATGGTGCTCTGCCAGCTGTCATGGGAAGGCTCATCTTCCAAGTCGGTAGACATGCGTAGCTCAAGATTCAATGAACAAGTCTATCGAGTTACTTTGATGATACGTCTGTGGGATTAAAAGAATCTCGAATCCCCGATGTCCAGCGAGCGTCTACCAAACCTCGTACGAGATACTCAACAGTGCAATCAACATCGAAATTCGAATATGAGGTCCATTTTATAGCCGATACCACTGGGAAAACGGCTTGACAAACAAGGAGTCGGCTTAGGATCTGAAACTTTCTGTTCTCTATTTACAGCGGAGTTGTTGCTTATCAACACGTTTCTCGAGGCTTTTGAAGCCATTACACACAGTTCGCTTCGAGAGGAGCTTGGAACACAGTAGAAAAAGTTCTAGGAGCCCTTGAAAATGGCTTCAGTGAAAGCCAGGTATCTATTTTCATACTCATCCCCATCTGAAGCTGATAAGCCATACTGACAAAGCCATATAGAGAGCCCAGTCAACAACTGGATACTCTCATCACCAGAAGTACACCTCCCTTTCTACCTTGAAAACGTCTCCCAACACTATTAAACCGAATATCCATTTATTTGTGACTTCCTCGAAAGATTGAGCTCAGAACCCGCATAGAACGGCGTCGCCGGCTAGAGTTTCTCGACTATGACAGAAGTCCCAATATGAATACCTACTACAGTACTGAGGTTCATTTCTTCGACGATTATCAGGAATGGGATAAACAAGAGACGTTCTCTGAGCAGAGGAGGCCTCGCGCTAGTGTGGATGTGGATGTCTGTGTAACTAGATAGATCATTTCCCTATTAATATTTTAATATTACATATAAACTATACTGCCACTAATAAAGATAGTCAAGAAAGAACTA
Source organism: Aspergillus sp. 'subgen. Cremei' (assembly GCA_019976455.1). Taxonomy (NCBI): domain Eukaryota; kingdom Fungi; phylum Ascomycota; class Eurotiomycetes; order Eurotiales; family Aspergillaceae; genus Aspergillus; species Aspergillus sp. 'subgen. Cremei'. The sequence continues at coordinate 2,570,152 of JAFBMR010000005.1, forward strand.
TGCACATAGAGATCCCAATCTGCGTATATACTATTCTCTTGAGTGACTATTATACCTACTGAAATAACTAAGGGCATACTGATAAAGAGCAGCACCTTGAAACCAAAGTCTCTACCAGACATCAGTGTATCTAGAAGGGCTGTTTTGAGTTTAACTTCAATGATGATACCTTATAACTAGGTACTACTTAAAACTAAACCCAAGGAGGAAGGTACCATATATATCCATGATATAGGTACCTAGGTAGCAAAATGGTATGCCCTGCGAGAGTGCGAGGTCGTGTTCACTGATTGGATGCCCCAAATATGTCTAAATAACAAGGCTCCAGCAGCATTCCTGGCAGATCTCACGTGAATCCCCCCTGCTTGCCACTCCGTTTTCGTGGGCCTGACGCGAGTATCATCCCACTTTGATACCGAGCCATGATTTCGTTTGTTCAAATTTACTTCGATAACCATAGGGAAGAGATATTCATAACCGGCTCCTTAGAAAGTGGAATTTCATCGCAAAATATGGAACCCGAGCGAAACCTCTCTCGTGCCACGTTAATACTCATTGCTGGATCGACAATCGGTTAGAAGACTTTGATTTATGGGTGGCTGGGCATCGGGCAGCGAATATCAGCCATGCAGCGCTTGACTATCGCCCTTGGAAGCGAGGGAATGCAAGAGATATCATCAGATCTCTCCTGCAAAGTTTAGAGTCTCCCTTGACACAATGCCGACAAATTGCGACAGGCCATGTTGAGAACTGCAAAGACCTCGAGATTGAGCATGCTAATAGCGACGAACCATGGTCTGGTTTTTGACTTCTGAAGATGAAATGGATTCGGAAATGGACAAATATGAAGACCTCTTCCAATTCCAGCTTCGTGGAGAGAGCCGGAATGTTACAGCGATTTTGAATCAAATGAGCTACTTGGTTTGACCATTCGCAAAGCTGGAAATCAATTTCGTTATCTCCATGCAGACCCTTCGCCGAGAAGGGATGAACATGCCGAGTTTGAGCATCATCTCAAGTCCATTCTTCTCTATGGCCAAAAGGAATATAGCTGGATACGCCATGCTCCATCTCTAACCCATCGAGTCATCAAACTTCCGGCAGTGAAGGTCGTCATGAGAGCATTCATCTTTAACTCAAGAAAGCTAACACCAATTCAAAAGCGCATGGTATATGCCAATTGTGAGACGAAATAGAATTCTTTCCATGAGAGCGTTAGGGAGGTTCTTCAACTTTCTCCAAGCCGAAGCATAGCAGATTCTACCACTCAACCTCAATTGCCTATGCCCCAAAAAAGGTTGCCAGGGCGAGAGATAGGAATAGATGAAGCACCTGCATTGCAGCCATACTATGAAATATTGGATACGCCCATTTCCCGCCATTGCCGACAGCTGTATCCACTCTTGAATACATGGATCAGTCACATGGAGACTTGCCATGGCAATGACAAGTCATTTACCTCCACTTAGATTCGAGTGCCAGCTAAACTGAACAGTGAACACAAAATTGGAGCTACCCTCTTACAGCTGCCTTAAATGCGGCAATTCCGTTCAGGGAGGCGACTCCATATCAATCGACCACGTTGCAGAACACATTCATTCGCTCACATTCATGACGCTTCCTTGGATTAGATTCGTTGACGGTGGAAGTCCGAGGTGCCGAGGTCAAATGGAAATTGGTCAAAGCGGAAAGTATGAGGCCTGAAAGCGCCTCTTCAATAGTCTTTGTGCACAGCAATGCGATGTCAAAATCCTTCAACGCCATTCCTTCCACGATCCTCGTCCAAGAAGAAAAATCTGCCTTTGATGAGCCATGCAAAAGGCATAGAACATATCCTACTGGCTCTTGAGGATCGGAGGCGAGGAATAAAAAGCAAAAAACATAGTACGCGGCCAAAATGCCCCACAAAGATGATGCTGAGCTGTCGAGCAAAATAAAGGCTTGATTTGGCGGTACTACATCGACCGTAGAGCGAAGCGTGGACAAATTCAGAATAACCAATATTTCATCTGGCTCAAACATGAGGACGTTGCATAAGTTCTATATTACTCGCAGGGACCAACACGTTTATTAGGTGGCAAATTTCTTTCCCATTCTGTACTCGTATTTAAGATCATCTACTCCATGCCTTTGGTCAAAATCGATCAACACGTCCAGCGTGGCGAAGTTCCGGGCGATTGTCGTGCCAATAAAGAAAACGGGCCGAGATCCACGTGTACCTAACTGTCTTCGATTCAGTTGGATAGGGTTTGCTCGGATGAACTATGGAACATGAGTGGGGCATCGCTTGACAAATACAGCTCTCTACAAGAGACAAGTGGTAAATATCTAGACGGCCTTGCATATAATTGGGATATGGATTATCCATGTTTCTGGTGGTCATAATCCAGAGAAGGAAGGCGCTTCCGCGGGCCAACGTCACAGACAAGATTCTCAGACCGCTCGCTATTCGCGCGTTCTGTATGACCCTTTCATCCTTGAGGCAATGATTGCCCCCGGGACTAATGCAAGTTGCCCACCCCCCCCCAACAACTTGTAACGGGCCGGTATCAGTTCCCTTCTTGATAGAAAATGCAATTTGCACGGGTTAATGCGGGTCATCCCACTTCGGCGTTTGGATGTCGGCTCAACCCATCAAGAAACATGACCAAGTCATCCGCACCATTATGCATGGGATGGAAGCAGAACGACCACGAAAGAGAAATTTCTCTACACCATCTCACGCCTCAAAGAAGCTGTAATCAGGCAGGGGGCAATGTGTCCATTTAACAGGTTCCTAGTTTCAAAGAGCCTCAGATAGATTAGTAGTTATATTTCCCGATGTAATCCCGCGCAGTAAGGCTTACAGTGAGGAGCATCACAATTGTGCAACCTGTCCATAAGAAACCTTGACCTTGGTGTAAGATGACTCAAAAAATGATCATTGCGCGTTATCTTGATGACAACTTGCTGTCAAGCCTGTTGAAGGCGCTGTTTCCTCACGGCTCATTTCGAATTCAGGTAAGAGCTGATTCTTGGGTTTGGGGGGGGGGCGAAGACCTTTTTATTACACTTAGTATTTATTTTTCTTTTTTTCTTGTCAGCTGAAAAGTGGAAGCTGATGGCAAAGCGAGGGTCCAGAAAAAGAACGCACATTTCATTATTGAAGCCCCCCGCATCCTCTCAAATGTAAGCCCTTGACATCCAATAATTACTAGTAACACACCGCCACCATGCTAGCCCTTTTGATTGTTGCTAGACAAGTTTAAAACTAATTGTTGGTAGGACGAGTTAGAAAGCTGTACCATGGGTCATAGTGGGTGATCCCTTACTTCAGCTTGTATTTAATGATGGGGCTACCCTATGTGTGCTTGTGATTCTGCATTGTTCCCCTAAGGCGTAAATCGATTCACACAAACATATTTAATTTCTATTCACTTTTGAAAGACCTCTTTTTTCCCAGTATCATTTTTAATAGCTACCTAATATTCCACCATGACTTCCGTGCAACAAATTGACGGCAAATGTGTTGACCCACGAAAGCTCATCAAGCTACTACGAAACGTCTATGGCATTTCTGAAGAAGGGAAAAACAATTTTTACGTTGAAGTATGAAGATACCAATTTTGAAAACATAAGGGATTCAATGCTGATATCTCAAAAGCTTCGACTCAACAAATACAAGATATATCGAACAACGGACGGGCCTGATCTGACAGAAGTACGTTCATGTGACATATCAGTTTGGTGGGAAATGGCTAACTTCAATCAGGACGATATAAGGGCCTGTCGAACTCGCCAGAGACTTCGATCATGAATATTTATACGTTAATGTGCCAATAGATGGGAGGTTATATGAATGCTTTATGTGATATATACGTTGCAATTTGATTTTTGACATTCGGTTATTCAAGAGCTGGGTCTATGTTGAGCGAATTAGAATGCTGATTTTTGTGAGGCCATAGTTATTCTTTCATTTATAGGGTAATTCCAAAAGATATCCTGTGTTTGATCTGATATATTAGACAGCAGTGCCTGCCCAAAGCAGCCAGCTATGATCTCTCGTTTGCATGGGAAATGCTAACGTGGACCAGTCTTGATGGTGGGGGTGCTAGGGTGATGAGGCTACATCATTTTGAATGATTGGTACACGGAAGCAAGAAAACCAAGCCTTACGAATAGCATCAGATATAGAATATACGTATGTCTAATCTCCGAGCAAGTTTTTCTACAATCAGGTTCTATCGACGAAAATGGACTTGTTCAAAGACAGGATTGAGCGACGGTCGCGTCATACATTCCAGGCCGATGCACGAGAGAGCAAACTAGAAGCTATTCGATTGTGCAAATCAAGCCCTGACATTGCCGATATCACCAGTCAGATAGTAAATGCGTCACAGATAGAGCTATGGAAAGGGGTAAGAAGGTCCTTTGACTGACTGCCGCTAACTTGCTAACTAGGTAGGATGCATGCCAGCACTCGCAGCTGTTCATCATTCGACAGAGGAATACCTGGGCTAGATTAGGCATATCCAAAGAACTCTTCCAGAACTTTCTCGATAAATACTCCGTTTTCCCAGGTATATGGAAGTCTATCTTTGCTCTTGGGTTTAAGATTCAAGAGAATGAATTCATGTTTCCTGGTCCTTGCTCCAAACATTCCACTACAAACCAAGGTGAAAAATATGGTCCGTTATATCTACCTGATCGTTTTCATGGCATTGACAGATTAGAACTATCGTATATCCTCCGCCGTGTCGAACTGAATGGACGCAAATGTGGACCGGGAGAATCACCGTGGTCGATCCGTCAAACGGCTGTCTATCATCAACTTTCCTCACAGGAACATGGAGAACAACACAGATCCGTCTATCTTCTTATTTCCCCATCGTCTGACTTTAGGAACGGACTATCGCATACAATTAATACTGCTGCTACAGAAGAGCTGAATCCTTGGACTGTTCACGGGCTACTGGTTGCAGACAGCGGAAGAGGATGGACGGAGTATCTATCTTGGATAGAAGATCAACTTCAGGAAAGAGTATGTTATGCCTGCTATCTACTATGTCCCAAAGATACAGCTGACAATCAGGCCCAACCTATCCTTCTAGCAACAGTGGGTGATAAAAACGACGTCGACTTAACCAATTACAAGTTCCGCTTCGATGACATACAGGATCTGAAACACCTGGAGAACTCCATATCGAACCTGCAAGTCATTCTTCCGACGATGCTGGAGAATATTACACGTGTCCGAGAGATTTGCCACCGATATTGCTCTCGAGTATGCAGCCTCGCCCCACCATGTGATTGTGGTCATTTGCTGGAGGAATTCGACGATAATATAGATGATGTGAAGAGGAATATTCAACGAGTACAAGTGCTGAAAGAGAGGATGGAGTCTACTACTCGACTCGTATGTTATATTCATATACGAGGATATCGACTAACGTGACCAGTTGACCGATTTATTATCCTACGAAGAGGCCAACGCAATGAAAGGCCTCGCGGAAGAGTCCCAAGAAGAGGGCAAGGTTATGTCTTTACTTGCAGTATGTTCAAGAAACACATTGAAATTCCATCTAACACGAGTAGTTTCAAAGCACCAAAGATGCAGCCGCAGTCAAAGTCTTGACGGTGATCAGCTTGATCTACCTCCCCACCACAATAGTCGCCGTAAGTCGTATCACCCTTCATAGCAAACAACATCTAACTGGACAGAATTTTTTCTCTACGGAATTCGTTTCGGGCAGCAATGGAAGCATGCAAATCTCACCCCAGGTTTGGATTCTGGCTGCAGTGTCTGTCCCTCTGACTATTATCACGGTGGCTCTATGGTGGTTGTGCGTGCGGTTTGCCTCGCCACTTCATCAACGATATCGGAGTGATTCTCTCGTGGGGGGCAGGGATAGGAGGAACATGTGGAGGATGATGTCACCGAGGGGCATCGAGGACATCGAGCAGGGATTGCCGCGAGAAATCGCAGAAGACTCATCGCGAAGAACAGCTGGCCGGGTGTCCCAGGAAAAGATCGAGTAAAGCGCTAGACAAGGGTGAAATCGCCGATTAGGTGTCCGAGTCAGACAAACAAACTCAATATCAGATCCGGAACGTGCGGAGGGAGATAGGCAAGGACGAATGATGAATGGCGTTTTAACCTGATTGTGCCGGATATTATTGCGAGATTCAGCGATTGTTCTATTACACCTTCCTCTTCTGAAACAAGCTAAAGATGACCAATTCACTGTCTGAGCAAAGCCTTGTCGCCGCAGCCTACTTAGCCGCTGGGACACCATTAACCTGGCCGTCGACGAACTAATCACGCATTAGACTGCCTAGGATGAGGGGTCATCTGGGGCGAGTGCCCGCAGATCAATACACCACACAACGAGTATTACCGTCTGTAAAAAAAAAAAAAAAAAAAAAGAAAGAAAGAAAAAAGAAAAGCAAAGCAAAATAGCTCTGAGAGCCTTGTCGGTCTTTTTGGGCAGGAACGCGGCTCTCTTTTCCAAACCACAACTGAGTGGTTGCTTTGCTGTCCGTCAATTTTGCCTTGCTTTGCCCGAGTACACCGCTATACAATATTTTTATAAACATTCACCGATTTGAACATTTCTACCGTTTTGTTATGTATCCGTTCCATCCGATCCTTGGGAATATAAAGGAGGGGTATACTGGTAAGTGGATCTGTTCTTGTTCCAATAGTCCCTAATAATAGGCATAAGCAGGGTTGTTAGTCGACTACGAAACGATATCTCTCAGTTGTAATCATGAGTACACCGTTCACTCCCCCATCATTATCACCAGCTTCGAGCCCCTCTGGCAGAAATTCACCACTAGTCGCCTTCACCAGTTTGGATGACCCGGCAAAGAGGCTCAAGGCACAGCTCAGAAACGCCCGAAACGAACACACCGAAGTCCAGCATCGCTTCTATATCCCGAGAGAAACGCAGCATGAGCTTATCAACCAGGACATTGTTTGGGAAATCCTTACTTGGCGCACCGACAATCACCACGGAGAAGTCCAACAAGAGACGATCGAGGAAATCTGCACCCGTGGGAGGGCCCTCTTTGCAATCCTGATTTTGATCACGAAACAGGCCGACATCCAACGCTTCCTCGATGAAGGTATTTTCGACGAGAGCCTTCCCTTGCAGAGAGTCAACGGAATAGCCGACTTCAGTCTACGGACGAAGCATGGCCGGCGTGTGAAGTCTGTTGCCGATTGGGAGAGCGAGCATCGCGAGATGTTTGACTGTATACAGTGGTGGTTCCTGGCACCCATCTTCGAAGACTTGGAGCATTACGAGCTTGGCGAGAATGTCATGCTACCCACCGTTCCGTTCCTTTCTGAAGGCAAAAATTCCAGTTTGGACAGTGGGGGATACAGCGAAGTCTATCCTGTCCGGATCCACCACACGCACCACAGATGGAGTGCAGTCGCAGACCCAGAGGTACTGTCCATTACCGTCTTGCTACCACCACCCAACTAATGCATGTGTCAGTCGACCGGCCCACTAGTCGCTATAAAGCGACTCATCCAGTCAGAGGAAGAGGAATTCAAAAGAGAACAGGAAATTCTCATACAGTTAACCCCCAAGGGCCACCCTCATCTGATCAAACTACTATCAACCTTCCAGCAAGGTGGAAAGTGGCATTTGATGTTCCCTTTTGCTGATTCAAACCTTCGCACGTACTGGGAGATTCGCAGTCTGCCAGTATTTGATCAAGGCACCGTCCGGTGGATCTTGCAGCAGATGGTTGGCATCGCGAGTGCCCTGGCCCGCATCCACAGTTTTGTCGGCACATTCCACCCCAACATCCCCGGGAAGGTCGAGGTGGCCGACGGCACTATCATCCGGGTACAAGACCAGGAGAAGCTCTACGGTCGTCACGGGGATATCAAACCGGAAAACTTTCTCTGGTTCAAGAACGCCCCCGGTATCGAAGATCCTAGGGGGGTTATACAACTGGCCGACTTTGGCCTGGGGCGATTCCATGGCCGAGACTCTCGATCGCGAACGCATGCTAGCAGTGTCGCTTACTCGCCAACGTACGAACCCCCCGAGTGTAAGATCGGAAAGTCTGTCTCGAGAGTATATGACATGTGGAGCCTGGGATGCGTGTATCTGGAGTTTGTGACTTGGCTTGTACTGGGGTTTGCGGAGATCGTGGAATTCTCTAACTACCGTGGCGAATACTCCGAAGAGACCATGATCGACGATGACAACTTCTACTCTATCACGTCCGATAAGGAGGCAATCGTCCGGCCAAAGGTTTGCAGCTGGGTCGAGAGGCTACATGACCATGAACGTTCTTCGCAGGTGATTCACGATCTTCTCCATATAATCATGGGGCATATGATTGTTGTTGAGCCGGTGGCACGCATGAAGTCAAAAGAGCTGCAGGAGCAACTGAGCGAGCTGCTCAGGAGAGCCACCAATGATCGTGACTATGCATTAAAACCTGTGGCATGCTCACGTGGTTGCATTTAGGGAGGCTGGAGTTCTTTCTTTCTGATTGTTTTCATTTTGTTTCTTCCCGCATGATAGACTGCAATATACCCACATAGCGGATTACCAGTGAGGAATATATTTCGACCATGACACCGTATCAAAGGCCGTAACTGGCAACTTCCTCAACCCAATAACATCCTCAACGAGTATAAACCCCCGACAAACACAATACACCGAGCACAGCATCGTAAGCGGGATAAACACTCGCAAGGGGATATCCAACCCTGGATCCTTATCAGGATGGATATTCCTCAGTCTATCCGCAATCCTACCCAACCATCCCTTCGTCTTCTTCTTCTCACAACCAGGCAAGACCTCATCACTATCTATACGCTTCGGAAACATCATCTTATGGCAATATCCACAAAAGATGCCCCCTCCCAGCCCAAACGCGAGCGTATAAACACTCGCAACGCGCCACAGCACCCTCTCCACCGATGACGGAAACGAAAAATTCCACGCAAACAGAAACATACAACTGAAGAAGAGTATAGCCGGCGCACAAATAACCTCCGCCCAGATATCTACTCTCGGGAAATTATCACTCGGGATGCGATCGTACGGAATCACTCTCGGGCGGGTGAAAAGGGGTACACGCAGATAATGCAGAATGCGCACATAATACCGCCAAAAGCGACTGCAGAACCACTCATCGCGAGACAAGAACGATAAAGGCGTTTGGTACCATTCGCCGAGGGGCTGGTGGTGGTGGGAGCGGATTGTGTCGAGGGGATAGTTTAGGGAGAGAGTGATGGGACGAGTGATGTCCATGGGTTTATGGTGCCAGCAGTAGGATGTGACGAGGAAGATGATGATGAAGGAGAGAGTGGTGAGTTCGAGGGTGGTGAGGGCGAGGTGTTGCACGACGCGGAGGATGCAGTTGATGGAGAACCAGAGGGCTTGGAGGATGGCGATGAGGCTGTTTATTAGCATTATGCCGTGGAGGAGGTATTGGGGACTCACCGTGTTAGACCGTCTGATTTGCTTTTATCTTTAATTTCTTCTTCGTCGAGGTGTGGATAGTCAATGTATCCCCCTTCAATCAATCTATATAACTGCTCGGCATCGATGGGAAAGGTCATTCCTGGCACGTCGACGACAAAACCACCCATGTCTGCGAAGAAGGCATGGCTAAGCGTCCAGTTTTTATACCCCATCGCTCGAAATTTCTATCTTATAAATACAATCCTTAATATAAGAATAAGAAGGGGATACATACCTCCACCGAAGCCCGCGCAGAAGACCACTGCCCCAAGGCTAACATCAACAGAAACTCCGGCCCTAGCAGCCCAATACAAGCGAGATCAAATTTATACCTCAACTGTCTGAGCCGTCCATCAGACTGTCCGCGAATATTGGGAAAGACAGATGTCCAGCAGCAGAGGATGATGGTTAAAATGCACGTTGATAGAATGCCCCATGTTCCGCGGCCGTCGGGCTCATCCACCCAACCTGGGGGAGAGGGGATAGTTTCGTTCATTAGATTAATATTATATTTGAGTTAAGATTATTCTACGATAAGATCCGGAGGAAACGGCTTAAGAACTACTGTGCTATTTTGTTGTTCAGCTCCTGCATGCGCCGTGTTTCGGAATAGCGTCAAAACTGGCGTCGGCTTATCACCACCACGGATTAGGCGCCAGCCGATCATCAGCGGATACAGCCAGCACGACATAGATAGTGGCAGTTCATCCTTGACTTTCCCGCAGATAGGTACATATGCAGGCGTTTTCTGCCTAGATTATATCACGAAAACGGACACTGCCCCCTCCTCTGCACGCCCAACCCCTCCTTGATCCCGTCAATCTGCACCCTCCCTTTACCCTCGAAATATCTCGGTCCTAGATCCTCGAGCCGATATCCATGCGGGTAATATTTCTCACCATCATCTCCCGGCAGGGGTAATCCCATCGCACGCGCGAACCACGCAGACGGACCGTACCGATTCCACAGCGTCGGCTGCACGTAATACGGGTATCCGTTCCAGGCGAGCATGAAATAGCGGCCTTTTTCGCCCGGGGACTCGGTAAAGGCTTCGTAGCGGAGGAAATGTGGTCGGGGGAGGGTGAGATGGCGGAGGATGAATTTGCGGATTGATATGAGGGCTGTGAAGAGGGTTTGGTATAGAGGGGGTGGTGGGGTGTACCTGATCTGATCGTTAGTATCAGCTAAAAAGGGAATATGGGAGACAAACATCATCGCTTTTCGTAGTCTCTCGTCCATGATGAACGAAGCGAAATATACTCCGACTGGCTTCAACCACGACGGGAGAGCGTAGACCAGCACATCCATCGTTTTATCCGCAATCTCCTTGTTCCTCGGATGAGGATGCATATTTGCAGCTTCATATTCGGCACTCCACGCTCCCACCTCCTCAAGCCAATGAATACCATCTCTGAATCCCATCTTGCCTGATGGAAGACATTCATAGCTGATACTCAACGCATCGCCCAGACTCTTCCAGTACGTGCCTATAGCACATTTCTCCAGCTCTGTCAAACTGCGCCATTCATACTCCTCAATGAAGCGGATAGGTTCGCACGCAAACAGACTAAGCGTGTAGAGCATGTCATCTTCGAGAATACTCCCGCTAGCTCTATATCCCGTGTGTAACCATTTCGTGCGTGCGATGGCTGTATGTGCACGATCTGAAGATGGATGGAATGCCATGAACTCGCCGATGAGGGTGCCAGTGTCTGCGTAGCGTTTGAAGGATGTTGCGGTGTCTGATAGCTGGGATGTTTTGAGGAGGAGGGAGGAGATGGTTGGGATGCCGTATGTCTGTATAGTTAGATTAAGTATGTCAACGTAGAAGGAATGCATACTCTGAACAGGGCGAATTGGAGAGATTTCAGCGAGATAAAGGGAAACTCGAGCTGGAGAATATTCTTCTGGATAGTCCAGGCATCGCTGTCGGTCATGGAGGATAGGGATTGTCTAGTTTGGTATTTGCTGTATGTTTTATGGAGAGAGTTGACTCGTTGGAAGCGGAGGGAGGAGACTAGAATGAGGTATGATATGATGACGAAGAGAGAGTAGATAATGTAGTTCCAGAGATCTGTATCCATTTTGTATATTATCTTTGATAAACAAGTATAAATGATATTGATATCTACACCATGATGATTTATATCTACTTATATAATATACAATCTACCATCTCTTCTATACAACATCAATATCATCAGTATCATCATCTCGAAGTATACAGAATACAATCATATGAACAAAGCGGACCGAGGAAACCCTCATCCGTCAACGCGGGGAAGCTCAACCCTGGCAGTATCACCATGAAGCTGGATTGGACATGGCAGACAGGGCGGATATAAATCAAGATACGCTGATTGGACTAGATATAGACTACCTCGGCGATTCCGGAAAGAAAGAGTCCGGATGGAGGCAGCCGATGTCATACGAGATGTTCAGCGGGTGATCGTCCTCGTTCATAATGTGGGGTTGAAGATGATGCATGAGATGATGAGGGGTTGATTGCATTACTATTGAGTATTGGTGGTTGGTGTATTATGTTCCGACTATTCGAATGCAAGATAGTTGTTGGTTCTTCATATACGATAGTATGATCTTGATAGAGGGCACTTCTAGTTCAGAATATTATAGTATACAAGATGAGATACAACTATAGATATCCACTTTACAGACTACTCTCTAGCGAGGCATAAAAGACACCTCAGGCAGAAAGCATGACATCATCGCTGAAAACGGACAAAACAAGGGCGCTAACCCTACTGAGCGCACTATTTAAGCGACCGCAATTGACTTTTTCTCTCCTTTCCTTCAACAGCTTCAGATCTGTCTGGATTGATCTTTATGTGAGGTCAGTCTGGATAGCCTGGATATAGTGATGCGACCGTCTAGAAACAATCAGAACGACTAACTTGATAGCTTGGTATGTTCTATTCCTCCCTCCAGTCCTCCTCGCGGTGATGTTACATATCCCTTTTGTTCACTGAAATAAACATGTGGAACATATATATATCCTTTTCAAGACGGGTCTCTGAGCTCTTCATTCTTACACAAGATTTTCACTCAATATTTTGTGGCTGTCGCTAATTGCTTCAAGATAGGTTACTTTCTATATATACCTGGTCTATGCCTCGATAGTTACAATGACAATGATAAACACGTTCAATTCAATTCAATTCAATTCAATTACCAACTTGGTATAATTCGTATGGTGGAAAGTGAAGAGATTTAGTCAAGTTTGTAGTTCAAATACCTCGTCGCGTATTGACTGGCCAGATCAATAAACATATCGAAACGCTCGATTCTCCTTATCCGTCAATCCCGCCCATCTCGCATCGACCTCATCCACTTCATCCTTCACCTTATCCCTCCTTTGATTCTCCCAAACATAATAACCAACCAACACTCCCGCCACAACAGCCACCGCAGCATTAACACCCACAACCGCCACCTTCGCCGGCTTATACTCCGGCGCATCCCTCGCCTGAAAAGTCTGCGGCCCGATAATCTGTCCCGCCGAGAAGCCCGCCGCGACGAGCGGCCCCGTAAACGCGCGTTTCGTCGCGCCGGCACAGTTCGCCGCCGCCCACTGCAGGATGATCGGGTAGACAGCGACGGCGGAGTTGACGAGATACACGCCGATCAGCATGCCGGGTTTGTTGGACTCGGACAGGAAGGCGAGGAGGCAGCCGCCGGTTATAGCGGGGAGGGAGGTGGCGATGATGTAGAGCCAGCGGTGGGCGGTCCTGCGGATGCCGGTGCCGACGAGGAGGGTGAAGATTATACTGACCAGGCCGGAGGGGGTGTTGAGGAGGGCAGCGTGGGGAGGGGAGAAGCCGAAGTTGGCGATGAGGGTTGTCGAGTAGGTTGCTACGATGCCGCTGGTTATTGTGCTCTACTCAATTCACATCAGCAACGTGTATAATCAAGATGAAGATAGGGAGGCATACCAGCGTGGCAATCAACAACCACAACCAAACCTGCACATCCAGCACCGCCTCCCATATCTGCCTCCAGCAAAACCCCATATTCGAATTCCTCACCCCCGTCTGATTAATACTCACATGCCTCAGCAACGCAACCTTCTCCCCCTCCGCCAACCAACCCGCCTTCATCGGTGTATCTGGCATAAACAGCACAATCAACCCGCCCACGCCCGCCGTGACAACCCCCAGCACGAGAAACATCAACCTCCACCCCGCCATCGACGCATGCCGCACATACTGGAATGCAAACGAGATGACGCCGCCGATGATCTGCGCTAGACCTAAACCCAGATACCAGAATGTGAAGCGGAGGGATTGTTCGTCGCGCGTGTAGTACTGGCTGCTGAGGAGCATGAGCGACGGGCCGAGTGTTGCTTCGAAGAAGCCGAGGAAGATGCGTGCTGTTAGCAGGGTGGCATAGTTTGTTGTTGCTGCTGAGGCGGCGACGACGGTGCCCCAGAGGAGGATGTTGAGGCCGAGCCATTTTGCGGGGGGTGCTTTCTGAAGAAAGTACACTGTATCGTCAGTATCGATATGGAAGATGAAGGAGGAGAAAGGAGGGTACCGTTTGGAATCTCAGCAATGAGACAGGCGATGTTCAGCCAGGTCGCCGTGTTGGAAAAGTCATTTCCAGTTAGATTGAGGTCGGTTTTGAGGCCCATTACGCCGGCGTACTATCTCATTAGAATAGCCATTGATGGTAGAGATGGTAGACGGATGATTACATTGAGAAGCATCTTATCCAGCGACTGCAGGAAGAAACACCCAAACATGAATGGGATGATACGGTAGTCGACCTTTCGTCGAAGAGCGGGCAGATCGATGCTGTCTACATCTTGGCTGTGGGTTTGGAGATAGTCCAATGCGTCGTCGTATTTAGTTGGGATGGCTTCTTTTTCTTCCATGATGAAGATGGAATGGAGCTGGAATGTGGAGTGCAGCAGTTGTTATAAGGACTATCCCTTGCATATTCTGTATTATCTTGTGTAACGATACTCTTGACATCATGATAGAGATAACTCATTAACTATCGACCATCCGGACCATCCGGCGACTTTCCATTCTTGTACGCAAACAGCCTCGACAATTCCTTGACCGTCCTTACTTCATTCGACTCCCTATACTGATTAGCGCAGCAAAAGATGAAGAAGAAGGGATCTTACTCCACCGCCACCGTACTATCCATAAATGCACAATCATCCCCAAACATTCTATCCAGATAGTGAATATTCAACAAATGCCCCGATCCCTCCCTACGAAACACACTTCCCGAAAACAGCGTCCCATTCGAATACGCCGCAGCAGAGGACGTGAACTGCAACACGCCAATATTCGCGACAAAATCCTCGCTATTCGCATAGTGCTCGATGTATCGAATGACTCGCTCTCCGTGGCTCTGTCGGCAAGGATCACTGACGCTGCCTTCTTTCAACGCGTTATCCTCTTTGAGCGGGGGATTGCGGAATTGGCGCGCTGCATTGCCAAAGGTGTAGACTTCGAGTTTGCGCATGGTCTGGTTGGAGAGTTCGCCAAAGAGCCAGTCGATGATGGAGGCTGCTTCGATGCCGCCTTGGGAGTGAGCGATCAGGACGACTTTTTTGGTTGAGTCGGCTTTGAGGGCTGCGCGGAGCTGGGCGCGGCCTTGTCTGATGTCGCGGGTTTTGTAGTCGAGATCGCGTTGGATGAGACATTCGATGAGGTCGAGGATGAGGCCTTTCCTAGAGGATGTTAGATGATGTAGATAGGGGGATAGATACTCACGTTGGATTGTGGATGCCCACGATTTCCCTGCCAAAGGTTTCTGCCAGCAGATCGAGATTCGACTGCAACCAAGTTGTCCTAGCTAGTCAGCATAGTGCTATCATATAAAGAGTGACATACCCCGTCGCAATCCCATTGATATAAAACCAAAGCTCACTCTCATCATTCACCGGAAGACCAGACTTAGGCACGCCAATCAAACACGTAGCCCGGGGATGACCGTTCAACAACCACAGCACTGTCATCGTGACGCCCGCGAAAGAAACATAAAACACGAGATGGATAACAGCAGGGAAAGCCCAGAAAGTCGCCAGCGCAACGGGCAATGAGAGGAGGAGGACCAGCTGGCTGACGATGAGGAACGCATGCAGGGAGAGATCTCTGATGTTGCGGAAGTTGGGATAGAGCTCGTCCAGAGGTCCGGAGGAGTAGGGGAAGACAGGGAAGAGGATGAGGGGGAGCAGTCTGGATAGACGGAAGACGGAGAGGATGTCTTGCCAGAGCCAGCGGAAGGGATTGGTGTCCATGTCGGACGGGATGTTGAGGAAGGGATTGCCATGGGCGGGCTTGTTGGGGGTGTACGAGGACATTTTAGTTAACAGTATAGTTGAGGTGAAGATGGTTGAATGAGATAGTTGGAGATAGAGGAAGAGGAAGAGTGTTGTGTTACAGAAGTTGCTCGTCACTTCTACATCATCATCATACATCATCCAGCATCATTAACGAGTATTACTAAACTAAAAAGACTAAATAAAGACGTAACTATTTCAACATCTTGTCAAACATAACCTTTTTATCTACTCATCGTCAGCATGTCCTAGGTCATAACCACCAGAATAGGAATACTCACTGCACGGAAACGGCGTCCACTCACTCCCATCCTCGGGCAAATACACCTTAAACGCCCCATTCACCAACTTACTCTTCATCTCGCCGGCCGGTCCAGGCGCACGGCGAATATTCCCCAATCTGCCCAGCACCTGCAACATGACCGCTCCAGCCGTCGTGACAATCATTCTACCCAGGCACGCGTGCGGGCCCCATCCATGGTGGATGTACACCTCGCCAGGTCGGTCGAGTCTGATATCTTCCGGGTTAGGGAATTTCAGCGGATCCTGGCCGGCGGTGATGAAGTCGGTGAAGATGGTGTCGCCTTTGTCGACTTTGGTCGAGTTGATGCCGTCTTTGATGGTGGTTTTGTCGGTGGCGGTGCGTAGGACGCCGAAGGCGGGGGTGGATAGGCGGAATCTGATTATTAGTATAGATAGATATAGATGGATGGATGGCATACCCCTCTAGAGCGTATTTCTTGAGTTTCTCAAAGGCATCGGGTTTGTCGGATTGAGCCAGTTTCTGGATGGCAGGCCAGTGCGACGAGTATTTATCCGAGAGGTAGAGATCGATCATTTGCGCCCACTATCCAGTCAGTAAGATATAAAGAAATAAGATGGATAGAAGATAGATACCCCCTGAGCCTGCGTCGCACAAGCAGCAGCAGCAGTCGGAATCAAAATCCACACCACCTCGTCCACCGTCTTGCCGCCATCGAGCAATCTTCGCACAAGATCAGGACCGTAGTCTGTCAGCGCTGCTCCCCGTCTGGAATGGCCAAGGATCTCTCTGATGCGAGTGAAGAGCTGTCCTCTTACTTCGCTCACAGCATCAGTGACAGACTTGCCCATGCGCTGTGTGGCTCGAGTGGCCACGGCCCGATTCCTGAATGACAGCACCGGGTCGACGTCGAGGAAGACATAGCCGAAGAGCTGGGAGAAGGCTTTGTACATTTCCTCGGGCGTGTGTGCGTCTTCAGGAGCACCGTGCGTGCCTTTGAGCGGGATGTTGAAGAATTCCGAGATAAAGTATGCGTGGACGAGATTTCCAATACTATATCATCAGCATAGTCCATCATTCCAAGTATGAGACACTCACTCCTTGACAATATCCACCTGGTACGAATTCCCCAGCTTCCGACTGTGCTTCTTGATCAGATCCGTCGTGGTAGCCTCGTAAAACCGACGGACCTGATCGAGCGCATCATGCGGTCTATACAGACACTCCTTGACAAAGATACGCTGGGCTGTATTGTCCGCCGTATCCCCACTCAGCATGTAATCATGTCCAGTAAGCTGATACGTATGTTCGCCCCCTATACCGTCAGTATATAGCACAGCATCAATAGACCATAAAGTACGCACAAGGAACATGGAACCGCTGCTGGTCATTCAAGACATCAACAACGCCCTTCCACGTGGTGACGGCAACCGGCAATCCCACAAACGATGGCTTCGTAAAGTCGAGATACTTGGCTTTACTGGACTTTTCAAAGACCTCGAGATTTCCATCTGGCGTTGTGAATGGATACAGCGCGTATACGCTGTTGGGTCGATACCAGCCCGGGAATGCGCGCATGAGCAACTTATACATGACGCCACCATTGGCGACGTCAAAGTCGGAGTTGGCGGCGTTGAACCTACTCATTAATATAGTCCTTCTGAGGAAGAGCAGAAGACTCACCCGAAATTCGTCATATTGGCCGGACTATAATCCACCGTGTAGAAGCGATCACCACGAACAAGCGACACAGCATCAGACAGAATAGCCACGGAGATAGTGAAGCCAGGACAGAGACCAGAACCAGGCGTGAAGGGCTTTTTAGCTTCTTCTGCTTGGATGCCGACGTAGAGCTCGATGTTGTCGGGGTGGCCGTACAGTGCCTCGACTGGTCTTGTTAGCTTGTGTAGATATAGAGATGTAGATATAGGGACGTACGTGTTTCCGCGATGGATGGATCCGAGTTTACTTCGTCTGATATCGTCAGCATTGCCTTGAATAAAAGGATAACCTACTAAAAGTAGAATACGGCTTCAGGTTGAAAAACTCCCTCAGCTCATTCAGCGTCGCCAATTCCCACTGCCGACCTTGTTCGATACCCAGCATTTCTATCGCCTTCATAACACGAGGGATATTTCTCGCTCCGAATGCACCTAATCATATCAGCACCACTCATCCATCAGAGTATACACATACCAGCAACATTATCCGTCCCATCCTGCAGCAACCGTACAAGCTCCGCATCAGAGAAACACCCATTCTTCCCTCTCTTCAGCCCCCCAAAATTCCACATTGACGGATCACCGGGAATATGATCTTTGAACCATTTCTGCAAACCGCCCAGAAAGTTGCTCACAGAGAGCGTGCCTGCACATCGCAGATTAGCATCTTCACCTTAGCCTCAACCATAGACTCAGAAAGAGGGGACATACTAGCATCAACATCCGCCCCAAAAACCTCACCCAGGAAGCCCCTCGCCCACATTTCGTCGTGGTTGCTTATCGCCGCATGCCAGCGGTAGATCAGGTTGAACTCGGCGCTGACTTGGTTTCCCACGCCGCGGGGGAGGCCCTGGGCGTCGAAGACTTTGACGATTTCGCGGGGGTCGAGGGTCCAGTTTGAGTCGTAGGGGTTTGTGTTGAGATTGAGGATGGTGCGGAGGTAGTCGTTTAGGATGATGTTGACGTATAATGCGCAGGTAATCCTAACCAATCAGCATATATATTCAAGATAGATGAGAAAACGTACAGCCGACCCGTCTGGAAGAGATCATTATCCCTCTTCGCCAACGCCTCCTGATACCCCGGTCGATCACTAGTAAGACCAGCGGGAAGACTGAATCTCCCGGCTTCGTTGATATACGCCAGTTCGCCAACGATATAATTATGGAATCTGTTAAACGCAACCAACAACGCACAAGAACCAGGCGGCTGCCCGAGCAGACGCTGTTCGGCAAAGGTGTCGTTCTTGAGGAGGCCGTCTGTAAAGGTGCGCACTCTGCGTTGCTGGTTCTCGTTATGGCCGTATAGAGGGCCGAGATCGAGGTAGGAGGAGTTTTTGACGACGGTGGGGTCGTGGTCGTCGGTGCGGAAGATGTCTGAAACAGATATTAGTATAGATATTATAGATGGGGATGGACGTACCGTGGATGATGATTGTGGCGAGATAGAACAGGGTGCTAGAGACGTTGCTGGGATGTTCTTTCGCCGGGCCATTGCGAGCGAGCAGAGCTATCATATTAGTATCATATCATCATCAGGAAGATAGACATACTATCAAAAATCAACGACGGTTCAGGTAGATTCAACAACCGAGGATGTCTCGGGGTGACCGTCCGCGCGTAGTGACTTCCCGCGATGCCCAGATGGGGATACATGATGTTCTACAAATCAGCATATATACAGCCATAGACCAGGTAAAGTACTCACATTATTCCGTCCATCAGCAGTGCGATACTTGAACTCATCGCCTAGATACGACAACGGTGGATGCTGGAGACTATTCCACAAGTTCCCGATAAAGCCATTGGTGATGGTATCCCTGATCCCGGATTCGTTGGGAAGGGAGGCTGCGATTTGGATTACGTTTTCAATCTACTCATTAGTAGGGAACTTTCAGAAATAGGTGGATACGTACTAGATACTTGCGATCATCGATGAGGCCACCATTGAGAACAGTGGAGGTAATTTCCTGGATGGTGCGAATGTTCGGGACGATTCGACCTGCCTGGCTGACGATGTCTTGACGGGCATTTCCAAGGAGGGAGGCGAGGTGGTGCTGATCTTCGGTGTTTTCTTTGGGAGACATTTTTTATTATATCTTATTATTACTATAGATGAACGATGAGAATGGTGGTGGGTGAATATTCCGAGTAGAATGTGTTTATATACCTTCCAGTTGCATCATCATGTCTTCACCCGAACAACGTCATCACTACAAGGTAACATGTCAGAATACTACATACTATCATGTGTATGATTAATTATATGTATTACTCTCTATCCGACCGATAAACCGTGTACTCGACATTCTTCTGAATAATCATCCTCGTACTCGCATCACTCCGAATACTATTCTCATCGCCGCCCGTGATGACCGTCTCCCCGTGCGGTCTATCCTTTGGCAAAAACAGTCCTTCAGGTACCGTTTCAGGAGAGGTAGAGTGATCCTTCAGCGAGCGCAGCGCGTAGCTGTGTTGTGTACTTCTCGATCGTGATGCGTATCCGCTGCGTGAGCGGGAGCTGCTTTCTAGATTTTCATCGCCGGCTGTTCCGTAGGAGGTGGAGACTGCGTTCATGAACGGGCGGAGGCAGAAGACGGTGCAGGAGATTAGGGAGTAGTTGAGTTCGATTTGGGTGTAGACGGAGTGGGAGATTGCGTCGAAGGAGGGGTTGGTGGAGGCTGTATAGGTGTGTAGGCGAGCGAGGCGGAGGGAGGTGAAGATGAGGATACTACTAATGTTAGATGATGATGGATATATAATGGATGGACTGACGGTAGTCTGGCTGCAAAAGAGATCATAATGATAGATTTATGGTTGTAGGACATTTGAAGACCGTAAACGAGGGCGATGGAGAAGATGAAGAGAAATAATTCGGTGATGATATCGAGCGCTGTGATGAATTGCCATCGCGAGAACTACAGAGTCAGAAATAAGTATAACGATAGACTTGGATGAATCTTACCAAATTTGAACAATGCTCTGCAGGCGTAACCCACGGGCGATTCAGCGCACAATCCGCCGTGAGAATCACAATCGAGATAAACACTCCCAGCGTACTCAACGCCAACGTCCCCCACAGCAGAGTCTTATGCGACTGTCGCGGCGTCAGACGAAGGTAAATCGCGATAATGCAACATTTCGACAGATACAGCGTTATAAGATAGAGTACGTCACTCGCAACCAGAGACTGTCGGTCAGCATCATCATCCATCCAGCTAGGAGAAACCTACCCTCTGCACAGTCCAGATGGCATCCTCGGAGAGCAAGCTGATCGCCGTCCCGAATCCGATCGAGGCGGTATAAAAGACGATCACGGATTCCACAATCCCAAAGATCTATCATAAGTACGTATTGCACATCTTGGAATAATAGACGAATACTTACAGTCGCACCGAGTAGAATGAGGTCGTCAACCCCAAAAAGGGGACTCAGCAGAAGACGCACATACACGCGGATAAGTAGACAGACCAGCGAGATGACCATGCAGATGGCAGCGGTGATGATGATGATGCCGGCATGGTGAGTATCGTCGATAACCTGGAATGGCGGGTATTGGCCTTCAGGGACGACGACCATCGCATGTATGTAGAAGACACATGGTGAGTCTGTCCAGCATCAGACTGAACTCGATCACGATTATCTGGGATATTGCAGGGATTGACATTACGTGACGCATTGCCTAGAATCATGCCACCATAATAATAAATAATAAAGAATAATTAAAAAATAAAGCATAAAGTTGGCTCTAAATCCATCGAGCGGCGCTAAGATCGAGCGGCGTTTCTTGGGCTGCTCGAAGAAGGCCCTAGCGATCTGGATCTTGACTGATCTTTACTGCATCAAGAATCCCACACGAGGGCTGGCAGGGATCGTTCTTGTTTCAGATGAGAAGCAATAAAGCTCGTGTTAATTGTCTTAGCTAGAAAACTCTGACGGAAATGCCGTCTGACACATAGTATCGGCCATCCCGGTGGATAACATCATATGGAATCATATTTCAAGGATTATATTAATAATAATATAATAATAAATAATATAGCTCACTCCCGATTCACCAACGCAACAGGAGGAACGTAATAAAACCTCCCCCTAGCCACATAATACACAATCGCAATAATCATCACCCCCCCCATACATCACCACGCACCAATTCATACTCGTCTTATCCACCGTCGCCGTCAGCGGGAAAAAGCAAAACACAAACACCGGCAGCAGAAACATCAATGCACCAATGTTGATCGCCATCCCGAAGCGCCCGAGACTCCACCGGTGAGGGGGGAGGGGCTCGCCGCGGATGCGCTTGAGGAGGAGACAGGAGATGGTGATCACGTAGGAGGACATGAGTGAGCCGATGGTGAGGGTGACAATGGCGAGTAGAGCGGTGCTGGAGCCGATGT
The DNA here is from genome assembly GCA_019976455.1 of Aspergillus sp. 'subgen. Cremei'. NCBI lineage: Eukaryota > Fungi > Ascomycota > Eurotiomycetes > Eurotiales > Aspergillaceae > Aspergillus > Aspergillus sp. 'subgen. Cremei'. The sequence continues at coordinate 2,592,329 of JAFBMR010000005.1, forward strand.
TGATAAGGGAGAGGAGGGCTGTCACGGCCAGCGAGACCATGACAGCGTTGAGGGGGATGTTCCAGCCGGGGGTGACCTGATTATTAGTATAGACCGTATGATAGAGATAGAGATAGCTTACATAGCCAAAGAAGTTAGAAAAGGGCAGGCCGCGATCACGAGAAAACGACCACAGCTGACGCGATGCCGTCGCCACTTCGGTAATCGTGCTGGCCGTCAAAGTAAGCACGAGAATGGCCGTCATCGTGTTCGTCCCCGGCAGACTCTGTGTGGTGTTGTAAAACACCTGGATGAACGGATATCCCGTAGGCGAGTTGAGAACAGACGTGATATCGCCCAGCGTAAAGCAGATCGTCACCAGCATGAGGAACCCAGAGCAGGCATTGACAATCACCGACGTGATCATCGCTTTGGGCAGCGTCGCAGAGGCATCCTTGATTTCCTCCGACATGTGCACTGCGCAGTCGTATCCGATCAACGAGGTGATGGTCGTGGAGAAACCAACCAACGTCGCAGTGCCAGCGCTATTCCATCCACCGTCGTTGTTGAATTCCGTAAACACCTGCTTGGCTGTGCGACGGGGAGCCAGCACCCAGAGGGGGATGATGATGGCGAATAAACCACACACATGTAGAATGAGGATCAGCACCTCGACAAACGGCAATCGCTTCGCCAGAAAGGTGTTGAACAGGATGGCAAAGGACGTAATCGCAATGACAAGCAACGTCCCATGCCACGCCTCGAACGAATAAGTCGTATCGTTCAGCACAATCAATCCTTGAATAATCGTCCCAGCCAGATATGCAATCGACACAATCGCGCATTGCCAGCCCATCGCACACAGCCAGCCGGTGATATAACTCAGGAACTTCTGGCAGCTGGGCGGCGCAAATTCAGACACCCAGTGGTATTGGCCTCCAGAAGTGGGCGCCATCGAGGCCATTTCAGCCAGACTCAGAAATACGAGCAGGAATCCGCATGCGACAATCAGGAAGCCCCAGATGAGGCCGGCGGTGCCTCCGTCGGTTAATCCTTGGGCGAGGAGTCTATATTGTTAGATGGATAGATAGAAGAATAGAGAGATGGCATACGTCAAGACAACCTCCCATGTTGCGATCAAAGTACATCCAAACCCGACGATGGAGATGAATCGAAAGTTGCGCTGAACCATTAGCAATGCTCTATCCATTTAAATATAAGGTTAATACCCTCAAAACCTGCTCTCTGCCCAGCGCACTCATGTCCAGCTTGTCCGCTGTGGTGCCGCGGTATTTGGCCGGCACATTGCCAGTATATTCGCCATTAGCTGTGACCTGGCCACCTCCTTTGATGGAAGACATTTTGCATTCAGGAAGTTGAAAAAGAAATCAGAAATAAGAAATGCGATAGAAAAATAAATTGTTGCCAAACAGACTAACAGGGTTAATTAAATTGTAATGGAGCCATTATCTAATGGTGCTTTAGTATCTTTAGTGCAACTCTCCATCCCTGTCAGTTTGCACAGTTTGTATTATTTTATATTATTTATTATTGATTATTTATTATTTAATATCTCATAATTGGTTTCAAAATGCTTTCCATCATCATCGCCCTCGTGGTCATCCTGACTCTGTACAAATACATCACCTATCTACACTCCCCCTCTCCAAAATCCCCAATGCCCACTTCACCTCCCCCTTCACCTCGAAATGGATAGAATCAAAGCGCAATAAAGGAACAGAAGTTCTGACTCTCCATGCCCTCCACCGCAAACATGGGCCCCTCGTCCGCCTCGCGCCCAACGAACTGAGCGTGAATTCGCTCCACGGGCTGAAAACCATCTACACGGGCGCATTCGAAAAACACTCCTTCTACGCAGATGTATTTGTCAACTTTATGACACCCAATCTGGTGGGCATGGTGCATAACAAGCCACACGCGGAGCAGAAGCGCATGCTAAGTCGGGTTTATTCCAAGTCGTACTTGGCAGAGTCTGTCGATTTGCGGATGATTTCGGAGATGATGGTGAGGGAGAGGATATTTCCTATCCTGGATAATCTGGCGCAGACTGAGGAGTCGGTGAATGTGCTGCCGTTGTTTCAGGCTGTGGGGATGGATTTTACCTCGTCGTATTTGTTTGGGACGGGGAATGGGACGATGTTTGTTTTTGATATGCCGGGGTGGATGAGGTGGTTGGGGGAGTATGAGCGGTTCAAGTATATGAGTCTGCAGGAGCGATATCATGGGTTTATTGAGAGTTGGTGTCTGTCGCTCTGTCGGAAGATGAAGCTGAATGAACATCCGAATGATGTATCTGTGTCCGCCAAGGCAGTGGTATACAGCCAACTCCACGACAGTCTGCTCAAGAATCCAGACGATCGACCGATTGAACTCGCCATTGCGTCTGAGCTACTGGACCATCTTGTTGCCGGCCATGAAACGACGGGCATCACATTCACCTACATGATGTGGCAACTATCGCAACATCCCCATCTACAGGACGAACTACGACAAGAACTCCTCACTCTCCAACCTCAGCTGAAATATCCCTTCGACACCCTCCCGTCCCCATCATCAATCGACTCTCTTCCCCCTCCTCGACGCAATGGTCAGAGAGACTCTCCGTCTGCATTCACCCGCTCCCGGCCCCTTACCACGAGTAACACCGCATACTCCATCCGGGACATCCATCGATTCATACCACAATATCCCCGGCGGCGTCAAAGTCAGTTCCTCCGCATACAGCCTCCACCGCATCGAAGAAGTCTATCCCAATCCAACAGAATGGCTTCCAGAACGATGGCTTCACCCGGAAGGGAACATCCACGATATGCGCAGACTGTGGTGGCCATTTGGGAGTGGAGGGAGAATGTGTCTGGGGAGTAATTTTGCCTTGCAAGGTGTGTATCTCTTCTTATTTATGAGCGATGCTAACGAGAGTAGAGATTAAATTGGTCATGGCTGCGGTGTATACGAATTATACGACGACGATTGTGGACGATGAAGGCATTGAGCAGGACTATGAGTTTATTTCGCTGCCAAAGGGGAGGAAATTGATGCTTAGTTTTGCTGCTGTTGATCATGATTCATGATAGAGTTCCAGATGAGAGATATTTCCACATCGGGTCTTATGCATCTATCTTGACTTATTCGGTTCCAAAGCTGAGATCAGGATTCACCAATAGGAATGACTTCTGCTTGGATTTGAGCTTAGTAAGCGGCTCTTTCTTCCGCTGACTGGCTGTGAATGCCTTAGACATAAACGAGTGCCATGTAGACAGTGAGTATAGGTGCACCCTGAAGAGAATAAAAGCATAGGAATTAAAGCTTTAGACACATAATTCTGCTGGAAATTTAGTAGAAAAGACCACGTTGAAAGGCCTCAGTCAGCAGGATGAGAGGTAATCGCTGGAGTCGCAGACAGAAATACCAGGAAATGTCTGAATTTATATTCAATCCCAAATTCAAAAGTGGGAGACAGCCGGTATTTCGTGGGATGCTGGAGATCCAGTGGGGTAAAGACTGTGGATGGCTTCAGTTCGGAAAGGAGATGATCGGCAGTAGAAATCAACCCCTTCGGGATGTGGACGTGTATCTACCGAAGAGGTGTTTATTTCTTAAGATTGCCATTTTCCAATGCCAGACTTGATCAGCAAAATGTCCTCTCAATGGCGCCCTGGTAAACGAGTCGCTATCGCTGGAGGAGGCCCCGGTGCCATCTCGACTGGCCTTGCCTTTATCAAACGCGGATATGATGTGCGCATCTACGAGCGACAGCCAGAATGCAAAGCGATTGGGGGTGCTGTTCTCTTGTCGACGCCAGTGCTGGCAGTTCTGCGATCATACGGCATGAGTCTGGACAACGTGGGATCCTACACAGTGACTTCGTTCAAGAATAAGTCTGGAACAGAACGTGTCAAGCTTCCATTCAACCACGAGGTCGAGCGACGAATGGGCATCAAAGGCTGGCACTATGGAGTCTTGCGTTCGTCTATCTTCAAGAAGATGCTAGACCTCGTGGCAGATGGAATCATCTACCCCAACCACGAAGTCACCTCGTATACCGAACTCCACGACAGCGTGGAAATCTCATTCAAAGACGGCACCAAAACAACAGCAGACATTCTCGTCGGCGCAGACGGCATCCGCTCAGCAGTATCTCGACAAGCATTCGGCGATCCTCGCCTCTTCCACACCGGCATCCGTCTCTGGCTCGCCTGGTGCGATCACATCCCAGACATCCCCCCAAACCAAGGCGCCATATCCCACGACTGGCAGCATCAGGCAAGCTACTTCCCGATGCTGCACGACGGGAAACCCGGTTTTGAATGGTGGATTGTCGAGCCATCGTGGGAAGGAAAACCGGTTCCAGATGACCCCAAAGCGTATCTAACCGATATCCTGAAAGATTGGGCACAGCCTATGCCTCGGTTCCTGGATGCCACCGATTTCAACACGCAGGTGTATCGATGGGAGATCTACAACCGACCCTCGATGAAGAAGTGGTCTACGGGGCGTATTGCGTGTGTTGGGGACGCCGTGCACCCTGTCTCGCCGTATGCGGCGTATGGTATGGGGATGGCCATCGAGGATGGTTACTACCTCGCCAAAGCCCTTGATGGAGTAGACCTGCGTGATAAACGGGCTGTCAGTGCTGGCTTTGAGCTGTACGAAAAGCAGCGCGTCGACTACGTGAATCATAACATGGAGTTTGCGCGTTTCCTGGGTCGATTGTTCCATAGCCTGCCGTGGCCAATTGCGAAGCTTCGTGATCTGCTATTTGACTATACCCCTGTGCTGGGGAACTATCTGCGAAAGGGATATCTGGAGAAATCAGAGGAGGAAACAATGAACCTGAAAGAGCTGCAGGTGGTTTAAGCAAGATGAACATTTTGTATTTTAGATATCAAATATCAAATCCATTCCTCCTCGACACCATCTTGCCCTCCCTCCTTCGAAAATACCTCTGCTTCACCTCCCCCTTCATAAACTCCCTCCCCCTCACCCTTATCGAAACACACCCATCCCCATCCCCCTCTATCTCCTCCTCAGACGACGACTGATTATACAAGGGCGAAGCAGGGGCGCCGGTAATCTCCCTATTCACCATCTGTTGCAACTTGACCATGGCCGCCTGCAGCACATCGGTCTCTGTCTTTGCGCACCGGGGTAAGTCAACTCGTATGACGGCTCCGTCTGGGGAGAAGTATGGGTCGAAGGTTGGGCTGATGGTGGCGTGGTTTTCGCGAACGGACTTTTGGAGTTGTTTGAGGGCGTCGAGTTTGGTTGGTGCGGGGCCGGTTAGGGGGATTGTCACGAAGAAGGTGTGCATTTTGAATACTTCGATTGATGTGAGGTGGATGAGTTGAGGTTGGGGTGTTGTATACAATTGGGTATCGGGTATAGATGGTATAGATGAGTGGTGGTGTTTATATAGGAGTCAACTCAGGGTCTTATATTGAATATAAAAGTTCGTCTACTATGATGTAGTAATATGTATAGACATTATAAAATCAGGGATTCTCATACAAAGTCTTTTATCGTCTGAAACGGGGGTTCATCACACAAAGAGATCAATGCCTTTTGTGACCGTAAATATCACTAACTTACATATCATTAGCTATTTCAGATACAAAGACACATTATGAATGCTCTTTCATCAATTAATGCGTGATTTTTCTTTGATGGATGTTCTTCGATGAAATGTTCTGCTTTGTCGGTTGTTTCAAGTATTCTTGTATACATGAAACAATCGCATCTCAAAGATTAGGTTACATGACCTGATACATTAGGGGACAGTCAGCAGGGATTAGGGAATTATAAGGAAAGATCTAGAATCGGACAAAGGAGATTCAATTCTTCAAAGGGTTAATAATATATTATGAGGGATTGAACAATGAAAATCGTTATTTCCAATGAATGGAAGACTGACACTAGTAATCTAGACAATTATCTAAGGAATTGTAATATAGGGCTGACCTGTATACCGATTAGAAGAATCCATCCTGATACGCTTTGGGTTTCAACTGTGAAAAGTCTTGAACAATGACAAAATTGAGCCTATATCGCGTTCTGATATTATCTGTAACTGCAGTCCATATGAGCGACTTTATCTCTAATCTCCGTGTGACTTAATTTACTGCTTAAACTGCGGTATCTAGATAACTATCCTCCTAAATATAAAAGCTACTGAGACTTCCCACCTCAACTCCACCAACTTCCGATGAACTATGGTCTAGGAGCAAGAATGATTGTTTTGACATGGTTAAACTTACGGTAATCGTACAGAGGACAGCAAAGATGGCTACTTGCAATGAGCTAGTAGACTATATAACAAGATTCGATAATCATCAAATATAAGTCTGCCGACATTGACACCACCAGTCATAACTAGCTAACCGTCTCCCTTGTGCTTTTCCTAACGTCCGTACAGCCTGCACAACTATAAACTCGTCATTATTTAAATGCTCCGGTTTATGTGATTGTGTCGGACATTGCTGACATCTTGGTTCGGGACTATGATGTAGAAACCTGACTAGGCTTCGATGAGGACAGAGAAGGACTGGCTCGATAAACTCGATCGACGTGGATGTGTGTATTATATACCGAGTGCAGCTGAATACGATTCCGTCGGTGCGGAAGAAAACCGTGTTGATGTTGAGGTGGAGATAGGCGGTGCAGTGATGGAGGAGATATTCTCCGTTGGCTATGAGGAGGCCCGTTTCGAGGAACTTGTTTATTTGCTTGCGTCTTGTCTTCTTGATCATATAGTCCTCGATGGATAATCGGTCACGATGCGTGATGGCAAGACAAGGGCATATATCGACAACCCCAACATGCGGACCGCAACTCCTTTGTAACGGAGGATTGTCAAGATCTGCTTTGCGATATTGACATCGTGGATGTAACTTCATACACTTTGAGCAGTATGCCCATTGGCTATCTTCAAGTTGAGCGAGGAAGTTTCGTCGTAGATGATTCGTCGTATAGAATGGCTTGCCAGGGAGAAGATGTGGGAAATGAAGGATTTCATCGGAGAGGACTGATGAGAAGAGCTGATATAGCCCTTTACAGCTCAACGCGAGACAGTAATTATGCGGTGGATGTATATAGGAGAGGATTTGAAGGAGAAGTTCCATTGGGAGTTTGAACAGGATGGGTTCGTATGACTGTCTGAAGAGCCATCTGTGGCGGAGGATTTGCCAGTATCTGGCCAGATGCATTTTATTATAAATATAATTGAGAATAAGAAAAAATTAATTTGTGCGTTTCTATATATTGCGCGTTTTTATATAGGGGTAACTTTGATGTCATCCTATACAGACACAACTCCCGCACCAAATCATCCTTCAAGTCCTCCACATCCTCAATTCCTACGCTCAATCGAATCAAATCATTGTAAATACCCCCCTCCTCACGCAGCTCTCTCGACATACCCTTGTGCGTCATGACAGCCGGAATCTCACACTAACACTCAACTCCACCCAAGCTCTCCGCCAAAGTAATCAATCTCGACTGTGTACAGAACCTACCATCCGCCTCGCTGCCTCCCCAAACCCGAAACGATATCATACCCTCGCCAAGTCCATTGCGGTGCTGTTTGATCGCGATACGGCGCTGCGGGTGTGTCGAAAGACCGGGGTAATTCACAGCCAGAACATACGGCAATTCCTCGAGGGTTCGGGCGAGAGTTGATGCATTTCGCGACGCAGCAAGAGCGCACAGATGCAGGGTTTTTAGTCCACGGTGGGTGAGCCAGCAGTCGAAGGGGCTGGGGACGCTGCCTGTTGCGTTTTGGATGAAGGAGAGGGGGGTATGGAGGTCGGGGTTGTTGAATGCGCAGGACGTCCTCATGCATAGTAACATGCCAGGAGAGTAATTAGAGCATATCTACACTATGGCTGTTGATATACTTTGTCACAGAATGCAAGACGATATCTGCCCCATGGCGCGTGGATTCTGGATATACGGCGACGAAAACGTATTATCGACCATGAGAAGAGCACCATGTTTGTGCGCTATATCCGCCACAGCCTGGGTATCGACAAGCGATAAGGTCTGGTTACCCGGCGACTCGATCACGACCAGTTTTGTCTTCTCGCTTATCAAAGCCTCCAGTTCGGTTTCGATATTACTCGCAAAAGACACCGTCACGCCCATCGATGGCGCTACTTGTGTCAGGTATCGACGAGTGCCGCCGTAGAGACTCGACATGGAGGCTGTAATTGACGTTAATCTGGTCTTGTTACTTTCCATGACTAGTTTATAGAAATACCTTGCATGACAAGTTTCCATTAACACTGCATTCTACCATCTGATAGCACCTCATACAGACAAACTAATCAAGCCTTCTTGACATAAACACTCAGCATATCCATCCCCCTTCCATTAACATACGACCGCGCCGGCTTCATATACAGCGACCGCGTGAATCCCCCTTTCGAATCCCTCACAGCCTCATCCCCAACAATTCCATCACCCCCTTCCACGAGCAGATTCCAGTGAACACCATCCAATCCCCACGGTGGACCGGGAAGTTTTGGATCCTTCCACATGGGAAACTCGAGGCAGACTAGCTGACCAGTCGGGGCTAGGAGATCAGCCATCCGTGATGCCCACTGAGGGCGCATAGTTGGGTGGATGGCGCATAGGAACTATCATATTAGTATATCGTTCATTCAAGACTGAGGAATCAGGTGGAGAAAGGAACATACGGTATAATCATAAATAAGATCAAACTTGATCCCAGTATCCCAGTCCGACTTGAAAAAGTCACCTTGGATAAACACCACCTCGCCACGATCTTTCCTCTGCGCAGAGGATCTAAAATTATGCGCCTGAGGGTTGATGAGCTCATTCCTGGCATACTCCTTTGCAACAGATACTCCAGTCTCGGAGACTTCAAGGCCGTAAACATCGAACCCGTGCAAGGCGAGCATCACGACATCGTACCCTTTCCCGCAGCCCTGTACATGCTCAGTTTGACAAACACAAAACCAGAACACACGATGTAGATCTTACCGGAACTAAAGCCTTTTTCCGGTTTCCATTTTCGGCTACAGGATGGAATAGATCGCTTCTCTCTTCGATGAGGTCAATAAAAGCCGGCGAAGGCTTTCCTCGATCCCAGAGACCACTACTATCCGTGTCCCAGAGGTTGGACCATCCGTGGGAGTGTTCACCAATAGATCTATATCGAAGAATTAGTCTTTTCGCTATCGTTTAGTACAAGCAAATCAAACATACTGCCCCTGGAAATGCTTGACGAGGCGTGTCTGCCCCTCTGGGGGTTGGTTATTTTGCGATGACGTCATTACTCCATGGTATGCGGTAGATGTTTACAATATGTTGCAGATAGTCGACTTTATAGATTGTTGATTAGAAATAGTGATGATCTGGACAATGCATGTGGAACTTTCCTGTGATAGAAATGAGCGCCTTTGTGCGTCCCGAAAAAGGCAACAAATAAGGCGTCGGTCTTGGCAGAGGCAAACCAAATGCAGTAATGTCAAGGGTGTTGAATAGAGTTATATGATTACCAGTATAAACATAATCTGGACTGTTTTTTTGTTGCAGTCTTTTTTTTGGTGGCTTATAGCACATCCTTGCTCTACTCATACATATCTTTTAAAAGAAGCAAGATACAATGACACCATACCTCGGCCAACCCCTCAGCGACCCCATCGCAGACCATATCGGCACTACGCCTCTTGTCCTGCTGAAAAACCTCCCAGCCCCACTCGTCATATCAGTCTTATTGAATGACAAAAAGTGTGCTAATGTTGATTTGTTTGAAGTGGGATAGCGATAGCCGTGATGGCTGCGATCAAAGGGTACAAATGTATCATCACACTTTCAGAGAAGATGTCACTGGAAGAGGAACAGATCCTACAGGCACTGGGAGCCACAGTAGTACAGACACCTGCGGGAGTACCTATCGACGATCCAGATTCTATTCTCAGCGTTGCCAAGTGGTTGGGTCAGGAGATACCAGGATCTTGGATCTTGGATCAGTACAACAACCCGGAGAACCCTCGCGCTCACGAGTTTGGGACTGCAGAGGAAATCCGGAGTCAGGCTGAGTGGAAGGTGGACGTGGTGATTGCCGGAACAGGAACGGGAGGCACCATCACTGGTCTCACCTGAGGGTTGAAGAAGGATAATCGAGATGTATTTGCTGTGGACGTCGATCCTGTCGGGTTTGTCCTTGCGTGTCCGGGAGCCCTGAATGATCAGAAAAGCGAGTATAAAGGGGAGGGAATTTGGTATGACCTTGTTCCTGGAGTGCTGGATCAGGAAGCTTCAGATTCCTGGGTCAAGATGACAGATGAGGGGTCGTTTCGTACGGCAAGGGGTCTGATACGTTCTGAAGGACTGCTTTGTGGAGATTCATCTCGGGCTGCCTTTGCGGAGATGGCCCATTCCCTTGAGATGCATCTTGAGTTCAGCGTTGGGGACAAAACAATCGTTCTCGTGTTTCTAGATGGTGTAAGGAACTTCGGGCTAATCTTTCCTGAAAGGGAGCAGACTGGACATTTGTGTGCCAAGAAAGTACGAGTTGATTTGTCTAAAGTAGTTGATTTAAGGATGACATTCATTTTGTCGAGTTGCTGCTAGATATGTAGGCTCATTTATAGTGGGCTGAAGTAAAGTAATCATGATATACTTCCATGGCAGGATAAGCAAAGTTAAATCATGCTGGACTATATAATGTCTATTGGAAAAAGATGTGTGATTTCCCAAATAGCGTAGGTCAACTATTCGTAGGATCGACAGTTGAATATCAGATGACAGGTTACCTACATTCAATACCATTCTCAGGGATATTAGTTCTGGTATACCCTACCTCTTCAGGCTATCAAGAACACCCCCGCTTTGACGCGGCAAATAAACATAAAGTGACAGCGGAAAGGAGTTAAAATTATAATGGCCATCACTATCCATGAATACGATTGGCCGATCCACTGAATACGAGATGATCAGCCACACCTCGTGTTGAATTCGTCCATTTGTGGCAACCACTGCGACGTCTCAGCTATATAAAGCCAGAAGCCACATCCCCATTTCTCTCCCAACAAACAACCAAAATGTCACCTCCAGAAAACGACTCGAAGAGCGTTGCCTCCTCCGAACTCTCTGCCCATGAAGACCTCCCCGATGGCCGAATCTTCCATGTCTACCACACCCCATCACACTTTAACCTCACCATCCACGATGCCAACAAAAAGCAACTCTTCTACGTGAAGAACTCGTCTTTCCGAATCGGCAAGCCAGACGTGACGTTCCACGCAGGAGAAGACCAAAGTGCCCCCGTCGCCGCCGTATGCAAGTTCATCACCTTCGCGCGCCATTCACGCGTTGGCCTCGGCGACCCCAAAGACCCCAATAACATCGTCTGGGAGGACATGTACCGGAATACCCTGAAGAAGATCAGCTACACATACGAGACGTTACTCCCCGGAGAGGATGGGCACCACGAGCGGCGAACACTGAACTGGAAACGGACGTGCTCGTACGGTATTGGCGAGGATATGCCATCCAAGGCGAGCGCGAGAAACTTCAAACTGATCGACGAGGACGGGCGGTTGATCGCAGTGTTTTTGAATAACGGGCATAAAAGTTATCACAAGTGTGGCAAGCTTCAGATCAACGTGGATTATGGGAGTCAGTTTGACTTGATGGTGATGATTACGGGGATGTCCGTGTTGGAGAAGGAGAGACGGAGGAGTCGGAATAACAAGTAACGTGGCACTATTGTGTTTGATCTTCATGTACATATTTTTTATATTAATTGTTTCGTGTTATACTAAAGTAAGTGTTCTCTTTTCCGATTCGAAAAAGCTGGCAAAGCTATGCTCTTCGTCGGGCTGGAACGTAAAATGCCCTATTCGTGTGTATTGTTTGTGTCCATGCCTTTCCCTCTCTCGTAGTATTATTCCATCCCAATATTCCTCTTTTGTCGGAAAGTGGATTAATGCAGCCAGCAGCACCCCAGCGCCTTCATCTGGCATCTCGTTCGGATCGTCTCCACGGAGAACAGAACGACCTTTAAGCTGTGTTTTCCGCCATTCAATCTCTGCGCAAAACGCCGTGATCTTCAAACTTGCAAACGAGACTGGTCCGTACGGATGGTTCTCTTCAAGGAGGGATAATTCATATGATTCAGCCTCAGCCACTATTTCACTCTCCGGGGCGGAGAAGGGATTCACGATGAGAGCTCCGTTCATCGACGCCCAGCTCCAACTAGGGGTATGGCTGTCTTTCTCGCAGCCATCGTCACCAGCTGGCACGACGATCCGTTGCGGAGCCGTCTCTACTTCATCTTCATGACCCGCCTGCCAGTTCAGGGAATAAGGAACCGTTTTCCAAAAATGACCGGCGATATACACGTCGTCCATCGCATACGCCATCTGCGCAGCAACCGCCGAAAACGCCATAAACTTGTCCTTGTGCGGGAAAGTCAACTTGCGCTCTGTATACTCCTTCACGATATTCCACCAGACAGACTCGAGCTTCTCTCTGTCCGATGTATCCGGGATGGACTTTTCCAGGAATTGTCTCTCGTCCGTGGTATTCACGATGCCACCGCAGGGGAGGGTCTCGCTGGCGTTTGGCATCTGGATACAATCCCAGAAGAGCTCGCCACGGCCCAGACTGACGACGCGCGGTGAGAGGAGACGTTCTTGGAGCGCCCATGCTCTTGTGCCCAGGGGCTGGTCGTACAGTGCTTCTTCGTAGTATTTGGGCGATACTATCGTCCAGGTTTCCTGTCTGGTGGAGTCATTCCGGGAGGGGATTTGGATTTCAAATGGGGGTGTTTTGCTGGGGCGGCGGCCGTCGAGACAGCTTTCATCGGGACAGGATGCGGTGGAGAGGGAGAGGTTGACCTCGCAGTTGGAGTAGACTTGTTGCATGTTGACGCATTCCGATTGCCAGTCTTCTTTACTGCCTGGGCCGGCTTGGATGATGCACAGAGCGTCGATCCAGATGTAGTGGATCCCGAGTTTTTTGACTAACCGGACTGCTTCTTGGAAGGCGACAGGCAGGATGGTATATGGTCTGCCCTTTTGGAATTCGTGGAAATTCGACGCTGAAAGACACAGGAATGATGGGTTCTCGCCCCAGCAGTAGCTCAGCGCTGCATAGGGATCTGATAGGTTCATCTCAGCCGGCAGAACAAGACGCATGGAAGAGTCATGCAGCTCGAGTAATCGCGTCGGATATGAGCGCGGACGTGTATTCTTCGGGCACTGTTCATGCCCCCGTAGACACCCATGAATCCAATGCCTGGCAGCAGGAATGGCACTCTCGAGGTCAAAATCCGACGGCCGATCCCGAATACTAAAGTCGATAGGAATCGTAGAACTAGGCATAATCATAAACGACGACGAACTCCACGTCACCGGATCACTCAGCACAAAAACAACCTTGACAGAATAACACAAATGCGGCAATCGCTCAATCGTCCTGGTGATAATAATCTCATGGTCCTTCTTGGCATATTTCAACATCTCCTTTGGCGTTTTGATTGTAGAAGGCAGCAGGAATATGCACATATCGCACCCGCCCGGGCGTTGCAGATTCTCCGCCGGCGTGTCGGCATAGTGGTTCACGAACTTGATGGACGTCTCCCCGTCGTCCTTGACGAGGGCTTGCACCAACGCCGTGCATTTCAGACAGAGCATGCTGGATGTTGAATCTGGGTTGTGTGAAGTGGTGAGAATGCTGTAAACGCCAAGTCAGCGCCAGCTGAGCTGCTGGTGGGGATAGCCTGATTGGGCAGGGATCGCTGAGGGGCTGCTTAAGCGAGGCCACTAGAGGCGATAGTATCGAACGAACCATCAGATGAATTGAGATCTTGCCATGATGTTAGGATCGACGTTGACTGCTGTGCGGGGTTAGTGATGTTCTGTCTGGTAGCAGGGGTCTTTGCCATGTACTCCGTAAACACATTATATAGGACTAGGCACTGTTTATTGAACTCACCATAAGAAATGCGTTTAACTTGATTTACAGCATCTCTTTTGCTATGTAGGTATGCAGTGCTGATGAAGATCATCAATTGCTAGGCCATCAATAAATCCAATGAGTCACCATAAAAGGGGACTCAATCCATGATCAAGAACCCTGCATCGAGTCGATCTGGAGCCAATCACAAGGCAATTAGTGCAGCCTTATTCCAATTCTGTTCCTTCAAGCTGGCTTTTTCTGATGGATAATCAGAGACGGATACTTGAATATCCAAGATAACGATATTTTTGAATAACCAATAATTTCAATTTCAAATGAATAAACTGTTAGATAAACCTATCTTGATCCAGCTGAGGCTGGAATTTGGTCGGCTTTTTGCTTCTTTTTTTCAAGAGATGAGAAGGACCAGATGTTTTTTCACGATTAATAGATTCGACATGGATGAACAAGGCTGAGCATCAAATGAGAGTGCCACGTAACGGACCCTACTACTACGTGTACGTACACAGCAGGGCAACATTTGCCCGGCAATTCACAGCCTCGTTTTTTCCTTTCTATCCTTTACAGGAATGATCATTCCCATCTCAGCCACCATTCTATCTCTCATAAAGCCTTGTGAAGGCCCATCTTGATCAATAACTCGCTCACAAGTGAGTCATAGAACAATCAGCCGGTGGGTATACTTCCAAAACATCTGTCCAATGTCAAACTAAACCCAAAGCGAAATAGGTGACCAGCACATTCTAAACGTCAGCTACACAGTCACCCCATGGCTCTTTCCCAACTCCTCAATCCATCCGGTTTCGATCAGACCCGAGACGCAGCACCAAGTACACGGCAGATCAACATCCGCGACTTCAGCATTGGCTGGATTTGCGCCTTGGAAAAAGAATACATCGCAGCCTTGGAAGTACTAGACCATGAATATGGCAACAGCGATACGATCGCCAACTTCCTCCGAGCTAGAGGCGACAGGAACACATACACTCTCGGCCGCATCGGGAAGCATAAAATTGTGATTCTCTGCCCCGAGGCGAATACATATGGGCTGGTGCAAGCATCTAGTGTAGCGGCGGATATGCAACGCAGTTTCCGATCGATTCGATTCATCCTCATGGTTGGTGTGGCTGGGGGTGCGCCAACGGGGAAGAATGATGTCCGACTGGGTGATGTGGTTATTGGGACGTAAGTTCTTCCGTATAGGTTTGGGAAGGAGACGGTTGATGGGTTCAAGGTTACGGGCGAAGTTAGGGATGCTACGCAGCTAAAAGTCCATATCGCCCGGGGGCTGAGCATGGAACAAAAGATTGAGGAAATGACCGAAAAGTCAAGTATTGCTGATGATCGGTTTCGACGCCCGGGGAACGACACCGATAGCCTCTTCCAGGCAGATTATAGTCATTGCAATGGGTGTGACTGTCTAGATTCAAATTTACTTCTTGATCAACAGACGATCGAGAGACAACCTCGACAGGAAGGCAATTTGGTGCAAATACACCTGGGAAGCGTCGCATCCGCAGACCAAGTGATGAAGAACGCCAAAACACGCGACAGAATAATAGCATCAGCCAGCGACATTATGTGTTTCGAGATGGAGTCAGCTGGACTAATAGGCAAATTCAACTGTCTGCCTATCCGTGGTATTTGTGATTACTCCGACTCGCATAAGAATGACCTATGGCACGACTATGCCGCTGCCGCCGCTGCAGTGTGTGCAAAAGAGCTCCTTGCACTTGTTGAACCAGAGCAGTTGCCTGGGAACAGAGTTGAAACTGCCCCGAATGAGATAGAGAAGATTCTTGGTATCAGGTTTGTGGAAATGCAGAGGGTTGTCGAGGACACTATATCGTTGGTGGACCAACTCCATGCAATGGGAAAGTCTACTATTGAGAGAGGTCCTCGAGAGATGGAAGCTGCTGGAGATTGCGTTGTTCAATAAAAGTGTCATATAGCAAAAGCAGCTTAGGAAGTAATAACAATAGCACTCTAATTCCATCCTCATGGATATGTTTTCATTGGCCCAAAGTGGGTCTTGGCTCTCAATAGCGGTCTGTGCGACCATCCAAACCAATGGGACAGTCGGATAACGGGAGCGGGACGGTTCCGTGGGTCCACTAGTCCAGGTCCGCCCCACCTCATGATATCATGGCGAGAAGTTGGCTGTAAGTGGCGTTGCAGTATTTGTTCCTGTCTGAAGGTATCTACCTACCAATATATATCAGTTGATGATCCATTGCTCACTACTGCCTACTTGAATCAGGCCACAATTAGATGCCTATCTGGTCAGGTTACTCTGAGAGGATTGAACTAGCCCAGGATAGAAAGATACATGATTCTTCTGCAATTCAACCTACCCACCGTTCAAGATCTATAATTTGATATCGGATCCAGCCTGTGCCTATATAGATGTGTCCACCGAGCAGTTCGCCTCATCACCTTGCGCAATAGCGCAGCTCAGTGTGCACACTTTTCAAGATTCTTTCCATCTGCAGCTGACCCCTAACGGCAGTTGAATCGAAGTTGTCGGCACACTTATGACGGGTTACGGTACTGAGTTTGCTCAGGGCTTTCGCCTGCTTAAGTCTGAGAAAGTCATGGGATTGTTGGGATTGAACAGGTCGATTCGGCCAATATCGTTGACGTTGCGGCATCGGTGGAAACGAAAGAACCCACGCCTAGAGGTGATATTGAGCTTGCTGCTAGCAAAGTGCCGCCTCCGCGGAGGGGCCAAGGCTTTTGGCGCCCGTCAAAGATGTAAGGTTTCTGTCTTACCTTTTCTCGTCATTCATTGCCTAATCTGTCGTTTGTCAGGCTACCAATAAACGATGTAAGAGTGGACTATGGAGTATCCAGATATAGTTGCCAGAGGCCTTATTAGGCCAAAAGCGATCGAAATTTCTAGTCCAAACGTGATCTGCAACCCACGGAATCGGCCTGCAGCCACATTAGTTTTAGAAAAGAATATACCCTCTGTCTATAATCTAGACCATTCAAGTTCATTAACAAAACCATCATTTTCATTATTAAACGTAACATAGAATATTAACTCAGCCCGTAAACACACTCAGCCGAGTCTCGGCCCCTTTCGTGTAAACCGCCATGGGGCGATACCACGGCGTAAAGCCCACCTTCCATACCGTCCCACCACTGTCGAGCAGTGTTCTCGTCTCTCCGGAGTTGCGATTCACCAGTCTGACTGAGCCGTTCGCCTTGCCGAGCAGCACGTGATCTTTATGCGTGGCGAGCGAGATCACGCTGTCGTTATCTGCGGGAGCGAGTTCTGTGTTGTCGGTGCCTTCCAAGGACCATCTCCGTAGCATTCCCACGCAGTCTGCGGAGATGAGGTTATTTGCTTGTAAATCGAGATGGGTGATTAAATCCTTGTGGCCGGAGAGAATGGCAAGGCATGAGCTGGATTTATTAGTTTTTCCTTTTCTCTTTTTTATTTATTATTATTTTTTTTATCTGAAAGACGTACCCAGATTTAGGATCCCAGACGCGAATTTCCGTGTCGAAACTACCGGTAACAATGCGGGTTCCGTCGAATTGCAGCTCGAAAATCTGGCCTTGGTGGCCCTTTAGCACGTGCAGACACTCTCCGGTGTGGATGTTCCAGATACGCGCATCGTGGTCATAACTGCCAGAAACGAGCAGATCTTCATGAGCCTGCACGCATTTAACCGTCGCGCTGTGGCCCTCGAGTACTAAAATGGGCTCTGGTGAGTCCGAAGTCAAGTCCCAGATGCGGATGGTCGTGTCCCGACTCCCGGAAATAAGGGTTTTTCCGTTGATGATTTGGAGACATCGCACCGTCGAGGAGTGGCCTTTTAATGTGCGAATTATCGATCTGCCCCCCGTCAACAGCCATTCTGATAAATAAATAAATCCAGAAAAATAAATGTCTAGACTCACTTGGTGTCTATGTCCCATATTCGAATATTGCTGTCCGACCCGCCCGTCACGAGCGCATTTTCGTCCCCCCACCACGCAAGACTCCAGGTCGCATTCCCCTTGAGCTGTAGCGTATTTAATGTATTGTCTGAAAATCGATAGATGTAGATGCCCCCCTCTGTCGCAATCGCCAGATATTCATCGGTCCTCTCCCACGCAGTGATGGCCGTTTTATTCGTAAGCGTTGTCGTGACCGCAGGCTCCTGTATGGGACTGGGCAAACTCATTATGGGCTGATAAATTGGTTTTTGTCGTTGAAAATGAGTTTATTATCAACTGCGGGGAATCTTTTCTCGGAATGGAAAAACATTAAGGGGAAAAAAAGAAAAAGGAAAAAGGAAAAAGGAAAAAAAAAAAAAAAAAGAGTTTCAGGACGGATCATCGTTAATTCTAGGGCGATGGTTAAATAATCTTGGGTCGCGGAGGCTGTGCAAAAGGCAGCCTTACAACAGGCAGAAAAGCCCATCCCTGCACAGCTTTGATCCACATCAGCAGTTCTCATCATGTACATTAGTTTAGACATTTTATATTCTACTATATTATTCCATCTCAAATATATATGAAGTATCCAAGTATTTCACGTGATATATCCCAATTGTGCGACTGGTGTACTGAGGCAGGTAGTGGAAAAGGACAACTGTACAACACGGTATGAATAATACGATGATATGATATGAATAGGAATAATCCTCCGTCCAAACAGGCGATATAAGCTTATCGTCAGATCTTCGACTCCGCCACAGTCTTGACGGCAAATCCTCGACGCGGGAAATGCACCCGTAAAGTGCCACCACTCTTCTCCTCAACATCAAGGACAAACTCTCGCATAGACAGACCAACCAATCTGCCTCGTGTGGGATTGTGCTTTCCCCAGTCTGTTGGGCTTACATCAACAAGACTGTTGAGACGATACCCACATGGATCAGCCTGATCGAAGACCTCCTTTTCCGTGCGGAACGAAGCGCTCAGAATGGTTTGTCGTGCGGTGTCGCCATTGACTTTGCTCACTCTGATTGCGCGAGATTTTGCGGTCGCAATGGATACAAATCGAGAAATCCAGTCAAAGGTGCGGGGGAAGGTGTCAGGAGTGATATCAGTTCCTTTCAGTGCGCCGGGAATACTGACAACCCAGGCAAAGGGCCAGACGGCGTACAGGTCGCCTAAGCTGGGCTCGGATGTGCCTTGCACCCACTGCTTGTTATCTGCCAGCAAGACAGTCTCGACAAAGTGGAACTCCTGTCGCATTTTGGATACAGCCTGTGTGCGTCAGCGGATATACATAGATAATGGAATACACATACAAATGGACGAGTCAAGTTCATCTTTTTCTTATCCCAAGCTGCACCGGTGAGCTGCGCACGGTCACGAAGGAACTCATCCGTGAACAGATCAGACGGTAGCATCCCAGCGACAACATGAAAGAGACTTTCTCCACTCCATTGACGAAGAAATCTCTCAAATGCCGCCCCAGAAGGTTGATTGATCTGCTTTCCCTGTCCCTTGGTGCGCTCTTCCAGCTCATCCAGAATCAATGGCGTGTCGCAGAAAACATCCCTGTCAATGGCAGTCAGGGGAATGCGACGATATCCCACGCCCAGCCCAGCTACATCGGGACGAGGCATAGTCATCGGTTGAGACTAATTGGTTAGTATTGGAAGTCTTAATGGACATTCAGACTCACGCATTCTGTATAGTCAATTCCTCGCAGCGCGAGATACCATTTCACGAGTTGCGTAAACGGCGATCCGCCCTGCAGGCAGATTAGCAATTGCACGACATTATATCCACACCAGTGTATTCAAGACCTACATATCCATATACAATGATGGAAGGCATTTTCCTGAGGATGAAAAAGGTGAAATGTTTCAATTTAAAAGGTTGCCGAGGTTCTTATTTCTGGTTATCGGCCGAGGCCCACATGACTTTATCATGCTATGACATCATACCAGTCGATAGCAATTGTCTTCATCTTCTGCTTTTGGTGTTTAGTTTTGAAAGCGGGGTTTGTCGTTATTATCTAATGTATTCATGAGTATTATTACTATTTGAAATAAAAGTGGGTGTGCGATAGTAGTTGGGTAGCCCTGTTATATATTTTGTAGCGAGGAAGGTGTCTAAACGCGTACTAGAAAAACAACTGAACAAAACAAACAAGTATCCGAGAATTGGAATGATTGCTAAATAACTACTCCACTGGCCATTATATCACGATTGGCTACGGAGATAGATATCCGGGCCACAGCATATCCCATTGCGGAAATATAGAAAATTAAGGTTACTTTGTGCGGTTGCTTCATGCGGTTTTCTGTGATTGGAACTGTGACGAAAGCCTTCCGGGAGCATTCTTCAAATTATTTAATCTTTGACACTGCTGAATATAGTCCAATGAGAATTCAGAGATCAAGTAATTAAACCTGAATCCCTATTAATTTGTCGCTTTGACTGCAAAGCTATATCAATTACGAAAAAAGGTCAAGTATCGATCGAGTGATGTATTAGTTTGCTATAGTACAGTTACAGAATCATTCAGTCTGTTTCACATCAAATGCTCCTTCTGAACAGAGTCCACCTTCTCCTCTTTATCATGCCCCGGCCTCGAAAAGACCGCCCCAAAGAAAGACAGAATACTATTACTCCGAATCAACATGCAGAAAAACAGCGACAACCCTGTAACCACAATTTCATCTCTGACCGCATCGCTATATGCCCTTTCACCCATAAACTCAATATTACCCATTTTGCGTACAGCCCACACATTCGCCGAAAACCGCGCAACAGGCATCTGCTGCTCATCAACGCAGACAAAGTTCCACGTTTTCAGACCACAGTTGCTCGTCCATGTCATTGTAACTGGCGAGTCTGTATCTGAGAACGCGTGCGAGTCGTAGGTGTAGTGTGTTTTGAAGCGACGTTGGGCTTCGAGGATGCCTTTTCTCCCGTGGACTTCGTAGTCGGTGTTTATGCTGAAGGTGTGGAATGTAGACGTGCCGATAGTGGAGTCATTTTGGGGGAATTTGAAGATTAAATGCGGCTTTTTGATGGATTGCCAGTCGACGATGTAGAGAGGGTTGGAGTTGGGGTTGTTGAGCTCGGTGATGAGGGTTTTGAATTTCTTCCATGAGAAGTCGACTTTGAGAGTGCGACTGTCTGCGTTGGGTGTGGAATCCATTGTGTTCATTGTATGACATAGATAGATAATATTGATGGAAACAGGGCATTCAACTCGTATAAATACTTTGCTTCATCATATTTTGAGGCGCAGATCTATCAAAGGCTGCTCTGATTGGCTGATCCGCCTTTCCGTTTTGGGTTGTATGTGCCGCTGGCCAATCAGAGCGCGTTGTGGTCAAGCTTGGCGATGATGTCATTCCCTCCAATGGGCTATTTGAACTTTATTGTTTTCTTGAAGACAAGGCTGACTGGGTGTGAAATTATTATATCCATTTTTTTGGTAATTATTATTATATACATCCATTATTATACACCAATAAATCAATTAACCCAGTTCATATCGTTGATTCGTCGGCGCCTCCTGCGGTGGTTGAGCATTTGGCCCCAATTCCACCGGCACGCTGTTCTTCACCATCGATGGATCAGCTGGCTTAGCTGCTAGAGATGCCTGATTCTGAGACTCAGCAGTACTCTGAGCAGCAGCAGCAGCAGCAGCAGCATTGCGTCTCCGCCTCAAAACAAGCACCCAAGCAAGAGCACCAATGAGAATAAGCCCCGCAATAGCACATCCAACCCCGATTCCTGCCTTTGCACCGGTAGACAGACCAGAGTCTGAGCCCGAGCCATTCAGCGGTTCCCAGTAGCCGTTCCATGTCTGTTCCCAAGTACTGCGCGATGCTTGGATCATGGTATCGTTGGGTTCGATGCTCTGGACAGAGGATATGGGATATCCTGGGCCTGGGGCTTGTGCGAGAAACCAGATTGCGTCGTTATTGGCATCTTTCCAGTTGACACCAATGAATGCTGCTTGGAGGAAGGCGCGGCCGAGGATATAGGTGTCATCGTCGGAGGCGAAGCAGGGGAAGTAGGAGGTGTTGGCTGAGACGAGGGGTTCTTGGAGGGTGAGGTCGAGGAGCTTAAATGGGACTTTGATGGTGGTGGTTAAGCCGGCGGTGTTGTTGCCGTAGAAGGAGAAGGAGAGATATGTTGCTGATGTGGTGATGTCTTTGTACTGGCTGTCGTCCGTGTTCCAGAAGTATAGGCCCAGGCTTTCGTTGTACGTCACAGGTAGATCGGCGGTGATGGCATCGCAAGTCGCCTTGGGGAGATAGATGTACGGTCTGACAGGGTCGACGGTAGCAGGCTGCGCAGACCCAAGCAGACCATCCTTGGTGGTAAAGTTGCTGAATGGCGAAGATCCGGCCGCAACACCAATACCAATATCGATCATCTGGATTCCCAGTTCGCCACTTACCCCGGTTGTACTCACGGGCTGGGCGCTCACATCGCCCAGCAAGCGGCTCTGGTCAAATCCTCCCAGCACCAGCGAGCCATCGATTTTGAGATTGACAGACCCGATATGCATCCCATACGAGTACGACGGGATAGACTGCCCCCCACCAGCAAAGTAAAGCCCGGCAGCAATCATATTCATCTGTTTTCCATTCGTGGTGTGATAGCGCTGTGGTGCTCCCAGCGCCAACGTTCCCACCGAGACTGGATACGCTCTTCCATTCGGATATGTCTGGTATGTGTCATACAAGGCACTGATGCTGACATTGTCGACCTTGCGCCCAAAATCAATCCGGTCGGCGAGAGCCGAGAATCGCCTTTGCCCGGGCACGTTCCAGGTCTGATCCATCCACGGGCTCTCTGACTGATGGGTCTCGGTAGTGGAGGCGTTCATGTTGAATGTGCCGGCGCGTTCAGCGTAGCATGTTTCGGAAAGTGTCTTATTATCGCAAATCTGGTCAAGAAAGATGCTGCTGTCCCATTTATCGCCAGGATAGAGATCAATAGCCTGGTTCTTGCTGCCCACCTTGACTGTAATCGCCTGCCAGGGACCATCAGGGCCGTGGGATGTCTCTGACCAGGTAACAGTATACGGTCTAGTTGCAGCATCAACACTCCCAACTAGAGCCAGAAGCCCCAGCAGAGCCGAGGAAAAGGAAAGACGAATCATGTTTTGTCACCAAACGAGCGTGAGGGTAAACATGAGTACGGCCGACCGCGCAGAAAAGGGTCTGGAAGAAATTAAAAAAGAGACGAGAGGCTGACTTGGGCGGAATTAACGTGGCTATGAAAGTCTGGGCATTTTTATTTTCAGGGTATCACTGCAGACTATTCTGGGAAGGATTGGCTGTGGTGTTGGATGAGGGAGAATGGCGCGCTGTGATTGAGTTGGGGGATGTTTTGGCCCCGCTGGGATTGGATGGTATAGGCAGTGATGGACACAAGGCTGGGGTGGGTGGTTATGATTGGACGCCATTTTGCATGGCATCTCGTATCCAAGGATGATCAATGGCGTTGGGAGTTCGTTTAATCATGCTGGATAATGGCATTATCTGTGATAAACAACTGCTTACATGTCTAGTACACGTTAAAATGATGTGAGAATGGACTTATTTTCATGACTATAGCTTATTTAGGATGAGACATGAGACATGATAATAGTCAATCGACATCCTTGGTATTTGATCAATCAAGACATCGCTTAGAGCCAAATGGCCATGGATAAGTACAGTTCAAGCAAGGAGAACTGTTTGCCAAGTTAATTAGGCTGCCTGCCTTACCCCAAGGATGCACAGAGTATGCCATAAAGTTACTCCACATACACAAGTCATCAAGCTAGGATAAGCTGACTGTGGATCGACAAATGTTCCACAGTTATAATATGGTAGCCTATTGAACTGCTATGCCTGATGAAAGAGTAGATTTTGATGGACTACTATGTGGACGTTGATGGTAGCTAATGTATAACCATCCCCACAAAGGAAAATTAAGTATATGTGTCTGAGTGTATTGCATAAATAACCTATGTTCGCAAAAGACGAAATGATCTAATTAGATTTTCCTATGCATGCCGCTCGAGGGACCTCTTCGAAATGGAATACGGCTATTCGAACCCCCGTCTGTTTATCAAATTCTTATACAGGGATATCTAGATTGCCTCGATAAGATATAATTATTATAGATTCATGTCTCAGTTAGTAGCTCGAAGAATCATTGGCCGCGACGTACTGGGGAGCTCACTTGTCCAAGTCTCTCCTGACAACTTGACTTAGTTTGCTGATGTTTCATTTAGCTTTCAAACCGAACTCCTTGGCTATATCTACTAGAACTAGAACTCCAAATTTATAGCTATATTACAAATGGGGTTTCATTACGGGCAATGATAGAATATGGTGCCAGATACAGCTGACTATATACCTCTATAACGTAACCATGATAGACAATACTATTTTTGTCTCCAGTGAATGCTCCAGGCCTAATATTATATGGAGTGAGTAGAGCATATTCACCGGTTCATCTAAAGATACCAGGGCGACAATCATCCATGTCTACTTATCTATCGCGTTATCTCTGGCATCACTTTAGCATGGATTCGGCAATTCCTCGGCTATGAGTCACCCCGCACCATTGCCGACCTGACAATTTCACCCATCAGCCTTCCATCGTTTATCATCTAAGAAACCATTTTATCCAGAGCCAAAATGCCTACTCTACATGAAGCACCAACCATCACGAGACGAGGACCAGAACACGGCAAAGAAGCAGCTCAGGTGCTTTCTGGCGCTTTCTCCAAATCGGCCTTTACCTCATGGCTTATGCGAACACCCGAGTCCACCTGGACCGATGAGATACCGGCGAACGTTCTAGATACTTGGTTCAAGAAGAGCGTTCCAGAGAGAGTCGGACATGGGGCCGAGTTGGTAGAAGCGGGGAATTGGGCTGCTGTTGCTATTTGGTATTTTCTCTCTCGATGATTTATTAAGAATTATATTGACGTGGAAGGTTTCCTCCTGGTGTGAATATGCCATCAAATGGCCCAATTAGTCCGCAACTCAAGGAATTCCGCGAGATATTTGGAGCGGAGAAGAAACATCACCTCCAAGGCCAGAAGTATTGGTATCTGAATATCATCGGAAGACATCCTGAACGAACTGAAAAGGGTGAGTATTATTCTCTATAATGTCAATTTAGGAGCTAATGTAGTAGGCGTCATTCGAGCTCTGATCGACCCATACTTGAAACGAGCACAAGAAGAGGGCGTTCCCGTATGGCTTGAAGCAATCAGCGAACATGGACGACAGGTCTATGAGCATTTGGGGTTTAGAACAGTAGTGGAACGTCGGATAGGAGTTGGAAAGGCGAATGCAAAGGGTGAATATGAGGAGAATGGTGAGGGATTGATGGTGTATGGGATGATGGTTGATGCGCCTGCGTCTCTATGGAAGAGGGTGTATAACTATCTTGTATAGGAATCTAGATAGATGCATAAAAAGGAATCACATGCTACTTCATGGCTGAATATCAGGCTCTGTTTAGCCTTGTGTAATTGGTTCTGAGTATAGATACACTACTGCAACTAGAAAATCACACGCACACATTGTGCATAACGGATGAGTTGTCATTTCAAAATATCCCCAAGTATTTAAGCCACTAAAAATTCCTACCACGTCGCTCAACCAGACCTCTACCTTTGTACAGAAATAGAAATCGGATGATCAAGAGCATCGAAAAATGGGCTCTGACAATGTCCAACGTGCAGCAGACGCACTGACATATATGGCTGATAAGGATTTGGCGAGAGGGGAACGTCGCTTATTTGCCTACGAAGTCGAGATGCTCGAAAACAACTACAAGATAATAGCCCAATCAGAGAGGTTCAAAGAGCACCTGGTGCATTGTCTGCGGACGGCTTTACAAAGGCACAACTACGAAGTCGCGGTGTGCCTGCTGGATGGAGCTCTGCCAGATGATTCTTTTTACATCCGAGCCGGATATCCTTCCTTGGATCCTTTCTAAGAAAACGGGAGTGCCCGAATACTATGTGAAAGAAGATAAAGATATGATCAGTGTGGTTAGACGTTTGGTATCCTGTGGAGCACAGTTGAAGGCCCGCGACGACAAAGGGCATACGGCTCTGTACTACGCTTGCCATCTTGGTTATCTCGAGATCTTCAGCTACCTCATGGGTGTGGGTGCAGGTTATTCAACTGTGCATCTAAGAGGTAATAATAGAAACTCAAAAAAGGCGGAGATAGAGTGACCCGCGCAAGGACTGGGGCAAAACAAAATTTGCTACAGGTTGCGCTTACCACCTACATACGTATTGACGTGCAGATGTGCGTGCAGATGCAGGTTCAACCTATCCCGAAGCGAGGTCGTGCACACCCGTGGCGCGTTCCTATTATAATGCGCCTCTTACATACAGGACTCCCAGTTGACTGTCGCGATCCAGACTTGGTTACCTTCTTCTATATATCCTGTTTTGAAGGCGACAAAACCAGCGTTGACAAGTTTCTCGACATTGGGGTCGATGTCAACATAGCCCAGAGGTCCACTATCTACAAGAGCTTCCTGCTCGGCTCAGCACTCCATGCGGCTATCGCCGGTGGCCATGCATCAATGGTTGAGCTATTGATACGTCGTAACGCGGATGTACATTCACAGCGTCATTTTAAGAACTGCTACGGATTGACTAGTGAAGGGAGCTTCACCCCATCTACGATTCTCTGCGAATTGATGGTGGAGAAAAAACATCCACCGGACATTGAATTTAGGCCAATCTGTGAGCTCCTTCTCAAGGCCGGGGTAAGTGATAATAATCGAAAGGCCATAATGCTCGGATGTGTCAGAGTGGGCTATGTGGATATAGTTGAGAGATTACTGCAGGAAGGTTGTCGAGTGGATGAAGTGCCCATCTGCGAGAACATAGAAGGTATCCGGCTTCTATTAAAACATGGAGCCAGAATTGACTCTGAAAAAGCTCAAGAACAAGCCATCGAAAAGGGATACGTGGTATATTCAAAGAGCAGATGATCCCAATAGACTACAACACAGAAGTGACCGAGGTTTACCGAAAGTTTACGGAATGCTATATTCGGCGATACAACAGAATTGATATTCTTCACTGGTTTGGACCGCGAAAACCCTTGGATGGGCTTTGTTCGTGGGTTCCTGATTATGGCCTCTCGGGACCGGCGGGGATATTGCCTTGGCTCAGTGAATCCGTTTACCCGCGAAGCAGAGCTCATTTCCGATTCCGTGAAAAGAACCTCGTCATCAAAGGACGATCCTTAGCGCTGCTTAGAGAGGTCGGGCGTGAGTTAGTGCCAGATGGTCAACATATTCCGGGCAGTGAAGGATTCACCCGAGTGCTCTACGAGTGGGAATCACTCGCAACGAAAATCCAATACAAAGGCTGCTGGCAGACAACCGCGTGCGCCTTTAAGGAGACACTCAGTGCCACAAAGCATGAAACGCGCCGGGGTGGTTCCACAACATTAGAATTCGCTAGTTGGTACGATTTATACGGCACGGGGGTTGTGGCCGAAAATGACATTGATTATTTAAATGCCGCGCGGCTTACTATCGAATGGCGCAAGAAAAATGTCCTGATGCATGCATATGGACAGATCGAGAAAATATATGCTCGATTGATGGAGCATGCCTGCTACGGCCGAAGATTCTTCATCACAAATACATCGATGGGGCTGGCACCACCCCGTGCTCAGCCGGGAGATCAGATTGTCTACCTCTCTGGCGGATGGTATCCGTTTATACTGCGAGAATGTGGCGAGGACCTATATGAGTTGATTGGGGACGGTTTTCTGGAAGAGTTTGATCTCAAACAGCCGATTGATTGGGACCAGGACCAGGATGTAAAGGAGTTTACTATCTGCTAGATCACATGAATGAATAATCAATATAGATGTGGGAGACAACTTTTATGGAACTTGCATTTCTATTACACTGATACAAGATTCCTTTTTATGTGTTTTCTCTTCTATATCTACTATATACAACTACAGCTTCTCAGCTGACTCGTGCTTAAGCATGACCTTGGATCAACCAATAGTTTGCCAATCTGCCAACTCTTTATACGGACAACCATTCCAATCACAAGTATTCTACATCAGTTAGCATCACCACCCAACCTCCAAAATAAGATATACTCACCTCATGAACTTTCGTCCCCCACCACGGAATCTTATCCGCAGCCCCTGTATACGTGATAGCAAAGTAAATCACCACCGCCGCCACAGCAACCGAACAATCCAGCGCAGAACTCAAAACAAAGTTATACCTCTTCCACCAGAAAAAGTATTTTCTCTTGATAATGACCGAAAACGCCAACCCCACAATCGCCCAACTACTATAATTCGTGCTCGTCGCCGGCGGAAGCTGCGTAAGACCACCCAGCATAGTAGAGAAAGTGAACAGAATCTGATATCCATATCCCAAGTCTTTTCCGTAGAAATACAGCTCTTCGATGAGAATGTCCGCACTGAGATGGACAGCGATACTCAAATTCGACATGATGTATATCAAAAGATGTTCCTTTCGATTAAATGGACCCGGATTCAAACGCAGTTCACAACCAGCAACACGCAAAGTCCAGTCTGGAAGGACCTTTTCCCAGAATTTACCCACGGGATATGCCAGGAACAAAACCAACGTTGCTTTCAGTGTAACGGTAGGGTATCGGAACTCGAAGAGGGTATTCACACTGCATCCGACCAGGCAGAAGACGATTCCAATAACCCACATACGGATAGTAGAGCAGGGAGCATCGGGCTCTTCATCTTCTTGGTGGACGTTGATGCCGGCTGCGGATAGACGGTCTGTGATATCGGAGTCGCTGTCATCTATGATGGTTTCATTAGCATAGATCAAAACGGTAATCTCAAAGAGTTGGGAACCTGTCAATATCTCGTCCTGCTTGGTAACACCATCTTTCAACTTGGTTGATTCCTCAACCACAGCAGATTTTTCCGCCAGCAAAGGGGGAGTGGAATGCATCGGGTCTACCGCTTCCATGATGGCCATGACAGAGTGGTCATGAGTGACTGGAAGATGGAATAGATTATCAGATTGATGAAACTTTAGATTATCAGATCACGGCTTTATAATATCAGATCGAGATTAAGATGAGATAGCAGAGCTGGTTGTCATGCGATCAAAGTTTTATGGGTCTCATTTCGGGAACGTCCATGATGCTTAGCTGGGATGAAACCTGTTCACTCGACTTTTTATCTCCCTCAGGGAGTCATGCTACTATGCTACATAGTAAAACACATGAATTCATTTACATTCTACTCTCATGATAAGAGAATACATCTTACTTATACTAGAACCTGCCTATGCACTTCCCATTCATGAGTTTTTCTTCTATGCAAGATCACCATCCATGTTTTTCGTAGAAATACCCAAAGCCAACGTGGATCTCTTGAGCAGTACAAGGTCTGAACGTTCTCCCGATGCTTCCCGAACTTCCCTTGTCTGCCAGGAAACAGAGAAAAGGAGGCTGATCCCTGATAACCGAGATGTGGACAGCCGCACAACCCGGAGCAAAAAAGAACCAGATAAAGGGCTGAATTAAGCAACCGCCAGTAAAACTAACCCCCACATCGGACACCAGATAAGCAATGATGAATGATGAACCCTGGGAAATAGGGCTGACGCGGCATTTAAATCTAGCCGTTGATCAGTTCTCCGTTGACGCGTTGAAACTTGAAAGGGTAGCCGAGCCGTCAGGACTCCACAGCATATAAGCCCTATGGGAACTGGGAATTCTGAATGGGCCAATCGGGATTCCCAAGTGGAGTTGGTTTTATTGCTAGAAGCTTAGCCAAAGCTTGGGTTTAACGGGATTACCCTATGGCTCCGTACGGTCTGTCGCGAATTTATGGTGTCACATAAAGTAGTATCATGCTTGGTGTGCACGGATGATAGGATTATGATGTTGTATGGTTGATGCCTAGTATTTCTCTTGCTCTTAAGAGTCATTGTTGGACAGGCATTGGTATTCTAATTATGAGGATGGTGAGTGATCAATCTATCTGCTACATCGTATGTACATCTGACCTTTCAGTGGAGTCTCAATCACTCGCGTGGGACAGACTTCTATCCGTGCAGCTTTTCTCTTTCTCATGACATAAAATCTCCGGTAAAGAAGTCTGCGGATACTCAGCGTGATCAGATAGAAACTGTTGGTCAAAGTACCACGAATACCATGAAGTATTATACTATGTGGCGTAAGGATGATGATTACAGTTCTACAGTCTTTGAAATGGTAAGTGATGCCATCTGGATACAATTATAATTGCTGAACGTCTATAGAAGGTGACAAAAGACCTCGACTCAACTTCGACTTCAGAAATACATGATGCCCCGAGATAGGCAAAGGGGTTGCCTCGTACTATGCCGCTTGCAGTAATCGGACCGTCTACCTAACAGGGAACTG
Organism: Aspergillus sp. 'subgen. Cremei'; assembly: GCA_019976455.1. NCBI lineage: Eukaryota > Fungi > Ascomycota > Eurotiomycetes > Eurotiales > Aspergillaceae > Aspergillus > Aspergillus sp. 'subgen. Cremei'. Next base: position 2,622,654 of record JAFBMR010000005.1, read on the forward strand.
TTCTTCTATTCTCCTCAGGTGCGAAGTACTGCAACAACGGACACTCCTATAATAACAGGCTACCATTCTGTATACATCAATATAATAAACGAGATATAATATCTGTATATTGGTGCGGGGTAACTGCTCTGTAGCAAATTAAACAATGCACCGTAAGCCCAAAACGGAAAGCACATTCCGAACATCCAACGGCTATTCCTTCTTCAGCCGCAAATCTAGCTCTGCAAGAAATGCCTCATGTGCTATCAAGATAGCGCCAAATGCGCAAAGTGTCAAAATATGGGAAAAAAAAACACTTGCATAAACTAATCAGATCATGCATTGCTTGCGAGTTTCATACCCTGGTTGTTTATCTTCGTGTGTATTTCCCTAACCCGCAATGATTTGCACAGACAGGTGCATTTTCCTGTTGTAGAACAGAGTGGGGTTGCAGCCTTCCAATGATGCTTTTGTCCGATGTGGCTGCATAAACGGCGTTCTTTAAACTTTGGGTTTCCCGCTTATCAATCTGTTTATCAATCAGGCTACTGGACATTGTCTACTGCATTAGAGTTGGCATTAATTTTCATGCTAGCCAGTACGTTGTCGTGATCGTCGAGACCCTGGTGTGTAATTCGCGCCTGCAACGCTGCAAGGGTGCGACATTGTTTCCTTCTCACCGAGAACTAATAACAGCAGTCGGTGATATAGACTGTTTATCGTGGGGAATTCCCGGATGAACGGCTATCGCATCCAGGCTCCAGACAAGAAAGACTTGAATGAATGGCGTAAAGGTTTAACCCTAAATTATCAGATGCAGATCACAGTGGGATCTTCCAAAAGCTTATCCTGGACAGAAGCCGTACGCGACCCAATGATGGGCTTTCGTATACGTCGCCGAAAGGACACATGATTGACAGGGGATCGTCAGCCTGCATTCCATCCGCCAGGAGAAAACCAGCCGTTTTCTTCTGCCGTCAAGATAAGATCTGTTGTCTGGCCGGCTTTTGTGAGCTGTCTTCAGATAAAATATACTTTCCGCAATGGATCCATCGACTATCGCTCGACGGCAATGCAGGTACACTGATTGATAACGTTGTCTTTAGACTAATACTGACTTGTGTTATAGCAACTGTGGCACAAATGCCACGCCCATGTGGCGACGGTCATCAACAGGTGAAACCGTCTGCAACGCGTGTGGTATCTTCATGAAAGGCAGCAAGACTCGACGGTCACATAAAAAGCGTCCAAAGCCTCTTGCCAGTCCAGAAGAATGCTATGCTGCTGGTCGGCCTGCTTATTATGGGCAATGTGAATATCAACACCAGGCTCGACCTTTTCAAATCACACAATACCCGCCTTCACCTCCATATCCATCGCCATCTCAATCTTCATACCCGTATTCCCCAGGATCCAGCACCGTTCCAATGAATGATGTTGTTCTGGGTGGGTGGTGCTATAATTGTGGCACAACCACGACCCCTCTCTGGAGACGGGATAATGACGACAATCCCATCTGCAACGCGTGTGGTATGTTCCATCCCATATATTCATTATACTCCACTAATACACACAGGCCTCTTCCTCAGATCTCACAAGTACCATCGACCACGCGTAATCTGGCCGACCATTATCAAACGGCGCAACCGTGCTGTGCCAATTGAACTACAGAGGAAACAACAAGCCCAGGCAGTCCTAGAGGCTTCACAGGCCTCACGAATACCGGAAGCACAATATAATCCCAACTATTATGGACCTAGCCTACCGGTTTCTCCTCCAGTCTCACCGCCAGTTTCGCCACCAGTTCATCAAGGCTTTCCCTCTCATGGCTATGCGCCTATACAACCTCTACCCCAAGATCATCGGCAATCCTGGCCAACATATACATTTCCCCTCAGAGCTGGGAGGGATACATGGCCGGAGCCTGGAAGTATTGACGGGAATGTTCCCGGCGTGAAGGACATTCATTTTCAACCGGCAAAACTGCCCTCGATCAAATTCTTACTAAGTTGATGATATCTGTAAACAATATATTTGAATATATTTGCAACGATTTCCCTACAAAGGAGGAGGGTTCAAATCTAGTCCCTCCACGGTCAACTTGAACGCATCGTTACGCGAGTAGCTTCCTGCCACATCCAGATCGAGCTTTCCTCTGTCACAATCCTCCAGGTCGATCTGTGAGATAACCAGGCCGTCATTGTTGACTGATGAGTCTGGTGCATCATCTGTCGATACTTCCCAGATGGGCTCACCGATCACGGCGCCAAGAGGATCGACGATGCAAGAACCGCCGCGGGAGATGTAGTGGGAGCCTGGAATATGTTAGATACAACTGACATGGAAGAAAAAATTGGCATACCTTTCTGTTCCTCTGCTGCATGATTCGTGATCCACTCGGGCAACTCGTTGTATCTGACAGACTGGTTGCAAGACAGCACAAATGTGCGGCCTTCAGCTGCAACGGTTCTCATCAACGGCAGCCATGTATCACGGCCGTCAGCGGTGGGAGCAAGGTAAAGATTGACGTTCTGAGAATAAAGACTCTGTCTCAGCAAAGGCATATAGTTCTCCCAGCAAATAGCACCGCCAATAGTCAGCGTGACACCGTCAATCTCAGCCGTCACAGCCCGCAGTGTTGACGGCGATCCCTGCGCCCAAACCAATCGTTCCGAACCAGTCTATATCATCAGCAATATTCACTCAAATAGACAGACAGAACATACAGGCATCACCTTCCTTCTTTTCCCCAATACCCCCATCCTCGGATCAACATACACCAACCCACAATACAAACTCCCCCAGCCCTTTCCACAACCCCCGTAGCAATAAACACCCCCGTTTCCCTCGCAACTCTCTCCAAAAACTCCCTCGTCCCATCACCGCGATACTCCTTCCCCTTCGCAACAGGAAGTCGTCGCTCAATCCAATCCTCGCCCGCCCCAGCAGGCGTATCACCCAGGTCAACGGCAGATTGGAAATAGGCGAGGAATTGGTCACGGCCGTGTGGGGCGCGTGCGCCCACTGAAGCGCCAAAGTCGCAGGTTCGTGGATAGCCGCCGAGATAGGCTTCGGGGAAGAGGAGGAAGCGGACGCCTTGGGTTGCGGCGTGCTGGGTGATGCGTTCGAGGGCGGAGAGGGTGGTTGGGAGCGAGGAGAGGGTGCGGGCTTGGGCGACGCCCACGGTGAGGGTTTTGGGCATTTTGTTGGTTTCTGAAGGGGGTTATATGAAATTGAGAGAATAAGTAATTGAGGTTCGTTGCATTGATGCGGGGAAATACTGGAGTTATATATTTCCTGTCGGAGCTTTTTCGCCGCTGATTCTCCGATGGGTCAAAGCCCGAAGAATCGTTTGCGTACAGAATGCAATTCAATGATAATTAGCATTTTCATAAGACCAGGAGATATAATTTAATGATATTTATACCTATACCAATGAAACCGCACACCGGCACACACAAATACTTGAAGGCCTGAATATATTAGATTGAGACTTCTATGCGTCGGAGTACAAGCGGCGAAAAACTCCGATGCTGCGTCAGCCATCCAAAGAAGCATGTATAAAGATGCCAAAATGCTCTGAAAAGTCGGCATAGTATGATAGATTGTCACTGTTCCCTCTATACTGTCCCTAGATAGCAATATAACGTTGAATTAATGGATTCTATACATCTTCCCATCTACATTCTCTGAGAACAAATCACCTGACCATTCCCAATACAGTATGCGCTAGCCCCAATTAGGAGTAGCCCCATTAAATTTCGGATGCCAGAAAATGCAGGATGAAAGTACACCCTTTGAGTCATTATTAAATAGCACGCTAATGGACTATTCAATGTCGAGTTCAACCGAGTCGATGTGAACAATGATTATATTTCAACTAGCATGAGCAGCTTGAGAAAACCTACAAAAAAGCAGACAGTCACAGCCTGTCAGCGGTGTCGCATTCGCAAGCAAAAAGTATGGCTGAACTTATATATACATCACAATATGTCCTAATCTAGAATTAGTGTAACCGCAATCGACCCTGCGATAATTGTGTTCGGGCAGACGCAGGTAGGGACAAGTCCTGTGTACATGGTAGTCGCATAAGCTAAGAAATTGCAGTTTGTATTTCCAATGAAGGTGTATCCAAAAGGGCGCGTGTAAATGCAGAGTATGTTAGTATCTTGATATTTACATTCGTTGATCTGACCGTAAAGATATGCACATACGCTGGAAAAGCGCGTACGCGAGTTAGAGGGGCAGATACAGCAGTCAAATTTGAATAGTGGCTCAACACAGACAGCCCATCCCGAAGGTTCGACGGAACAACGATCCCATTCTCCTACTAATCAAGCACCACCGGCCACAATCCAGGCGTATTGCCGGGAAAATTTAAATTACTCCATCGCAGCTCTTAATCCAGATATTGCGCAACAGCGGAGAGGATATCCCACATTTTCTGATCATACTGAGCATGATCTAATCCAGACATACCTCGAGCGTGTAAATCCACGGTATCCATTCCTACATCAGGATACATTCAAGGAATGGTATAGCTCCTGGAAGGGTAATAGAATACTTTCAGATGAAGGGAAATGGAAATCATTCTTTGTGAACATGGTTAGTCCTGTCTTACTATTAGCATAAGTCCACAAGCTAAACCTTCAGGTATTCTCCATCAGTCTCTTGATTGCTCCCCAGGTATCTCCAGATGAAATGAAGCTCTCTCAGGTATGACACCAGATTCTTAGCCAAGCCTATATTTGACGATATAGACTCTATACTTCTATGCAACATCATCACTTGGGTCTGTCTTGGCCAATCCAGACCTTGTCCTACATGTTCAGGCATATCTCATGTGTACTCTCCATGCTCTCCATTCTCCATCTTCGCAGACTGTTCTTACTATGATATCTGTCACTATGCGCAGCTGTGCTGTCGCTGAGCTACATCTTGCTACATCTGAGCCTGATACTACCGATGCCTCTGCTGCTCTCAATATACAAATCCGACGCCGGATATTCTGGTCTGCTTATGCTATTGATCGGCTGGTCAGCTGGATCTATCACGTCCCGTGTAGTCTTGCAGATGATAATATCCAAGTTGAGGTTAGCATTCCCTGGAGATACAACCTGTTACTATACTAAAATGAACAGCTATTCGCAAACATCAACGATGACGAGCTCAAAACCTGGACCAGAGCCCACTCTCAGCCAGAAATAGAATCAACCCCACGACGGACCCAAGTCTCCTCTGCTCTCCATCTCATCCGAGGTCGCCGAATCCAATCACGAATACTGAGTCTTTTGATGCGCCATGATTACGAAACGCAGTGGTCTCATTCTCATAACTGGCGCTTGCACATACTTGAGGAACTTAATCAATGGAAGAACCAGCTTCAACGGCACAGCGACCCGTCCTCGAAGGGCTATACGAGTGAAGGGTGGGTCGGTATGGCGTACAACTACACCGTGCTGCTTTTATATAGACCGACCAAAAGTAATGTACGTGGGCTGGTAGGGGAGTCCTGTATACAGGCCTGTATAGAGATTGCCTTGTGCTTTCGGCAGTATCAGAAGAATCGACAGACGGCGCAATTGTGGCCGGGGGTGAGTCCGTCTATTATTTGGATTAGATTGAATATTCTAACATATTTGATAGCTTCTTAGCCAGTTCGGAATTGGTATTACTCTTCTATACTGTTTCTGGGCCACTCCACCATCATCCAGGTCGGCTGTCTATCATTCCCGGAAGGTATCAGCAGCCATTCGAACATGCTCTGTCATTCTGGCTGTATTCTCTGAACACTGGCGACAAGCCGAAGTTCTACGAGATGTTTTTGACGCCTTAGCTGAATCGATCCCATTTGAATACTGCGACATGGATGGGGATGCTGGACTCCCAGACTCAGTCACTGCCTTTATCCAATCCAAAATGGCCGAAATCAGATCGCTTGTTGTGAATCGCGATATCTGCCGGATGATGAAAGAAATGATTTCAGAGGAATATCCTTGGGAAGACTGCCCTTCGAACGATCTGCTTGGGTGGACTGCAGACGATGTGCATCATCCTCCTACATGCTACTTTTGTGTGCAGAGTCAATCTATGATTGAACAATCGGTTTTAGGATCTCCTCCTGGTATATGGCCAGTCGATGCTCTTGATAATGGCTTTTTGATGTTTCCAGGTTTATTTGGGTCTGCTGAATTTTGATGTAATATAAAACAATGCTATCATACAAAATCAACCTGTGATCAACGCATACTTCCCCTTCCCTTCCGTAACATCAAACCTCCACTCCACCCCCTCAAACTCCCTCCTCACAGTCACAGTAACCGGGAACTCCTCATCCAATGGCAAAATCGACGCAGTAAGGGCCCTCGAATTCAACTTTGGCTCCTTCCACCCCGTCAAAGAGGAAATGTCATACCGCAAAAACATCATCGCCGCCAGAGCCAGAATCTCGCCGGTGGCAAAGTGTCGTCCGGGACACATATTCGGCGATGTACCGAAGAACAGATTCCCCGTGGATCTGAGCTTGTTGTCTCCGTCGAGGAATCTGCGAGGGTTGAAGTCTGGCTGTGGGCCATTGCCGTGTTCGCAGTTGACCGCTTGAGTGGGAATTTGGAGGACGGAGCCGGCTTTGAGGTAGTATGTGTTGGCGAGGAGGATGTCGGACTTTACTTGACGCGTAGGCGTGGCGTTGGATCGAAACCGGAGGATTTCTTGGTATGTGGAAAGGAGCAGAGCACAGTTGTCGCCAATGGCAGCGAGGTCAATGGTGTATACATTTCCTTCAATGCGGACTGCCTTGGTGAGAATCTCCTCGCGCAGCGATTCAAGCAGCTCTGGTCGAGAATAAACCTCAAATAGCATCCGGAATGTCGTAGGGGTCGTATTGGACGTGATGGCAATCCCAGTCGCAGCTTCCAGACGGGCGATATCCTCTGTTTTGGCGCCAGCATCGTGCTGTGTTTTCCATCGGCCGTGCGTCATCTCGGACGCGTCTTTCTGGCCATCGGCGTTATAGTAGTTGACAAAGGCAGCGACGATCTTTTCTCTGGCTTTCCAGGCTTTGCGGGCGGTGATTTGGGGGATGATGTTGAGGATGAGACCACCCAGATTTGATTCATAGTCCCTGTTCATCAGTATGCATACCTGGTATGAGATAGAGTAACATACCACAATGCCGCTTCAATCTCTTCCGATCGATACGGATTCAACGGCCCATACACGGAATCCATACTGGCAATGGTAATAGCATGTTGACACCATCCATGCAAGTCAAACTGCACACTCCCACGGTTTTTCAGATCATCAATGAACCCAATTAAATTGCGAATCATAGTGCGATTCATCGGGTCCAATCCCGCACCCAGCAAAGACAGACTCATCGCATGCACAACATCGTGATTCAATCCTCCTCCGCCGGCATCCTTCTCCTGCAGCAACTTTAGTCCACGACCAGTGACACCAGCCATAGTCTTTGCAGCAAACGTCATGAACGGATCCATCGAGATGATCTTGGAGTTTCGCTGCACGGCTGCGACTAGACTGGGTGTGTTGATCACGTATGACTTGCTGAAGAGCAGGTCCAGCGTAAAAGCTGGTTGGGGGTTTTTTGCACTATATAATTATTAATGAAATGGTCAATATAGGCAAGACAGGAACATACTATGTAGCTGCATAGTAAGGCATGCCATGCTGAATGACGCCGAGCAAATGCCCGATTAAGGGGATTTTCGGTTTGACGGGTGGTGGCTCGCGGGGATCGACTTGGGGACGGTTGAAGACGACATAAAGAATCCAGATGGCAGAAATGCCGAGGATGAGTGTGAATGGATCTGTTATACTCATTTTGTTGTGATACTCAGTATGGATGGTCGTTTCCGCTCCTTTTTTCAGAAACAACTCTGAGTGGGTCTCTATTATCGGACTGATTAGTTATCTTCGCTATCATTGGTCAGCCTTTACACGCACCCTTCAGGTTGTTGTATTCAATTCAGTCTCCAAGGTGAACAAATGATATATTTATTTGCAGTAGAAATATCATGAAGCGGATTGGATCAATCTTTATCGTTCTACTCATTATACATACAGTCTAGTTTATAGGCTCCCATATTAACCTTCTCATCGTACGATATGTTCATTTTCCTTCGGATTCCTTTGCAGCCGCCATCCGAAGAATTTGTGGCTCGCCCCAAAACAGCAGGCTGCTCCACCTTTCGGTTCGGGTCTATTCATCCGTTCACCGTCAAAGTCATTCTTATCTATAACTAGCTATAGTCTAATGTTTTGGGAAATCACAGCTTTGCAGACCCATTCGTTCGACTTGCATCCGATGCCCAGCAGAAAAGAGGTTCTCTCCGCAGACACTCTATAATCCGCTCTTCCAGCACAATCCTCAAATCATACGGAGGCGCTTTATCAGACCCAGGTACTGCTTTAGCAGGCATCACCCAGCAAGCTCCATTCAATCGTGGATCAGGCATATCTAGATTTGACATTCTGCCCAGAACATGGCCCCAGTCCCATGCGTACACAGGAAAAGCACGCAGACTGCTTACTCCAAAGTCGGGGAATTGGGCCTGGAAAGAGCCCCAGTCATCCAGGCTGTTGATGTGGGAGATGAGACTCCGGACGTGCTGATCGGTGACAGATTGGACTGTTGCCCTCAGCGATAATGCAACGGCGTGGATTAGTGAGAGATCTGCGAGATCGTGGAAGCCGCTACGCTTGATCGCATCGTGGGAGAAGGATAACGGAGCGGGCATAACTGCGTTGCCAATATAGCGGCCCAGGCGGGGGTGAAGGATGGAGCGAGCATCGACGACGTAGGTCATTGTTGCAGCCGTGGCTTTAGGAAGTGATGGCGATGCTGCTTGCTGCGCACGGATGACAGATATAGCAATGATGGCAGCGACAATATCGCCGTTTGATAGGGGGATCTTTGACCCGGCAGGATTCAACGAGTTGCATATTTTCTTGAGTTGGCTAATCTTTTCTGCGGACAGGGCAAACTTCCGACTGATCGGATGCACCGGGATTCTGGGTTCAGTTCCAAACCCTTGTTGATCATGGAAAGGTGTTGAGCTAGTGGTGGATGCAATCTGCTGTTTCATCTGAAGTTGCGAGGCCATGGTGGTGAGAGCAGCATCTCCCCGACAGCACGCAGCCAGCGACTCCAGGATAGCAATAACACCCAGACCATCCATTACTCTATGGTCGAAAGCCATGCAAAGGACGACGCCGTCTTGCATGATGTTTGCCTGGAACCGAGCGACAGGACTCGGATCGGGGGCGATCATCGGAATGGGAATGGGAACGTAGTCGGTGTGCTCGGCGGAATCACGCTCAACAGCGGACGCTTTGTCTTGGTGGTGCACGATGCGGAGCATTGGTGAATTGGCTAATGTTGATGGGTGTGTTGGTCTGATTTGCATCACATTCTGTTTGCCGTTCAAATAGGGTAGAGTCTGTATATCTCCGGTCAAGAAAGGGAGGGCATCGAATAAGCGCGAGAGACCGTCTTCGAGAACAGAAATGGCGTCTGAGGGACGGTCAAGGTGGAATGTGAAATATGCGAAGAGATGAATTGGCGGTAGAAGATGATCCAATGCGGACAGGGTGATGGGCTCGAAGGTTGGCGGGTTGCCCCCGATGGAAGATTTGGTGTCGATTCGTTGCTCCATTGTGTGTGAGGAGAAGTTGGAGATGAGAATGACAGATGAAAACAAGAGGGAGGAATACTATTTAAACATGATAAATGGTAAATTTTCTACCCTGGGCAGTTCGTAGATCCCTCGTTTCCTCTGCCACCGACGTGTCTGCCAACTAGCAGGTAATAGTCTAAACCAACACACAGAGATTGCCCAATGGCTAACAAGCATCCATTCCACTCTTATCTTGATGGTCCACAAGTCTCCGCTGTCATCTCAGCTGTCGAAGAATCAGCCTACCATCGACTCGCCGTGGATTAGAACGAATGAATCATCTTGGTGGCGCTTCCACCTCAGCTGAATGGTATTATGAGCCAAGAACCATTGATCTGCGATGTCCTTCCCGATTCAGCTATGCAATTTGGAATATCTTCACTTTTCAACTCCCGATCAGCTGATTGCCGAACTATTGATCTGGTACCCACTTTTAGTGGTTCTCTGTTCTTCACTACATTTCCTTAGGGACATGACTGTATAACGTAATCGGACACCGAGCTGCGCAGCTCAGCTTCCCATAGAAAATCCTCAGTTTCAAGTCCTTTAGATCTCAACAGCCATTGATTATAATAGAGTAAAACATGTTATATTATATCTAATACTATATTATAAGGCTTTTAGACACTTTTATACTATTTTTTATCTTTTATCTAGCTTAAAATATAGAAAATATAATATTATATACCTATAAGTAACTTAGTTCCTGAAATTTTTATATTTAACTATCTAGAAGTCTTCTTCCTTAATAAATATAGATATATACTATTATATAAGTTCTATAATTAAAAATATAGGTCCTATAGCTATTTTTTGTTGGGATATTCAACCTTTTAAAAAAAGTACTTAAATATGAAATACAGTGCCGCGCAGCTCGCTGTCCGTTTACGTTAGGTCAGATACCTTACCAATGTAATATCGGGGATCACGTGACCTTTTCGATTATGTCCTTCCCCCCACACAGGATCTCTTTGTAAATTAATTACATACACACATACCAGAATAGGCAACCAATGAAGCTATTCGCACTGCGTACCTCATACATCGTTTACTAATATTATTATTATAATTATAGTTATAGTAGAGGAGTGCTAGGGTATTTTTAAAGATATATAGTAGTGGTATTAGGGGTGGGTAGCTAGGTAATAGGTGGTATTATATATGATAGTAGTATTTAGTAATAGTAATTAGTAGGTAGGTCTGGCTGTGGACAGTGATTAGCTAAGTTAGGGGGGAGGGATAGGTCTGTAGTAGATAGGTAACTAAGGGGTGGGTACAGATTAGCTATATAGTGGATAGGGAGGGTCTATAATAGATAGGTAGTGGTCTGGGAGAGGGGAATTCCAGTTACTTCACTATTATAGATAGAAAAGAGAGAGAGTTCTTTTAGAACAGCTAGAAACAACGTACAGGGATAGTTTAAATAATACCTGTTTAAAGGGGATCCCAGGTAGATTAGTGGTGTGAGGGGTGGAAGTAGATAGGTGCAGTGGATAGGCAGAGTGGGCATTGTAGACAGGCAAATGCCATGCAGTGGACAGGTGAATCTAGGAGAACTACTAGACTGGAGTAGGGGGAGACTGTGTCCGGCGGAGAGGACCTCCCGGGCGCACCCTCTATAGTTTTATTCATGTCATCCCCTCCTTGACTTTCATCATGTAATGCAAGCCCGCGTGGTCAAAAAGCCATTCCTACTTTCTTATCTTTTATATCTTGTGATTGGCAACATTGGGTAGAAGATAATCACACTTAGTGCAATATTTGTTACTTGGAGAACCAACTTTAATAAACTAGTTCATTTTCCGGAATATCATTATCAGTACAGCTCCAGCATGCTAGAACAACGGTCGTCACCCTGCAAGGTGCCGGATGGCGAGAACTATGCCTAAGGTGAAAGGAGTGGATATGTTGTTGGCACCTGGGGATCAAGAACGGTTTTGTCTTTCTTTTTAGTACTCTGCTATTCAAGTATAGGATTGGCTCTACGTATGGTGACATGCTGGAAGGAAAATAGAAAAATAGTCATGTTCATGCAGTGATTGACAACAGTGTGAATTCAAGACCACTGGAAAGCGCCAATCTACAATAGAAGCCACTACTATCCCTTTGCTAGGAGCTATATCTCAGGGTGTTCCTCCCAAAACTCAGGCAGAGACGTCGTCTTGACATTAAGCTTGTTGTTGTCGAGTTTTGGAAAACTCCATGTGCCATCAACAACGTGGAGCTGATAAAACCACCCAATATATCGCTCGAAGTGTCTCTTATCTCCCTCTTCCCTGGCCTTCAGCGCCCTCGCCCGCAGCTCATCTACACTGCCCATCCAGTCTAACGTCACCCGTCTCATTCGAGTTTCCTCGTAAAGACGTGCAATATCGATAAGTGTATTTGCCCCGGAGCACACATTCCAGAACCCACCATCGACTGCATCGTCCCGTTGCACAATCTCTGCGGTAAACTCAGCTGAATCATTTTCAGTTGTCCACGGCCAGACCGTATGCCCTGTGCCCCATACCTGCATCCTTTTGTTCTCCGGGTCCCATACGTTTGGCGTATCAGGCCCAAAGTGTCCATGTTCAGGGAAAGAGAATAGCGTTTCTGCGAAAATTCCGTTGAACACGTAGATCGGCCTGATGTCAGAGGATTTTTCGACGTGATTGCGGAACGAGATATAGGCATCATAGCTCTCGTGTCTTCCTAGCTCGAGATGGCGCCAGTCATGGTTCCAACTGGCGGCTACGAATCGCTTGACGCCTGCTCGCTCCGCAGCACGCAAGAGGAGCAATTGACCATCGAGTTGGAGACGGGGATCCATCCCGTAGGCGCAAATAACTGCTTCAACGTTTGCACAGGCGCGGTCTAGTGCTGCAATTTCGTAGAAAACAGGACATTTCACAAACGACTCAAGCTGGTTGAGGGTCGAATCAGGTAGTTTTGATGAATCACGACCCAGGCCCCGTACATGGTGGCCGCGCTTGATCAGACTGCTGGCCAGCTTTTGACCTAGGTTTCCGGTGATACCAGCAACGAGAACAAGCATGGTGGAGGGCTTTTATCTAGTCGCAATGAGTCAAGTTTCCAAGATTGCGTGAAGGAAAGGATGCTTACTTCGTGTTTCTCTTCTGTGTCCCTATCTGACTAACACTGAGAAAGTGAGTGGACACGAAGAAAAGAATCAGAGCAACACGACCCTTTAAATGGATAGATCTCTCCTTGAAGAGCTTGGTACTAGCTTCGGATTGCTGCTATCCGAGCTGCACCGTTTTGGATAGTCCTATCTTGAATCTCCGAATCTTCCGGGCAGTTGCACCCCAAGCCGTTGATACTTTTCCAATCTAATGAGAAAGCCCTCCGAGGTCCGACACGGAATTGAGTTGAAAAGGAATAGAAGGGGTCTCGGATACTACTGGACTGTCCGAAATTAGTCTAGATGAAAATATACTAGGCGTGGTCTGCCCGAGCATAGCTATAATAAAAGGCAAGGACATAATTACTCTCTCTTTTACTCCGTCTCCCCTAGAGCTGCACCTTAACTAACCGTCACACCTTTTCCTTTCGCTATGTTACGGGCCCTCATCATGCTACTGCCGCTCGCTGCGGCTAGTTCTATTTACCAATACGGTGATTTGAAACCTCAGGTTACTACATCAGCCGGAGTAGTTGTTGGCAAAGCCGCACAACTTCAATTTGCGCCTACAAAAACTGTGCATCAATACCTTGGCATCCCATTTGCGTTGTCTCCACCGGATCGGTTTGCGCCCCCAACAGGCCTTGTGCCGTGGACAACGCCATTGAACGCGACGGAATTTAAACCGGCATGTATACAGCAGTTCATAGGTCATATATCCCAACGCAGATAGTCTCATACACTACTAACTGTTATCAGATGACAACTTAAAGTCCATATTTAACGACACCCCACTAGCAGAAAGCGAAGATTGTCTATACCTCAATGTTTTCACCCCATCGACACCCGCCCCATCTGCGGGAAGACCAGTAATGTTTTGGATACATGGTGGTAGCCTGCAGTTCGGCTCTGCTAGCTTGCCTCTGTACGATGGTTCTGCAATAGCAGCAGATCAAAATGTTATCGTGGTCAGCACGAACTACAGGACGAATGGTATGCATAAATGATCTTCAAATCGAAGTACCAAGGCTAAACTGACATACCGGTGATAGTATTCGGATTTCCTGCCTCGCCAGAAATCCCCCCAGACCGGCAAAATCTTGGATTTCTGGACCAGCGAAAGGCCCTACAATGGGTACACCAAAATATCCGAGCCTTTGGTGGAGATCCCTCCAGAGTCACGATATTTGGTGAGTCTTCTGGGGGATACTCTGTCAAACAGCTCATTGCCAACCCTCCTGAACCGCTACCATTCCAAGCGGCTATTATACAGAGTCAGGCGCTTGGCGCTGAAGGGAGTGGTAAGGAGTCTTGGCTTAAGCTTGTTGAGGAATTAGGATGCAATTCAACAACATCGCAACTGCAATGTGTAAAGTCCGCTTCATTAGATCGGATTATATCTTTGCTTAACAGTCAAGCTCTGGTCTTCCCACCAGCGATAGACAACACAACAAACATAGGGAACTTTGGTGATTCCGTGATCCAGTATACTGCCGCTCCGGTCCCAGTCTTGATCGGAACAAATGCCAACGAAGGTGATGCTTTGACATCGGTCATGCCACCGTCTCAGAAAATGATTGAGTACATTTTCCATAACGATACCCGGTCACAGAAGCTTGCCCGTGCTGCCTACCCCGTCAATATTCCAGAAAACCAGTTAAAGGCCAATATCCTAACCGACCATGAGTACACGTGCACTACCTCTGCAATTGCCGATACGCTGGCCAATGCAAGCTACAAAGTATGGCGCTACTACTTTACAGCGGCGTTTCCAAACACCCAACCCTTTCCAGGTGCGGGTGCCTGGCACACGTCAGAAATTGGCCTCATCTTCGGAACATACCCGAGGGATAACCGAACCACGGTCCAGCAAGCCCTACTCAGCCGATACATGCAGCGAACATGGGCAGACTTCGCGACGGATCCGGAAGTAGGGCCCGGCTGGGCTCCGGTTTCAGGAGCTGAAGAGGACTTGCAAGTGATTGGGTCAGGAGAGAGCTGGGGAGAACCTATCGCCTCAGAGGTCATAGATCAAATATGCTCGGTGTATTCGTCGGCCATTTATGCTCAAGGTTTCTAGCTCTCGGCGTAAAGTTGGGGTTTCATTATATGGACTCAGTTTTTGTTGGAAATGATCGTCATACACTTCTGCATGGATCATCGAAACTATGAACGAAAGGAGTTAGTTTCGGAAACTGAGGTCGGAAACTCGGGAACTCAGGAACTCGGAAATCCGGAGCCCATGACACTGATTTATCCTCCGATGCGCCCCAAGTTACACATCAATTTGTCCTTCTTTTCTCCGGTGTATGAAACGACACCGTTTAATAGTATCATCTGGATTGGCTTTCCCTGTCACCATTGTTAATATCTGTAATGGCAGACCAAACTTGTTCCAAAGGACCAGCCCTAGCCGTAGGTAACCTCCGCGGCTTCCTTTTAGTCTTCATTTAAATTGTCATTACAATAGCTGAACATGGACAGTGCGACTTGTGTTTCGCTAGAAAGGTAACAGTTGTTGCCTTATCTATCTTATCAGTATATGGCTGATTTTATTTAATTTTACAGGTTAGGTGTGATCGAAGAGAGCCATGCAAGAATTGTGTTGACTCTAGGGTTCGCTGTGTTCGGACACGTCCAAAACGACCGCGTAAGCAGAGAACCAACCGGCAGAAGTGAGTTATGTATGTTGATGGCTTCGAGCAAGTAGTGGTTTCTCATCTTTGTCAGTGTCAGTAATGATCGCATACCTGAGCTTGTCGAAAGGCTCTCTAGGCTGGAAGACTCCCAGGCATGTGTAGTCGCTTCATCCGGGTCATTTGCCTTCAGTCCAAGCAATCTTGCCCCTGGTGTGCCAAACAAACCTACTACACCTTCCAACTTGAACCCGAAGGATGGGTCTGACGTCGCAGATCTAAGTCTTGAATCTATTAGAAATACCCCTTGCCAGGTGACTGAGTCACAGCGTACGGCTACAGAAAGAGTGCAGCTTAATTCTATGAAGCCGGAACAAGAAAGGCAGTTGGATGTAACCCGCCATTGTCCAGGAGCTTCAGAGGCTCGGTCGTTCATACTGTCTGAACTTCAGACTCTTAATGAGATCGGTACCAACAGACTTACTGCTCTTGAGTCAGCGCTCGCCTTTGTCGAGCAAATGTCTAATGGAAGCGCGCCTGTTGAAAGGCTTGAAAGGCATCCAGAAAATTCCGAGGGACGAGCCATTACTCCTACTACTCCCACACCCAAGCCGCCCTCACAGGCTCGATTATCCATCGAATTTCTGTACACTATGATGAATGGTGGGTTTCCCTGGTCACGATTTTTCTTCCTGCCACACTCACCTATGCAAGACCATATGTCGTTGCAGCAACGAACATATCTCTACGAGTATACCTTCTATATCCCAGCGGCGAGACTGGAGAAGATGGCGCTGGCACTTATTGAGGGGAAAGGCACTGAGCAGACGCTACTCCAGTACACAGTCTGCGTCCATTGCAAGGTCTTCTGCTACCTTATATCGCTTCCAATATCCAGTCAAAGCCCGGCCATGCGAACACATCTGCTTCGTACGGCGCAAGCATATATGGATAGTGCATTAGCTGCTCTGAATCGAGTAAGCCTCACAACCACACCAAGTTTGACATTAGTGCAGACACTGTTATCTGGGGTAAGCCTCCTATTTAGGAAGCCAACTTAGTCTTTGGCAGCAACCATCTAATGTCTGATAGGCCATCCTACTTCAATACTCTGGGAATGGCATACAATGCTGGCCGTTAGTCGCCCATGCCTCAATCATTTGTAAGGCACTTGGCTGGCAATATTCCAACAATTTCACCTTTGACCCACTCAACGAGGCCGAATCAGAAGTCCTGGCTGTCGTGTACCAATGCTATGTGCTAGATAAAGCTTTTTCCATGAACCTTTGCCGGCCTGTTTGTCTGCCAGGACTGGAGTTCCTATCTTCCCTATCGCCAAGTAACTTTGTACCAGAACCGTTTTCTCCAGTTATCGAGGGTATCTTGCGTCAGGCGCAGGTTCAAGAAGCTCTAGTGCAGCACTTACGGCCTAGTTCAACTTCATGCGTTTGTCAGGTCTCCGCGGTTGAGCCACTCGTACAGGATCTCAAGCAGGTGAAAGCGAAATATGACCAGGTAATAGCAGATTAACCTCAATCCATGACGCTCCACTGACTTTGGAACAAGTCCCAATTACAGGCAGAAAAGAACAATAACCATGATCTTAGGAGACATTTTCTCGCCTTGGATTTCGTCCATTTTTCTCTCTCGACGGTTATATATCGATATTTAGCCTGCACAAGTAAGAATAATCTCGCGCGAGAAAAATGCTTGGCTCATGCAAGAGAAGCGCTATGGACGATTCAACGCCTCCGCGAGCATTTACAATCTCTGGAGCAGGGACTGGACTTTTGCCAGATCTTTATTACGTGGTATGCAGCTGGCGATGAATCATATCCCTTCAATTGCGGACGCGTCAATTAATACCTGACCAGGAGCATGTTGATGTTTCCATTGACGCCCTTCTTCGTTGTCTTCTGCAATATTATAACGACATCGTATCACCAAGACTTCCATTTGTTACAGTCTATTGTGGATCTTTTTGGGGGAATTATCGGATGTCAATCCATCCATGTCCCAATTACACAAGTTATGCTCCACGTTTGTTGGCTTTTGCACGACGTTATTTGCCACAGGCCCCGAGGCCGATGACCATACGGCAATGCTATCCCGGGTGCCTAGGAACTGCCACGCACCGTTGAGGTCTACATCGGCAACTGTAGATAGCATAACCGCAACCGATGATTTAGGGCTTTCTATCCCTCAGCAAGCGTCTTCGCTATCCGCCGGGAACTGGAATGGGATTTCAAGTCCAGAAGCTGCGGCAAGATACTCAACAGACAATGCGAATAGAAGTAAAGAAGACATCTTCTGGCAGCTCTTTGATGCCCAGCCTACGTTAGACTGGCTGCAGGAGTACAATACTCTTTTTAGAACAGACGCCATGTGATTTGACCTAGTCCCTTGTTGGCGACTAAGTCCTCTCTACCAGATAGCACTGGCATCGAGTCTTGAAAATTCCCATAATCACCATGATCGTCTTTTGTTGACGAAATTACCGCTATCACCGATCTGGTTGAAATATCGATTACCCGCTGATTCGTCGGTATTCCACCGATCCACGGCATACAGCGGTTTTCAAATCCGAATAGCTTCATTCTACAGAGATTTATCTCGCTACCAGCGATATGAATATCGCTCATAAAAGTACTGCTTTATTTGCTTTATTTAGACTAGTGTTAGGGCTCCAGATTGGCTATATATACGCCCTCGTTCTCATATAGATAGAAAACCAGACCTTATTCTCTTTATCACATGACTATTAGCTAGTACGGTATTAGTAGCTGACACTAGTTGTCATCTTTGCAATCCAGGGTGTGTTCGCTGTTCTAAGTATGAAGTACAAATAGCCCCGTATAAAAAGGATATAAATAAGATGGTACTAGTTGACTGGGAATGTTCTAATGCCCAAATACAAATAACATTCCGCATTAGTCTTCCAGCGTTACTGTTGTCACCGTCTGGGATCTAAATGTGGTGTTCGTAGCCTGTGCAGAATAAACTATATCTAGTGTTGACAGAGTGGGTCAAGATTATATATTATTCAGCATCCGCTCGGTCCTACTTTAGTCCATTCTGTTTACCTTTCTTATTCAGTTAAGAGGGAGGAGTACTGTTTAAACATGATAAATGGTAAATATTCTACCATGGGCAGTTCATAGATCCCTTGTTTCCTCTGCCACCGACGTGTCTGCCAACTAGCAGGCAATAGTTTAAACTAACACATAGAGATTGCCCAATGGCTAACAAGCATCCATTCCACTCATATCTATATGGCCCACCAAGCCCCTACTGTTATCTCAGCTGCTGAATGATCAGCTATCCTTGACTCATCATGGATTAGAACGAACGAATCATCTTGGTGGCGTTTCCACCTCAGCTGAAGCGATTTTGAAGAGAACTGCTGATCGGCACTGTCCGTCCCGATCCAGCTAGGGAAGTGGGAATAGCTTCGCTTGCCAACTGCCGATTCGTCGATCTACCAAACTACTGATTTTGTATCCACTTCTTGGCGGTTCATTCAGCTCACTACCCCCTTCCATGTGCATTTGTTGTTCACCGTATATTCTATGAATATGGCTATCTTAATGATGTATGGAGTACTCTTGTCATCTTAATACGCAGCACATGAACCGGATAGTGTTTATGCGCGGGTCCGAGATATTGTTGGAAGAACGGTCTGAAGCCACGAACATATATATGTTCAAGATGGAATAGCAGCAGCTGAATATGAAGATATATACTCCGTAGATAAGATCGACATGATATATACAGCGATTAGACCAAGATATTTCTTATCACCTATTCCAAGCATCTTCGGCCATGACGTATCCACAGTACTACATGTGTTGGGGTACATCTATCCCCTGCCTCTTTCTATCAAGCCTCGAGAAGGTAAACAAGTTAGTACAATTGTCAGTTGGGGTAATTATGCTCAGCTAGCGATGCCTCAGCCACGATGAGCCACGACACCCTCCGAGATTGGGGATTCAAAAAAAAAAAAAAAAAAAAAAAAACGTACATATTTCAGCTTCAGCTGCATCTAGGCCTGCTGACAAGAGGGCAATTGCGAAACTACGCCTTCATTAGTAGGGAATGCGCAGATCTTGTGGGGTTGATGATGATGAATGACCAACGATGGATGGATGACAACCAATTGATGTATTCTACGGACGCGAGGTGTTTCTAGTATGCTGCATGGTGCGTGGGGAAAAACCATGATTAGTTGAAGTTGCACCGGATTGACCAATTCCTGTGCATGCGTGTTTGTACCACCCACCCAGCTGAAAACCATCAGTCATTTATATACTCACGAGGGACGGCCATGTCGCCCGTCCATCTGTCGTCTGTATCACTAGTTGATGTTGGTTATATTGCATGAATACCTGCTTTTTTTCCCTCAGTATTTCTTCTCGTACTGCACATATAATCGATCGCAAAATGGCATCTGTAGAGCCATTGCAACGTCCGGACGCAAACAATGTGGTCGGCCAATATATGAATCACTACCGCAAAGCAATAAATTGCTTTGAGAGAATAGCGAATGTGGCTGCCAAAATCTGCAAACAAGCTCTAGATGAAGACCACTTACAGAGCTGGGTATCATATCGCGCCAAAGATCCAAAAAGCCTGGAGAATAAACTCCTCGAACGGCAATCTCGGCACGGTCATTCTTATATGAATAGGGATGAAATTGAAAAGGATATTGTTGACCTAGCAGGGGTCCGCATCGTCCTTTACTACGCAGCAGATTGGATAAGAGTGAGATCAATTCTCAACGACAAATTCAACATTAATAAGATGAAGACATTCCCTGAACGTGAGGGTAACGACCTCTTCGTGAGTGGAAATCAGAAACGGTACACAGCACATCATTTTCGAGTCCGGCTGAAGGAAGACGATATACACAGACACCATCTAGATGCGACCGAGGGAATGGTTGAAATTCAAGTCATATCCCTGCCACAGCATATATGGGCGGAGATTGAGCATGATGTCGTATACAAATCGGCGTGCAAGACCACCTATACAGACAGCATAACCCTCGACCTGCTGAAAGAGGTGGTAGACTACATCGACTTGTCGATTAACCGGCTGAAGAGGATTCGGATGGATGACCCTGACACGCCGTTCGAGACGGCATATGAATTGGGCGTTTTCATTGCTGGTTGGATTGCAGTGCAGACCAATCGCAGGAACGAAGCATCACACTCTATTGAAACATTGAACAAGTTCCTCGGAGCCATGAATATGAGCAGCCGGTCATTGCGGGAAGTATTGTGTTATAAACAGCCAGGACCACAATGCTTGACCAGGAGGATGTCACATATTGCTCCAGCGACGATAGAATCCCCCGGTTGACAAGTTCAAGATACTCATGGAACGCCTTTTTAGTCCATCATTGCGGTGGCATTTCAAATTCCTCTGCCGACAGACAGAACAACTTTTTACCTGCCATGGGAGGTGATAGATAAACAGGGCTGGTATATCTATAATGTCAAGCCTGCTTCAGGGCGCGAGTTAGACGGGTGTGTATACCCAAGCCAGACTTACTCACAGCAGGCAGAGAAGAGAGGAAGACCAGAAGGACGGAACATACGGCTCCTACTTTATTCAGCACGTCTGCATCCATCTGGTGTCGTTTCTTGTTTGATTATAGCATAGGAAACTTTATTTAATAATAATGATGATGATAAACCAGCTAGGGTGTCGAGCCCTCTCTTATTATAAGATGCTGTCCATGTATGTTCTTTCGCTCTAAACCAATCCGACATCCACTAGCCTCACGCACTCACGGGGGTGCAGTCCAAAGCCACGATTCCATTGTACTGGAGTTAAATGTCATGTCAGTATCTTATCTATAAGCCATTTAGTCTATGATACTTACACTGTTATTAGCGCAGCACGCAGGCTGTTGGCTGCACGAGTCACCCGTGGCACTGGTTGGAGTGCCTTGATTTGAGAAGAGAGGTCAGATAATCATCACACAAAGGAGTAGCCAGGAGACCTACAGCTCACCCCGACCAACCCGGAACCTGCGTTATTGATTCCAAGCAGTCCAAGTAAAGTACTGGCTGCAGGCGAGGAAGGGTTTACGACTTGGGCGCAACACTGAAGAGATTTTTGGTCGCATGTGCTGTCTCGGGCTGTCAGGGGGGAAGCAGCAGCTAATGCCGCAAACATGAGAATAGAAGGAGTGAAGCGCATCTTGAATTATGGAAGAGATAAGATAGAAGAATTGTTCAAAGTAAAAGGACAAGTACAGAAGAATCCAGTGCAAAGACGGACGACGTGGATCTATTTATTGGAGCGCTATGGGTTGACGAGCTGAGACCAGGGAGGAGAAATAACATAATGCCCTCCCCAGAAGCAATAATATCGAGTGTGCCGATCTCTTAAAAAAGCTCCGTTGAATCTCAGCTTGAATCTCAGCTCTGTACTAGTGCCCCATAGTATCTCCATTGATCATAGCCAATCATAACAGAAGAATACAGCGGATGGTAAATCGATTTCAATAGTCGGTATCAATAATGGCAGATCTTACCAATGCCATCTTCCAGATCAGCACATTCGGCATTTTGACGGCCGGCAATCTCTTCCATTGGTCAAAACTGTAAATGCAGCAGAGAAAGGGAAATTGAAAACACGAGGAAAATGGATATTGCGAGAATTAGCCGGCATAAAGCCAATGAGGCAGAGATAAGCCGTAGGTCAGTATTGCCAATGCTTATGCTCAGGTTGCTTCCATGTGACACTTGTAAAATGGGATGCCAAAACTGCCCTTTTTCCACTCACTCTCGAGTAGTATGTAACGCCCAGTTGATATGAAATCAGTACATACAACCACAGGGTGTGGAGAACAGGGCTTCCTGTGGAGATTGAGCATGGTTAATAAATGAAGACATTTAATAGCCCGTTTATGTCAAGAACTCGATAATGCCATTTTTGTCCTGAAGCAAATGCAAAACTTGATAAATAATAGCTTATTCAAGGCAGTGGTGGTGTTGGGTTTGTCGATCACAGCAGCCTTTTTACTAGTGGGGTAAAAGAGTCGATTATATAATAGTAGATATAAAAGAAGCTAATTGGCTACGTTACAGAGAATTAAATATAATTGCAGAACTGTTCAGGTGGGATGAGGGGCTGAAGTGACAAGTGGAGATGGTGGCAATAATTTGTAGTTTGCCTGTTGTCAACTGGAGGATCACTTAGATGCATAAATGCGTCAACTATGATGTGTTGTTGTGTAATATCGGCCGAATCGGGCATCATACATGACTAGTAGGTGGAGATCTCAGCTGAAAGAAGAACAGCAGTTCAGCTGAAATCTCCAACCAGTCTATAAATACGTCATCAGCACCATCAATCTTTCCTTCAACATCCCAAAAGTACAACAACCCCAGACCACCTTCAAAATGGACGACATAACGGATTATAATCGCCCAAGACATTACAAAAACATTTACACGTATGTCTACACCCTTCTTTCCGTTTAGAGCCCCAATTCTCTAACGAATTCCAGCCTCCACGAACTTGAAGCCGCCATCGAGAACAGCAGCAAAAAACCAACCATCATTAATTACTGGTACAATAACGCCAAATGGGCCTCGGCGATGGGCCCATACTTTAACCACGCAGGAGACCGTGAGCGTGTTAAGAACAAGGTTGATTTTTTGATTTTCTATTGGGACCCCGAGAACCCCCCCAAACCACTGGCTGGACACCGGGTTACAGACACGTTTCTCTTTTATCATGGAAAGGAGGTGGCTAGTGTGCATTTAGAGGACAGTGAACTTGAAAAACTCATTAATAAAGCTGAGGACTTGGCTTCTGCCTGATCGGTAGGACTGGGGACATTGTGGCGGTAGTATGTACATGGTGAACTAGGTGGTTGTTAAGATTAGATAGCTCTACCTAATCATAAATTAAGTTGCTCTAGGTCTGTGGAATATTACTGAACTGTTTTCCTACAGAGACCATGAAGCTTTCCCTTTCCATTTGCGGCCTGGATTCACGTCTCTTTTTACTCCCGAAAGCAGCACACGGCATAGGAGCATAGGTGCGCGTGTGCTGAGTGCCTACCGATTAATCTAGAGCACAGCATGGAGCAAGCTAGAGTAATCCTGGATTAATTTATAAAGCTTTACTCTAAATGGGTATCAACAACTGCGGCAGTTCACGCATAGCCATGGATAGGATTGGCTAGGGGTATGCGTAAATCTGAAATCCTACATGGTGTTCAATACATTTTTAAGGGGTAATATAGAAGTTTATAACTACTACCACACATAGTACAAGCCCATGAGGGTTTGTCTCGCTAATGTATAAAAAGAATCTCGGACCGAATGATTATCCAACCAACTCTAATCAGTGACAGGAAGACAGATGAATGACTATTGCTGGTACAGCACGCCCATCATTCAAAGGCCGTATGAGATCAGGGTGTTCATAAAATTCAAGTTGGACAGTCAACCCCAATCCCAATGGCGCGGCTGTGTTCCACACGCTGCCAAGGTGGCGAGATGGTATCATGGTCATGCTCACTACGAATCCCAGATAGGTTCCCTACCAGGAGCTCTCGGTTCAGAAAATGTACAGCACCTCTGGGAGAACAGGCAGTCGCGAAAGGTTGGTAGCAATCAGGCATCAACTATTAAGGAGTTAAGGACTTTAGGCGCTAGTTACTTCAGAGAAAGAAACGGTCTAATAAGATTCCAATGCCCGGTATCTCTAGCTGTATTGGAGCAATCTTACCCGATCTACACAATGGACTCGAAAAAGTCTTCATCTGACTATTCCTTGTCAAAGGTGATCATTGCCGGCGGCTCCATTGCCGGACTGACACTAGCACATGCACTGGCAAGTCAAAATGTCGATTTCACCATCCTGGAGGCGCATGAGGAAATTGCTCCTTCCATCGGCGCTGGTATCTGTATTCTCGCCAACGGGGTCCGGATCCTCGACCAGTTAGGGCTCTTAGTCCACGTCGTGGAACATGCGACTCCGACGCATTCTATGATGTTCTGGCGAGAGGATGGCGCGCCCATGGGATACACTGGCTCTTTGAAGCTCATAGGGGCCAGGTATGGACGAGAAGACTACTGTTTTGTATTTGGGTCTCAGAGACTGACCGGACTTAGATCAGGGTACCCTCCGATAATGTTCTTGGAACGACAGAAGCTTCTTCAGATCTTATTTGAGCGTCTGCCAAATAGCAACAGAGTTCTTTTGAACAAGCGAGTAGTGGAGGTTGACGAAGGATCTGTCGATTTAACGGTCAAATGGGCCGATGGGACCAGCTACTCCGGAGATATGTTGGTGGGTGCCGACGGGGTACGCAGCGTTGTTCATCGAGTGTGTCTTCGAGGATTGGACAAGAAGGATGTATTTGAGAATGGTATGATGTACCGTTCAACTGCGTTGCTAATCCATTGACAGTTTTAGAAAACCCCTGTCAATACTCGGCAATATTCGGCATATCCGAGCCTAATGCTGATATGAATCCAGGGCAGGTCAGCCGATCACTTGCGAAAGACTACTCATTCTTCAATGCGGTATCAAAATCGGATCATGTTTTCTTTCTTACGTTTATCAATTTGAAAAAGAACTACCGGAGCGTAGAGATTCCTCGGTTTGACCAATCTGCCACCCATGAACATCTCAAACCATATCTGGATAAGTACAAGCAAAGGATGTCACTTTCCAATCACTATGGGAGAGAAAAATCAGATGCACCCATGTACCAGTCGAGGAAGGAGTTCCTACACGGTGGTTCCGGATTCGATTGTTTGTATTGGAGATGCGGTTCACAAGGTGAGATCCTCTTCTCAGGATAACACATCATTTCTGGCGGGTTAGACTGCGCCTAATATGGGCCAAGGAGGGAACAGTGCAATTGAAAGTGCTGCATCACTGGCAAACCAAATAGTGTTATACGAGCAACTCATCTCGAATCTTGCCATCAGCTTCATTCAACCTTGGACAACTGTGTCCGCTCTCGGAGGCCTCGCTTGAACATAATTTGCAAACTAGGGGACTTGATAATCCGAATCGAAGCTGGGAAGACCTCATTTTACAGAGCATTCGCCTGGTTTCTGGCCTCCCAGCAGCCGGGATCCCTCGCTGATACTCTGTAATGTGGCGGTCGGTGCTGATCGTATCGAGTACCTACCTGTCCCTGAGAAATCTCTCACAGGAACCATGCCATTTGACCCTAATGATGGGCTGGGACCTCCTAATATGGCAACGTATAATCGGCTGCTTTCCAGTATCTTGATTCTCTGTTTCGGATTCATTCTGAAACGATGGACTGAGGACTGAGGATCCACTCCCTTTTCCAGTACAACTGGTAGATCTTGGAGTCCTGCAGACCATCTGGTCCATGGAAAGGTGCCGGCTCGGGAATGCAGTAGTGCCGATGGCTTTGTGAGTTATCTATCTGTTTGTTATTATACACTACTGATATATGGGCTCTTCCATTCACCATCCTATCCCATCTCAATACTAGTCTAATGGCATCGGCCTATTTTGCCGTATACCACCTCACCATGCCTCCGTCTAAGCTCTTAGTACCAGACCGTCGCACCCTGCGGCGGTCTTATCTCAACACTTTACTTCCCGCCCGTCTTCTCGCCTATTATCTCCCAGCATAGACATTCCATCGGTATATTCAGACACTAGCCAGTACACCATCCTTGGCCTTTTCAATATCTTCGGTTAGTTGCCATGGCTAGTTCTTGAGTTTCGAGCCTTGAAGTTATTGGAACGAATACGTCTGTCCTGGATGGTAGTTGGCTTAGTTGTTAGTCTCACCGTATGGATCTTTGGTCCTTGGGCTGCTGTTTTGTTTGGCGTGGGGGGTTCGAGAGGAATTATTTTGCGCAGGTGTACGGCTGTAACTCCATCGATTTATCCTATGACGCTAAAGTGTTGGAAAACATGAAATCCCCTGTTGGCCATACCTATCGTTGAGAAAGAGGTGCTTGTCAGCGGCTAGAGGTTGTGTGTGAACAACAAAATGCAGGATTGCAACTCGTGAAAAGAAAACTACGGTCCACAGACTACTACCTACTGAGCCATGGTATTTAAAGTCTTGGATAGGAGAAATGGCTAGTTTTCGTAGTTTCCAGGCTCAAATTCAAATCCAGATCTCAATGTAGGAGACGCATATTGTCACCATAGATAGATTATATTAAGGCCAGAAGACATGTATAGTGCGGGGTGTTACAGGCCGATGTGATGGTCAATAAAGGTTTATAACGGACCTCAGGCGTACTGGAGGCCCCTATATTTTTATTGCTTAGATCTGAATACTCATACTACATTTATAAATAGATAGATAATGAATAGAAAATCCTAATCATCATACTGATGTCTAACCGTAGACATCCAAAGCCATTCACAAACTGCCACATCCACATCCCGCCTCGCCTGCATATCACATCAACCACAGAGCGTGTATCACAACAAACTAAACCCTGAAATCATAAAACCATTTCTACTATCGATAGACCGAAAGAGAGTGATAGTATACCCCCTTTTAACCAGTTTGCCGACATGATCCATGATTGCATCTGTATCTTGCCCATAAACTGAAAACCCCTTTTCGATAATCTCCTGGTGCAATCCCCAGAGCATCGTAAATGAAGCCTGAAAAGAAAGAGGCCTTGACAGTGAGCTCTAGACCATGCTGACCGAACCAATGTCAATCTTCTGCCCGTTTTCATCCCGGGCATACCCAACCTCATACGCCCGCAGCAAACGACTCGCCACAATGAATAGAGACCGCTGGCCGAGATGTTGACCTGGGCAAGACTGTTTCCCAAATCCAAAGGCAGACATGGGAAAGTTAGGTGTCTGCAGCCAGCGCTCTGGTTGGAATTCACAGGGATCTTGAAAAATATCACCATCTTGCTCCATGGCCCAGTTATTAGCTAGAACTGTGGCACACTCTAGGATGTGATAGCCATGGTAGGTGTCATTCTTTATAACAGCGTGAGGGACACCTAGTAGGGTGATGGTTGGCCACCTTGCGACCTCGTGGATAAAGGCGTTGACATATAGTAGCTGAGATACATCGCTAAACTCGGGAAGTCGATGGCCAACGACTGATTCGAGTTCACGCTGTGCGCGGCGCAACGCCGGCTGGTGCAAGATGCAAACCATGGTGAAGAACTGGAAGACTTATCCGTTGTGGCACTCGCTTCCACCAGAGAACCTAGCACAAAGGAAAGCTCCGTGGTTGATAGAGAGTAATTCTTTCTATATTGAGCCTGGATGCTTCTTTGGACCGATTCCATGAAAGGGTCGACCGGCCATGATGCAGCATTGATTCGAATAGTTGAACCGTCTGTGTAGAGACGATCGCCCATGCGCTTCTATGGAGCGAGTGGGCGAGGAAGCCAGTCCAGAAACGGGAATGCCTCTACAACTAAGGAATCAGGTTTCTGGAGATTTTCCGCTACAGCAGATGCGATTTAGTCAATGTAGAAGATGGTCTCGTCATCTGCCCGGAGAAGACGCTTTCCATAGGCAAGCGTAAGCACAGTGGAGTAGGTCTATCTGTGAATGAGATGCTAGAATTTCCCCTTCCCGCCATCTTATATAGAAGTTATTAACTTTTAATATCCTATAGACACTTATAGCTCTATATGGTATAGGGATTAAGAATAGTAGTATAAAGGGCTTAATAGGTCTGCAGACAGTCTCTATATGTAATTAAAGCTGTGTAGAGGAGTCTGTAGATATGGTTTATTATAATAAGTTTTAACTAAGAGCTATAGATACTGCTCTACTTAGTAAGGAGATCGTTATATATTCCAAATAAACCTAGACTAATAACAGTCTTATCTCCATACTATATACTAATAATAGGCCATACTTATTATACATGCCACTTCTTATATGTCTGCCAGATATTCTTCACTGGGGTCTGGTGGATATTGCTGAGGAGGGGAGGTTAAATAGGGCCTGGAGGACGTGACATGGCTGGTTTAAACCAGTAGTAAAGGAGTATGATGCTGAAAAGATAGATAATGATGAGGAGAGTGTCTAGATGGGGTTGAATGTAGTTTTTGAAGATGCTGTAGTCCTTGATAGCTGCTTGGGAGGGTGTTGACAGTAGTATTGGCGGTATTGACGAGCGTGGTGGTTGTGTTTGGGAAAAGAGATTGAATGTAGTGATAGAGTGCATTCTGCATTCTCAATGCAAGAGAAGCCACATCAGACTGGATGGCCTGGATGATCATTGTGAATAGCAAACTTGGTGTTTTGATGTTCATTGCCCTCTAATCAATAGATATACTGCTCTAATCCCATAGACCAAATGCAACTTACAAGTGATATTACATCATGATTTATTGATAATGCCCGAGTATTTCCGAGTCCCACAAAGTGAGTGAGAGATGAATGACACCGTTGCTATCGTAAAACAGGCGATATATCCTCAGCTCGCCACCGTCATGGGATCTGCACAACGGAAGCAAGCCGTGCACCCGAGATGCAGACCCAGGGAGTATATCTGCATTAGGGCTGAGACTAACGGCGTTAGGCATGCTGATTGGACTGCAGATCATTTGTGACCACACTACACAGATCACATACAGTTAGGCAAAAGGCGCGGGACGCTAGTTATTTATCTTTACTCATGCAGGCAATATGAGCTGTCTATTCTCGCCAAATCTTCCCAACCAGTCACTATACAGATTCGAATTTGGACTGAAACATTCGATACGGGCAGCAATGCAGCCTTCACTCCCATCCGCTCTATTTTTTTATTTTTTTTCATTTTTTTTTATTTTCTCCCTTCGTGGATTTCAACTCCGTGAAGCTTGGTGGGGTTGATTTACCCTCATTCTATCTATTCTGACTGAAAGATAGCATGGCCACGTATAGTTTTCGCAGATCGACCAAAGCCATGCCGCTCCTATCAGAGACACGCATGAGCCTGTCCTATCGCGAAAATCAATTCACAAATACCAGTTAGCAAATTACCAGAATGAAAGCACAAAGGCAAGCATCTCTATGAATGTTCACACTTGAAATATCACTGTGGTCGATTTCAAACAATTCATCCTCCGCGAATCCGAAGATGGCCCAGTGTACAGGCTATCCCACTACAAAATCACTCGCGCGAGACTGCAAATCGCATGCTGGCCCATCTCCATCCTCCTCCTCCTCATCATCATTCTCCCCTCCTCGGGCAATCTTCCTCTAGTCAGCCCCACGTTGACGCCAGAACAGCTGGCAAAACACTACCAGCATCACCATCGCGGCTTCCGGGCAGGAGTCGTCTTCGCCCTTCTCTCCGGAATCACCTACCCATTCTACGGACTGAACATTGGAACGTCCTCTCGCGCACCCCAAAGGCCAACCCGCTCCTGATCACGACCCAAGCCACGGCCGGCGTGGCAGTGGGGGTCACCTTCATGACAACCGGCATTCTGTTCGTGACGGTCACCTTCTGTCTCGACCGTGACCCCCAACTAATTCAGGTGCTGAGCGACCTTCCCTGGCTGTACTTTGCCATGTTGATTCCAATATTGATCCTGCAAGACCTCCCCATTGCCCAGGTCATTCGCTCTGATCGCCGTGCGCGGCCGGTCGTGCCCTCGTGGCTTGCATTGACCAATGAGTTTCTTCGGTTTGGGTGGTGTGGCGTCTGGGGGACTCATTGTGTGCATCACGGTCCTTTTGCGTGCAGTGAGGGGATCACGTTCTGGCTCACATCGGCTACCTATTTCGTCCATATGACGCTCGACACGGCTGTCTTTTCGATCGCGGCCGGAGAGATAGGGGCTGTGAGGGGAAGAAGTGGGGTCGAGTAGGACAGCAGTATCTTGTTTTCGTGTTACTCCATGTCAATCTTATTATTTACCTGGGTTAAGGCTCCATGAGTTTACTGAGACGGATAGTAATAAACTTAAGTTTTTGTAGACCCGCTCTATCAATCTGTAGATGAGGCCATGCATATCTAGTGGTAATATTGAACGTGCATGTATCTCTGCATCTCTGTTACTCACAGATGTCAGAACTGGCAGGGATGTACAAGATGGCTGCAGACTCGGAGAATTAATCTGGGTAATTCACAATGAACTTCACTGGGAACGCTGGCGTCACCCCCTCTTTGCTGCTTTCTGAGTATGAGTCAATTTGCAAATCCTGATGGCGGGATATGTCTTGATGATTTTTCAGGGAGTCTGGATTGCCCCAGCATCAGAATAACCCCTTTTTTTTTCTGTCGTTGATGAATCCGGCCGTGTCTATAAAGACGTGCTGCTATTCTCATCTTCACTAGCATCATCATCATCATCGTCATTATTATCTTCATCAAACAAATCTTCACCATGCTCCAGACTCAAACTAAACGCTCGGCCTTGGTCAAAAGTATTCCTTCTCCATCCT
The DNA here is from genome assembly GCA_019976455.1 of Aspergillus sp. 'subgen. Cremei'. Taxonomy (NCBI): domain Eukaryota; kingdom Fungi; phylum Ascomycota; class Eurotiomycetes; order Eurotiales; family Aspergillaceae; genus Aspergillus; species Aspergillus sp. 'subgen. Cremei'. Next base: position 2,653,493 of record JAFBMR010000005.1, read on the forward strand.
CTGTTCTCCGTTTCTACATCTAACTGTAGCAGAGAATCTTCCTCGCCAGTCGAGCAGGACAGCCAATTTCCCGTACGACTACCTGAATGGAGGAATCAGATATCTCTCTCTCCCTCCACTGAAACTAAATCACTACCTCCAATCGAGACATTTCCATCGAATGGAACAGAGTGGAAATAACCCCGTCGACCGGAGCGAGCATACAATCGACATCTTCTCCATTCAGGCAGGTCTTCCCTGGGCGACGGGCATTCTCCCCTACCGCCAGAATAAACACTGGCAGGTCACTCTTGACATGACGAGGGTCTTTCTAGCCCATTTTGCCGCGGATGAAGCAGCCCAGAAAATCCGGATACTAAAGTAATAAGTAGTTTAGAGTATAGGGGCTTCATGCCTCTACAGTATCTAATTATAATTAATGATATAATAACTATGCTAGATGCTACCATTAAATTAGAGTATTAGTGCTGGATTAATGTGATTAATGTAATGACTGTGTTCTGCCCAGTGGAAGAAGGATTATCTAATCTTGCCGCCGGCGTGTGCCTGATGATGATGAACCCTGTTCTCCTGGTAAGCGGCAGTGACACTTGTCGGAGTAATAAACGGTCATTATTAATGGTCTAATAATTTAAATTAGGCTTTAGTATAATTAAAATTATTAGACCATCCAACAGTATTCTTTCAAACCATGATATAAAATCAGGGGAAAAGATAGAAATAAGGGGGAAGAATATTTATATTCTGTATAATATACTCTATTAATATATATATAAAAAATACTACTTTCAGCCATGTTTGGTGGTAGACCACCACCATCATTTCGCCTACTATATTGTAATGTCAAAGCTAAAGAGCAAGGCTACATGATTTTAGGGATGGACGGACAGGGTCTTCGTAAGCCCCCCTCAAGAAAAGGGGGGAGGTTGGAGAAAGAGGGGTTTTGTTGCCCAACCTGAATATGGAAGGGTGTGCAGGATACATGCGTCTTGTTAAGCAGGCATATATCTGCAAACCATCGTTGGTCTCTCCACTGGTGAGGCGGAGTGATTTATATTGCAGGAAGATATATCTCTGTCTTCTCACTGTGATACTGCATATTCCCTTCTAATCGAGGGTCTCCAACTGTCTTGCTTTTAGTTTCGTGATTTTTTCCCCTTCTTTTCTGCTTTTCCTTCTGCTTTAGTTGTTTCATTTCTTTTTTTGTCTTTTTCTTTTTTTTTTTTTTTTTTTTTTTGCTTTTTTTCTTTTTTTCTTTTTGTCTTTTTTTCCTTTTTCGCCGTGGCAGCGGAATTAAAAATGTATCCATGCCCAAATTCATTCATGAGCTTGTATGTCGATCATGCAGGCAGAAGTACGGTTTACGTTGGTGGTTTGTAAATCAGGATAGCCAACTATCCTAGTATTGAAACCTTGCTAGCCACAAGGCAAAGGCTTAATTAGACTTCATGAGAATACCTATGATGGCTGGGATTTATTCCAATATTTATATTTAGAAAGTGCATTGTCTAGCTTGTTGAAGATAGGCCTCTCAGTCAACACCGTATATAGCGGTGTGGACGCGATTACCCGCTGTATTGAAGCAGGATCACGGAGAGGCCATCCGATGGGATAATCGTTCGTTCGTCTCGGGTAGTTACCATAGGGGCTACCTGAACGAACGGTCATCCTGGTCGATACTGCAGGCGAAGACCTGGTTCGTTTGTATAGAGATAGGGGTCGCTTAACTATAGCTCGAATCCCCTCATGTGTTTACACCCAGAATATCGCAGTAGTTAGAGAATTAAGCACGTTGAAGAGATCCAGACCTTTCTTATTATCCAAGTTAGCTTACTTGCGCCATACTAGCTGTGGAATACTGAATCAGTAGCATACTATGGTTAAATGCAGAGGGCGTGTATATCCATATCGTAACGGATTCGTAAGCTTGCAGTTCCACTAGCTATAATGAGTGTACATGCGACCATTCTGTCTTGGCGAAGAGGTGTTCGGAGATGTAGGGGGACTAATCAGGAAGGCAGTGCATATTTCACAGAACCAAATCCAGTCGGATTCAAAGGAACCCCGCTCGAGGGGAAGAAAACAACAGATGCGAGAGTTGGGTTATACCTACCGCGAAAGTCGATGGAAATTCTATATAAGGAAGCAACTTTCCTACACCCTCTGCCCATCTACCATCACAACTCATTCTTCTTCTGCCTTTCCATTTACTCAACCTCAATTCTTCCATCATGGCTGACGGCGCTGAACGCTCACACGACCTGGCGTACGTTGATCCCGTTGGTTCAGATGGGAAAAGTCCCCTGGCCGATTCTACGGAACTCAGGATTACGTATTCGTCTGAGTTGATGGAGAACTATCTCCACCATCAGTATCAGTGGTCGTCTGGTTATTTCGAGGCCCTGCAGACTCATAATGAGAACGGACATGCCTTGGTCTTTAATATCAAATCAGAAAAGACATTTTATGCATTGGAAGAATGCAGTAAGGACACAACTACAGGATGGAAAGTACACGATCTCTCATCGTCGACCTTGGAGAAAGATTTCGCGTCTGACGAAAATGCTGCTGTGCGAAAGTTCGGCGTGGGACAGAGCCATCTTAATGGCTCGATCGGGATGGCTATGGCAGTGACGTCGGAAAGGGCTGACACCCTCTACATCTCACTTGGAAATAGCAGTGAAAATTTGTCCTGGATCAAGAAACCAACATGGACTCGGGTTCCATTTGACGGCATCTCCAACGACAGCACTGTCTATGGAATAGCTGACATTTGGTTCTCCGAGACCTCCAATAACACCCAGTATCTTGTAGTTGACATCTACACCGGTGACGATGATCACCCAATCGTTCGCTATCACATTGATCCGAGAATGTCGACCGGCAAGGCCTGGGTGAAACACGATTTCCCTATCGACCTCGCTCGTGACACCTATCAGAGCGTTATCGGTCGCAAGCACGAAGACCGGGTCGATGGCGTCTACACTATGGGAAGTATGGCAGGGATACCTCAGCTTATATATGAGCCTATCATCAATGTAGACGGCGACCGTGCCCCGTTATTCACTAGACTCGGTTTGCCTATTGAGTGGACACCTACGGCGATCGCCACCGTTCGGTCCACAGACAGGTCAAGTCACCTATATGAAGCGACAGATCTTTACCTGATTGCCGACTCAAGCCTCTTCCGCTACCCAGCCGACAAACAGACTGATGGCACCATGCCGGATGAGCTCCTGGATGACGAGATCTTTTGGGGCACAAAGAGCCTCTATGCTATGGAATTTGATGGTGTGGTGACGCTCTGGGGAATGAATGCTGAGTCGGAAGTGTATTATGTCTCATGCTACGTGGATGAAGTAGCAGACCCGGCCTCATGGAGCTACCCGTTGCCCCTGCTCTCTGATGCTTCGAGAATCTCCCCTTATCTCAACCGGATCGACGGAGGAAACACCATCTTTGTCCACAGTACAGACGGACTTGGCTCAATAACACAAGCAACAAACACCAACACAAAAGCCTGGAGGACCCATTTCATCCATATAGAACCAGAACCCGACTCAGAGCCTCAGCCAGCGAAAAGCTTTTTATCCTTCTCAACCACAATCACCCTTGTGGATAAAAATGACCTATCGGTGCCGGATACCACGCTCTCCCTTTGGGCTAACACCCGCACGCCTGCCTATATCAACGGACAGTACTACGTACTGGGCAAGAACGAAACACAGGTTTTCACAGACTCATCGGGCCTCATCACAGTGGTAGAGGCAACCGAGAATATGTGTAGTTCTATTCTGAGCGTCAGTATTCCTGGAGATACCCAGACTACTGTTATCAATCCAATGAATAAAAGCTTTGACAGGGCCTCTATCCTGGCTAATCCAGATGAACTTCGCAAAGCAACCTACCCTCTACATGTGAGTGCAGGAGGCGTGATTGATTCTGGCGATGGAAACCTTATCAACCCCGAAGCCAGTCAGGAAGACGTTGAAACCGCAGCCAAAAGTATTCAGCACTTGAACGAAGTTTACGACGAGGTGAAGCCCCCGGCAAGGAGATCCAGGCTCTTCGATAAGGCTCCAAGGGTCGTGCGAAGGGGGCGTGGCGAGAAAGGCCCAGACGATCTTTGGAGCTTTTCGTCGGCAGCTGGAGACCTCTGGCGACGGCTTAAAAACGCTGTCAAAAGAGGTGTTAAGAGGGGCATTCAAATTATCAAGGATGCTTTTACTGGAACTGTGAAATTTTTTGTCGAGATTGCAGGAAAGGCATATGAAGCTGTACTTGACGCTGTTGATGCTGTCATGGGAGCCGTTGAATGGGTTTTTGATGCTATCGCAACAGCAGCGGAGGGTATCATTCACTTCGTGCAGTTTCTTTTTCACTGGAGCGATATCAAGCGAACAAAGAACGTATTGCATAATATATTGAAGCTCTATCTCACCCACCAGGTTGATCAGATTGATACTGCTCGGGATAGCTTCAGAGAGCATATGGACGCTGTTGGAGACAAACTGAAAGAATGGAGTGGGATCACAGATTGGTCCAATCTAGGCGATGTTGCGAATATGCCACCGGATAGCAGCGGCAAGAATCCTATGAGCGAACAAACCCCCGCTTCACTGCTATTTATGACTCACTTCCGGGATCAAGCAAAGAACATAAGGAGGACGAGCGCGCTTCTAGACTTGAAGTGCCATCCTGAAGCGGAGGAGCTGATCACCGCGCTTTTGCACGCCCTTTCCGATGAAGGGGAGGTATTATCAGATGCGTATGAGGAGCTTTGGGAAGTGGCAGACAGCTTCAAGAGCTCAAACGTGGGAGATTTTATTGTAAAGATTGCAGGTATCCTGGGATCGGCTCTTGTGTCATCGGTTAAGGTAGTTGTGGACGCTTTGTTTCGTGTTCTATCGGCTCTCGCCAGCTCCGCGCTCGAAATTCTCGATGTGAAAATACACATTCCGGTCATCTCCGACATTCTTGAGGAGATTGGCATCCATGAGCTTTCCATTTTGGAGCTATTCTGCTGGATTGGCGCGGTTCCATACACAGTCGTGTACAAGGCCAGCAAAGGCGAGGCACCGTTTCCAGATCACCCTGATGTCTGGGAAATCATCTCTGCTGGCTCCTGGAGTGACCTGCTCGTTTTTTTCGATAGGCAGCAGGCAATGAAAACGGACGTCAATTCATCTGAGGATGGAGAGCCCTTCGAGAACCTCAGCCTTTGGCGGAAGCTGATCCACGGCCTCGGCCATTTTGTGTCTGGCCTTTTGCTAGTCTTCGCCGCTCCTCTCAACGTCTTAGAAGCTCGAGACCCTACAGATGAGAACCCATTGAGTGATACTACAGGAGTGTTGGGTGCTTTCATAGCCGGCGCACAAGGCTTCACCGCATTTATAGCAAAGCGATATCCCATTGACAACTCTTATGTCGCAGAGGCATCCGAGGCTATATCGGGCCTTGTAGTTAGTACCCTGGTCATGTTTACCAGGTATGGTCAGTGGTTTGCGGCCTCCAACAGCGCATTCAAATGGCTAAAAGTGAATGATGGGCGGGCCACTGGTGCCATTTTCAATGCGATCTTGGTCTTCCCACGACTCTTTGTTACTGGTTGGCACCTTGCTGAATTGAGTGATAAGCCAGCAAACCAAGAGCGCGCGGCAGCTATTCTTGGCGAGGTGACCAACATAGCAACAGATGTTGCAACGATTTCGTATGCAGTGCTGGTCAATGTGGAAGAGCCTGATACAGAGCTAATAGCGGCTACTATTTTGGTTGCAGCATATGGTACTGGCGGATTTCTGGAAGTAGCGACCGTGCCTCTCGTGGGTTGATTTTTGACTATATCTATCTTGTTTCAGTCTTTCGATTGTGTTTTCGATTTTATATCTCGCTCTGAAATAATTGGATCTTCTGTCATTTTCATAATCTTCTACAACGCCCTTTTCCGTTACACCCTGTACGTGGGTCCATATTGTGTGCAAACAGGGCTACAACTCAGCTACTTTCACATCGAAGGATCTTTGCATAGGCAACTGCGACCAATTTGTAATATTTGGTGGCTTCTATGGTGCCTTTTACCTCGTGCTCACGAAGGCCAAAGCTGACAAATCATATAGTATGAATAGTAAAGGCCCTCGCCCTATAGAACCGATTTTGCTAATTTGTTCAGTATTGCTGGAATCCTAGCAGCACACATCTAGTATGTTGGACACGGTGCACAGCGTCTTCACTGACAATGTACGGTCGAGTGTATCAGATATCAAATGGTGACTGTGGGCAAAAACCGAGACGATGGCATAAATATTCATCAGGCAACTCCAGATTTAATAGATAGTACTTTTACCGGAACTCTTTCAGGCATATAGGGCATTTGATAGAATGCATAACGTAGAAAAGGCAATAGATCATATGAAATACATCCAAAATATACAGCATCAGTGAAAATCAAACTTTAGCTTGGTAGTTAGGTGGGTGATCACCGGAGAATCCATGGTATTGTTGTTTTTATTCTGGTTGTTTTTTCTATCAATTCTACTCATCTAATCTATGTTTCTTTCAGACACTATCGATCCAAACGTCGGCTAGCCCGGCTCTCGATATCTATATCGAGCAGTAAACTAGAGCATTGGATTTGTGCTGTGAGAAGCATGCAAGCAGCAGTATTCAGTTTCTTCCGCGACATCTCACCCCTGGCGCTAGTCCTTTTTCATGCGCACTAGGAACTCATCGAAAAAAATCGCAATGACAACAAGGGAAATAGCCAAATATAAGGATGCATGGTAGCCGACAAGAACCTCCCCTCTTTGTCCTTGGACATATGCGTCGATGGTGGATGCGAACCCGATTCCCAGACTATAGCCGTAGAGATTTAGCGTGTCGACGAGTGAATCAGTAATACCTTGATCGCGTTGACTAACGCTGTTACTGGCAACAATCTGAGCGGCGGTGTATATGAAATCTGGAATCTGTAAGACTGGCTTGTCATACTAGCGGCATTATCCGTGGAATCATCTCGGAGAAATTCCTCTATACCAATCAAAGCCCAAAAGCGTAAGATACTGATTGATAATTAGTATGATATCCGACTAAATATCACTTGAAGCATCTTTTGCTCCTTGAGTTAAGGACTATTTAAGGTTAGAAGCCGCGGTTAAAGTCTCCGCTTGCGTTTACAGAGTATAGCGTGTGGGGAAGCCCCCCCTACTGGAAAGTTAGTTTTTGGATATTCTAGAATAGTTTGTCAGTGCATCGTGTTCTTCCCGCTTTGACATCATCTTTCTTGCCGTTTTCTTTTTGTTTTCCACTGCTTCTTTTCGGAATTTTATGGAAGTTGAGAGAAAAAGAAAGATCATTTTGGAAATGACTGGAATTTAGATTCCGAGCTCAGGGTTCACCTGCTTTGACTTATCTTTGAGAATAGAGCTATAATATCCCATGATCTTTATTGTTGGCGTAAACGTCGCATTTGTATCTAAAAGTTAGCAAATTAGGTACTAGCTCATCTTATCGCCTTATTAATATATATGGCCCCAAAATCTACAGGAGGATTTTTGATGAAATAAAGATATAAAACCGTCATTGTCTCGATTTCGTACGTTTATCTCGGTTCCTTCTCGTCCGTGGCTGATACCATGGTAGCAGTTACATTTCCCTGCATACGCTCGTCCACTGCATGACTACTGACCAGGTAGTTCACCCAGATCAAGGACAGTTCTCTTGCGTGGCCAGCGAGATGGTTTATCTGCTGAAATAACCCAGCAATCACCCCACCCACTTACTAGATCTATGGCACTCCGGTACCGTTTCCCTATTAGTAATGACTCATTTCACATTATAATATAAGACGGCGACTCCCCCTTATAGAATAATTAACGTAGAGCCCCAGATAAAATATAAACGCCAGTTTTAACTGGAGAAGGCCGGCTTACATGCCAGAAGAACTGCTACTTTAGATCCTCCATGTTAGAATTTACCCCAAGATTATGTTACTCATTGATATTGATTGCTGAGCCTTGGTCTATAGTTCTTAATATAAATCTGGAATTTAACCTTACAGTGCTTGCAGTAATGATATTCTATAGTGAATTTGAGTAAGTACTCTTTCATCTCCTAATCTTACAGCATGATATGTGGGCATATCCATGTATCTTTTAAGGCATTAAAGAGCTTATTCATAGGTGGATTTAACTTATGAAGTAGAATCCATTTTTCAATCCATAAATGAAGCGCTGGATTACTGCTTTCTTCACGTTTGCAGACCTATCCCTTGATAAATAGTAATGTTATAATGCCTGATTAGGACGTGTCAACTTCAGTACATGATAACCATTTAGTTAAGTATCCCACGCGGACGCCTGTGATAATAGTGATTCATAACAAGCGCTGCATGGCTAAAGGTAAATATGTATAATAGATTTACTTAATAAATTTAAAAATAAAAGTAAAATTGAGAAACACTTAGTAGAAAGCATGATCTAGGCTGTTTATAATGAAGAAAGTCCCGCATTTCAGTTATGTTAAATGCTGAACTAAGGGATTTAACGTAATCGGACACCGAACCGGCGGCGGCTCACTGTCATAACCATCACCTCACTGTAGCGAATCCGCCATTTTATTAAAATTGAAGCTTTTTAACGTCATACAAATGAAATATATTATATAAAACTAGGTAGTGAGTCTATTTAGACATTTTAACTAATTATAGCCTTCTTTTTTATAATTACTGTAATGTGGTAATTGCTTTTACTTTAATAGTTATAGTATAGATAAAGCTTTAAATTCCTTCTCTTTTTCTACTGCTTTTTACTGGCCTTTATAGCCATTTAAACTGCCTCCATCTTATATAAAATATCATGAATCCTTTCCTTTTCTTTTTTTTTTTTAGCTTACTTACTGTATAAAGCTGATAGATTTCTTATTAAAGTAGGATAGTATTCTATATTATAATCTCTATACCTTTTATAACCTTTCCAAGCATTTCACCTGCCACTAATAATAATAGTCCTTTATCTTTAAGATACTGAAGCTGCTTTTACTGCTTATTTAACTAATATAAATTTACTAGTGTTCTTCTAAGATAAGTTAAATGAGAACTAGAGAAGAAGATAGTGGTATTAGTGTTTTTATCTAAATTTAAAGCTTTGAAAGCACTCTCTCTGGCTTAAAAGAAATAAGGCTAGTTACTTTAAAACCACTAAGGATATTTGCTTTAGAGAAAGCCTGCTTATGTATATGCTGATAATAGAATAGGAAGTGTGCTTTATTAATCATTATATTACCATTCTAAATAGCCTCATAAATCTGCTGTCTATAAAATTGCCTTAAGGGAGTAAAACAGCTGATATTAAGTGGTTAAAGCTTAATGTAATCCACGGTCGAGCCGTGAATACGACCAAACTGTCACACCCCGGAACCTGACTGTGACCCGACGGCGCCCGCGCAGCGAGGCCCGGGCGATTCTCACATACCACATGACCATAGCTAAGACTGTATTTAGAAGACTGCATAACAGATAACTATAAGGTAAGTGATTAATTCTAAATAATGCTACTTATATATTTAACCATGCTATATTCTTACTTATAGTATGCTAGTGATTTATAACCTATTATATTACCTCTAAGCACGTACGGCTCCCGGCGCTTTATAATAGCAGAAGTATTAGCGTCATGTATCTGCTGATATATGAGGCAGTTAAAAAAGATATTATTAATATTATAGATGTTTACATTATTATTTATTTATAACAGACTGGACTAAGGTTAAGTCTATTATTAATAATAAGTTTAATATTAAAAAGATAAAGACACTCCCAGAAATTAAGGATATTATTATAGATAAGGACCTCTTTATTAGTAGAGGTCATAGGAAATATATAGTATATTATTTCTAAGTATTACTCTAGGAAGATAATATATAAAAGTACTATCTAGATATACCTAATAAAATATTTAAAATCTAAAAGTCTTTTCTATAGTATATATCCATATAGGAAGAGCATGATATATTATATAAGCCAAGATGTAAAGTCTCAGATATGCAGTATAGGGGCCCTTAAATACTTAAAGATACAGTGAACTTATTTAATTCCTTAGTGAACTGGCTATGAAGGGTTGAGATGGTAAAAGAAGCTAACCTTGACAAGCCTTTCAAGGCACCATATGAGCTGGGGATATTCGTTCGCATCAACGCCACCGCTGCAGTGCAGCCCGCAGCCCAGCATGCGATCGAAAAGTCGCTCGAGAATCCCCATTGCAATACAAAGGACTGTCCGACCACCTGCAGTTAAAGGGAAATAGGGCGAATTCTAGCTCATGGCAAGTCTTGCCAGGTAAAGGCATTCATGTAATTATCTGCATTATGATCATTATCCTGGCAAGTCACTACCATAACACAGGGATTAAAAATACCTGTGACTTGAAATTCACCATCTATGACCGACAGACCATACCAGAGAGGAAGGGGGGTGGAGAGGGGGTTATATACTCTCAGGGTTACTTTATATTATATCACATGTGGCATCAGTAATGCAGGTTAGGCACGTTTTAATATAATGCATATTTGACATGCATTATGGCTGCTCCGATGCTGAACGTCCTTACAGCATACAGTCAATATTATCTCTTCATCAACTATGATAAGGTAAAACTTTAGTATATGTTATTTACTGATTGGCCAAGCAGCTATTATATTTGCTTCCCCATCCTTTTATCATATGTTCTATTGTAGCCCACTTCCCCTTGCTTGACAGTTTGCATTGGTTAGTTTAGCATTATATAAGAATTAGGTTAGCATTCTACGGATTACTATTGGACAGTAGTCCTTATAATAGTTACTAATGCTGATCCGTATCTCAAGTATTCAATCTTAGTACTATGTAAACCCGAGCTAAGGCTAGTTGAATAAAAGCAGCAACGCTAATGCTGTCCTTCTTTCTCCTAACTCATGGCTGATTTTTTGCCGAGGAATATACTCTTACTATTATGCCATACTATACCATGATTTTTTGCCTGGATGACTTTCCTCCGGCTAGGGTGTATGACTTTCACCAAAGTGGTAATGGTTCGTGGGCGAACCTAGCATTTAGTATCACCGGACTAACTTCCATGTCTATGTATAATGGATTTCGACATTTACATTTTCAAGACTGCTACAAGACCACTTCACACATCAGGGTAGATGTCAGGTGTAAGAATTATTTATGTACTTTCATATGCCAGTGGCCCAGTATCTTAATTAGAAGACATATTTTATGTACTTGCTAGTGGAAAAATAATCAAGAAGATTTTGATAGACTTCACAAGTGACTCTTATAATAATGTGAGTGCTACTCTCCTTAATACTAGTATTAAAGAACTTTATTTATTTATCTATATTACGGCACCTAGGGCATAATCTATTCCACTGAGATGCCAACTACATCATCACTGGCGGCAGAGGAGATTTGGGGCGAGCTATTATCATATAGATGGTTTACTGTAGTGCTTAATATACTACTACTTTCTTAATAAGAGCTGAAGTCTAAGAGCATATAAAGTCTCTACGAGAATCTGGGGTAATAGGGCGCTTGAGTGTTGACGCCTTATTGTGATGTTATGTTAGAACCTCACTCCAGGTCAGGTGATTTTCCCACTGGGACAAATGACCACTACATCATCGTCGCTTGGTGCGACGATATGCCTGGAGCCACTATATATAGTAGCGCAGTATAGGACCTAGTCCTAACACGTTAGTGATAAAAGGCAGCTTTTTTAGGCCATTTAAAATTGTCGGAGGATATGCCGCCTATTTGAGATGCTTTCCATGGTGCCATATTTCTCAGTTCTCTATGTATGACGTGGTATCAACCAAACTAAGTATAAGTCGCTAGTATATAATCTGGGTTTTGATCATTCCTCTAGGTACATTCCTCCCTAATCTATCCTAATTATAGCCTCTAGTTTCGAGTAAAGATTCTGTTATCTAGATCGCTCTAGGGAAGTCTAGGGGAGAGCTTCATATCCAAATCCGAGTCCAGTAGGGTAGATACAGCACCTTAAACGTGCCCAGGTTTGCCGTTAGCACAGAAAACTCTCTCATTTCTCAATCTTTCTGCTATCACGGCTCGTCCATCCAGTGGCCACCAGTAAATGCTTTTCTAAGTCACCTTTCGCTCTGTCCAGCCAAGGGCGAGCTCGATCTGCGGTGTCAGACAGTCTGGTCCCACCATACACAGGACTCGGTGGGCCCTGAGATATAACTGTCTCATCAGAAGCACCTGAGTGCGTTTCTGTGTTACATCATCTTGGGTGATGCAGGTGATATCAATCCAAATCACCCGTTGCTGTCTTCTTCGACGAAGCCTCTGGATGATATTTTCTACAGAGGCACATAGACCAGAATGTCGTCAATTAAAATATCTCTTTTTCATGTAACATGCTCCCAAACATAGGAACAACCTCAAAAATCTGGCTTATCATCAAGTGATGCAACATGGAGCGAGCATCTGGGAATAGTAGAGATCTTGAGAGGAGTAAGGAATGAAGATTGATAGATTATGAAGCTACCGACGGGTCTAAATCACACCTTTACGAATATCTTCTGACGTCCAGCCACTTGGTGCATAGGTTTCAGATTCGAATAGAGATGAAACAGAATATACAGATTCTGCTGCATCCCTGAGTCCGTAACTATAAACCTCGCGCTCATCGACCAATGATGGCCCGTTGGTCAGTTTCAAAGACATGACGGCGCGGCGATTAGCCCGAAGCACGATAAGCAAAGGCACTTCGGGCGCAATTATCTTGACATTAGCAAGTACCAGGGTCTCTGTGTTTCCTGGATTTCTATAAATCCATCCTATTCTGTTGTAAGAGAGCTTGAATTGTGCTGGGGAGTCGCTTGTGATCAAGCAGCGGGATGAAAATATTTGGCTCGGTGAGGGAACGCCGCCGCTGTAGGTGATAGGGCTTGCATGGACTACTGCCCCGGGCGCTCTGTGAATTTCAAACTGGTAGTCCATATTATAGGGATCCTCGGTGGTTGCGATGAACTCACCCTGCACAGTTTTAAATGAATTGAAGTAGGACAATGCATTGTTCAGCTTGACCGAAAGCGCATTCCGGGTCTCCTTGTCCAGGTCCTTGCACTCTTTTATAATATCCCCCAGACTTTTCACTTTGAGGTTGATGGGATCGTGGGCGGTGCTGTCCTGAATGGACTGCTCCCAGTCATTCAACTTCTCGACATCGTTCGCAGAGGTGGAGAGGTCGGCCTTCTTTCCGGGGTCGCCGCCAATGACTGTCACTGTAGTGTCGCAGGTTCTCACATAAGTCTTTTGATCTTCAGTAGTCTTTACTCCGGCGGAGGCCTTGACACTGCAGATGCCATTGTACTCAGCAGAGATGTGTGCTTCAAATTCTGACTTGGACTTGGCGTCGCTAATTTCCTTCTCCAATCTGACCTGGAATCGGGCCCCATATGAACAGGACCGGATGACATAGGTGCCCCATTCGTCGAAAAACTGGTTATATTTCGCATACACGTCTTGACTTGGTGCCTCGTCTTTGGCTGGCCAATCAGGAAGCTCTTGTGCTTCTTCTATAAAGGCGTCATCAAGGTCCAGCTCCCCACGGTTGAGCTGCAGGATCAACATGAAGGATTTATGATGGCTGGTGATGACGGCATAGTACCTGGAATCGCTGAGGGCATTCTGGTAGCTGTACCTGACCGAGCCGGAGGCCGAAACTCCACCATAACTCCCACTCGCCTCGGCGTGCGCGTCGAGCGTTTTACCGAGATCGGCTCCCGATTCAACCTTGAAGGACTTGTCATTGGACCGATGAACCCCTTGATAGTCCATGTCCTCGCGGATCTTGAAGCCTTTACCATTGGCCTGGCCAACAGTCTTTCTCTCCTTGTTCAACCGAACGATCCGGCGTGAATTGTCAATCAAGGATTCAATTTCGAAGGGGCTGTTTTCTGTTCTTAGAGGTAAGAAAATGCATCGACCTGCACACTTGGAACACCTACCATTGGGGAGCAGTTTAATGCTCTTTCCAAGCAACTCGCAGCCGTCAAGGTAGGGTGGATCATCCGCAGCCATGGTGGATAGACGGCAAGATAATAATACCGAACGTGCAGTATGAAGTTATGGGGAATGGGGACAGTGATGGGAGAGATGGGAATTGAGAAAGGTCTACTCTTCCGTGAAGAAAGCAGGCTGTATTTATACTCAAAACGGAGTATTCAACTAACTGAAAACGGTAGAACATGCGATATGGCGAGTCACAGTTGCAGTGTGCTTAAAGAGAATCAGCTGAATGGGTTTCCAGTGTAACAGTGTGATCAGAAAAGTATTGAGTAAACCATGGAGTGTGGGTGGAAATGACGCAGTCTACCAGAAGTACGACGCCCAAACTGCTGGTGTTGAGAAAATGGCAGCGTGGAGAAATCGGCTCAGCATCTGACGGGTTCGCGGGCCGCAGCGCATCCCTGTCTATCACCCCAACACGGACATTCTCCATATTTCCGGTTTCATCCCAAGACTCCACACTTGAAATGCAGCAATCATGGCACTAAAAGGACACGTAGAAAATAATTTGCCCGCATGTATAAAATATTAATCAGAAATACTAGTAAATTCAAACACTAACACTGTTAATTTAATTAATTTAATTAAATATAGAGGTTTACCAATACAGATAATTGGCTGTTGCTGCGCGTCTTTTGGTTTACTGATTATTGTAGCTAGCCAAGAATACAGCTTAAGGATAGGGATCGACCCAACTCCCAGCACAGCAGCCAGTAGTTGCATAAGTGGGGTTCTGCCTTCGGGTGGCTTGTTATATGAAAGCTGAACCTTCAAAAATGACTCATTTAATCAAATCGCGGTTGCATCATAGCTGAGGGCTAGACTAAGTCAGTTCATACAGCTTTTTCATGCATAACTGTGTGGCTCTACTCCGGTTGAACCCGGTAGGAATGTAACAGCTTTGCCCGACCAGTCGCATTCAAATCACCATTCCAAAGACCAGGAGCTTCCAGTCCAAGCATCCACCTTGAAGCCACTAACAGCCAAGATGCCCTTCTCCTGGTCAAACTCGACATTGCCGGGGTTGACCTTCTTCCCATTGAATTTGACATTAGCAGGACTGGCCTGGTCAACACCCCAAACCGTAACCTTCTGCAAGGTGTTTTTGTCAACCCATCCGCCCTGCTTGATGCTTGCATCAAGCTTTCTGTCCTTGACGGCAAAGTTGACCATCAACGTTTCGGCCGGTGCGACACTAACACCATCATCAAGGTACAGTTCTCCAGTAGCCTGTCCATCCTTACCGAGCGCAACCAGAACATCCCAGGGCGACCGGCGGACCTCATTCGTTGTAAGAGCAGCTTGCTGAAGGGGCAGGACCGATCCACCACGGACAAACACGGGGATGTGGCCTAGGGGAGCGCTGATGGTAGTGTTTGCGGTGGAAGGAACTGGCACCGCAGTCCCGTTGAACCAGTCATACCACTTCTCCGTGCCCTCAATCAGACCAGGGAAGACACCCTTGACAGTTGTCACGTTGGGTTCCAGCACAGGGGTAACCAGGATAGAAGGTCCCAGCATGAATTGGCGGTCTGCAGCAGCGAGAGATGGGTCGTTGGGGAACTCCCAGGCGAGGGCCCTCATGACGGTGTGTCCGTCCTTGTTGGCGTGGTAGAAGAGGGTGTAGATGTAGTTGAGGAGCTGGTAGCGGACTGCCATTGCAGTCTTACTAGCATCGATAACACCAGACCAGGTATACGCTTCCTGGGAGATGGCAGCGAGGATGTTGTGGTTGCGGTAGAATGGGAAGAAGGCGCTCAGCTGCATCCAGCGGCTGCAGAGCTCCATATCGGTGTTACCGGCGAAACCACACGTGTCGACACCAAACATGGGGATACCAAGCAGCTGCGACTGGAGGGCTTGCGGGATGGAGTAGAACATGTACGACCAGAAGGAATAGTTGTCACCACCCCAGTGGCCTGCAACAGCGCCAGAGCCAGCGAATGTGGATCGACCGATGATGAACGGGCGGATTCCAGGCATCACGGCAGAGAGAGCGTTGTAGGTGGCCTTGAGAATACTGTGGCCCCAGACATTGTGCAGCTCATACTCGAGGGTGCCATCGGCGTGGGTGGCATTCGGGGCGATGGCGGCCCTTCCAAGAGCTCCCTGGATGTTGTTGATGGCGTAGGGTGGGTAGTTGACATCGCGAACTCCAGGGGTAGGAGTAGTACGAACGTAGGACACCGACGAAGTGGTAGATGTAGGGTAGGCACTCATGGACGAAGCAATCGCAGACGAGGCAGCTGCTGCTTCGGTAGAGTTGGTAATCTCAAAGCCTTCAGGATAAGTGAGAACCTGGGCTTTGGGCTCGCCAGGAAGAGCGAAGGGCGGGTGGACGGGGTTCAGCGTGAGGTTCTTGCTACCACAGCTACCAGTGCAGAAGGAGGAGATCTCGCTCATGTCAACCCACGCTCCGTCAAAGGCAACCTGCTTATACCAGGCGACGAATTCGTCAATCCACCATTTCTCAGTACCAGCGGCCAGCCAGTCAGGGAAGACGGTATATCCAGGCCACACGTCGCCGACATACAAGCTTCCATCTGGGTTTTCCAGGAAAGAGCCTGAGTTGTTGCCTCGCTCGAACACAGGATAACTGGAAAAGACAGGGCATTAGTCTATGAAGACATCTGGGAAGAAATGGGACTTACGCGTCATTTTCATCAATTGGGTTGGGGATATAAATTGCCGAATCAATAATTGGGACGTAGTGACGGCCACTGTCATGGAGACGCTGCAGGAAGGCTGCACCGTCAGCAAGATTGAAGCCAACTGGATCCGTCTCAAAGTCGCGGTAGCGGTTCATATAGTCGATATCGTTCCTGTCATCCACCATTGTTAGACCAAAGATCCCAACTGCTGTGAAAGGCATAACCTACCAGATCGTCTCAAGAGGGATTCCAAACTTGGCGTGGTTGTCAATGACCTCTTGCATCTGAGCCCAGCTAGTATATCCCCAACGGCATTGGTGGAAGCCAAAGGTCCAGAACTGCTGTAAGGCAGGAAGACCGATCACATTGAGATACTGAGTGGTAACCTCGGGCTGAGAAGGACCGGAGAAGAAGTAAAGGTCAATACTTCCACCGATGGTCCTCCATGTGATGTTGTCTGGTCGCATCAAGACATCCTGTCCGTGTGCATTGCGGAAGTACACTCCGTGAGAGTAGGAGGTATAGTTGCCAGGAGACGTCTCGTTGCTGGTCACTAGCGACAGTTTGCCGTCTGCATCCCGGCTGAAATACCGCGTCTCGAGGTAGAAAGGATGCGAGCCGTAGAGATTCCTGTAGAATTCATTAGCAGATGTACGAAGGAGAAAATATGGCTACTAACATGTCCACTGCATCTCCCGAGTCTGCCGCATAGAAGGTCTTGGTGAAGTTGTTGGGAACCCTCAACGAGTTGATAGTCTCACCCAGACCGTAGAGATTGTAGTTCTCAGGCAATTCACTGGAAAACTCGACAAACTGGTTCTCAAACACCAGTTTCTTACCCTGCGTGGAGAAGAGAACATCGCCAGTCGACTTTCTCGTCACGTTAAACGCGAAGCTAGGGGTGTTGGTCCAAGTAAAGGAAAGATCCGATGAGATGTTCGCCTGCTGAAGCGTGGGCTTTGACACGATACTCGCAGGCAGGATATACTGGGTCTGGTTGGACGCTCCCAGGTACGTGGGGACAATCTCAACGTGCAGTCGGTCCGTAGTCTGGTATTCCACAGTGAGGTTCAAGGCCGCGATATCGGTTCCATACACGTTGCATGCCGGGCCAGCGAGGGCCAGCGAGGCAGTCAACCCGTATGCAGTTTTGTGAACATTGTTGGCAAGATATCCAGGACAGACAGTCTGTGCATCGACTGCCTCTGGGTCTTTGATGTTGGGCAACACCGGTGGCGCATCGTGTGCAGATTCGGGGACGGTAAACTGAGGTTTAGCAGAGCTTGAAGAAGGCGTTGGGGTCTGCGTCTGTGCCTGCACTGCAGCGCAGAGCACAGAGGCGAGTCCCAGGACTTTTTTCCAAGTCATAGTTGTCGTTGCGTTGGTTTCAGTCAATCGCATGGACTGTGTCTGTTCCTGATGTATTTATATAGTACAGTGAGATTAAAAGATTAACTGTCAAAACCCGACACGGCATGCCGACTCGGAAGTTCCATTTGCAGATCAAAATCACCGAGAATCTTGGCCGGGAAACTTAATCTTTTACTCGGCCAACCCTGGGCAATTGCCATGGTCTGTATACGAGGTACTTCCGACCGACGGGTGGGGCTGTTTCATCAACACACAGTTTATATGGACCTAATTCAGCGGTGTATGAACGAATTAAACGGTCTCCTGGAGGTGTCATGTCACATCTGGGCTCTGCAACAGGCTGCTTGATGGTCAACGCTGAATGGGATTGCGTGCGGGGAATCCCCGGTTATTTCACCGAGATTCGAGCGAGACTTACATCTGTAAGATTAACCAAAGCAAGAGGCAAAAGGCAAAAGGCAAAAGGAAACGAGATAGACCGAAGCACAAGAAGAGACTATTAGATGAAAACCATAGTTTATTTATCAACTTGTTTCATTCGATCTGAACAGCCAATGAGGTAGACGTTTATGATGCAGGGGGCCTCATCTCGTACATTTTATCCTTGCTGAAACTGGATCAGCAGATATTCGAATTATGTATCTTCAATCAAAAAAGAAAGAAAGAAAGAAAGAAAAGAAAAATGAAAATAAAAAAAAGAAAGAAAGGTCGACCTCTAGAAAGAGAGATTCAATGCTAGTTATATCTTCTTGATTGATGCAAGCCTTTCAATATCGTCGGGAGTAGTGGCATGCCGCACTGGCTCTGGGCTGCTATCATTGCAGGATTTCTCCCAGCTATATCAACGCCATTCGTGCATGATCTGACACAGCGGGAGAAGCAATTGTGTCATTTACAGACTCTTCTCCAAAAACCAGTCATTCTCACAACTTGACGACTCGTTACCGCGTTTCTTGTGGAGCAACTTCACCTGTATCCGGTTGAGGCGTTAACCACCAGCACATGTCTGAGTTTCGGTCGCCCACCTACCCTTCTTCCCACAATAGGGGATATGAAAAAGCCTGAAGAGATGTTGACAACAGGAAGCACAGATAATGCCAAGGCTGCTCCCCTCCGCCACGGGGAGATTGTCATGGCTGTGCGAGAGAAGAGTGTTCACCATCAAACACACGTGGTGTATTTTCCAACTGGATAGGACTGGACATATAACGAGTATGATTGGGATTTATTTACACATAGGTATGTCCGTACATCTGACGGACTCTTTCCATCCTAACCCTTTATTGAATCTTTACGAGCATATCATGTACCGGCCAGATGCATTGGCTTATATTTTGTCCATTAGCAACTGGGAAAGTGTGTGTGTATTTGCACTCACATGACCGTCTAGAGCTTATTGTCGACATTGCAGAGGACTTTCGGGTCCATGCTGAAAAGTACCAGCCATTTGGACAAGTAGATCATCTGCATATGTTTGTGGCAGATCCGCCATGCTATGCGGCAAGGGATAGGCAGGATTGGAGGGAGCATAAGCTTGGACGGTGGAAGGATTTTGTTAGAGCTGATGCCACTTTTATGACTGCCCGGGGATTCATGCCAAGATGTTGAATCCGGAGCATGTGGCTGGGTTTGTGAAGCAGTTCAAGGCGGCTTTGAAAAGGAGGGGTATCTAATCATAAAGCAGGATAATTAACTGTAGTTGATATATTGAAGATCTTTACTTGCTACTGAAGACGATCAGCAGTGATGAACATGTCAATATGTCAATAACGTGTTGAAGAAAATCATGTTCAATTAGATGATCTGCAAGTACCAGTCTGTATAAATAAGGCACATGGCAGTAAATGGCCGAGGTTGAATAGTTTGAAACATCCCATGGGTTGATAATAAAGATACACAGTGGTAACCCATTTTTGAGACCTCGGTCCGGTGGATCACCAACAGCCATTTACCACCACCCATAATTGCAACTGACTCAATATTCGAGAAAAATCCATTTCTTCTAGGCAGCAATAAAATACTATCAACAGGGAAAAGCCATCATCCATACCAGACCCAATTTTGAGCTCCTCACCCCTTGACCTTGGACGCGAGGAAGGTCGCTGCTTCTCCCGCATTGGCGCCGTACGTCAAATGGGCAAATGTGATGATCAACGTTCCATCGCACACCAAGTCGCCCACGGCGCAGAAAACTTTGGTTTGATCCTGCGGGTAGCCGGGGATTTTGCCTCCATCTTGCAAATTACGAGTGAAGCCGAATAGCACCACGCCTTTGACCTTGGCCTTGACGTCGTCGGAGAGTTTCTGGACTGCGTTGTCGATGACGGCGCTTCCTTGACTGAGATTATGAATTAAATTGAGTTACTATTATAATTAGGGTGGCTGGTACTCACCTGTATCCGCCCGCAACGATCTTTGCATTAGGACACTTGGTACTGCATTGGTTGAACATGTCCACTGCAGCCTGGATATCCTGCGGTGCTGTATTCTGGGGGAGGAAATTCTCCGCCAGACCAGCTGTATAGGCCCCTCCAATGCCCTGGCATCCGACAGACCCGATACCCTGGAGAGCCAGGTCATCGCAGACTTCAGGACCAACGACAGTGCCCTGTCGAGTCAGCAAGAACCGCATCCATCAAGGGAGATGCTTACCATGTTGCCGATTTCGGTAGATCCACGGGCAAAAAGAAACATCACGTCCTTGCACTGGCCTGTTGCTAGATCGTCGGCTTCAATGTATTGGCGTGCATGGTAGGCATTGCGAGGAGCGACGCCGGTAGGGCTGGCCGCGATCAAGGGGGCAAGGAGGAGCGGGAGGAAAGACTGGAGGAACATTATGAGATGATGATGATGAAGATGATGATAATTTGTATAGCATATTGGCAGACTCATTCATCCTTAAATAGTTTGAAATACCTCTTATTCTCCCACTCAGTGATAAGATGCGACTCGAAACCCAAAATTTGAGAATTGTAGATAAATCCCTCTAAATATATCGGTGTTTCACATTCCTCGACATGGCCATTCAAATTCAAGCCTGATGAAACCAAGCTTTTCTAGGCTCATTTAATCTCCTTGTTTGACGCAAATATCGATTTTATTTCATTCAATCTAAACGGAAAGGTACAAACGTCCGACCCGACCCGTGGAGCAGGATCCTATACAAGATATACGTCCTATAAGAACACATACTCAACAAATCAGTCATGGCTATACTTCGGATGTATCAGAATAAAGGTCCTATCAACTATTTTTGAGGCAAGGCTTAATGTTTCCCATTATCTGCCTGATATTATTGACCAGGTTTATTAATTCACGCCAGAGCAGTCCTGTTATTTTACATGTACGTGGCACAAGCAAGTTGTACATCTCTTAATAAATATAAATTCTATTCGTCATTACTAAATATACATGAACATGTCTAAGGCCAAACTAGGAAATACAACTCCAAGAGCAGTCACCTTATGCGCGGCACGCACCACCAACCGGCGAAGGAGTCGCCGAAGGAGTGGCCGAAGCAGATGCCGAAGCAGCGCTTCTCTCCCACGCGTCCACGACAGTTTGATTACTCAGGAGAGCATCGACCTTATTCCACAGAGCACAGGCAGAGTAGTCAATGGAGCCAGGAGCAGTCGAGTTAGCAAAGACCAACCCCGGAGTCGTCAAGTTCTTTGCGACTTGAACCTGCGGCCAGTGGATGGCTTCAGTGGAAGGGTTACCATTCTCCGCCATGGCAGTCCACAAACTCCTCATCTGCTTGCTGAGTTTCATCTCAGCCGGTGTGTCCGTGCAGGTTGTGTTGGAGTTAGCAAAGTCAAAGTGCAGGTTTCCAAAGACGTAAGGGAGTTCGGCAGTGTGAGCAGCGCCATAAACAGAAATGTAGTCCTGGATCATCGTGTCGAGCCAGACACAGGTGGAGTTGTGGGTGAACTCGTAGATATAGGCGGGCATGTTCTTCTGTCTCGCCAGCGTGGCGGCCTGGTATCCGGCGCATTTGAACTCAGAGTCGGTGATGACGGTTGCGATGGCTGAGATGACGGGCGAGAGGGTAGCGTTGAATAGAGAGAGGGGGTAGTATTTCTCGACGGTGGCAGCGGCGGGGCCGAAGTTGTCACGCAGAAATTGGGTGTAATCAGCGGGTTTGGCGGATTCCACAAGCTTGACACTGTCGTACTTGGCGAGAGCATCCATCACGCCTTCTTGTTGGTCTGAAGATGTCGTTAGTCTTTATTCAGAGATATGGATCGATTGTATGCATACTGGATCCGAAGATAGTCGGCACTTGAATGCCACGAGTCATGGGGTTCTCGGAGATGACATGGCCATCGACATACGGCCAGAACTTGTGTGTGTATGGGGACGAAACACCAAGACCAGGAGCTGATCCAATTCCAGTTGTGAGATAGGTGTCAGACTTGTACGCGCTCTTCAGCTCAGCGACAGTCTTGGACTTGAGGCACGATTTCTATGAAAGTCAATATCAATCCACAGTATAGAAGGTGTCTGTACTTACATCTCCAACGCTGCAGTTAAGAGTCTTAGCATATGATGCACTGCTCTGTTGCAGGGAAACATTCGACTGCAGCGAGGGCAAAGCGATCGATTCCGCGATAGCACCATTAATGAGCGATGGTGCTTCAGGAAGAGTGGCAATAGTATAAACATCGGTAGCACCAGCTGACTGTCCGAAGAGAACGACTTTTTTCTGCATTCGGGATTACGTTAGCTTTGGATTCCCTCTACTGTTGATGTTTGACATACCGGGTCACCACCAAAAGCAGAGATGCTCTTCTGAACCCACTCCAATCCAAGGAGAAGATCTTGGATTCCTTGGTTACCGTAGATTCCGGCACTGTTGAGTCCCATGAAACCGAGAGGTCCAAGTCTGTAGTTAATCGACACGAGAATTGTGCCGTCCTCTGCCATGTTGCAACCATCGTACAGAGAGTCGCTAATTCCGCCATCTGTGTTGGACCCACCATAGACCCACACCTTGACAGGCAGCTTCGAGTCTTTGGTGGCATGAGCTGGAGTCCAAACATCCAAGTACAGACTGGGGTCGATATATTAGCACAACCACACAGGATAGCCAATGGCTAACTTACCAATCTTCAGACTTCTTTCCTTGTGCCTCGAATGTTGATCCAAACTGAATGCAGGCAGTAGCCGGGGTGGTTGCATTAAACACCCTATTGGGGTATTTGCCGTAGGGCTTTGGGGGCTCGAAACGCAGCTCTCCAACGGGAGGCTCAGCGTAGGGAATGCCCTTATAGTAGACGGAATTTTGCTTGTTGGCACACTTTCCACCTAGAAGGGTACCGGATTCAATAGTGACCGAAGGCGAAGCCATCGCTGTGGCTGCGAAAGCCGTCAGCATAGTAGGGAAAAGCAGCTTCATGGTGATTATTTTGTGAAAACTGAGTTGAAGAATGATTAAAGTGATCTGGACTGCGAAAGCTTCAGCTTTATATAGAGAGACTCCAATTCTCTGTGTGATATTTTCCCCTACCCAATTTGAAATCACCGCACTTATTTCATCGCAGGGCTGCATCTGTTGATGGCGGGCAGTGCTTGTTTTAGCCCCACCTTTTGGCCCCAGAATCCATATCAGCCAATCAGCAGCAACCAGCATCTCTTTTCAGCCCCAACGCTAATTCCCACGCTAACCCATCCAGATCCACTGCGCTAGTCCTATTCAGGCTTCAGAGATGCAGCACCAATCAAAGTGCACCATGCCGTGCAAAACAGTGGGACAGTGGGGCTTAGACCTTTGCAAGAAGGCGAAGAAGCAACAAGCAAGCTTTTTCCGAGAAATCGATTGGGGGCATTGGGGCCAAATATAGATCGGTTGCAAGAACACACGTCACTAGGCGCCCTGCGACCGGAGACTCGCAGTGCTCTACCGATCAAGAAATATATGCGTAGTTTCCTAGGTACGGAGATATATTTCGGAGCTAATTACCAAAGTGAACATGTATGGTGATTGTATATTTTTACACAAGGCAGAATGGTATCTAGTTACAAGGTATTGAGAGAGCAATCTAACAGTAATATAAACGGAGACTGTCATAATAAAAAAACGAGACATTATAGTTGGCCAGCTAACTTGTCTATCTCATCTATATCATCAACAAACTGCAGCGCCATCGCGATGCCTGCATTGTCACCAATATCCCGGAGCCGCCTCATGACCCATTTCCGGGTACTACTTCCTGTGACCGGAGATTTCCCCACAGTGTAGAGACACCACATTAGCAAATACCTGCCTGAGACACTGGCATGCGTAGATGAATTAATAGACGTATCAGGCTCGGATCTTGATGATATATATCCTAAAGCCTGTGGGACAGAAGCCAGTAGATCATCTCCTAGGGTTAACAGAATCTGCAACGTCTCTTGCAGTTTTGTCTCTATTTGTGTTCGACAGGCTGGTGTCATAGCTGTGGCAAGCATCCTGTTCAACAGGTGGAATATAACCTCGCAGACGACTATTTGAAGCATCCGTGCGTTGTTCCAGACTCTTATCGCCCAGGACGTCTCATAGAGATCGAATCGACCATTGTAGAATATCTCTGGGTCTCCACTGGATGTTCGGGTGGTGGTATATGGTTCTTGTTTGGTGAGGATCCGAAGAACATGTTGAAAGTCCGACTGAAGCACAGTTGCTTCTTCGATGTAGCCTGCTAAAGGTGCGCTCTTTTTATGCGTAACATTTGACAGAAGATTCGAACACCGGGTGGCCAGAACCCCCAAGAGCCAGAACCCACTCGAGGTGTCAGCGTGTTTGGTTGCCTCGTCCTGCAACTCAAGCATCTCACTTGGAAATGGTCGGAGACTGTGGATACAAGCAGCTGACATGTCCGCCCGTACTTGATTAAACATAAGAACTGCAGCTGGGCTCGAGAACTGCTTCTTGCCACGCGAAACCACCAGTGCTACAGCTCCTTGAATATGCCGAAACCACGTCTCAAAGTGAGACACATGCTCGAAGAGAGTCAGTGAAATGACCGACATCAAAGTGCTGTCCTTGACTGACTCGGCAGGCGACGCTAATGCAGTATTCACATTCTGGATGGCTTCCCAGTATTTCGCACGTGCATGCTTAGCCAGCTCAGGCTGTTGAGTTGCGTTGGCCAACGCGGCCAGCCCTACAGCTGCCATGCTAGCCACGAGTGTCGGGTGCTCGCCATCAGCGCTATACACCGCCGGCACGTAGTTGAGATACCCCCGCGAAGGGGACGGACCTCCAATGACGAAATGGTACAGGAAGTAGTTCACCCCGACCTCATCAACGCTGGGGCTCGGCCCGCGGATGGGTGGCGAATGCTTGGTTCCGGTTAAGGCTGCGTTGGTCTGTTTGTCCTTGGACCGCTTGATGGTATGGTTGGTTTGGTCGTGAAAGACAAGCTCCCATTCATCTCGGTACCCGGGACATTTTTCGCGTAGCCGAATACACTGCCCGCAGTGAGGAAGCTGTTGATCGCACTGTATAAATAGAAATTGGCATGGGTCTAGTCTACATCCAAAGAAAAGAACGCACTCACCCGTCGCTTGACAGCGCGGCAGTTGCCGCAATTCCTAGAGGCTCTTGCACCGGGCGGCATATCCGTGCATTCGAGGAATGAGATTGTCAACTTGGCAAGGCTGAAGATCAACAAGTTTTCGATAAGCGTTTCAAGTCTTCACTAGAATTGCGAACACTTGTTCTGTTGGGCCGGGGAGGACACCCAAACGGCCCCCACTCGGTTAACAGCCTCCCCCACTTTCGGGTCCACCTATAGCAGGGCTGTATCGGCGCTAACCACAGCCACGTTGGGCTGACTTGAGTGGAAGAATTAAGGAGAGCATGCTTCTATTACTGGGTGAGAGATGGGAGTTGTGGATGTATCGCACTAGTCCTATCAGGGTATTAGAGATGCTCTGCTAACCAATCAGAGTTAGAAACAACTCCACAGAAATGTTGGATCAGCAGGAAGATTGCCTTTTTGGAGCTATCGCGAGATTCTTAGAAACATGAAAGGGGTTGATTTGTATTTTTAGTGGTTTCAATTGCCAATACAACTCCATCAGTTCCATCTTCATATCTCTTCCTAATTAGAAGAATGATGTTAGTCCTACTCCTTCCAGTACATCTAGTGGCTTCTAACTGTAGCGGACTGCTCCTTGTGAAGCTTCCGAGCAAGGTCTTGTGCAAAACCACACATGGTCAGGGTAGGATTCCAGCTTCCTGCAGTTGGGAATACGGCGCCACCGGTCACATGCTGTCATATTGTCAGCTCATAGTCTTAATAAAGGTCTTGAATATATAAACATACCACATTCTTCACTCCATGGGGTCTGTACATATCATCAAGAGATCCACCATGAGCCTTCTCACCAACAAAGGCCGTGCTGCACTCGTGGACAGCACCAGGGATTCGGATAGTCTCGACAGCAGGCTTCTGCGACTTCCAGCTGTTGGTGTTGGTGTCCCAGTATTCGATTCCTTGGCCGAGGGCATCGTTTGTAACGGGCTGGTTGGACATGACCTGGATGGCCTGGTATGTAGCGGTATCCATGGTGTCCCAGAGAGCCTTGTCATCGGGAGACAGGGTAAATTGCAAGTTGACGTTGGTGGTGATGTCTCTAGTCTTGTTCTTTTTGATCCAGTTGTCCTTGTTGTCTTCCGAGAACTCGCCGAGGGTGGCACAGACTATTGCATGTTAGTATAATAAAATGGATGGTTCTAGGTAGATACATACTGAAGACGATATGGTTCTTGGAGTCCTTCAGCTGGTCGTAGGTGGCAGAAGCAGCATAGTCAGGACACTCGCGGGCTGCATCATCAACGTCGTCCTCTGGGTTTGGACTGTGGATGGCCGTGATTTGAATATGATACTGCTTTCCGTTGGTGTGTTGTCCAGCCAGATAGGTGGCTCCGATCTCGAGTGTTTGCCCGGGAGTGTAGCCTGGCACGGCTGACACGGGGCATCGAGCGGCAATGTGAGTCAGGAAATGGCCTGTCAAGCGCTTGCCGACGGTGTCTTCACAGCCTTCGAAAGAGTTGAGGAGGAGAGTTGCGTTGGGGATGGCCTATATCAAGTCAATATCATGATTTGCTTTGATCTTTGTGGGAAACATACACCCGCGCAGAGAATGACCCTGGTCTTTTTGTCATCCCATGTCAACACACCCTTGTTGGTTTCCACAATGCGAACATAGCCATCATCTTCCATGTTCATCTTGCTGACAACACACTCATTCATCAATTCCAAGGGCCAGCCCTTGCGCTGTGTAGCAGCTGTCCGCTGATCCTCACAGAGCGCCAACATAGGCCCAGGCACAGAGAACTTGTCAAACCGCAAAGTCGACTTTGGGCTCCTGTGACCAACAGCCAACGGAGCCGGCTCAACGGACTTTGCGCTTGGAATCTTGCTGTAGTTCTTTTTCAAAGTGTCATCGATCTTCTTCTGGAGTTCGGCGAAGATGGTATCGCCGATTTGGTCAGCGGGGGTGACATGGAGGAGCTTCTTGGCCTTCGCCCAGAAGTCGTCTTTCTCAGTTACGTCAGTCAAGGACTTGGGGTAGCCTCGCATCAGCTCGATCGGTGGTTGCGGACACCAGGCTGACCAGAATGTCGAACGACCGCCGAAGAAGGGGCAGGAGCCGTGGCAGAATTGAAGCTCTGGGATGTCGAATGTCTTGCGGGAGAGAGTCCATGGGAAGGTCTCCGATGGGCCTCCGAGGACCATCTTAAATGGGAGGGGTAGGTTCTGGAAATGGGTTGGAAGCCAGAATCCTAAATAGAGATGAGAATATGGATATAATGTGTTCAGCAGTTTACATACCACCTCTCTCAAGAACCAAGATCTTGCAGAACGGGTTCAGTTTCAAAGCCTCGTCGATAAAGGCGAGAGCAGTAAAGCCAGAGCCGACAACAATGTAGTCGAAGCTGCCATGGTCGAGCATAGTCTGCCATTCTGCATCACTGGATAGCCATTACCAACTGCCTCACATCACACAAGAATATTGGAAATACCTGACGAAATAGTCCTTTGTCATGACAGAGGTTGCATTAGGGGATTGAACTCCCGGGACAGGATAGCCATTTCCCTTGAGCCGGCGTTGCTTGGCCTGGTCAACGGATCCGAATCCACCATCGATGCTGTTGTAGAAGCTGGGGGGTCTGTCTGGTGCGATGGGAAGATAGTCGGGCAGGTGGGAGCCTGCCATTGTAAAAGTATCCATGGTGGGAATCAAGTTTGAATAGATTGAAAAGATGAATGATTTTAGTTTCTGAATCTTGAAAAGACGGATCAGAAGGGTGTTTATATAGCAAAGATCTCTGGGCTGGTTGTATTGACGTCACGATACTACCTCTCGTTGGAGTCAATCCCTTCCTAACTAACCAATCTCTTCTTGATCGTCTCCCACCTCAATCTCCAATAGATCAGTAACCACTGCACTGTCTACCTACATGACTTTCTTACAGGCCGAGAAGCCCCGCTATACAGAAGTACAGTGCATGAGGGTTGAAGACATACGAGCTGAAGAGATGCGAGCTGAGGACAATGGTGGCTTGGGAACATACAGGCTGAGACGCGCCAATAACATCACAGAATGACTGATCTACGAGTCAGCTTGGGTTGAGATCTCGATATAATTTGCAAATGGACATACCTAGCGTTGCATTCCACCTCTTGTCATGCCAGTTGGAATAAATCTACTCGCTGACTAACATGCATAAAGACCCACGGGATATGTCAATACGAGGCAGTACATGCGGGGTCGACATATTGACAGCATAGGAGTATAAAAAAAGGAAGAAAATTAGCACAGCCCGGATAGCTATTAGAATTGCATATCATGTAGGGAATACTGATTTCTCTATTATGTTAAATTGCCTTGGTCTGTCGAATACTGGGCCAGGAATATTCTCATCCTTAAAGAGTATCAGACAGACTCTGAAGCGACATGACAGTTCAGCTCTCCCATTTGCCATCCAATAGCAAAAATGACGCTGTGTAACCCCGCCCAATCAGTCAAAATATGCATAAAAAGTGCGGGCCGGCGCCGTCCGCTGCCGATCATTTACCAGTTCATTCCATGCAACCGGATATATGCAGTAAGACCATCTTCAGCTCTCTTCAGCTCTCTTCAGCTCTCTTCAGCTCTCTTCAGCTCGATATAATATCAGTTTGAACTTATGTTTGACGACATATTCGGCGCTGACAATCTTGTGCTAGTTCTGCAGTGATCAGTCGATCAACCATCCTCTGTCTCGGCCTATAACTCAACGAACTGATAGATCAAGTTTATGAGGGTCACATGTAACATCAATTTTTATTTATAATAGATATACTTCTGAATATGAGATTTGTAGAGCTACTTGTGGTTGAAAAGAATATTGAACAACCTAGCAGCAGGGATATATATTACACCAACCAAAGTCATGGGGGGTCCATAAACTGATAACATGAATGGAAGAAGCCATCTCTCTCCATTACTTTCTAGCCCAATAGATATTCCATTATAATCCATCTAAAATGTTGGACAGGTTCGTACCAGGTGAGCACATTGTTCGCTCTGGCTGCATCCTATTGGCTGACAGCAAAGCGAGCGCTTAGCGGTTCTCACTGTCAGCCCCGCCAATCGCCAATTCAGCCCCCAGCCTTGTCCGATGAACGACCTGCAACACCCAGCCAAACAGCAGTTATGCTTCGAATATGGCCTTGATAGACCCGCTAGACCTCGCACAGACGGCTATTGTCCGAGTGGCTGAGATCGCCTTGGTGCTGGGCGTGCAGTACAAGCGGCCGATATGCGGTCGCCTCGGTGCGGAGTTGTTCTTGGTCGCGGAGTCCCTCGACAGGGCAGGTCTAGAACAGGAGGAGAAGCTACGTGTGCGCATTTCGAAGTTATTGAGGGAGGTTGAAGGGATTTGTAGTGTGAGTTTTGGATCACAGTGAACTTGTATAACTTCAACTGATCGGAGTAATAGTGCTCCCCTAAAAAATCAGGAGTGGGATATCCCCTACTACAGGGTATAGCACAAGTGTGCCCAGATGCAAAGGCCCAGGCGGAAATCCAACAGGGACTCCTCAATATCACGTCTAACATTGCCTATACGGAGAGTTTCATCATCCACATACAGAAATTTGCAAAAAAGTGTGATAAAAACCGACACGGAGCCAAGGAGGATATTACTATTAAGAAGAGCACACCAACCGAGTATCCAAGAGACATTAAAATACTTGCTCATAATGTCCTTAGGGACCATATGTGTTGCACCTGCAACACGAAAAGCACGCAGAAAGTAACCGGCGATCATTTGGTCAGGCTGTTGTTACAACCGCCACCGCGGGAAAATGAAGCTCGCCTGGCACAATTTGATATGTTGTTTTCATCTACACCGTGGTGGATCGGAGCACCGTTCAGTAGCTGGCAAGATGTACATTTAAGAATTCCATGGTAAGTATCGAGAAATTCCCTCACTGAGAATACGGACTAAGAGATACCCAGGGCTCGGAATTCAAAGAAAAATGCCAGATTCGGCGATAAACATGAGCATAACGGTTACAACCAAACACAACTGACACCAGTGAATCGTGGCCAATTCTGCAATCTCATTGGGCTTCAGGCCAACTCGCGCATCTGTCTGACAATCCAAGATGGCGAGCTCAAAAAGTCTGGATTTGAACGGCTCAAGCAAATAGTTGAACATGTTCCTGGAATCTCACTTGCCGATATTCTCAGCCGTTTCCATCTTACAGCAAAGATGAAACTTGCACTGGCTTATATCCTTGCATACTCCGTTTGGCAGTACTATGACTCCGATTGGATGAAGACCAGATGGACAAGTGAGACGATACAGTTTGTGAAAGAGTGTGCCGGCGATCGCGCCTGCGGACAAGGCAAGCTGTTTGCGTGGAAGCCTTATCTCTCTGTCTCCTTCGGTGACGAAGACCCCGAGTCAGGTGAGTTTAGCGATCTAGATGGAGAAATACACCACTATCCGAGGATTAGAGCTCTTGGGATCATGCTGGTCGAGATCGGAATCGGATTTCCACTTCACAAAAGTGACTATGATCGTTCGTCAAAGTCACTAGCAGCAAGAATCAACGAGGACTTACTACTGGCTCTGCAATACTCTAAGGACAAAAAGCTCTGGGAAGATTGCGAATATCCTGATTATCTGACTGCAGTGAACCATTGCTTGGACCCTGGAACATTCAACATGGCACCCTCAACCAGAGGACAAACTGATAAAGAGTTTATGGAGGGCCTAAAGCAACGGAGGAACATACTGTATGACAAAGTTGTCTTTCCACTTGAGGAGCTGCTGCAAGGAACAAAATGGATGGAACAGTTGACCTCAATTCCGCCTCTGGAAGCGCCTTCCAAAAATGCTGCGATGTCAATATCTGCTGAGAACTTCTCCGCAGATGTTGATGATGCCCCCATCGCACCAACAGCACGGAAAGCAGGCAAGAAAATTTTGACCAAGAGTGAGAAGGATGCAAAAAGATGGCTATCACGGATGAAGAGGTTCAACAGTGAGCTGGCCGAGACTCTTCCACTAGTTATAACCACACGGATTCGTATTGCCGTACTAGACACCGGTTGCGATTTTAATGCTCCATTCTTCCTTCATCCGGACAATGAATCTCGTCTCAAGGGCTGGAGAGATTATGTTGATGGATCTAGGGAATTTGAGGACTGTCATGGACATGGTACACATCTGGTATCTCTGATTATGAAGATTGCACCAGACGCGCATGTATATGTAGCGCGTGTCGCTAAAAGCCCGGAGGAGCTTCTAGGGGCAAGTGAGAATGTGGCACAGGTACTCTAATTTACCTAAATAATGCTTCAAGTCGCAGACTGACTCGACTTTAGGCCATCTCCTGGGCGAGTAGCGAGTGCAAAGCAGACATCATTTCCATGTCATTTGGCTACGTGAAGGACCAACCAAATATTAGCAAAGCCATCCGCAAAGCCCTCTACGAACGCGATGACTCCGTTCTCTTCTTCGCAGCAGCATCAAACTATGGAGCAAATGACAAGGAGATGTTCCCCGCTAGACACGAGTCCGTCATCTCGATCCGAGGTACAAACACAAATGGCGACTTTGAGGACTTTAACCCGCCACGTAGTCACAATGAAGAGACCGTGTTTGGTACTTTGGGCCTAGACGTCCCATCATCAGGGCTGAGCGACTCCATGACTGAGGTATATAAGTCTGGAACATCGATTGCGACTGCCGTTGCAGCGGGTGTAGCAGGCACCCTGCTAGGATATACCAGCTCCAAGCCAAAGGAAAGCGCATACGACTATATCAACATGAAAATGAGAACACGCCATGGAATGCTGGCCATGTTTAAAGCTCTTTCCTCGGCGACGCTGAAGGAACGCTACTTGTATTTGGCGCCGTGGAAGCTCATGGGAAAGCCAGATGACGTGCGATGGGCAATTCTCGTGGCAGCACTGTTTGACATTTGATAAATGGGTATAATTCAGTGTATACAGAGCGACCTCTGATCTTATATATCGACTGCTGAGATGCATGTAACTTTCCGCTCGCCCTCTTCTAACTCCTTGGTTGTAAATCCGCCTGTGTTCCGTGAAGTAGGCAGATTATACGCGTCTGCTATGTTGGCTGTGACCTCTCCCAGGCTTTCATCCTCCTCTTCCTCTTCATCATCATCGTCCTTGCCGAGATATGCTGCCTCGTGCCTCAGCTCATCATACTCGATCCTTTTCCCTTTCCACCCCTTCACCTCGATTTTGAGAAGCTGGTAAGCGAAGACTATATCTTCGCCTGCCTTCCATCCATCACTTTCATCGGCGCTGCTAGACCGTGTCATATTGGCTCCAACTCCTGCCTGACCCGCAGGCGTAGGGACACTTCCTCCAACATCCACCTCACCAGATCGATGCTTGCCCTTTTCATGTGATGCAGAGAATCCTTTCGCGATCATCAAGCCGGTAACCATATAGACCGGTTGCCTGAAGCCCGGTATACTGCTAGCCTTCATAACAGCGCGCACACGGGGTACGGCAAGACGAGCCTCAATCTCCGCAAGAGAAGGATCATCAACAAAGTACTGGGTCTCTAGCGCGTCCATGTTGTATGTTGTTTGCATGCTATTGCCGCGTTCGCCTGACACTTTTGCAGTCACAGTGTCGAGGAATTGTGCCCATATGCCCAGTGACACATCATGACTCTTGCTTCGTGTAGAGCTATATTCATAGTTGGTGATTGTTTCAATGCGTGGATATGTCTTCTCTAGCGTAGTGGCATCAATGGTTGTGAGCGCGCGGTGTGGTCGTAGTGGGTCGGCGATGATGTTGCCCAGCGCGATTGGGCCTGTTCCTGGTTTGAAAAGGAAATTGGGCGCGAGGAAATATGTTAGATTATGAGCCATGCTTATTATTCTTTTGGGTATTTGTGGTGTCTAGTCTTTGCGTGTATCGTAGAGAGACGGTGTCGCGCATGAGAAATAAGCGCGGGGGGTGGAGGGGTTGGGTGCCTGAATTATTGGGCTGCCAGCAGAAAAAGCAAACTTGCATATCCTTGTCTCTGATTGGACTTGCACTATGCCTTTTTATGCATCGCAAGCGTGGATGTGATTTGTCGATCTAATAATGCAGGACACATCGCACGTGACCTGCATGCCCCTCCGGTCAACTGCACGCTGGCGTCTCGTGTCAATCCCATCTAAAATCTCGCGACAGAGAACGCTTGCCGGTAATATGGTGGGTGTGGCCATCTCAGAGGCCACTGCCTCCTGCCTTCACAGATTCACAGAATGTCTGGAAGTCGAAGGGTTGATGAGGGATCAATGGGCGGAGAACCGCCTGGCCGACTTCAACCTTTGGGTGTCTAGCGTCGGCGCTTCAGCTCGAGAACGGGCATCGCTAGATACGAGATTAAGTAGAAGACCCGAAGCGCGTGAGATAATAGCAAACCTGTTGTATCTGCTTGCGAATGTCGTCGATGAGTGTAAACAACTAGGTCAGATCAACCCCCGCTTCTAGAGATAACGGCTAATGGTGGCCGTAGCACTTTCGAGAAACAGCGACTCCATCACAGAATCTGAGAATGATCCAGGGACAGACGGGTACCTTGCCCCAGATGAGCCCCCGGCACGACCATTTTCTCCGTGGTCTGATGACTCGTCTTCAGATTCGCAGTCAGAAGAGACTGGGCCGATTTCGACACGGAACTCACTGCACGACTCCATGCGCAATATAGAGATGATGCTTGATCAGCTTGCTCGGATCGCTGTTGCAGTTCGCCGATCAGGAAGGCGCTCACGACTGCAAAAGGCAGATCAGCGATTTAACCCTCAGGATCACCGGGAATTGGAGGAGCATCTCACCACGATTCTGCTAGCCCATCCTCAATTTTCAGAAGAGCAAATCAACCCTTCCAGACTGAGTGAGGTGCAATGGCGATTGATTCGTTGTAACCTCAAGCGTCGTAATCGCTTCCTCTACGCGCAGCAGCATTCGAAAGGGCTGGATCCGGCGTCTACGGAGCACCAATATCGAACACCAGTTCCTGACATAACGAAACCACTCCCAGATGACGGTGCAAACCAGAAGTCCCGACCAATCATTTCAAACCTCTGGAATGGAACGATGGACACAAGAACAGGGACTAGTGCCTCTGCAATGAGCAACTCTTTTGCCTTGAAAGAAGCCCTAGTTCCAGCACCAGCAGCATCGACTATAATGTCATCGACGGTGATTGATCTCGAATACCCGCGACCTCCAAAGATAAACAAGGATGCGCAAGTTTTTCGGTGTCCTTGTTGCTGCGCAACATATCCTGTAGCACACGCTGAAAGGAACCGGTGGAAGTACGAATCTCAGTTTCCGTTTTATTGCAATCATGCTAAAATGTGACAGGAAGCACGTCGCGGATGATCTTAGCCCCTACACCTGCATCCTGCCGGGTTGCAACGAGCCTGACATTCTCTTCACCACGAAGGAAACCTGGCGACGCCACATTCTGACAGATCATCGTAACTTTGACTTTTGGATTTGCTTTGCCTGCCCAGACAACATGCAGTTTTACAGCGAACACGATTTTATAGTACACACGACGACAACCCATGCATCATCTATTCCGCAAGACCAGGTATTACTCTTAACAACCGTGTGCAAACGATCTGCTCCTACGGAGATCAATTCCTGTCCACTGTGTAACTGGCCGGAAGGTGAAGAAGGCGAAGTGGACAAAGATATGCTCCTTGATCATATCGCCAGGGAGATACATTCCTTTTCGCTTCGAGCATTACCCTGGGCCGATGACAACGGACAAGAGACTGATGAGCGAATCGACTACAGCGCCAACAAAGTTTACGATTGGCTGATCGAAAACAGTCTCTCTCACAATCCGAACCAGGAAAGGCCATCACTTGAGAAGAGACAATTTGCCTCTGAATACTTCCAGCACAATACATATTTTGCGGGCAGCTCGGAAGGCTCGAGCTCTAGCGACCTTGAATCAGATGCTTCTTGGGAAGTCGAGCTGCACAAAATAAAGCAATCGGAGAGCTCGGTATCCTTTGGAAGCAAAGGAAGTGACGAACGCTCTGAAGAGACAGGGGAAATAGAAAGGATTGGGCAAAGAACCCCTGAGTTCGATGAATACGCATTTCCAGGGGGCTTGGAAAAAGATACGGAGCTCTTTTACAAAGGTCAGGACACGGCCTCGGCTAGACCGCCCGCCAATGTCTCCCCAAACCATCATATATCGTCAGTGAGCTCCAGTATAGACCCTGTGAATATAAAGTCGGAGATTGATATTATTACCGGAGAATCTTCGACCGTCCGACAGGAACGAGCGACAAGGGGTAGAAGGGCGTCCTGGACTGCAGAGCCTATCTTGGAGAAGTTGAATGCAGATAGGGAAAATGACAGAGTCAAAGTTGAACGGGGAAAAGTTGAAAGGGAGCCTTCGATAAGTCCGAGCAGAGCAGAAGAGGAACCTTCTTGTCTCTGCGGGGACCTTAAGTTTGGAAGCATGATCTGTTGTGAGAACCAAGACGTAAGTTGCGTCTCATATGGCCTACGAAGTACGAAGTTAACAATGCCCAGTGTGATAGAAAATGGTTCCATCTGGACTGTGTCGGCCTATCCGAAGTCCCCAGTCGATCGGACAGATGGTACTGTCCTGATTGTCGGGTCAGGTTCAACACGGGAATAGATGGAATTGTCAAAATGAACTCTCCTCCCACTGGTCAAGCGATTGAAAAGCAAAGACCTTCTTCGCTCACAACTGCTGATTATTTGGAGGGCGTCTCGACCAGCTTTGGCTTATTGCTCGACCGTCTACCGGAATATACCGCTGAGATCAACGACGTTACGAGCAGGCTTGATGATATCAACGACTGTCTAGAGAGACTAGATTACAGGTTATATTATGAACCTTATGTAGACGAGCCCAGTCCTTTTGAGGATGATTTGGATTTGGCCTGCACAAGCATGAAATATACCCTTGATGATATCATCGATCTTTTCGGTAATATCGAAGGAGTGGGGTCTGATCAGAAATCTTACAAGGAAATATGGACTGATATAAATGTACATTTCCAAGAAGAGTTCCATGATTCACTCTCAGCTCGCCTTGAACTGTACAGGGTTTTCCTAAATGACACATTGTTGTATGTCCCTCGCCCCTCCCATATCCTGCAAACAATTTTTTACCTTGGCTCACTTTACTATTGTTCAGCAACGCTACGGATGGAGGTCCAAGTGAGAAGGACATAACTGACGTTAGATATGCCATCCAAGCTCTCTTAAATATCCAAATACAAAATCGCCCCATGGGCAATCCGTCCACGACCAGGACTAGCGCCAAACCGAAGAGCTATATTAATACGCAAAGAGATCTGGAAGAGAGCTTCAGCGAAACCTTGGAACCATCCAATCAGCCTACCACATTCCCCGAACCTTCTTCCTCGGCATCAGTACTATCTTACCCCCGATTACCACCTCTAACTGGACCGCCTTCTCCTGTCACCAGTGAAAGTTCGAGTCAGACTTCTACTGCTGTCCCCATAGACAGCGGTCTGTTTCAAGAGGGCTTTCTGGGAGGATTTACCGCGGCCCAGACTGGTCAAACGTTTACAATTGACGATACGGAGTCTGTCACCGTTTTGATATCTCGGCTATACCAAGCAGCTGCGGATGGCCGCGTAGAGGATGTCGAGAAACTCTTAGCAGAGAGGCTAAGTCAAGATGCTATTACTTTCCGTGATGAGGATTTTTTTGAAGCCAGGTGCCAAAAACTGTATGAGCGCGTTGAGCAGTGGACCCTTCGGTTTTCAAAGTATTCAGATCACCGTGGATGTCTCTCGCTGGGTGATATCAACGATGATAAAATTGCTTATCGATTTGATAACGCTATCTTGGACGGCTCAAAGGCTGATACGTGGCTCAGAGACCGTGCACACCGAGCGAAGGTCTTTACCTCAGTCATAATGAACATGGCGTGGGAGTTCATCTTTAGACGTTACCTCTTCGGGATGGAACTTGATCAGAGAACGAGGCTTAAAGCAGCAGAGAAACACTTGGGCACAGTTGCGCCATCTAAAAAAACCCACCGTTGGCGAGCTGTTATTTTGGCATTATCCTCTGAAACCTCTTCATTTACCCATCAGGTGCAATCTGATGCTGAAGGAGTTGCGCGTGAGATTTTCAGCACATTATGTCCTATCCTTCCTCCACCGACAGATGTCGAATCCAAACTTCTCGAGTCACTCCGCGAAATCATACAACTCGCAGCTAACATAGCAATTGAAATGCGCACACAGTTGGCTGAATATATGGTGTTACCCCCTTTGCAACCCGGGTTCGACGACAATGGTGATTTGGTCCGCCAGATATTTTTCAACGCAGCCCTCATGAATGAATCTAGCGGTGGCAGTATTTCGAATAAAGATTTGGCAGCTCAGAATGCTATTGTTCAACTTGTTACTTTTCCACTTGTTGTCAAGAAGGGCAATGACCTGGGTGAGGGGGATGATGAGATTGTAGTGTATCCTGCACAAGTGGTTGTCAAGGGCAGCAAAGAGGAGAATGAATGGGAAGATCCACTCGCGCCTCCCGAGCATGACTGGGAAGAACTTCCTTCGCCACTCAGAGAGAATGAATGAGAAATGGTCTTGCTACAGGGATTCAAATATTGAGATTCTGGCCGATACCACGAGGAATCTTGTGGGATGTTGCTCGAATATATGCAGTTTGTGGATCGTGCACCGGTAACCAGCCTATAATAATTACAATATAAAGCTCTTCGTGGCCCCATTACTCACTCAGACCCAGAGTGGTCGTCATTGATGTCGTTGTTCATGTCCGCAACATACTCAACCAGAACATCCATATAGCGCCGATACTCATATTCCCAATCGGTAAGATCCCATCCCCCCGAAAACCCGTCTCTTCGTTTCTTCTTCAACCCCTCCACAGTCTTGTTCATGTATTCAACAAATTTGCCGTCCATCTCATCCACTCTCGGCTGGACGAGACGTTCAGTCTCCTCGTCCATGTCGAGACCGTCCGCCTGATGCTGCCAGTCTAGGCGGAACCCCTGGAGACATTGGTGATCGAGTGATATCTCCAGATTCTCGATCTCCTTTGCTAGTTTCTCATCCCAGTTGATTGCTGCCTTGTTATGCCTATTATCATACTCGAACTGGCCGATGCTGTCTTTGACCTTGTCGGTGTAGTGGGAGAATCTATCGATGTAGGTTTTCGCTGTCTCCTTAAGCTGTGCTCTCTCTGCCCACATCTATCCAATATTAATACTTTGACTGTGTTACCATCAAGGAACGCACCTTGAAATTTGTAGGTTGAAATGAGAAATGGGAAGAGTAAAGAAACGAAAGTGGGAGGAGGGGTTTAAATAGCTTTAAGGTACCCCGCTTCAGCCGCACTGGGTCCAGCAGCCAATGGGCGCAGTGGATGGTGAGAAAGAACTTTAAATAAATCCCTGAAGGCTAAATATCCTGAAGAAAGTTGCATTCAATATGATTCCATGGAAACGTTGAGTTTGTTGTACTTACTGCTCGGACTGTCCCTGAAGGTCAATGGCACTTGAATGTATACAGATAATTTGAGGATACATATCCGAACACTCGCAGCTACCACTCCTACTCATACCGCCACACACAAGCATATTTCCGGGCAAATTTGGTGATGCGATCAGCTCGAACCCTCATCTTGACCTTTCCTGAATGGACATTAGGCCAGTGCACTTGCTCAACATTGTTAACACGATCAAACCCTTGGCTAAGTCCCATATTGCCATGTCGTTCCTCCTTATTTGCCGTAACGATGAGGTTGAAGTCATTCTGAAGATACGGTTGTGCAGGGTCCGTCTATATATAAAGTAGCTATTTTATACAGCTACTCAGATCAAAAAATATATTGTAATCAAAATATACCACCCGTAGTATAAGAGCACTGGTACAACATCACGGGTGAATATAATTCCACACATTCGCCCTAACTCGGCGCTAATTTGATGCTCAAATTTAATCCAGACGTCCATCGACTCCATCCCAACACATCCAACGCTATACAGACCCTAAAATGCTCTTCTTATTCCCACCTGAGCTCACCCTCCGGGTAATCAGCTTTCTTCCCAATGCCAGCTTGACTGCGTTAATTCAGACCCAAAAGGGGGTCGCGCAACTGGCAACGCCGTATCTCTACAAACAAGTTCTGCATGAACCTATTCCACTTGAAAAGGATGAACAGGATGATTCAGACGTTGATGATTTCGACTCTGTTTATTCTGAGAATTCGGAGGAGGAAGTACCACCATTGCCTTGGACGGATTGTGTCGGGCGATGGCGTTCAGAGGTTATTCTGAATTATTTTCGGTCACAATCTGCTGACGTCTTATCGATTTGTGGCAAACCAAAAGAGAGTTTCTTGCATTTAGCTGCTCGGACTGGGAATATCCCACTAATGGAGGTACTCCTGTCCAAGGGACTTGACTTTAACGACTGCCATGATGGATACACTCCCGTCGCCAGAGCTGTCATCCATAGCCAGGATGAAATGGCCCTCTGGCTGACGGAGAAAAAATTCAACTGTCACGGGAGGGATTAATGGGGGAAGACTTACCCTACTCACGATGGCGGCTGGATTTTGCTCTGGCAAAGTCGTGCAGAGAATCGTCGAAATCATAAGGGCGGAGGTCGGGGAGACAGGCGATATTTTTGCCCCCTCGGATAACATCGACGCTCTGCACCGCGCCATTCGAAATGATGACCCTCTTTCTGTCCGTATTTTACTTGAGAATGGCGCAGACGCGTCCGGGTGGGAGATGCACGGTCTATCAGCATTGACACTGGCCGCGTCTAAGGGCAACGATGAGATTGTTACGATGCTTCTCGACCGCAATGCAGATCCTCTTCCGCACGATGCAGTCGGGCAGTCTGCATTGGGATGTGCTGCGAGTTCGTCAAGACTGAGCTGGGAGCTGAAGGAGAGGATATTCCACGCGTTTCGCGACGCAGGGGGCGATATCAACGCCACCGAAGTTACGATTCCTGAATTCGTCGGTGGCAGACCGCGCGCTCTCGAGTCACTGCCCCTACACTATTTCTCCTGTGCTGGCTCGATACAAGGAGTAGAATTACTTCTCCATCACGGCGCAGATGCCACCATTAAGCCGCGAAATGGAATGACACCTCTACATGCAGTTCTCTTCAGGTATAAGCATACTCGGGATCCTTTTCCAGAAGCGACTCAAATCTGTCGAATTCTGATACAAGCGGCCATTCGGTCGAATAAACATCTGGACGATCGGATGACTCCGTATGCGCCCTTCTTCCCGATGAATGGTGCCACGGCGCTGATTATGGCTGTGATTTGTGGATTGGAGGATGTTGTCCGTTTGCTGGTGGAGAATGGGGCTGATGTTCAGGTGGTGGATGCAGAGGGCAAGACTGCGTTGGATTATGCAAATGTTCGTAATCAAACGATGATTGATTTGTTGACGGGGAGGGTGAATTAGTGCGCTCTGGTGTTTGTTGCTCAAGGGGTGTATATTAGCGAGTATACGTATTTAATATAATTTGGCATGCTACTGGGTAACGATCATCGCCAGCATGGCCTATCTACACTACAAGTGAAACATAACGGTATCCCAGTCACATACCACGGAGATGCAAGGGAAACGGCGTGAGGCGCATTGGGATAGGTCTGTCTGGCGCACTCGGAGGTCAATGATGTAGCATCTGGAAGATGTCACGGTTATATCGACAGGACGACCGGTAGGGTACGTGGAACAATTACAAC
Organism: Aspergillus sp. 'subgen. Cremei'; assembly: GCA_019976455.1. NCBI lineage: Eukaryota > Fungi > Ascomycota > Eurotiomycetes > Eurotiales > Aspergillaceae > Aspergillus > Aspergillus sp. 'subgen. Cremei'. The sequence continues at coordinate 2,694,893 of JAFBMR010000005.1, forward strand.
TGCGGGTCAGTAGAGCAAAAGGCATCATATCATGCCAACAGGGAGCCAGAGGATAGAAAGGAAGAAGGAAAAATAGCATGTCCTTATCGCTGGTATTATCCAGATCAAGTTCAACGGTAATTCTCAGAACGAGTCATGCCAAAGCAATCATCGAACACCCGTCATGCTATATGAAGTCCCCCTAGTCCTTGACAGAGACCTCTGTCGATGTACCATCCAAACTCACCGATACAGGATAGTTATCCACTAGACAGCAAATGAAGGCTCACCCCGCTTTCCAGTCTCATACACTGGCTCAGGCTCAAAGCTTGTATCGGTATTTGTGTCGATATCCTTTATATTTCCGAACCAATCGTTCTGTGACTTGCGCCACCATTCCTCTAGTGCAACGACTGTGATACCCGCCATGATGACGATGGCATAGTTGAACAAAGTCGAATCCTCCGCGATGGCAGCATCGCCATATTGCGGAGCGCAGAGCACGGCAAACGCAAAGCTGTTCCAGATAAAGGTGACAACAGCAGTTAAAACACCAAATCGTCCCAGATCCCAAAAGCCAGGTTTGAAGGTCTTGCGGGTAATGAATGCACGTCCGAACCCGACCAAGCCGTACGCAGCGATAGATCCGGCAGCAGATGTGGATGTCAGACTTGAGAAGGCGACTTGGGAGGGTAGCTGAGTGCAGAGTAGAAGGGCTGCACAGGTGGAGATGAAGATGACGGCGTTGTGTGGTTGCTTGTCTTTTGAGACACGGCAGAGGATGTCGCTGAATGGGAAGACAGAGTCACGGGCGATGGCGAAGACAAGTCTGGAGACGGCAACAAGAGAGATGGATGTGTTGAGGATCGCTCCGATCATGGCTACGATAGTAGCAACGATATGGGCATGTGGCCCCAGTGCCAGTGCATACATGTTGATAAACGGCTGTGGCACAGTAGTATCATAGAATGTCTCAATCGGCGGCATACAGAACAGGAACAGAATGATAATCGGGAATCCACAAAGGGCAGAGGCAACAGTCGCCCAGAAGACACCTTGAGCAGCAGATTTCTTCGCTGCGACTGTTTCTTCAGCGACGTGGCCAGAGGCATCCTGGCCGACGAGACAGCTGGCTGTCAGATACCACGACAACACCCAGTTCAGACCAGCGCTCGTCCCTCCTCCATTGTAGGTTGATTTGAACACATACTCTGCAGATTGGAAGCCGTAAGTCTTAGATACTCCGATCGGCAGCCAGATGAAGTTGAGCAGGATGTCAATTGAAATGACAATCAACCCAGCACGGAAGATCCAAGCATACGAACGAGGATGCAAAAAGTTCAACGACGTCGCAAGGGCAAGGAAGAACAGCGACAAAGCCCAAGCGACAGCACGCGCTTTGACATCCGATGTTTCATGCGGAAAAGAAGTGGTTGGGTTGAACACGACGACTTCTGAGATGAGATAGTTGGCAACACCAAAGGAATCACTCGCCAGGAAGGACGTCCACGCGACCAAAGTCCATGCAGCAACCAAAAAAGATATAAAACGTCCTACACCACCACCTCCCCACGATCGGAAAGCCCAGTAGTAAATAGAGCCAGCGGCAGGGTACGTGGAACAAGCCTCTGCCAAGGTGGCGGCGGTGATGATGGACAGGATACTACCGGAGAGCCAAGAGCTCCACCTGCTGCACGTCAGCGATCTAAAACAAGACAATATGCAGGATGACGGAATTGTTTACATGGCAGCAGGCCCACCAGCACTCAGCGCAATGTAGAACAGCACGCGAATGCCGCCAATGCAGTTCAGAGCAGAGAATGAGCAGGCAAAGTTGTCGAATGCGCTCCATCCACGGGCCAGCACAGACTGATAGCCGAGTTTGCGCAGATCAAGGTCATCTTGGCCTTCTTGGCTGTGGGCGCTAGTTGCCTCCATTGTGACAGATGAGCTGATGAAGTAGAATATTGAAGCTGTGAACTGTCGAAATAAAAAATCAGATTGGCAGAAATTATTTTGAAGGTTCTTGTGCTCTTCCCGCTAAACAAGCCCTAAGGAGACTGACCAACCAGAAGACGAGGACAGAGCAATCAGAATAAACTCAAGGGGAATGACATGTCGATCATAGCAGTCACGTGATATTAGATAAGTTGAACTTTAGGTATATGAAGAATGCGACCATAAAGAATATTGAAGAGTCTGAACCTCTAAAGTTCTGGAGAAAGCAAATTGTATTTATGCCAATATTCAAGCTATTAGTAATATCTCGCGAATATGAGAGAACATAGAGAATCCGCATGAATATTGCATACAAATGAGGTTTTATCGCTGCAGATTGACGAGGATATGATATGTTGGTAAATAGCTTGAATGACTGCCGATATTAGTCAGAAGTACATTATAGTGGTAATTTACCGTTGACAACTGTTTATTAAAGCAGCAGTAGACTTGCATATAATTATATCCAGACGATCAAACAAGTGACACAATAGTATAAAATGAAGATCATTGGGGCTGTCAGGCTAGAATTAATAAGCATCACAGGGGATGAATATAGATTAAACAGCTTCAATGAATTCATTTAGAGTCTTTCTACGAGTGTCTGAGAGCTGGTGGATTGTAGTTGATGGCCTCATAAAGGCAAGTCGTTAAGTGGTATTGGTATAAATATAAAATGCTCGCTAAAAATCACAATTGCTTGGGTATCTTTTTGCATCCTTAACACTCTGGTCCAGGTTCCTTCACCACAGACTCATATCGTCCTCGTGGTAGATGATGGATGATCAGCACTAAAGACGAGGTTAGCATTTATATTCAAGAAATGAAATGTCAGAAACATACAAACTAGCATGATCAACATAAGGCCTGGAAGAGCCCAGGGCGATGCACCTAGCGTCTCTGCACTGTCAGTCAATGTCATACAGCTGAGCAAGGCAATGCCCAACCCGACAACACTGTTTATGATGGTGCTGAGGTATCGCAGATGGTAGTGCTCTCTGTCGTGTTTGGAAGCGAGAATGGAGAAGAAACTGGAGAGCATGAGGATGATACCGGTGCAGATGACAAAGTACCCGAATGTGAGGTTAAACACCTTCAGGATCTCGTGAGCTGTCTGCCAAAACCCCTCGGCACCCTCCGTCAATGTCTCTGTCGGCATCTCCCAGCCAAAGGCCTCAATGACCGTCTTCATTGTCTCCGTGACGGCAGCAAAGGCAGTCTCCAGGACCTCCTCAGAATCAGCGGTATCCGGAAGGGCGAGAGTCTTGTTCATCGACTGCTGCACTTCGTCCCAGACATCTTCGGTGGTGTCGAAATTGCTATAGACGTAGGTGATGGTGTTGTTGAGGACGGTTTTCAGTTCTGGTGCGGCGGCATCGTTGTCGAGGGCGGTGTTGAGGGGACGGAAGATAGTCCTGGAATCGGCGACGATATGCGACCAGAGGAGGGTCTGATTGATCCCTTCCATCATGAGGCAGAGGGCGAGGTGGAAGGGGAAGTGCAGGAGACCCCAGATTTGTTGTTGGATGTGGCTTAAGGCTTCGAGGCAGATGCTGTCAAAGTAGATTTGGTAGACAAAGTACTGTAATTGTTAGCAACTTCACCGATAGTTATATCTGTGAAGGCTTACGATGATCAACACTGCAGAAATGATCATACCGATGTCTGCAGAAGTGAACTTGCTATCCATGGTCTCGACCTTGACGATGGTCTTGGTAAGACCGATGATTCCTTCTCCGAGCTGTTCAAGTAAGCTTCACTTCTTTCTTTTAGGGACAGATAGTCACATACAATAATCAAAGTTAGACAGGTCATTCTCTCGACAAGATGCGCCTTGTAGAGCGACACAACAGGCCACCATGATGCAACGCCAACATTGATCACTGCCTCCAAGACAGACACAACATACCACACAATGTAGCAATGGTAGTCAAGGTGACGGTAAAATACAAACGATATACCAAGATAGATAGCCGCAGCCACGAGGAGTGTAGCCATGATTATAAGCAAGGGTGTACGCGTTTTGTGGTATCTCCAGGTAAAGCAGAGTGCTGCTCCATACTGGCAGAACAAAACAAGACGGCTGGCCATGAGGATAATGGACATCTGCTGTTGAGGTCCCCATTCCTCGTGGGTCTCCAAAAATGAAGGGCCGATGACTGCAAATCCGACCATGACACCGAAATGGCAGGCATGGGCGAGTCGTTCAAAGACACTGTCTGTTGCGAATCGGATATCGTAGAGGGTGACCTGCGCCCAGGTAAACCAGAGGAGCGAAATAAATCCAATGTAGGAGGTCAGTTCTAAGAGAGCAATGTAAGTTATTATTCCCACCGATTGGTGACCGACAACATACTGTGTCTATCGTTGATCTCGTGGACGTTGGTAAACGAAGTCAGGTTGGCGACGAAGAACAAGTCGAAGAAGAGCTGCAGGTTGGATGTTGCTTCGTAGTGTTCGAATCGGGGGTCTTCGAAAATCTTCTCATCCTCGCCGGCCAGGAGGGATTGGTTCTCTTGCCTGTTCTTGGCCACAGGGCTTTGAAAAAGACGTAGTCGACTCATTCTGACGACTTTAGGCGTTGCCTATATAAACGAAAGTGAGGGTATTCGAAAAGGTTGTGATGCAGCATTTTGGAAACGGGGGATTAAGGTGCCTTAAATCCCAAATCCTTCCTCCCACAGCCCCATGCAGAGCACCAGATCGCAATACAAGCTCAGTGGGTCCCCAGCAAGCTTTCAAACTGCAGTTGGCACTTTTCATTGTCTGTTCCCCTGATTTGACAGTTGATATTCTATTTCGGTAGCCGATGTTGGGGCTGAGAATGGTGCAAACTGCTTAGGGTTTTGGGCGGGACGGTCAGAAGGCCCGACAGCCAATGGGCTTGCTCCTACCCGACGGTCCCCCCACACCCCAATCTACGAGACGGCTCATTGGAGCACAGCCGCATCCTTTTGCTCCATCTTATCAGCGGCATTTGGGGGCCATAAAGCCAAGGCGGATTTAACTAGCCAGACAGTCAATCACAGGCCAGGGATACATGGGACTGCCACTCAGCCTTGCTCATCGACACAGAGTCAGACCTTGATTCCACATGCAGAATGACGAATAACATAGACTGGGCTGAAATGGCCGTTCGAATTGTCTGTTGTGACTCGACAAAACACAGTCCACGTGTCCGAGGGACCGAGTGTCATGTTTTTGACGAAGGAATGCATCTCTTAGCCACCCTTTAACCGCATTGGGAATGGGGTTCAGAGGGCTGCTGTGGGTGCCTAGGCTCAGGCCTCAATCTCGCCATATCCACTCTCATTGGCCCGTTTGTTCAACACTTTGGAGGGATTGTCCTGCGTAATGACATGTTACACCGCAGCCAGAGTGCTCGAAAGGGTATGCACTGCGAAAGGCTTACGCCTCTCACCAGTTGTATTTTAAACATATTCTTGAAAACTCTATCTTACTGATCAGACAAATTCATGCCAATGTTCTTGGTATTTTCCATTGTACATGTGCCTTGACAGATCAAGACAAATCAACATACACGTCGGATATTTACTCTCGACATAATATACATTAGCCTAAATAAATACCCATGAAAATAATTAATCTTTTTTTCCTCATGATATGATATCATTCAGCGTACTGAATATATTCAGCACAAGAATTTGGAAAATAATAGGGTGGCGTCATTATATATATTCCGTACCAACTCGCTTAAGCTATAACGATACCCCATCCAGCCAAAAAAAAAAAAAAAAAAAAAAAGATTATTCAGAGAAAGAATAAGAATAAACAGGGAACACTGATTGGCATAGAATTAACATTCAGGATTCAAGATCTATAGATCAATCAACGCACGTGAAGTAGTAATCCTGTGATCATCACCCCACTTGTCTAGACTCAGATCGTCTATAAATTCCAAATCCCCGGGGTCAAATCCCCAAGCCAAACACATCTCCTGGTCTGGCTTATATCCTGGCTTGGATCCGGTGCTACTGACCCACTCAATTTTGAACTTGCTACTCTCCTGTATCTTTGTGAGGGATAGTTTTATAGACGCATGGGAGTGGTAATGGCGGTTGCGGATATCAAAAGAAAACGTTCGGAGGCGGGGCATTCTGCGAACAGCCTTACTTGCCGAAAGGTAAAGACCATTGAGGGTGTCTAAATCAAGAATCTCTCGTTCTGGGTTGCCTGCGTCCGCGTCCGAGATGATCATAGCCCAGGTTTCCTCATCGAAGTGCTCGAAATACATATTGTCATCATCGGGATCGGCAAGGAATACCCATGAGCCTATGGAGGTCAGACAATTAGTGATTCACTTCATTCTGTGAGCAATGGCTAGGTACTGCTCACCATTAGGCTGAAAAGGGGGCGTCTTGATATCAAGCACCTCCAACTTCGGCCAGTAGATATTATCAGCCTTGCTTTCAGCTTCTGGCCAGAATAATTCTTTACTGATCCGGACATCATTAAGATGAACCTCGCGTAGGATCATGCTTATTCTCCGAATATTGGTTGATAATGTATCAAAGCCGTCGAAGAGAACGTCAGGTGGGTCCAAGTTGTTTGCCCATGGCTCTTCGGGGTCACACGACAACCGAAGAACCTCGATTGAGGACGGGAGCTCCAGAAGCCCCTTTGCGATTCCTTATGTTTTCAATTAGCACGAAAGTTTCAGAGTATCAGGATGACGACCAAAATACCATTTCGACGATCCCTCAAGGCTTCCAGGTGATCTGGCCGAAGAAAATGCTCCATCTTGATGGATGCAGTTTGCAGAAAAGGACAGGATTTCAGAATCGTTATAACCCCGTCAACAGAGATTAGATGGTCGTTTATTTGGAACTTTTTGTTGCGATCGAAATCCACTCGTCGAATAATCGGCACTTCGACAAGACTGGGCCCTTTATCACCTAGCAAGAAACAAGCCCGCTGGGGAATAACCGAATCCGTTTCCCCAGTCATATATTCTGTTGTGACTGTGTCTGCTGATTCTTCATACACAGTCAGTGGCTCTTCCACGGCCCTCCTTTCTATCATGAGAGCAATACCAAGCGAAAGACCAGGCTGCAAACGACCCCACGAGCCCAGTACACCAAAGAGATTGGTCATTCCATGATGGAACGCCTCATCATTTTCGTGTCGCATGTAGTTATCTGGCGTATAACCGTCCAATTTGGCGACATTATACCACCCCATTATCCCCCATGGAACACCAATGCAATATAAAATCCGGCGAACCCACGCCCGACGTCGCACCCGATAAGGTGCACCAGACGTGATTTCGTTCAACCGCTCCCATGTCAACAGCCCAGTGTTGCATCTGGGGACCTTCACTTTCTCCTTGCTTTGGACCAGCAAAGTGTTGTAAATGACTGGCTCAAAGGCTACTTGCCATGTCTTTGAGACGACGGTAAATGGCGCCACAAGCGGAAATGGCTCCCATGGAATACAGCGAGTAAAGTCGAGGTTGACAATGAAGTTGGAGGCAATCTGCGAAAGAATTTCGAGGGGAAGATAACCGTCCATTCTGCTGCTGTGGGAGTCAATATATGAAGATGAGTGTGTTGATGTAAGATGGAAGGCGAAGTAAAACGGAGACATATGCTCGACTTATAGAGTTGCGGGACGACATGACTCGCGCTCAAGTAGCCAAGACTCCCTATAGATCAACAGGTCTTTGTTGCCTGTTCTGTATGCAGATCAACATCAGGAGAGCAGCCCGATTGGTGGAGAGGGGGTGGACAAAGCAATTACATGCCCCACTTTGTAGCTTGTCCCAACATTGGGTTCACTGCGCCGCATGAAAAAAAGGCGATTTAAGATATTGAATAGCATTGATGCTACACTTCTGCCTGGAGATACAGGCATATTGAATCGCCATTGAAACAGCCAACTTGTAGGGATAGTTAGGCACCCAGTTAGATGAGCATGTTACAAGAAAAACCTTCATTCTCGTTGCCTTTATACTTCATTTAACTTACATCATATGTTACAAGCAACCAGGTTCATAAATGAGATATACGTCTATCATTACCGTAACAATAAGAACTACCTATTGTGTATATTTGAAAGTAGTGGTGTCATAAGGCTAAATAGTATTCCGTTCATTTTTACTCTACCTTGTCGAACCACCAAGAAGGGATTATTGTTCTCACTCCAATCGAAATCCACTGCGTGGGAATTAAGCGACAGTCTGTTCATATTCATATTTTCCAAGTGTGCTATGACCTAATATGGATTCTTATCCATTGAGGCTCAAGCAGAAATATCTCTCTTTCTCACCTTCTTGAGCTCCTGCAACTCCTTTGCATACTTGACACCAAAGCCATGCGTATAAACCTCTCTCACAGACTCCAATGGCATATTATGCACCTCCGCATAACAGAAAATGCAAAACACCCATCCCACAAAACATATACCCGTATAAAACCCAAAAGCACCACTAGGCGTCATCCCTTCATCATAGACAGAAAGGTAGAGGAGATAATGATATTACATCCCCAGCAGGCTACCGTATTCAGCATTGCGCCTAGGGCGCGGAATTCGAGGGGGAGGAACTCTGTACCGATCCATGCTATTGGGGCAACACCTGCTGCAAAAAAGGCGACGTAGATAATGATGGTTACGAGGAGGACGATGCCCGCCCAGTTTATATCGGGCAGTGTCAATACTTTTGCTCGGTACGCTTCAGCATTCCGAAGAGCTCCTCATCAAACCAAGTCCAAAGCAGAGACATGGATGAGGGGTAGACATGATTGACATGGAACTATTACCCAGGTTCATACCCACGCGCTCCTGCGTAGGAGAGCCACCGGATCACCTAGTATGACATAATATAATATTGACGACTATTGGTTTATCGATCATGGGAAGTCCAGGGACAATCTAACAGCGTGGTTGTGTGTCTATGCAATGTACCTGTCCTCCACTGTCGCAATAAAGTCCTTACACCCCAATGCATCGATGAGCATAATCAATAACCTAAAACAGTTTTAAGTATGTTTACCAACATGGTCTTATCATTAGAGCCCGAAACCATCATGATTGGCGGATCTCTATTCCAGGGTTATCATAGTGGGTCAAGATGAAGCTGGAACTAACAGGGCAAATACAAGAATGAAAGACTCATTATTCACAATCAACTTTCGATGAGTTGCATTGATATTGCCTACAGCTGTCATATTCATTCTTTAAATAGCAGGGATTGTCATTTTCTCTCCTGTCAAGATGTACTCTGAAGAATTCGACTTCCATTATGGCACAGCTCAAATACGTATATCAAACGTCACCCCAGGCTAGTAATGACATATGCCTAAATCTTCCGATTCAGCGCTATATAAAAGACCTTATAGCCTAATTTTATAGAGGGGCATTCAATGACCACTCGATAATGATTTTTGTATTACCTCTTATCAAACGTATGTCGTGATCGTGAGGTCATGGTTAACTCACCCCATATGTCGTATCTCCAACCTGCGTTGAATAGCATAATATAACCAAATAGAACAAAATGCCCCACAAGAGATCACTCAACAGAGCAGAGCAAACTTCTTCAAGTCGAAAGACCAGTCCTGCAGATCCAATCGAGACAGAACTGCAAAACCTTGCAAATGGCGCCGCGCGGAAACCTGCAACTCTCGAGCAGGCATATGCTAGACTGAAGCAGTATGAGGGATCGTCAGACAAAAATAATACAGAGAATACTCTGCTCTGTCTTCTGGAAGAACTGCCGGCTGAAGGACAGAGGAATCTGATCCAGGACATTATCGGTCGTGCAGATCGAGAACTTGAGAGGTATGTCCAAGCGATTAAAACATGGTTGTTTTCTGAGCGTATGTGCCCATCGTATCTGATTAAGCATATCTAACAGAAGCAGTCAAAAAGATGAGTGGAAGAACACCTAGTCCATCGGAAATATTATCCGTCGCGTCAAACGAAGATTTTCAAGAAAACGCGGATAATATAACACCGGAGCAGATCAAATTGAAAGAGACTTGTCTCAAACGTGACGACAATAGGTGTATCATTACTGGATGCTATGATACAAATAAGGACTCTCAAATCGCTGAAGAAGAGAAAGAAGGAGTAGAGTATGATCGTACAAAATGTGTGCATATTATTCCATACTTTCTAGCTCCTATGCCGTCTAATGGGAAAATTGGAAGAAGTGAAGTAAGGTATCTTTAAGCACCCAATGAGCATTGTTGACAGGATACAGCTCGAAGAGAAAGCAAAACCATGGGCATTTCTGTATAGATATTTCCCCAATATTCGAGACATTCTGCACGTTCGTTCCCCAGGGGCAATCAATCATCCGAGGAACGCCATGACTGTCGCAGAAAGAGAGGGTCAAATGTTTGGCAATTTTCAAATCGCTCTCGTTCACGAAGAGGTATGTGCTTCTATATCAATGAGCGTGACTAACATTAGCAGGATAGTAACTACCGAATAAAAACATATGATGACGAATGTATTCCAAAGAGATTACCCGAGAGTCGTCGAGTAAAGTTCAAAACAAGCAATAACACCGAACTCCCTCATCCTACCTTATTGAACGTGCATTATTCAATCTGCAATATTCTTCATTCAACTGGGCTGGGGGCGGAGATTGATAGGATGAAACAGGGTCTATCCGAGCTGAACGGTAGCGTTGAAGCCCAAAGCCCGATCGAGGACTGGATCATGGGAGTGGAGTAGGATAGAGCAAGCAATCGGATCGCAGTATAGGTGAATTGTTAATTTACTTGTTGGGACTAATGGATCCTGCGAATCCTTCGGAATATCAACCAATCAATGGCCCCATTTGAGGGACGGTCGCTGCAGTAAAATTCTCGGCGTAAGCAGGGCTGAGCAGGGCTGTGCTCGCTGCAGATTTTATAATATTGAGCTGGCAGAATTAAAATTCACTAACTAGCCAGGGGATTCCCAGAGCAAACATCTGTGATCAGTGGAGATGGACAAGAGAGAAAGTCAACCTCCGCTGCTGTCGGATCGCGATGATTCTCTAGATATCAAACAGCCACGAAAGCAGGATGAATGGCGGCCTTTCTATCTGCGTCGACGGCTTTTGGCAGGTTATGCTGTCATTTTCTGTGTGATTCTCGCTTCACTGGAGACTGTCAACCAGGTATCCAGATCTCGCCATGGCATCGTATCCTCCAATGAATCCAGACATTACCTCTGGACTTATGGACCAACTGCTATTCTCAGTTTGATTGCTGCCATATGGGCTCGAACTGAACATCAGTCCAAGCAGAGCATTCCATGGCAGGCGATGCTGGATAAACCGACTGTTGCCAGCAAGAGTGTATTACTGGACTACGTGTCGATGGCGCAGATATTCGCATTGCCAAAGGCACTCCGCAATGGACATTATATTGTCGCATCGACGGTGATAGCATCGTTAATCCTCCGGCTTCTGATCATCTTCTCAACTGGTCTCTTCTCCCTCCAACAGGTCCATGTCGAGCGAGACAACATCCCCATTCAGCTGCTCGAGTCCTTCAACGGCAATACATCTCGCTTCGCTGATCTCGGAACACAGCCATATAATATCCTCAACGGAGTCATGTTCTACAACCTCACCTACCCCGAAGGCTCAACCTCAGATCTCGTTTTTCAGCAATTCTCCGCTCCAAGCCTCCCATCCGATGCAAGAATCTCAACTACCGTCGACGCGATGGCCGCAGACTTGGATTGCGAACCTGCAACAGTCCACATCGACAAATGGGAACTCACCATGGATTGGTACGGCAAAGTGTCGAAAAACCCCAACTGGACGGAGATTATCCGGCTGACCACGCCATCCTGTACGGTGTCCAACGTATCGCTCGATGTGGATACAGCTGGGACATACAGCTCAGATGCATGGAGGGTGCATCAGTACTATAACACGTTTCAGTCCGGGCAGTGTGATGGGATCGAGGGAGACGATGGCAGACGAGTCCTGGTGACTATGGCAGAGGTTAAGGATGGACCACTTGGGCCGCGATACAACGTCAGCCAGCCGGAGGGACAACCGGCGGTTAGTTACTCGCAGAAGCAGAACAGGACATTAACTCGGTCGGCACAGTTGATCTGCAAGCCGACATATTCACTCTTTAAATCGCAGGTCGAAATGAATACCACCGAGCCACTGTCTAAAGCGCATCTCAAGACGGTCCCAGATACAAACACGACACTCCCCGGTCTGACGGCATGGAATATCGCGGATGCCTCGTTTCAATACGGCGTGGCGGAGAAAGAAGCAGAAAACGAGATCGGAATGGAACAACCGTTTGGTGTGCATAGTCTGGTGTATATTCCGATGCGCATCGGTCTCTTTCTCAGTGGCATATCGACTCTTGATGTCGACAACATGTTTAATGATAATGTTCTGCAGAATGTTGCAACAACATACTACCGGGCCATGAGTACCCAGCTCGTTCGACAGGCTTTGGTTTACAACGTTGCGTCAGACAGTAATGGAACAGCAGTGATTAACGAGAATAGGCTGCTGGTTGAGAATCTGTCTCTCCGCGGCATGGAAGCATGTCTGGCCGTGATGATCGTGCTGGTGATTGTCATGATACTACTCACTTCCCGCAACGCAATCTCTCCACGAAATGCTGGTTCCCTCTCGTCAATGGCTTCTATTCTGGCCCGCAGTCAGGAGTTTACTCACAGTCTTTGTGGGACTGGCGCTGCCCCTTTGAATGTCGTACAGGACTCTCTCATGGGTGGACTGTACAGCTCTCACAGTGGTCCAGATGGATTTGCAGTCATGGTTAACGAAGATGCACGAGGGAAGATTGCGCCGATTCGTGAGTATGTTGCTCATATCTGGAGACCATTTCCTAGTATGAGTGTTCGAGTCGTCCTCTTCATCCTCGTGGCGTTGGTCATTGCAGCTCTCGAGAGCGTCCTCCAAGTATCACAGAAGAACAATGGACTCGGAGATGTTGATACTGGTGGATACATACACTTTGTCTGGACGCTCGTTCCAGCAGTCATCATGGTCTCCATCGCAATGACGCTCTCATGCATCGACTTCAATACCAGATGTCTCGCCCCATATGCTCAGCTCCGCCAGAAAACAGGCACACTCTTCCACCGATCCATGACAGTTGACCTTCTGGATACAATCAGCATATTCAACATCTTGAAATCAATCCGTCTACGAGAATGGGCGGTCCTCGCAACCACTGTGATGTCACTGATCGGATCCTTCCTCACAATTGTCGCCAGCGGTCTGTACTCCACCATCCAAGTCCCACAAATCTCTCCCGTCACATTCCAGCAAGAAACGCTTTTCACCGGCAACCTTTCAGCGCTCGGAGGTCGAAGCAATGGCGGGACGCAGATAGCTGGTTTAGTCCTCTGGGATAACCTCACCTATCCGCAGTGGACATACGAAGAGCTGGCCTTTCCCGAACTAACAATGGAGGCAAATGTGGACAATTCATCTTTGTCCTCCGTTGATATGATCGTTCCCGCTGCCCGAGCAAATCTCACCTGTCGACTATACGCATCATCTCAAATGCAATCCAACTTCTCCCGGAACCAACATTACGATGATTCGTTTTTCACCGGAACGCCAGGTGACTGGAACGTCAATATCAACCTCACCCAGGAGTATTGCCCCAGCGCCTTGGGTGACTTCAACGAGGACACCGTGATCACCATGCACAACATCGAGCCAAACACGTACTTTGGGATGACCCTGACAAGCTACACCAGTGGGATGTACAAAGCTCCAGATCTATGCTCGAACATAACCTACGTTTGGGGCCATGTGGGAGATTCATCGGTCGATCAAATCACCCTATTAACATGCAATGAGACTGCTGAGACCGTCGATACAACCGTACGATTTCAACTACCCGATCTTAACATTGATCAAGAGAACCCACCAGTCCCGGACGAATCTACAGTACGACCATATGACATCTACCGCGGAGTCAATACCTTTGACTGGAAAAACCTTCCCAATATATCAACGTCTGAAAGCCTGGATACACTCTTTCAAGCGGCGGTATATGGAAAATATGCCATTCCCATCGAGACATTAGGGAATGAAGCAGATAACAACCGAGTCGCAGATGCAGTCAAGCACACGCATAGAATCATCGAAGCGCAATACTACGCCAATTACACGCGCATTTCGGCGGAGAATAGCTCACTGCCACTTTTGGCGGGAAACGCAACACGTCCGGACCATTGGCGGTTAATTCAAGATGCAGCTTCTACGCGGGTGTTGGAGGCGCTCTTGGCTGCTATGGTGATATTGGGTGTGTTGGCGACGGTGTTGATGAATACCGACCATGTACTTCCCAAGAATCCATGCAGTATTGCAGCGGTGGCGAGTTTGTTCGCTGACTCGAATATTCTGGAGCGATATGAGTCTGTGCCGCAGGATGAAAAGCAACAGCAAGGGATGTTTGCCAAATCGCGGTTCTATCTTGGGTGGGAGGATGATGCCGATGAATCAACGACAGGGCAGAAGGATAGTGACAGGTTTACTATCCATGTCAAAGATTCAGAGGGGAGAACAGCTTAATCAAATATAATAATCTAGAATAATATTAATACAACTGTTACTGTCGTCAGATCTCCACATCGTAGCACCATGGCGGATAATTCCGACATATTCCTTTTACCAGGCAGAAGACTGAATTATGCAGTATAATTGGGGTAATAAGGCCAGATAAGGCTCAGCCAAGATTCATCAAGATTTATCGGGTATATCAGATTGAAAGCTTAACATACGCCAACATATACCGTAGAAACTACCGAATTCGACTAAACACCAAATATGCCTGTGCAATCCTAAAATAAGTAAAGCCTCCATCGCCACGCGGAGACGAGAATGCTTCATTCTGATTGAATCAATGTTCAAATCAGCCATAGAATGCCTGTCATCACACAATCCTAGTGCGTTGCAATTCGGAGATGGCAGCACGCAATTACTTAGCGTCTGATATGAGCACTGATGCACAAATTCGAAACCAGCTTTCTCTGCATTATCTTGCTATTCTAATTATTTTGAGTGGTTAAGGTGAATTCCACTTTGTATACACTTATCAATGTGGAGGACTAAAACATAACGCCATTTTCCCCCTCTACAGCGTAATTTCTGAATATATAACAGAGCTACTTCCTCTGATTGTAGAACGGTAAATATACAATGGGCGTCGACCTAACAACAGCAGGGGTGACACTGGTCCCCCAAGGAGTCGGATATGGCCTCCTCATCGGCCTGGGCGTCCTCTTCTGCGCCGTCATCATCATCGCCGTCCGCATCCAAAAGTCATATTTATCTGAAGACTCGGGCAAGTCTGAGATGTTCATGGTGGCTAATCGAACGGTGGGGACGGGGTTGACGGCCTCAGCGGTGTTTTCGTCATGGATGTGGATTGACGAGACGGTGTCGTCGGCGGTGCAGTGTTATCGGTTTGGGCTTGCTGCACCGATGGTATGTTCTCTTGTCTTACAAGATGGTGATGTATGCTAATGTGATGCAGTGGTATGGATCTGGTCTCTGCTTTCAGATCGCACTGATGGCGATATTGGGTGTGTTGGCGAAGATTCGAGTGCCGTATGCGCATACTTCGCTGGAGATTATCCGTATGCGATATGGCCGAGTGGCGCATGTCGTATTCCTGATGTTGAATATATTCTGCAATGTATTTGGGTGCGCGTCGATGATTCTGACAGGCTCGCAATTGATACATGGCATTTCGGGGATGCACTTCGTTGCTGCTACCATTCTGATTCCGCTTGGAGGTGAGTATTATTTATAATAGGCAATCTTGATGCTAATCGGTATAGTGGTGTTGTATACTGCAACTGGGGGATTAAAAGCGACATTCCTCACTGACTTTCTGCATACTGCTATTGCACTTATTCTGATTATTTACTTTACGCTTTCTATCCTGACTCACGATGCTATCGGTGGTTTGTCTGGATTGTACAACAAAGTGCAGGCTGTTGCAGCAGACAACTACATCCAGGATAACTACCAAGGATCGCTGTTGACGATGAAGTCCAAGGGTGCCATTATCTGGGGGTTGATTCTCAAATTCGGCAATCTTGCTCTGGTTGTGATGGTATGTCGACCCCTCTTTAATACGTTCTATTCTAATAGAGTAGGACACTGCCTTCTGGCAAAAATCATTCGCAACCGAAGTCAAAGCAACTGTTCCTGGATACAACCTGGCAGCCATCGCCATCTTTGGCGTCCCGTGGGGTTTGGGCACGGTTATTGGACTTTCAGCACGGGCTCTGCATAATACGCCCATCTTCCCAACCTATCCAGGTGAATTCACTTCAGAAGAGGTGCTCTCTGGATTCGTGATGCCATACACCATAAAAGCGCTCATTGGCAGCCAAGGTGTTATCGCATTTATTGTCCTCCTCTTCATGGCTTTGACGAGTACTGTGTCTTCCTCCATGATCGCCGTCAGCAGTATTCTCTCCTTTGATCTGTACAAAACATACATCAACCCAAAGGCATCCGATAAGCGACTTATCCACGTCAGCCATTTGACAGTCGTTTTCCACGCCGTCTTCATCACGGCCTTTTCCATCGTGCTCAACTACGGCGGTGCAAATATGACCTGGCTGGGATACTTCCGACCGATTCTTACTTGTCCTGGTATTATTCCGTTGATATTGACGTTGACCTGGGATGGACAGACACGCTTAGCTGCTATCTTATCGCCGATACTAGGCTTTGCGACTGGCATTGCCGTCTGGCTGAGTACAGCGTCGTCGATGTATGGAGGTGTTAATCTGCAGACTACGATGCAGCAGGCGCCCAGTTTGTACGGCTCCATTGCATCCTTTTTCTCGCCGGCACTGTACTCTGTTATCATTTCGCAGTACAATCCGTATAAATTCGACTGGAGGGAGTTCCTCCGAATCGAGCTTGTCGACTCATCTGATTCGGAAGACACTCAACCAGAAAACAATGAAAATCCGTCACCTACAGACAAAGAAGCGACAGAAAAAACCACCGCAGTGACAGTTCACCCCCAACCGTCTCAATCCGTCGACGATCTCCACCATCCCTTCGACAGCGACACTCTCACCCAGCTCCACCGATGGTACAAGATCGCTTGGGTAACGTGGATTGTGTTGATCCTGCTCACCTTCGTAGCCTGGCCAATGCCTCTGTACCGTGATTATATATTCACCAAATCCTTCTTCTCTGGCTGGACGACGGTGGCGATCATCTGGCAATTTGTCGCATTTGGCGCGGTGGTGATCTTTCCTGTTTACGATGGGCGATATGAGATATGGAAGGGGATCAAGGGAATCAAGAAGACTCTTGTGGGTTGATTTGTGCGGATTACCATTGTGATGCATAGGAGTGCATTAATCTATATTCCGAGATATGATATATCAATAATAAAAGATTCTTCGCCTCCACCCGCAGACAGAAACGAGAACATTTCTCGCAAATTTTCTTCTTCCAATTCTCTCTTTCTCCACCCACTGCTCATTCATATCCTTTTCTCCAACTTGCAAAGCCTCTTGATCTTTATATCTTTATCTTACTGGGGGCATATGGGCTATGATATCCAGGCTCCAGAGTTTGCGCAAAGGTTAGGTTCAATTTTATGCGAATCTGCCAAATTGTAGTTAACTATGTACTCAGCAGCATGAAGAGAAATGAGTTAAGATAATAGATCAATGACTTAGTATAAAGATTAATGTCAATCCCACATGGACAAATAACCACTCAAAAACCAAGCTACCTACAGAGTATCGTGAGCCACCATAGATAGGAATGACGTAATTGAACAAGGCTGTGGTTCTGCTCAGTCAGTCAAAACTTATGATTGCAACGCTGAAGATCATCGTGGCTGTGGGAGGTGTCCAGGTTGCTGGCATAGGCACCCCCAACACCCGGATACGTCATCCGCTAAAATCAAGCGTCGGCTAACGCCGCCCGCAGCAACCCTGGATTAGGCACAGACTATGGAGTGTATGCAGACTGGGCGGTAGGGGTGAACTGGATGGTGGGACGGATTATGTAAGTGGATGCATAATGTTAGCCAGTTACAGTGGTGTTGGGAGGAATCTCTATACAATTGGTCCAATGCACTAAGCGAAGGAATAGGGGTGTGAGACTGAGAACCAGTCAAGTTGGCCGTGTCCATTGATGCCTGGCAGCAAGGGATACATCTATTTGAGTGACCAGCATACCCAGATTGTTAGAGACTACAGGCATAGCATTGATTGGTCATTCTAATGATTCGACAATGATATTGGATATGCTTGCATATCTAAGTAATAAATCTTCGTCTGTGGAGCTAGACATAAGAGCATTGGGTTCATATTCCCATTTTCCCACTCGAAATCTGAAATTGAGCAAAATGCTCAGATTCATCATGTACAAGATATAGAGAACGTTGAACGTGAAGAAGATGTGAGACTAGGCTGCAGAAGGACTATAATTTGTTTTCGCTTTGTAGCGAAGCGTTAGAGGTACCAATGCCACTGTCTCCCTGATGTCGCATGAAGTCAATCCGAGCCCAGTAAACTACCCAAACTCAAAGATCCAGGACTAAACTCGACTGATTCAGTGTGACCATGTGAGCAGCATCAAATGGGGCATAAACAGTCTTCTTGCATCCCCCACTTGTGCTCTTTCCCTCAAAACGCTCACGAAGAAAACGCATCCACTCGGGAGAACTAGCTGCGACCACATCGCCGTGATCCATGTCTGGATACAGACTCAGATATGCCTCACTACCGTATTCACAGGTGTCATTGAAGGCATTGATGGTAACTTGAGGAAAAATCGTGGTATCCGCCAATCCTTGAATGATCAAAAGCGGTTGCTCTGTTTTGGATCCCATGGCGGGAGAAACCATGTTCTGCCAGTTTTGGAAATCTGTGCTGTTCCTGAGCGCGGCTGTGCTCGTGATTATCTCCTCCGGAGAGAGCCCGACTTGAAGCGCCAAGGCACCATTGTAGCAGGATTGCGTGAGTTTCGCAATCTGAGCCCGTTCCAAAAGCTTTTGCGAAAAGCATGAGATATCCGCCGAGGGAATAGCACGTCGAAGGGCAAATGGCAGCCATAAGAATATATACGTAAAATAGTAAGTGCTATAGTTGGACTGGGGGAAAATTTTCTCAGCGGTAATGAGGGCCAAGTCGTACAGTCTCGTACCTGGCGCTAGGGCGACGGTTCCCACGTAATTACCGGCTGTTCCAGACTTGACGAGGGGATTTTCGGATAGCTTCCAGACAGCTCCTCCTCCCTGGGAGTGACCAATACTTGCCCAGTCATCGGTAAAGGTGTTTGGGAATACTTTGCGAGCAGCGAGCATGCCGTAGTAGAGATCGTTGGCATGGGCCGTGAAGCTAGAGTATTCATGCTCAATGTAGTTGTTCCCAAGTCCCGCATAGTCAGGGGCCACAATGGCATATCCGTTCTGGGCAAGAGTACTCCAGGTATCGTAGTCGTATAGTTTGGCGGTCAAGGAAGGCGGACATCCGGCGAAAATGCCAATTGTACCGTGGGCGTAGGCAATGACAGGATATTTCCTATCCTGCCGAGATGAACTGTATGGAATTGCAATAAATCCCGTAGCCGGCACAACAGATCCATTCATGCTGCGGGAAGTGTACTGGTATCGATAGGCAGTAAGTCCATAAATCACGCTTAGGGACGAAGCGTTCAGTGGTTGGACCTTGAGGAGATCGCCGGGCTTTGACGAGGAGAAGTTGCGAGCTGTGGCATAAAAGTCGAAATCAAAATCCGTTCCCCACATCTCGACGTCCATCTTTTCTCCCACACTAAAGACTCGCTGGCAAGCAGCATCGCAACCTAGGGATGTGAGGGTTGAAGTCGATGCATTGAAATTTGCCGCGGGTTTGGCCACTGAGAGCGACACACTCGACAGGGTGAGAATGAGGCTGAGAAGCATCATTTTCGAGAGAAATCGAAAAAAGATGGCTAATTTCCGGTTGAACTTATGAATAGGTTTGAGAAAACCGAAGAGAAGGATACATCTAATCGACCCTTGGGTCGAGGTATTCTTTATAGGAATACTTACTGGGACGATCTCTAACAGAACATTGGTGCCTCACCAATATCCTCCACCCTTTTGTCGTTGTGGCCCGTGGGGAAACCAGCATTTGGGACTTTTAAAATGTAATTGCGAGCACAGGATGACATGAACCCCGGAGAGCGCTAGTGGAGCAGCTGAAGCTCATGCATCGTCCAGCCTGTAAGACCAAATGTTGGTTTTCGACGACTTAATGCATTCCTAATCTGGGCTAGTGTTATTCCCCGCAGTACCAAGTCCTCTGAACGCCAAGAGTAAGCGACACATTCGCAGCTTCCATCTGATGGGTCATACTCCTTCCCTGCCTTCCTTCGGGTCTGATGCTCCCCTCAACGAAAACAGTTGTAAGCGAAAGAGAATTGATTACCTAGGGCTCAATTGAACCGGTTAGCACTTACCGCCTGGGCGCGTCTTACTTTGGTGGGACGGATGAGGTGTCTCCGAGCCACCAGTCACGTAAAAGGGACACGAAACCGTGTCTGTTATTCTGACAGCACTTCCTGGTTCTTCTATATTAGGCAACGATGAGCTTGCTTTTCCCATATCTACCCTACAATGAGTCCTACCCGAACGCCCTGCGCAGATAGACGGAATGGGGCGAGGACAAGGGAATTGAAGGATCCGAACGATCCGACACTCGAACGAATCAAAACATGCATTTAGGAACTGAGTCGGAGTTTATGCTCGTAAACTGTACTGGCTTTCTGGATTACTATGTTTCGAGGAAATACAAAATCTATCCAATATCCGGGCTGTCATATCTCGATATTCCCTCAGTGATTCAGAGGTAAAACGGTGACACAGTGTTGGATTAATGAAAAGAGTCGAATTTACGCAACGGTGTCATGCATAGTTGAAGAAGATGGTTTTTAATGCTCTCATTCCAGACATCATCTTTTATGCTGACTAAGTCTAAGTTTGTAGCAACGGCGTAATAATGCAGTGAGTAAATAAATCGGTACCCCTAATATTAACTCTTGGAACCGTAGGATAGTACATAACTAACACAAACTATATGACACTAGATTATAGGGTCTATGGAATAGTAATGGGCGACAATTATCGTCTCGAGAAACAACACCGAAGCCCCGTCTTCGCCAGAAACACCAATGCACCCAAGAACCGGAAGATCGACAACCCCGATGTCCCCCACAGGATGATTTTAAAATACCACATGGTGCGATCAGTCGATGTCGTCTATCAAAGTCAGCACAAGAATCACAACTAGGATAACATCGAAAACAAACCGTTAGACACAAACTCCGCACGTTCGCATTGTTGATAAGCAACGCCAACAACGAATTAGTCAACGCCCACAACAGCACCAAATTAGTGCGGAACGTGCGATACGAATCATCCAGCTGCACCTTGGAGCTCTCCACCGGTTCCTTCCACGGTGCTAGAGCGCGTCGCACGGTGAGATCGAACTCGGTGTCAATATCTGCCTGGGGCTTGTCGAGCTCCTCGACAAAGTTTGTCTTCGCATCTGATGTCTTTGTCTGCGCGGATGGGAGAGAAGCTGCCTCATCCGACCCTTTTGTACCCCAGGAGACATCGTGCCAGTTGCAGAAGGCGTAGACATTGAGAACGTTGATGGAGCAGGGCATGCTGAGGAAATATGCCCAGGACGATGTTGCCATGTGCCAAGGGTCGAGGTAGAGGATGCTTGCAATGAAGTAGATCCCGTATGTGGATACCAGGGCTATGAGGACGAGGCCGGTGGTGGAGGTGAAGAACGAGCCTATGAAGCCGCCAGCGCCATTGTCGAAGTCGAGATCTATGTTACCGCCGCTGAAGGCCTGGGCGACGAGGTAGAATGAGAGGATGAGGACGTAGAATTGGACGAGGGAGAAGTAGAGGAAGGCTAGGATGTAGGAGAAGTTGGATCTAATGATGGTTTTGTTAGCCGCTGACTGAAATTAGGCCTTGGATGAATGGGTGGTACCCTTTGGGCCGATTTCCAAGTGCGAGGAAGAATTGTTGCATCAAAAATGCCAGATAGAGTATCTTGATGACATTGTTGATCACCGGTGTCACGTCATTTCCGAACGGCCAACCTTTGTTCTTATTCGTTGCGCTAGGAATTCCGACGATGTCCATGATTACGGAGGTCGTCAGCCAGTATGATGCTAAGATCGGTCAGTTATATTCGCCCAAACACGGTGGTGACGAACCAAGGGAGAGCCATGTCATAATCAACTGGCAGATATTGTAAAGCAGCTGGACATGGAGGAAAAGCAGCCGCACGATACTATGCCCACTTTTGTAAATGCGGTTGAAGTGCATGACCGAGTATAAACTCGCAGCAAATGATCCATTCAGCCATCGTCTTCTCTGACTCAGGAACTCCGGGGGAGCTGAACATATCTTAGCCACGATGAAGTTATTCAGGTAACCATACTTGAACATACCTTCAGGAACATCTGTCTCGCCTTTCGAGGTTTTCACATAACTCAGGGTCCATTTGAATCCTGCCTTTGCAACAAGTTCGAAACACAAGATCCGATCCTCAGCAAGAAACATATTCTTTTTGAAAATATTCATGCCTTCAATACCCTTCTTTCCTAGTTTCTTCGACAGAGTATGGTCTCCATGGAAATACTGTTCAAGGGGTCTGCCCATGATGGCACGATAGCGATAGGCAGAAAACGCACCAGGTAGAACGCTAACATATCCGAACACACTTTCCAGTGGCTTATCCAGGATGTTCGAAATCTTATACTCGAAGTTTTGCGCTGCGACCAGTGGATTGATGAGCTTTTCCCACCGTGAACCCAGTAGTGCATGGATCTCGCCGCATGCTCCACCCAGGTTCTTGTTATTATAGAATGCCTCCCATAGCGCAAGAAGGGACTTATGGCCTGGCTTGGTACCTGCATCAATCAATATACACACCTCTGGATTGAGGATCCGTCCAAAAGCATTGAATAGCCAGCGATGCGAATTGATCTTTTTACTGTTCTTCTGTTTGAGACAGAAGATCATTTGCACCGGTGGGAAGTTCTCTGGATCATCACTGTTGGGGCGAAATAACTGCTGCGCAGGCGACACCGACAACTGCGTAGTATATTCAAACTAATCGATATTAGCGATCGTCAGCCGAAGGGATACTGTGTAGCACGTACTATGTGGGCAACCGTCTCCTTGCCATCCACATCATGCTTCATGATTCCGTCCTGATAGATCCCAATAGTAGCCAGAACATCGAGCGTATTCTTATCACACGGACCGATGCCGTCGAAGATCAGTGTCACCACTATCTTCTGCCAGGCCGGACCTCCTTTATTCCAGAACTGAGTTTTCTTCAGCTGCACGATGTCTCGTATGTTCTGCATGACTCCATGCAGAGTTCGGGCGGTTAGAACCTTATCCTCATTGTAGTATGTAATGGCGATGAGGAGTTCCGTGTATCGATTGTACATGGCGGCTCGGAGGTTATATCCATTACGGAGGTTGAAATCATCGGGATCGCAGGTCGCCGCCGTGTCTTTGCCATTATGTTAGTACTTGTGAGCTGGGAAACGATGTCTGTGGAGGCTTTTACATCTCAGATGAGTGAATTCTTCTGCGGTTGCTTCGCTGCTGTCACGGTATTTCGGTTCAACGGAATTGAGGATCGGACTCGGAACTGGGTAATCGACGCTCAGGACCGTCCCTTGGACCAGATTGATCCGTCGAGTCGGGTAGCGACGGAGACCGCTGCGTGTGTTCTCAATCTGACGTTTTTGCCACGGACTGGTGCTTGATACTCCCGAGACTGAGTTTGCTCGCGGTGGTTCTTGAGGGGCTGCGAGGGTCTGGTTGGGCGACGTGAAAGGGCTCTCAAGTTGGGAATACAGCAGGGACTGCGAAATATCATCCAATTGGTCATATTCATTCTCACTCGTGTTCTGAGGCTGAAATGATCAGGTCAGTGAGTTGCAGCAGAGAATCTCTTGAACCAGAATATGCTAACCGTGGACGGAGTTAACTGTCGCGGTGGACGGGAGCTATCATCCATTTCAAATGAATAAGGGTTTCGATATTCGTCGTTTGCATACATGCTGGCTCCCTAACTGCAGCAGAAACAATGGTATGGATATGAAGATCAGAATCTGCATGAGAATTTGATGCTGCTGCTACTCAAGTATACAAGAACCGTGGGAATGCCGCTCTCCGATTGGGCAGCGGAGCTCCACCCTTATGCCGAGCCAATCACGGGCCGTCCCTCTGGGATAAATATAGTCGGCAATTGAAGTCCATGCCGATTCGACGTCCACTTTTCATTGTTACATGGGCTGCGCAGTTGGGTTTCAAATATGCCATGGCATTGCCCGAGAGCTTTTTGTCGTCCGGGGAGGCTGCCGGCCGCGTGGCTTTTCTAGGGTTTCGGCGAACAGCCTCCTCCAGATGGGCAAATATAAGTCTCGTTGCTATTTCTGGATTTAGGTTAACGACATTCACTCTACAGGGTGGTGCATATGCGCAGCAGCATCTTAGAGTGATTTCTCTGGATGGGCTGATAAGATGACATCGGATTTTTATATATATTGGAACTCCTGCGAGGAGATGGCATATAGGTCTGATCTGCATGGCACGAGGCCAAGATCGATAGTTTCCAAGCCAGAGTCGACCGATTCCTGTCTTTCCATGTTGTGTCGAGTTGAGAGATTTTTGAACTCACCATCTCGCATGGATCTGCGGGTCCAGCTGGATAGAGAGCAGGCCGTGTACACCAACGAGGACGCGGTATCAGGTCATATCATCCTCCGCAATGAAGTGCAAGTCGACATTGCGGCGGTCACGGTGACGCTTTCGGGATCTGCAACTTCGAGGCTGGGTTCTGGGAAACTTACTGAGTCACATCAGGTAACCATTCTCAATTTATTCAAGGGTCCTTTGGATTTTGACAGTGCGAGCCAGCTATTCAAACGAGTCGAACAAGTGTTCCCTCCCAATCCAGGCTCGAGCTGGTTTACGAACTCTCGTGCTGTGACTGTCGGTCCCGAAGAATACACATTTCCCTTCTCAATTCGGGTATGAACTGCGCCGCTCACTATCTGCCTAGGGTCTGTTTATCTCACATCGGGTATCTTCCAGTTCCCCCAAGTTTCAGAATGTTACAAGGGCAGTCCCGCCAGTCACGACAAACGCCCGACAAACAGGCGAAAACATCATCTCCTGCGCAAACTACCCCCATCTACTGGGGATAGTTCCACCCCAGGAGAAATCAAGTATGTGTTAGAAGCGACAGTACGGCAGGAGGGCCTCCTAGGTGGACCCCAGAAAGTCGTTGAGTCTCCCCTGCCATCGATTGCGCGTGTCTCCTTTCTCAGCTTCCTAACAACCAGGTCTCGCTCAGAGCCACAATATTCAATTCCATGGAATATCCACCTTGCAAAATCCCATACATAGTCTGAGTTACCAGCACAGGATCATTTGTGATGGGCATCCTCCCGATCCTCTCCTCCCACTAACGTTGCGTTCCGAATCGGACATGTACGATGTCGATGCGAAACTGACAAATGGGCCCTTTCTCCAACTCAACAAACCGATCTCTCTAAAAGTGGAGATCCGGAGCATACTTGGCCCACCCCAGGAGATAGTCATACACGATTTCCAGTCCATGCTGCTGGAAACGACGGATGTGCGCGCATGCGGATCCCTCGAAAATCATACCCGGTCGTGGATCATCCAGACGATGACAAATCTGCGGCTTTCTATTGTGGCCGCTTACGATTCCCAGGATGGATCAGTTCTAAGGGTGAATGATGGATTGTGGAGTAGACATCGGCTGCCATCCTACCTGGCTCCTACGTTCGAGACGTGTAACGTTACGCGGAGCTATGCGTTGGTGATTCGTCTTGGGATTGAATTTGGGGCAAATAATGTGAGTAGTTGTTGTTGATTGGAGAGAAGACGCTTACAGGGGCTGACCTTGTCGCAGATGAGAACAGTCGAGTTCCAATTTCCGGTTTATATTATCTCGTCAGGCATAGATTTATCCAGGGGTATTCTGGAGTCTACGGACTCACGGTGTAACTGGGATTTAAAGGAGATGAAAGTTCAGGATAGCTGATTGAAGATGTTACCATGGTTGTTTGGTTGTGATACCTGTTATTCGACTTAGTTCATGGGGAAACTATACATTACAGTGTCTCTGGGTTTATTCTTATTAGACGTAAATCAGAACTTGAGGGAGGATAAATTGGCGTACGCTTGGTTAGAAAAGGAACCGCACCAATTACACGCCCTGGCCACGAAAAGTCAAATGTCTCAGAAATGCCACCTTAATCGTTTGCAATGGCCCCGGTTTTTTACGCATACAAAACACCATATAGAATCAGCCCTTCCAGTCAAGATTAGAAGATCTAGAAAGCATCAGAACCTCTGTAGGATCAGGCGAATGAGTAGGAGGATCCTGATTTGGCCTGTATCTGCAGAACAGTTGGTGGTGCCGTCTTGGTAGTTGCGACCTTGAATTTCTGTGGCCAGGGCATTGCTAAAATGTGCGATTGCTTCAAAAGCCAGATTCCCTCCTAGACCAGCGTTGATGGTGACTTTGTGAACTGAATCCCCCATGAGCATAACCCGTCCATGAATCCATTGCGGAACAATGCCCTCTTCCAATGGAACAAGCGCTCTGTGACTCGGGTCTCCCATAGATCTTTGATGGTATAGCCCAGACCTGGCGCGACAGTGGCGTATTTTTGAACCAGCACGTCTGCATCGGCATCTGTATAGCGAGGGCAATTAGAAGACCCTGCAAGAGGGGGAGAGGGTTTGACGAAAAGAAACTACAATATTAGCCCTGGTGATCCTGTTGCAGCGGTGGCGGAATAGTTGTAGTAGACGCGGTGGACCGTGGCATGGGGGAAGAAGGGGCTAGAGGGGTCGTTGCGAGAGACGGCGAAGATGCATTTGTATTTGCTTGACAATGCTAGAGAAGTCAGCATATCACCATTGGTATATTCTCAGTATGATACCGACTTTGTGTGATTTCTTGACTGCATGCCGGATTGTCCAGGCTGATCTGTTTGGCCATCAGCTGCCGCACTCGATTGTGAAAACTACTGCTCTAATCAGACTATCGCCTCTGTGTGTGCTTCCATCGCCTGTCGTTACGGTGATACCACGTCGTTATTATCCACCGTCAGAACAGTCGACTCAACATCCTCACTCTACTGGATGGCAATCGAATTCAACCTCAGTATAAGCACAACTATTCTACAAGAGACGCGCAACGAAAGCCAAGAGCGAGTAGTTGTCAAGACGAAAGGGGAAAGCAGTAACAGTGCGCCTGGGTCGTCAATAGGCGGGAATGGTTTATGATTTCTTTTCTTTTTCTTGTGTGCAAGGAATTCACTCTTTATTATATGATTGAAATGTGGGTCTGCACTTATTGTGAGGTCTAAATTGCCAAGCTCATCTTTCATCTTGGTTCATCCGATTAGCAGTGTCGATCACGGAGATGTACTTTTGACGGCACAATTAACTCTACTACACCAGTAGTCGAAACTCAGTTCATCGAGACTGCAATCTATTGATCTATTCTATCCTGAGACGATCAACCATCTAAACCAGTCCAACCGCGTCTTCGTAGCTTTCCTACTCAACTCAGCCTGAGGACACAACTCGTAGAACCCATGATATGCACCCGGCCATACATGCAGTTCACACTGAACTCCATCTCGCCACACCTTCTGCGCAAGAAGTACATCCTCATCCCGAAGCGTCTCCGTAGATCCAACATCGACATACATCGTCGGGAGGCCTGAAAAATCCGTCGCTCGAATGGGTGCTGCGTATATACTGACATCGTCTGTTCCTCTGCGACTGCCTAGTAGAGCGTCCCAGCCCTGACCATTCGCCTCTCGGTCCCAGACACCCACGCCGGAAAACGCATGCGCAGATCCAGAATCGTTGACGTCGTCCACCATCGGTGCAAACAAAGCCAGGGCGAATAGAGGCGGGGATTGGTTTCGATCGCGGTACAACAAGCTCGCACCAAGACATAGTCCACCACCAGCAGACACACCGTGGAGCATGATTCGAGTCGGGTCTATCCCCAGTTCCTCCGCGTGGTCGCGCATCCAGATCAACCCCGCGTAGCAATCTTCCACAGGTGCGGGATCAGGGTGCTCCGGGGCAAGACGATACTCGATAGATATGCAAACAGCGTCAAACTCCTGAACGCATTTCATGGCCCAGGCGATGTTTGTGAAGCGATTGCCGATTGTCATCCCGCCACCGTGGATGGTGTAGATCCCGACACGGTTCTGGGGGGTAGTTTTGTCTGTGTTGTTTTTGCGGAAGACAGAGACGACGAGGGTGTTGTTATCAGGACCAGTAAAAAAATGCTCTTCATGGAAAATACCAGGTAGAATTACATCTTGGGCTGTGGGGGATTTTTGAGATAGGCCTGCAAAAGTGCGTTCAGGTCCGGGAAATTGGCTTCGAGCTCGCGGTCGAAGGGGATTCGTTTTGTCAACATTGTCAATATGTATTATTTGTATTTTGATATATTGTTAGAGGCCCAGATGGAGGGATTTGCTGTCATATATAAATATTAATGCAGGATCAGAGAGGGGTGATAATCCCTGTCATTTGGCGCTGTGAGTCATCCATGCTAAGCCACTATCATCTCGTCTCACGGTGAGTGGAAATTACTCATATTTATGCATGGCTACAATGGACAGTAATATCGTTATCCAAGGATCAGTAATTACCTCGAGGTAATCCTCACTGCTTACGGTAATTATATGACGGTTGTTACAGCATATTCTGTAGAGTATCATATACAAAAACTTGGATACTTCTTGACTGACAAGAGTATTCATTACGGAATATAACATACACGTTACATATATATGGGTAAAATTCTAATCTAGCCTATTCTAATCCTAAGAAGTGGAAGGGCATCACCCTCTTTCGAATAAATCTGTGATACCTTTGGCACTGTATCTTTTGCCAACTTGGTCTTTCCATTATCATAATCATCAGCAGTAAGTGGCAGGTAATTATTCGTTGGGTTCCAATCCCGAATATTGTTCAGTTTCCATGCTAATCCCAACGTTACTGTCGCACAGATAGATACCAATATTACACAGACACGCCTGATTTATTGAAACACAGGACCTTAATATGATATCTTGCCTAGCATTATTACATCTATCTGCGATATTATTCCAATGAAAATTAGATGACTGCACGCCTTGCCAGATAGAATCATAACACCGCATAAAATGTGCATCGCCAAACTTATCGACCTGCATGAGGCATACGACACCGTACATTCCTGGGAACCCTTTTATTGTCACACTGCGTCCCCAACGAATACCACTCTGGCTTATGTATTGGCTCGGGTTTGATTAAACCGACCTGGCCTATAAGAAAGACACTACCCCGTGGACAAGGATAATATTTGAAATATAAGGGTGTAGAGCAACTTTAATATCTTCACCTGACTTGACTGGCAGCATGCCTGTCTTATGACTTATAGGCCAGACAGACACTGGAATTGATATAAATACTGCTCGATTTCAATACTGCTTTAGATTGCCTAGGAATAACCACTATCATCATGGCTACTATGACCACTACACCCACACCTCACCCTTCAACCTCTCAACATGGGACTGAATTCAAAGACAAAGAAATGATGCCTTACTCACTAAATGAACCAATTACCTGGAGAAACCTGCACCGCCGGATCGACTGGCTCAACATGACCTTAGTGGTCATCATTCCAATACTGGGTCTTGTCCAAATGCCCTGGGCTCCTCTTTATCGAAAGACTCTCCTATGGTCTGTCTTCTACTATCTTGCTACTATCAGCTCCATTACTGGCGGTAGGTAGATTCATATAACGTAATTCACCCCAAACTAACAACTCCAGGATACCACCGTCTATGGGCTCACAGAGCATACACCGGCTCAACACTGCTGAGATTTATCTTCGCAGCCTTCGGCGCAGGTGCCATCGAAGGATCCATCAAGTTCTGGGCTCGCGAACACCGTGCACATCATCGGTATACAGACACAGACCGAGACCCCTACAACGTCCACAAGAGTATCGCACACGCCCATATCCTCTGGATTATTCTGAAACAACCCAAGAAGAACAACCGGGTGGATATATCCGACTTGAAAAATGATCCTATCGTGGTCTGGCAGCATAACAACTACCTCTTCGCCGGCCCATTCATGGCCTGGATCTTCCCCAGTCTCGTTGCTGGTGTTTTCTGGGGAGATTGGTATGGTGGATTTGTGTATACGGGTATCTTGCGGACGTTTCTGGGCCAGCAGGCTACGTTCTGCATTAACTCTTTAGGTCACTATCTCGGTGAACAGCCGTTTGATGATCGGCTTTCTCCGCGGGATTCTTTCATCACTGCTATCGTGACGCTCGGAGAGGGGTATCATAATTTCCACCATGAATTTCCGTCTGACTACCGGAATGGCGTTGAGTGGCATCATATCGACTGGACGAAGTGGCTCATCTGGGCCTTTGCACAGCTAGGTCTCGCACAGAATCTGAAACGCTTTCGACAAAGCGTGATTGACAAAGGGCGTGTTCAGCAAGACAGCAAGAAAATAGAGCAAAGACGAGCTCAGTTGGATTGGGGACCGTCCATCGATCAGCTGCCTGTCATGGAGTGGGCGGAGTTCCAGGAGGGAGTCAAGAAGGGAAAGGCGCTGGTGGCTGTTGAAGGGCTTATTCATGATGTGGATGGGTTTATAGAGGAGCATCCTGGGGGTGAGGGTATCATTCGGTCGTTTATAGGAAAGGATGCAACGTCTGCGTTTAATGGTGGTGTGTATGGCCATTCCAATGCAGCGAGGAATATGATTTCCACGATGCGAATAGCTGCTCTTCGGGGAGGAGGAGAGGTGGAGATTTGGAAGTAGGGAATGTACTGATCCATCATTTTATACGAGATTGATCGAGAGCAATTTGGCATGTATTGAACTACTCTTCGCAAGGCTTAAATACAATCTTTTCACCCGAAACGCCATTTTTATTACTCGCAAGTGCTGCTTCAACTGATATTAATCCCCCAGGAATTACACGTACTCTGTTTGGAATGAAAAGACCCCTAGCGATATACCCATCTTCACCACCAAGATGTCTAACCATAGGTTCACTGAGATAGCGCAGCTCTGGAGAACTCCCAAGTCCCAGCACCTGCTTCATCTCGACGATTGGCTCGGTCGACCGACTCAACGATGCAGCGTCGGGATCAACAGTCTCTGGCTTGACAACATGCACCGTCACCACCTCGCCGGCATTATGCGTGATGTGGATGAAGATTTTTGGGCTGTAAACGGCGGGCCTATCTTTAGTCTACTATACCTATTCGGCCTTGCTTCTCTTCTTCCAGAACAGCCGCCACAGCTCTGAGGGACACTCGGCTTATAATAGTACATACTTCATTGGCCCTTAGCGGGCAAGGGAAAAAATCCTGTGACCATTCACTTCGAGGTGAACGTGATACCATTTCACCACAGGGCCTATTAGTGTACTTGGGAACATAATTTTAATTACATATAGGGTCTACTAGTCACTAACCATGTCTTACATGGCTAGGCGATGCAGATAACAACTTTTATACCGAATAAAGCAGTAAAACACCTATGACAAACTGAGTAGAGCTGGGTGACCACCATACTTACACTGGTAATGGCTTTTATAAGTAGGTGGTAAAGGTCATAAGTTGTTCAGTAATTCCACATGTATTAATAATTTATAATTACTTGAGATTTCGTTTCTGTTCGATATGCTAAACAAGTGATTAATATAAGGGCGGAAATAAATTAATTCATATTATCTCATAATGTTTATTCGCATCCGCAGCATTCAGAGTGCTGGATCGGGTAGCGCTCGAGATGCTCCTTCAACAGCTTCAACACATCATGGGCCTCGTGCAGCTCTGCTCCCGAGACCGCAGCACGTGTATAGTCACCCTTCCATTCCTCCTTGACCGCATGGTCCAAGAAAAGCTTCATAATCCCAACCTGATTTTGCTCGGCTGCTCGCCAAAAGGCAGTCATGCCATCGCCATCCATCTGCTTAGGGTTCGCACCGTTCTCCAGCAATATTTTGGCGGCGGCTTCCCAATGCGAATCTGTAGCATATGCTAGCGGTGCCATTTCGTTATACCCCGTGGGGGAGTTAACATCAGCGCCTCTCTCGAGGAGGAGCTTGATGAGGGCCTCGGCATCGGCCGATTTTGTTTTGGCGCCACGGTTCACTGCGATGGAGAGCACGCTGGAGCGGATGTACCATACAATAGGCGCGGTGCTGTTCACGTCGAAGCCCATGTCGAGAAAGCGGGTGACGAGGGCGATATTGCAGTTATAAGCGGCCCAGCAGAGAGCGAGGCTGGTTGCGTTGATCTCGTTATGGGGATCGACGCCACGTTTGAACAGCAACTCCATGATTTCATACTTCTCGGCCTTGACTGCAACAGCGAGAGGAGTTTCAACTTCCCGGGTATATTCGTCGTCCTCTGTGTCGGCCGCGCGAATCTCGGGATTGGCGCCGTGGTCCAGCAAGAGGTTGACGATGGCTGCATTTCCCGAGTTAACGGCGGGAAACAGTGGCGATACAGATGGTTGGTCTGTGGGCTGGGCAGCAGGCTTCATGCCACGTTCTAGCAGATATCGGACATTTTCCTCCGAGTTGCCGAGGGCAGCATAGTAGAGTAAGTCCCTGTTTCGTTCGTCTTTGATGTCGTTGATGTTCAACTCGGCATCGTGGTCAAGCAGCAGTTGGAGCTGGTTGACAGGACGATCCTTTGCTACGGCCAGCAGAATCGAGTTGTTGGAAAAGCCCGGTGTTGATTCGTGGAGCGACATGGTGTTGTGTGTTGTGTGGTTTGAAATGGAATGAAATAAGACATGAAAATGCGAGCCACGATGATTTAAATAAAACAATCTTCAGCTGAACAAGTGATCAACACTGCGGCTGAAGACAGCTCAGCCGAGCTGAAAGAACCATCCAATCATCAGTTGAGAGTGCTAATTAGCATGGCACAGTCAACATGCAAAGTCTGGTTCGTCCGCAGTCATCGAAGTCTAACTACAATGGGGGGTGTAAGCGAGAGAGTGGCTTTTGAGAAGAAATATTATTGGTTGACACAGCCCACTCGGTGATGTCATCATAGATCCAGCTGAAAAAAAGGCAATGTAAAAAGAGCTTTGCTGAATGAGTTACCGCATACATAGTATATTGGTAGATTAGAAGGCTGAGCTTGGATTTACATATGATATCGGCTGATTTTCCTGGCAGATTCTTAGATAATAATGTTCAACAGAAAGGAGTTGATTGTGTCAAGACCAAGGTGGCACATAGAATATACAAGTTGATGCGGGTGTGAATGTGATAGCCTAGTTTCTACAAAATCAATTTATATTCCTGTTCTTTCCACGTATTTCTGTTCATTTTTGGCTTTTTTCCTGAGGCCATTCTTTCAAGATTTCTCTTCTGTTCTAGATATCACTGAACATATCACGTGAGCTTATTCACTGAACCAATGACAATCCACCATTATTCCACCCCACCGCACGGCCAAACATTTCATATCATATCAAGTGCCTGCTATACAATCCATATCAAAATGCCTCGCGTACCAACTACAAATCAAGTCATCGTCGGCGCCTCCGTCAACATCGTTCTGAAAGCCGATCAACCGACCGGCCGCACCGTTGCGGGGACCATAGCCACCGTCCTAACGCGAGGAAACCACCCCCGCGGCATCAAAGTCCGTCTCACTGATGGCCGCGTCGGCAGAGTCCAGTCCATGGCGAGTGGCAATGCTGGTGCTGTGACAAATACTGCTGCGGCTGTGTCTGCTGCCCGCACAACTGCTGAGCCAGGGCTTCCTTCCCAGAATATCGGGCTGGACGCGTACATGACGCGTGGGAAGCAACGACAGAATGGGAGGGGAAAGGGCAAGACAGGGCCCGTTGGAGGGGAAGAAGAGCAAGTCAATGCTCAATCAACTGCAACAGTGACATGTCCAGTCTGTGGCGAGTTTAATGGCGATGAAGCAGCTGTCGCACATCATGTGGCAGGCCATTTTGGTGATTGATAAGGATTCATTCCTATTCGCCTTGAAAGGAAGGCCGAATGTCAGCTTCCTCGGTGCTGTCAGATTGAAACAGTCGCTGGTCTCGCAGTTTATCTCGCATCACGCATGTATTTGACCGCTCATATCTGCTGCAGTCAACTCGCCGGCGCTGAGTCTATACCATCTGAATCCGATAGCACAGGATATATGAGACGATACTTATCGAAGTCCTTTTCTGAAATACCGATTGATGACCCTCTGCCATACCATGTCGACCAACAAAATTGCCTGCATAGCTGGGGATAGAGTCTATAACTTCGTTTCTCCTGTTCAAGTTAATTGAAGCAAAGACGATGATCTGGTTGATGTTTGGATCGTGATATTTATGCTCATAATCTATATCTAGCGTGGTTCTTGATTGATGCATTTCTATTCAATTCATCCAAGAGACGTCCAATATACTCTCATAGATGGAATTCGCTAATCATCTCCCAAAATCTGTGCCAAACTCTTCGAACCATGCACAAACTCTCCCGTTTCCTCATTTGTAGGAAGTCTCTGCGACGCAAAAGCCATAAACACCGCCTCCCAATGCCCATCAGGGAAGCGGAAGAGCAGCGCTCCATCTTGGTATACCCCGTTATCAAACTGCGGGAAACTTCCCTGGTTCATGTGGATATCATGGATACCAGTTCCATAGGACGAGCCGAAGATATACGCCGTGGCCCGGTGGTGGATCGCATCGTTGAGGATTGGCTCGAGGTTATCGAGGACGTCATTGTGTGCGCCGGGGATGTCGTGGGGGAGAAGTTTAGCTGATTCGGGGTTGAATAGGCCGTCTGTGCGGAGATAATCGATGCCATGGACTGGGCCACGGCGGTGGGATTGAATAGGGTGAAAGCCGTGGTTGAGCTGCTCGAGATGCTGTGTGATGGGGTGGTCAAAGTCACGACAGAACCAGAAAGCTAGACGACCATCACGGTCGAGAGATTTGACGTTGATGGCGGCTTCGTTTTCCTTGGTGTGGTCGAATTTGAGATAGACATGGGGAGATTTAGGGTCCTGGCGAGCAGATTGGGCGATGAAGTGGGTGGGATAGGCTACCCAGACGCCATAGTGAGGGATGGACATTGTGATAGTTGGAGAGCAATCGGTATGATTGAGTGTACGTAGGATTGAGTCAATTGAGTGCAGCGGGAGGAGAGAGCGTATTTATGAGGGACTCAAGAGCTGAATCTTAACATGTGGCATAACGCGATCACCGATCAACAATGGCTGATAGCCATAGACAGTGTGGGATTGGTTGACATGGTGGATACAGTGGATACATGTACGTAGTCTGCGATAGGGATCATCATTATCTACCATGCTCGCATTACAGCTACAGGTTCAAATTAAATTGTATTTCCTCATAGGACTAGAAATGTCTTTCTTACTAGGTACAGCAGATAAAGCAAAATACAAATACAACACAAGATTCAGCATCAGACTTGGTGATAGGATGTTTCAATATAAATAAACCGACAAGGCGGGGCATCATGGCAGAACGGAAATGAGCGGTGTATATCTCACTAGCAGAGGTGTATCACGTGATATAGGCCACTAAGGCACATTGACATGAGATTTGAGACTCTCGGACAATATCAGTCAAACTGATAGACCAGGGTGTAATAGTTCAAAGACAGCGTGATTTATGACCTGAATATCTCGCAAATGGATGAAAGTTGACATATAAAACTGAGCTTTGGCCCGTCGTTCTGCCCGGGGGAATGTTTCTCCCCCATGGAGGGGTACCTGATCAACACCTACGTCACAGAGGCACTAAGCCTAAAGCGGTAATCCACTGAGAGTGCCCCTTTAAACGCATCAAATACTCTCTCAGATTGTGCACGGGTATAGGCGAAAGCAACTTTTGATTTAAAGCATTACATATTAAAAGCACCCGAAAAACTACAAAACTCAAAACACCCTATATATCAGCTGCCTGGACAGCGTTAAACTCGATCGTGTTTATGCTAAGCCAGAGCTAAACCATGACGGCTCATGGAATGATATCTTGTTGCCTCAATTGCCGCTGATAGACACCCCAATTTTGTTGCTAATAGTTTAATTCCATCTCTATTTCTGCACTGCTTCATATAGACATTTCCAGACGCCCCAGTGCTTCGAATCCCTCTCCTTCCATCAACTTGCTGTTGTGAGATTGTAGAATCCCTCGAACTATGGGAAAAGGTTAGATATTTGCTATGAATATTGGTTGAAAATTGCACTTATCTTTGGTTGTGTAAAGTTATCTTGATATTGGAGTAATTGTTTCAGCCTAAGGTCTTAATCTCCGAACATATTGTTCTACAAAGAAGGGACCATGTTAGCATCCCAAGGCGAAAACAATCTACAAGCAAGGCTGAATTAAGGCTAAACAGCGACTGCCACGATTAGGATGACTCAAGCAGCAGGCAATAGTCTACAGAGCCCAATTGCTAATACAAATTGACGTTGCGAGGCCACGTTTTTTACTGAGGCTGCATCTGTCTGGATAATCCTGCCTTTCTCTCGTCTCGTAGGTTGCTTCATCACTAATAATAACGAAACATGGGTAATTAGTAAGGCGTAACACGCAATAGGAGTTTTTACGCCCCCAATGTCGTGTTTTCATATTGGGCCCTGATCTTTCCACCTGTTTGTTGTTCCTGACAGATTTTTGCTATGATTGGCAGCACTATTCCACAACAGGAATGAATCACAGATCTAGGCTTGATATAATGCGCCTAATTAGATTCATTCTCTGAGTTGTCATTGCCAATTCCCCCGAAGTGAAGCGAATGTAAAACAGGAGGATCAACACTGGTGAATCACACGAAACAACAACGCATTCCACCCACGATGGCTGCAATGTGTCGAGATCTGTACGGCCCTAGACCGCATCAGAGGCAAATGAGAGGCGGAGATCTGACATGGCGGTGTGGCGCCGGGCTGAGTTTGTGCCCGACCGGGGTGCTCCATGCGGGGCGCTGATTGGCTGCCTGGGTGGTAGCCTTGTATATCGTGTTCAGCTTTGTCTTCAGCTTTGCATTCAGCTATGTGTTGTGCCTGACATCGAGCAATATATAAACCGCCCTTTTCTCGACTTGGGGATTTTTCTTCTATCCATCACAACAAGCAATCTTGAGAAATCAATCGCAATGTATCCCATCAGGTACGATTTCTATCTTGTCAAGTCCATCAAGATTGCTGTCTAACTTGGAATTCTACAGACAATCCAGCTACGGTCCTCCTGCTCCCGCAGGTCGATCCATGTCTGTTTCCTCGGTAAGAAATATCCTATGCCAATTGATATAACCTCTTAACTGACAAACACACAGACATCCAGTTACTCCCAGGCTGACAGAGTCTACCTCATGTCCCGAAACCACAACGGAGCCATCACCCGTCACGGCCCTTATGCCATTGAACATGCTACTGATGACAACCGGTACACTCTGCGTGGCAACGACTCTAGCCGTGTTGTCATCAACAACCGCTCATTGTTTGACGCGATGGATTTGACACCCGCTTAATTGCATTCATCTTTACTTGGATTTGGAGTTTTTGGATCTGACATGTTTCTTTTCTTTCTTGGGAATTGTCCAGATGTCTGCGGTATCTGTGATATCCCAGACTGTCTGGACATTGCCCTGTTTGGTTCATGCCACGAATAGTTGATCTATTCTGGTATTTGATACTTTTATCCATTTCGATGTGTTTCATCTATAAACCTGGAAACCATATATATTTGTCTTGCATCACAGATTGTCTTGTTACTATGTTTTAGTTGTCGGGGCTACTGGCCCGGGATAATCAAATTGTTACCAGAATCGATACATGACTCTTTTATTCTTTTAATAATAACACTGAAATGAAAATCAACTACCAAGCAACTCAAGTCCAGTAGATGGTTCTAATTATCAGACATGGACATAGCCGGAGATATGTGGCGTAATCAAGCATAAGCAGTCTGGAATGCAGAATGATATGATTGGTCAAAGTGGAGTAAAATGTACCATACGTCCGATCTGATTGGATATCCAGCCATGGCTTAGACCCACTCTTGTCATCACGGTGCATTATCTCCGGGTGGGACTGGTTGAAGAACTGTGAGGAAAGCATATTCGCCACTGTCATTGGCAAATCCTCGGCTAAGCAAATGAAGCTTTGTATGACTTCATTTCGACGGACTTAGAAACGGACATTATTAACGGTCTCAATTGAGGGGAAATGTATATAAGTCTACGCCCGCCACGCCTTCGTAGTACTTGCAATCACTACAATCAAGCACAACTACAGAGATCCTAAAAACCCATATTCCGGACAAAATGGTCAAGACACTCCCCTTTGGCGACATTCAAGTCCCATCACCGGGCTTCGGTGCAATGGGTCTCAGCTTTGGCCTGGGCAGCAACCTGACCCTCGAACAAGCCGAGCCAGTGCTCTTGAAGGCTATTGAACTGGGCTGCACATTCTGGGATACTGCAGTATGTCTAATATTCTATGCCAATGAATATATCATCTAACCACAAATGCAGGTCGTCTACCAAGCGGGTGTGAATGAGAAGCTTCTTGGAGACTTTATCAGAAAGCACAACGTTCGCGACAAGGTTTTCAGTGAGTTGGACGAATAATTATTTGACAGGCCTCAAGCTAATATGTTTGACAGTTGCTTCGAAATGTGGATTCAGTTGTATGGAGGGCAGCTTTTCCGTCACCAACTCTGCTGAGCATATCAAAAAGTACATTGATGGTACCATTGAGAGACTCGGCTTCACTCCTGACCTCTACTATCTACACCGAATTGACCCTAGTATGTCCAAGACCAGTATTCTAAATACACATACTGACTATGGCAGACACCCCTCTAACCGAGTCTATCCCCGCTCTCGATGAGATCCGCAAAGCCGGAAAGACCAAGTACATTGGTCTGTCCGAGTGCTCTGCTAAGACTCTTCGCACTGCTAATTCCAGTTCGTCCTCTCTTACCTTTTTCCTGATTCAATGCTAACTCCCATAGTTGCCAAAATTGACGCCGTCCAGGCCGAGTACTCTGCCTTTGAGACTCTCCACGAGACAGACGATCTCATCGATACATGCAAAGAGCTGGGCGTGGCATACGTCGCCTACAGCCCCCTCGGCCACGGTTGGCTCGTCGATGACTTCCAATACCAAACCCCCGATGACTTTGCACCGGATGATTTCCGGCGATCGGGTCAGTCGTTCCATAAACAAACCGTTAACGCTTGCTAACGTACTTCAGTCCCCAAATTCCAAGGCGATAACTTCTACAAGAACCGCGCTATCGTCGAAGAGATCAAGAAGCTTGCTTCGAAGAAGGGCTGCACAATCAGCCAGATTGCGCTCGCGTGGGTTGCTGCTCAAGGGATGATTGCCATTCCTGGTACGACCAAGGCGCACCGTCTCGAGCAGAACTGGGCATCTCGGGAGGTTGACTTGACCGAGGAAGAGAAGCAGGAGATGCGCAGGATTATTGATGCTGCGAAGCCGCAAGGGAACAGATATGCTCCTGCGCAACAGGCGATGGTTGGTCATTAAGTGCAAGATATGACATTAATAGAAATATGCATTATTTACAATTTCATATTACTTGCCAGAGGTTCTTTCGCCCATACCAACAATAGTCTTGCGTGTTCTGCCTTTGATATGCAGTGCGTATAACCTCAGCGAAGTAATGATGACCATCAGAGTCCATCGCTCTCCCAGTATCCCTGACTCTCCACTGCCCATCAGCTCGAGCGAGAATGCGTGTGTTAGGCTCGTTAAGGATGTCCTCCACGTAACCAAAGCAACAGTCTCTCCATCATCTGTACTGCTACTCGATCCACCCTTCTGCGGACGAACAAGCGTGAATCCCTTCTTAAACTTCCTCCACTCAAACCCCTCTCGTATACTTTTCTCCCCAACCTCAATACTAAAGTAGAATGTCACATCAT
Source organism: Aspergillus sp. 'subgen. Cremei' (assembly GCA_019976455.1). Classification (NCBI taxonomy): domain Eukaryota; kingdom Fungi; phylum Ascomycota; class Eurotiomycetes; order Eurotiales; family Aspergillaceae; genus Aspergillus; species Aspergillus sp. 'subgen. Cremei'. Next base: position 2,734,973 of record JAFBMR010000005.1, read on the forward strand.
GGGCCGCAGAAGTCCCAGCTCGCATAATTTCGGTATCCATACGACCATCTTTCCCGCCCTCAAGCGCCGGCAACTTGATAACACTATTTAGATTAAACGCATTGACACCATGTGATTCTTCACCCACAGCGACAATAATCGGATCTTTGGTACTCATTCCACTATGTAAAAGCATAGCCGGCCGAGCCCCGAGTGGTCCCTTGGAAGTGTACCCAGTGTGCATCTCGAGAAGACATAATCGGTCGTTGGAATTTTCGCCGCACAGGTTGATGGATTTCCATTGTGACCATGCGCCGTAGACATTTAGGGTGGACGGAAATGGGGGGTGAGAGGATGTCCTGGCTGGGTTTGTGGTGTAGTTTGGCGGTGGTGCGCTGTGGTGTTCAGTGTAGAGTGGTGGATTTGGATTATTTTCAGCCTGTGTATGGGCGCTATTATCTTGATTGTCCATAGTGATGCTCTTCGAGAGTGGATGTAGGAATCGGAGGCAATCTGTGATAATATGAGAGGGTATTCGCCTCCAGACTTGCAAAATGGATAATATGAATAACACAGCCATGATCCCCACACGGCATAAATAATAAATGATCTTCACTGCGTCCGAAACACCAAATCTCGTATAGATGACTTGGTCTTGGCGGGATCAAACCCCTCATCGGCACAGCCACGCGATATCTTGGACGACGTCATTTGTCGACATATAGTGCTTACATTCCCAACACCAACGCTCTACACTAACTTGACAGCACCAAATCTGACACGATGTCATCTCTCTACGCGGATTCGGGAAAGGGGTCTTCTTCAGAAATGATAGACCCGGCTGTTCTTGTTCTGGCGGGACAAGCTATAGTCAACGAGAATGCATCCTCACCACTATACCAGATGAACAGAGATGTAACATCTATCCCGCAAAAAGGGTCATCTGTGATATTCGAGCGGATAGACAATGTTGAAAAGGAAGAGCACAACCAACACATATTCTACCTCGCACATCCGCCAGACGCACAATATCGAAACGACACCCCCGCTTACTACATTACATCAGTCTCATCCGAGACAGTTGGTAATATCGTCTTCGAGACAGCCAAGTCGCGATTCCAAAAGACAGAGTTCAAGGCACTACTAAGCGCGAACAAGTCCGCATCAGACAAACCATTATTCGACGAACGCCCACAACTGCTCTTCAACGTCAAGCCAAAATGGCCAGGCAGTCAGTATAAATGGACAGATCCAGATGGAAAGCAGATAGCCCTGGAAGATAAAAAAGGCGACCAGCAGAAGCTATCCATCCTGGTGTCGCTGAGAAAGGAAATGAGAGACGCACTGGTTGCCATGTGGGTTCTTCGTATATGGCATGACACAGCCGAGAGCAGAAAGGCAAAAAGAGAAGGTAAGCCATTCGGAGACATATCAGGAAATTCGGCTAACTTGCCCAGCTCTGGACAGCATGGCGCCGCCTGTGCCATATATTTCCGATATGAAACTGATGAAGAGAACTGGGGCACTTGGCGCTCTTGGGGGCGGCGGTGCTTGAGTGGTGGAGGACTGTTTATTAGTATAGATTATGGATTATCATGGCCCCTAAGGAATCTGACCCTGTGTGCATCATGTTTAGTTGGAAATATACGAGAAGTCATTGGTTGAATTACATCTTGGCAGATACTGAAGATCTAAACTTTAATTCCCATCTCGGTTATATCATCTCACATAGTAGTATATTACCAAAGTCTATCTATTCATAAGTGATGATGCTAAATATAAATGCAGTTTGACTTGATTCACCAACATAATAGTGGATAATACCTCCGCTTGACTGTTTCCATGGTCCAACGCCACGGCACAAAGTCTATACATGTCCACTTCCTTGGCAGCCCCAGAGATCAACAGCAAAGCCTCACCAACGACGGTCCCAGCACTTCCAACAGCTTCTCTTAAAACAACATATGATCAAACTATCCTACATCATACAACATCACCTTCACAATGCATCTACAATGCAGATCACTGTTAAACAACACCCTCGTATTCTGCCAGATCATCTCGGCCTGTTTCATGACATGGAAGGCTCTCACGCTCTGGACGAATACGCCCTACCCCGCTATGGTCGTCATCACCGAGTCCATGGCTCCTGCGTTCCGGCCGGGCGATATCCTATTCATGTCGAATCATGATGGAAATGTGGTGATCGGGGATCTACCGGTTTGTTGGCCGTCTGGTCGGTCATACCCGATGGTGCATCGAGTTGTTCGGGTTTTGTATCAGGATATGGAGTATGTTTCTCTTGCTTATGGTGAGCTTTGCTGATATGTGTAGGCAATTTATTCTGACAAAGGGCGATAATAACCCCGTTGATGATACGATGTTGTATCCAGATGGACAGGAATATTTGCACCGGAACGAGATTATCGGGTTTGTTCGGGGCTACGTGCCATTTCTGGGGTGGTTTTTTATTATCCTACAGAATCCATCACGGCTTAGGGATGATGTTATGTTATTGCGAGATATTTTTTAACTGTATAAACATGTACAATAGACCATGAATCATGGAATCAGACCCACCAACGCAGAATAGACTTTAGGATACATCCACTTTGGGGCTATACAAAAGAAGAATCCATAAACCCAGCCCATCCCCACAACCACACAGATCGATCTGGGCAGTGAAAACAGCCCCTTCAATGTCTCAGGCACGTCGGTCTTGGATATCGCCGTCTCAATCGCAGCAGCAAGAAAGTTCAATTCGAAAAACAGGAAATCCCTCGCCAAGGCTGACTCTCCCAACGCCCATCCAACCAGACAATGTGACAGGCCCGACATGGTGAATATGATCAGGGGGATTATTGTCTTCTCCATCCGTGACCTTGGCGGTATTCTCAGCAAACCCCGAGAGATGGGAAATGCGAAACAGGCGTATGTGGGTAATGTAAGACGGTGCCAGAACCGACCCCAAAACCCACGGACGCTGTATGCTTCGAGTGGGCTGCCGAAGAGAGGAGGCCAGTCTTGCGGTTGGTCAAGTGCCAAGATGGCCACGAAGATGATTGCCATGAGGGAATTGTAGAATTCGAGAAAGAAGTAAGCGCTCCATATCCACTGCACGGACATGATGGCTCGGATGCGGATTTGGTGGACGGAGAGGAGCTGGAATGGGCTTTCCATTTTCGGGGAAAAATCGGCTGCCATGATATTGCCAAATGACCAGACAAGAATCTGTTGGAAAGCGAAGCTATTCAGGAACCAAAGGGCTGTGGCTTTGATTGTCTTGGACAATGCAAAGATAGCTCGAGATTTGCCACTGCATCCTGTCGACTTGTCCAAACGGGAAGGTCGCAGTGGCAGCTGCCGAGGATTATTCCATATCCTATAGCAGTCGATAAAGGTTGAAGGATTCTTCGATGTTTCTGGGCTCACGGAATGCCGTTCAATGGCGAGGATCTTGATCGAATAGGGAAAGTAACTGACCACCAAGCTGGCAAAGGTGGTATTTGCCCCGAGCAGTCCGGGTAATTTGTGACATGAAGTCAAGGATAGAACAGTAAACAGCCAGATTGGGCCCAAGGCTAGGATTCTGATTGTTCTGTGCCGTGTCAGCGATGCCATGGTCAGCATGCTTGCGACGGCATAGTGAAGGAGGGGCGTCAATGCTGCGAGATCCATAGTGATTCTGTCGAGTTTGTTCCATCAAAGACATCAAGACCATACAACACAGTATATCACCAGGAAATCCAACACGCCTGCAAGTCGAGAAAATACCGCAATAATGCTGCCGAAGGATTCGACCCACCAAAAAAACGGCAAGTTGTGGAGGGAAACTCGTGTTTATATGGCCCCCAATATTGGCACCGTTGGTCGGCCAGAGGCTATGCAAGATCAAGTACATCTCCAGACTCAGCCAGATCCTGATCATCATGCGGGGTATTGTTAGCGTTTCATGTCTTCACGAATCCTTCTCGTTTTGCGGGATATACAACGTCTTGGCGAGGCTCATTCCCAACAATCTATGACGCCTAACTATACATCATGGGTTTGAGGCAAAATTCATCTCTCTATAGTAGAGCCCGAATAGATATAAATTGGTCCATCTTCGCACTTCTGAATTCATTCTCATCATCACAACAACTCAGCCCAGACAATCTACTTCCATCACATCTTACTCAGACTTCCATTCCATTCATCTTCCCACTTCATCTTCCAACATCAAAATGGTCTCCTTCCCCCTCAAGGCAATTGGCGCTACTGTCGCCGCCTACCTGGTCGCCCAGCAGTGCCAATGCCCTCAAGTCGCCATTGTCCCGGCCATTGACGCCGCCCTTCAAATCGGCGCTGCTGTCGGCTCCGCCGGTGCCTCCTTCGGCGGTGCCATCGTCGGCGCCCACTTCAGCAAGAGAGAGCGAAGAGGCGAGCTCCTCGAGATCCGTGGCGACTTCAAGGCTCCCCCCGGAGTTCCCCAGCAGGAGTTTGACCGTTGCGCCAACGATTTGTCCAAGGAGTCGGTTAAGATTAATGTCAAGGGACCTGTTGAGAATCACGGTAAGAAAACCAACCAACCGATACAATATGGATTATAGCTGACATCCTCCAGGTGTCCGGGCTCAAGGTCTTCCTGCGAGCTGCATGAACCTGGCAACTGTTATCGATGGCAATGCTGCCGGTGGTCCCAGACCTACTCCTTGCGGCTCTGATTGCCTGCTGTACAACAACCTGAACAAGAAGGAATACGAGAAGATGCGCAACATCTGGGACGAGATCCAGAAGAAATAGATGAATCAGTGTTATAACAGACTACAGGTGTGGCTTACAGGGTTTTTTGTTGGAGAGTCATTATTAGAGAGATGCTATCGATGTGATATTGAATGTATATACTGTTATCGTTGAACTTGGTTATTTGAAAGTTTCTGATACTATCTTCCGCTATTTGATTGTATGTTCACATTTAAGCGAGAGAAAGGTCAATTGGCAATATCTTCTTCATAGATGGAGCTAGTCACTGGCTATCATTTTTCGCGGGTAATCAGGGCTTGATCTAATCTTCAAAAGTCAGCCAATATATTCCATAATACCGAGCTGATAATCGTATACATCGCAGTGGAGTAAATGATTCATTTTATTCAAAGACATTCATCCGGGTTTAAACTCGACGCTGTTGACTGTTGTAATGGCAACGTATACTGAGATGAAAGCATATAACTACTTCGTGCGTCATAATATTAATTAGCTGTACGTTATAATAATGACTACTATAATGAAAAGGTGTAAATATTGTACTCAACACTGACAACAATGGATATCGTGATTTGATGAAGTATACAGTGCGAAATATATATTTGGACCATACAGGGTATGACTCAGAAAATAGGTGACAGCGGGTACAAATGAAAATATATAGCCAAATATATGCTTCTGGATGTAAAGACCCATACTAATCAAGGGATAATTGAACATGATGATTCATTTGTATTCCACCTTTGCTACTCTTCATGTTGAGCCTTTGGAGATCAAATTCAAATTTCAGCCGAACTGCAGGTTGAAATATGATTGGCTTATATGGCCTCAATACGGGTCTTTGGGGACCGTGCGTGGTGAAGATCAATTCAGCTGATTCTGATTGAAAGTTGGGATTCTGGATTCAATAGCAGAATTCCAACACACTGATAAACAAGTTGAATTATCAAGAAATAGCAATGTTTTAAACATGCATATTAATGTAATCCAGCTTCCATTCCATGGATTAAGGCCAAGCATCCACTTGCCGAAGACCCACATGCTCGGACATGACAGGTTGCTGACCAATAGCAGAGCAGCTATGTTTACTTTTTCGAAATCCAGCCAGAAAACATCCAATCATTTTCCGAACTCCCATCGCGACTTCGCGAGCTGAACGCTTAGTGCCAGTGATCTGCAAGCCCCCTAAATATTTAAAAGAAAAACTCTTCCCCAAGCCTCGCCAAGTAAACAGCTTAATCCCGCTTTTCCATCATGACAGATGACACCGTCCAACCACGTGGGAATGAAATCGACAGCGAAGATGGCCCCAAAACAGAGGGATATCTGGGCACAGAACTGCCCAAGGCGATTGAAAACGGAGATGTGGACCGGCTGAGGGATCTGCTGCGGCAGGCAGGTGCCGTGGAGACTCGATTTGATTATGTTTTCCCAAATGCTGCGGGTGCGTCGACGGGAGTCACGCCGCTCGTGCTTGCTGCTTTTTCAGATGATACACAAGTCGTGGAAGAGATCCTAAGACATGGTGCGCGGGTGAATGCAAGGACAGCCAATTACAACCTGACCGCACTTCACATGGCCTGTTTGTGTGGCCACTTGAAGATTGTCGAGAGGCTTGTCCAGCAGCATGCGGACATCGAAATCAAAACAAACGACAAGGAATCACCGTTAAACGTGGCTGCACAGTTCGGGCACCAGTCAGTCTGTGATTTCCTCATCAAGGCAGGCGCAAACATTGAGTCTGCAGAGAACGATGGACGTACGCCTCTTCTTTTTGCATCGGCAAACCAGCATGTTGAAGTCGCCGAATTGCTCATACGCAAAGGGGCAAATGTTAATGTGCAGTCAAAAGTGAGCCAGTCGACTTCGTTACACCACTGGGCTCGAAGGGGCAACCGACGAATGGTCTTGTTGCTGTTGGAGAATCGCGCAAAGATTGATATACCGGACGCCACTCACTGCACGGCTCTCCATATTGCCGCATGGAACGAGCATGCCGAGACTGTGTCGTTACTTCTCGACAAAAAAGCAAGTTTGAAAAAGGTCGATGACGATGGATGGACCCCGCTCCACTATGCCTCTCGTGCTGGCAATCTGGAAGTGACCACGTTGCTGGTAGACAAGGGCGCCAGTGTGAAAAGCGAAACAAAAGTGGGAGTGACTGCGCTTCACCTGGCCTCTCTGACCGGCAATATCGAAGTCACCAAGTTGCTTCTAGTCAAAGGCGCCAGTGTGAAAAAAGGATCTAAGAAGGGATTAACTGCACTTCATGCTGCTGCTCTGGGAGGCAACAGTGAGGTCGCTTCCATCCTTATAGAGAATGGCGCAATTGTTGACAGGCTCAATGATGATGGAGCAACTCCCCTTAAGCTTGCCTCTGAATTCGGCCATACCAGTGTGGTCAAGCTGCTTTTGAGCAAGGGCGCCACGGTTGATAATGCATCTTCGAGCCTGCCTAAAGGTCTTTACGATGCAGCATCTAATGGACACATTGAAGTGGTTGAGTTGCTGTTGAGACACGGCGCTGATGCTGCGAAAATGGACCATTTTAAACCGAATTTGGAAGAGCAGCTGGTCGAAAAGACAAAGATTGACAATGAGGGATGGTCTTTGTTACATTTCGCCTCTGCCAAGGGTTATTTCAAAGTGGTGGAGTTCCTTGTGAGGAATGACCCAGACATTAACGGCACCGACGATAATGGAGACACGGCGCTTCACCTGGCATCGGAAAAAGGACGCGCGGATGTGGTGGAACGGTTGCTTGGTCGAGTTGCCATCGAATCGCATCAAGAGGTCGTCAAATTGATATTGAGACAAAACGACAACAAAAGAACATGTCTCCAAGTGGCAATCGACAGAGACCATCGAGTCGTGCAAAAGGCCATCTTCGACTGTCTTGCAAGACCTGGTCCCAGTTTTCTCCGATCTTCACCAAAGGATGCCGAGCAACTGCTGGAACTCGCAGCCGAATCCGAAATCCCCGGGCACGAACACGCATTGAAGCACATGCTGAAAACATGGGGCGAGCCCCCAAAGGTGAATTCCGCCAAATGGACGGCCCTGGACTGGGCTGTCTATCGCTCTCAGGCCATCCCTGTATGGTGGATTCTATCCAAAGGAGGCCACCTCCACGGAGACAAGATCCGGAACGCCCTCCGCGTCGCCAAAGATAGGAGTCATCACGGCACAATGGACTCCCTCGTCACTGAGCTGCTACACAATCCTCCACCGATCGTTGGTGAAGATGTCGACAATCGAGATAATGACAATCCGCCCGTGCTGCCAAGACCGCCTCAGGATGTGGATGAATTCCTTGATCTCGATGGAACAATCATTGACTTTTATACCAACGGAGACAAGATCGACTTCCACTTCAAGGAAGAAAAAGTCGAGGACCTCATTTACGAAAAAGGTCCCGAAAAGGTCATGTCAGAGGCCAGGAAGAATGTGTGTTACAACCTTGAGATACTCAAGCAGAGAATGGAAAAGGCACGCATCGAGCCACGAAGAACAACCGGTAAAGAAAAGGACTTGATGCAGTTAAAGAACCCATCCGGGGTGAATAGCGATCCCCTGAAAGGCGAGACGAAAGGAATAGACCATATAAAGAGAGTGGACTCGGTGCGCCTTCCAGGAGATCATCAGTTTCGGTGGATACATCTGCCCGTCAACAATGTAAGACCACATTTATACTGCCTGGAATTCATGCTAATCAGATTATCAACAGATGCCACTAGCAGAGGTCTGTACCGACAGCCACTTGATCCTCTGTAGACAACAGCTGACGATAAAAGGACCTCGTAACTCGCATCTCCATCGACTCGGGCAGAACGCAAAAGGAACATCGCCCTCTGGCCGATTTCTTCAGTCACAGCTGGGCACAGCTGAACGCAGGAGGCGGCCAGCGCTACATGAAACCGCACTGTGTTGTATGTTCACAACGTTTCTACCACAAGGCAGACGAGCTGACCATAAATCTTCATTTAGTCGCAGGGGTCTGATGAGATGAATGATAGGAGAATTGCTCTTTATGTATGTTTTCTGAGATTGCCACAGGAACGCTTGCTAATACCAGCCACAGATGCCGTATCTGGCCGTCGATGACAAAGAAATAAAAGCAGACTGTAGCGACAATGCCAACAGTCATATACCCCAGAATAACAAGGTGATGACCCTGGATCAATACTACTATGTGACTGCAAACAACACCGAAAACAGAGACTGTGACCAGGTGATTTCTCGTTATATCAAACGAAAGCAGGAGGAATGGATAGCAGAGCAAGATACTAAGAAAAGGAAACACGCCCACCAGGGTACTCTCAAGAGACGTGCCGAGAACGAGAACAAGGGCGGCGCATGGACGAAGATTCTGGTCGTCGACCAGCTGTGGCTGTGGATCAGTGATAACAGTATGTATCGACTGCACTGTATGAGTGATGTGATGCTGACTCTTTAGATACCATTATTACAGCAACAACGCACGACTTCAAGCACTTTGTCGACATGGTCTACGAAGCTATCGTCTTCGAAGAGAGCAGAGGTGGATTCAAGCAACCAACATGTGTCATGTCCATGATGGAGTTAATCCTAGGCATTGCAACCGGTCCTTTTATGCGAAAGACCAGCTTCGAGGGTAACAAAGTCATCACCAAAGAGGCGATGGAAATATTCCGCGAATCGATTAGATACGTGGCCGACAGCGAGATTCAACTCTTCAACAACTTCGAAAATTCCCTGGATCCACAGAATAATAACAACAGCAACAGCAGTAACGAAGCGTTGAATCCATGGCACAATCTCCATGAAGAGACCAAGTTTCTTCGCGAGATTAAAGATATTCAGGATGAGTTGAAGATTCTGAGGACACTCGCCGAGGCTCAGGAGACGGTGTGGAACCAGACATTTGATGATGAGCATTTCAAGGATCGATCTATCTGCACGCCCATGTCGGTCAAGGCAGAAGTTGATAGGATGATTGAAGAGGCAGACAAGACTCATGATTCGGTTGGTTCTTCTTGAAGATAGATAGAATTGCTCTAACAGTCACAGATCAACACGCTTCTAGACTTGAAGCAGAAACAAGCAGGCATGACAGACGCCCGACTCGGCCATGAGCAGAACAGAATCGTCACTGTCTTTACCGTCGTGACCATTGTCTTTCTCCCCCTTTCATTCCTGACTTCGGTCTTTGCCTTGAATATCTCCGACTTTCCCCATGTAGGAAACAATGTCGAATTCGAAGGCTGGTGGATCTTCCCAATCATCTGTACGTGCTTCTACAAACTACCTGAGATTACCTACTGACATGAAAACCACAGTTGGTACCTCAATCGGCGTATCCTTCCTCTTCCTCTTCTTCGCATTCAACGTCAACACCCTCAACAAATACTATCAAGCCTTGATACACCAAGGCCACCGGGGAAAGTTTTTACAGAATTTGAAAGCGAGAGTCCTCCCAAAGAAACGCAAATCTCAAAACACGCAGACAAATCACAAAGTGGCAAAACCTCCCAAGGAAACAAAACCAGCGAAAACGAGCGCATTGGAAAGGAAGATATCGCCATCAGAGAAGGAGAAGGAGACGAAATATGAAATTGAGAGTCGTGGTCCGGGAAAGGAGATGATCAAGGCGTTTCAGTTTTTGGATCCGCTGCGCAGTAGAAAGAAGCATGCGTCTCCGTCGGATCCGGAGTTGGGTGGTTATTGAGCTGGATGAAATCTATCGAATGAACGAATAATGCAGGAACTGATAATGAAGAGCATCACCGAAGGGTCCAGCGTTAGCGCTTACTACATCTCGAACAAATCAATTCGTACGGACAACCTGTTCTATTGGCGACTTTTAATAGCACAAGTTAGAATGGTCGCTTAATTTTGCCGCAGTCATACAATTTGATAAATCCAATTTTCCAGAATAGCTTTGGCACAGTCGGTTTCGAGGACCTTCACACCATTGAAATGTACCATCTCGTCGGAATCGGTGGTGGCATCCCATTGGCGGAACCCAATATCCGGTAGGGCGATGTTGTGGTCGGACCTGGTGTATTCCAATATGACATGTCAAGGCAGTTGGGAAGGTCCAAGTTCGAGATAACAAGCCGTATCCAAGGACCGGAAGCAAGGGCCAATTGTGAATGAGATTCAATCGAACCTGAATGTACCCTATGATGCATTGGGGTGTTATGTCGAGGATACTGTGAAAAGAGGCCAGACTACCCAGGAGGAGCATTCTAGGAGTATATTGTGGATACCATCGCCATTTGAGATTCTAGAACGGTTATATCCAGAAGCGACCGGCAGCTTTCTCAGCGAACTTTGACCATGAGACTAAAGCACGGATACTTGATCAGTGCTATTGCCAGTGTTTCATATATATTATACTCCATACCTATGATGAACTACAGATCGACTACACCGATCGCACTAATATAGTCAAAACAACTTAATTTCTTTTATTTTACACCCGAAAACAAACATCCTGGATATATCCCAACAACGCCGAATGGAAAACAACAAAATCACACAATATCTAAAGCTAGTGCTTCCTGTTCTCATCGACACTGTATCTAATCTCGACACTACGCTGCGTGACATACGAATCGTATGGCTTCTCCATACTGCCTGGGTTCAGCGGCTGCGCGGACTGGTGAGTCGATGATCGGATGTGTGACCAGACATCGCGGTAGCCGAGTCGGAAGAGCGGGCGGAGGTTGGAGAGACAGGCTGCGGTGATGCCGACGGCTGCTTCGATGCAGGTCCATAGGGCGGCTGGGGCTTGGTTGTCTATAGAATGTTGTTAGATGTGTTGGTGTTGGTGTTGGTGTATGATGAGAAGACTTACAGGTGATGTCAGGGCCAGCCTGTGTCAGCTTGATCATTGCGACGAGGCGGACGATATCAAAGACCAGAGTTCTGTATAGTTAGTATTGACCAAGCTAGAGGATAGAGAGGACATACAATCCACCAACAACAAAAACACACGACAAGAGCATCCTCTGCGTCTTGGGGATCGGCAAGGCCCAGACAATCTTCATCGGCATGACAAGAATAACCACATCGGAAAAGATATTCGGAATCTGCATGCCGTAATAGAACTTGGCGATGTCGACACAGTGTCCCGGGATGGACTGGTCCCAGAATTTGTTGACGGGGAGACAGACGAGAGCGCCGGCAATGAAGATGCTGATGGCCCAGAGGATGACAAAGGTGGCGACGAGGTTGGAGGCGATGATCATGCGTCGGGTCGAGAAGAGGCGTTTGTAGAGGGCGAGGATGGACAGTTTGATGAATGCGATGCAGGCAGTGTAGACGAAGGAGTTGGAGTAGCCGATCTGACTGGTTAGTATATGTATTCAATCGAGGGCGGAGAGACATACCTTCATGAAGGTTGCGAGGTTCTTTTGGGGGATTTCGGTAATGTGCGATCCAAGGCCATTGTATAGGACTGGATTATGATATTGTTAGAATGAATGACACAATCGATGCAGGGAGACTTACGGATGCAAACACCGATCGAGCAACCATACTTGAACAGCTGCACGAATTAGCAATGTACATATATCATATGCAGGTGCTGCATACCAATGCAATCAGAATCAGATAATCATCGAGAAACAGCTTCGTCCCATTGATCCTCCTGACCAGCAGCCTCAACGCAACGGTGACTGTCGACAAGAAAAAGGCAAACACCAGCGAGACAATGACCGACCGGCGGAGATTCTCGTTGGACGGGCCAAAACAGCCCTCGGTGCCATCTTCACATCGCATCTTGACACTTCTTCAGAAAGAAAAAGAAATAGAGAAAGAATGCATGAATTTGGAATGATCCTGCAGAGGAACATGGGTATAATAAGTATTAAATACACACGCATCCTCCCTTGTGGGGGCGAGACCCTCGAACTGCCCTCGCTAATACTCATCACATCGGCATCTGCAAGGCGAGACATCAAATTCTAGGGGGATTTTCTTTCAATAGCATTGCCCCTCTGCAGGAATTAGTCGAAGGAGCGAAGGAATCGATCCCGTGCGCAGGATTGGGGGGTAATTAAACTTATGCAGCCCGACAGGGAAGTCGAGACATTAGGGGCTGATCGGCACGCACAAGCCCTTGCATGGCTGACGCATTTTTAGGATGAGCCAGTGCGGATTCACGTAGCAAAAACAGTTTAAGATGCATCGTCTGAAGAAGCGTAGACATGTCTTGGTCAAACTCTGTTATGCTGTCAGGCTGTCAGGGGATGAGTTTATTGTGGCTAGTTTAATGTCCGAGCATAGTGGCATCGATAGAATCGAGATGATAGATCACTCAATAACGGTATTCGTATTCTTAGTAACCACTAGTCGACCAAATAATAGGACATGACAAAAGTACCAACACTATTGATTCGACCAGAATAATTAATTAAACAGGAAAATCACACACTAAAAATTAAACATCAAAATGAAAATTAAAAATAAAAAAAAATCAAATCAATATGTCGTTCCTCGCTGGGTTCCATACACAACCGATCCATTGCGATAAGCTTCATCCCCACTATCCACCTTGCGCGACACATCATCTTCACTTCCCACTGCACGCCCAATGTTCGATGTGTTGTAGCTGCTGCCCGCTGCGTTCGATCCCGTCGATCCATAGCCTGTTGCTGGCAGGTCAAAGTCGCTGCCAGAGGCGTTGGATTGCGTCGTGATCACCGGCCCACCAGTGCGAGGTTTGTTGTAGCGGTTGCTCGCTGCGTTGGACCTGGCGTCATTATAACCCCCTGTCAGGCTGTAGCCATCACGAGCTGCACTGCCAGAATAGGCAGTCGGTGGCGTCGATGTAACGTTGGTACTGCGAGGAGCATTGTAGTGGCTGCCACCCACGTTCAACCCAGTCGAATCGCCATAGCTGGACTCGCCGCTTCTGGGGATGTTAGGGATGCCACTCGGCGCATTCAGAGCAGGCGATGGAGTGTGGCCGATGTCGCTGGCCGTACCATAGTCGCTGTCGGGGGTGTTGGATCGAGTAGTCACTACAGGACCACCGGCTGCAGACGTCTTGAACTTGTTGGTGACGGTCTTCAGCTCTGCAGTTTCAGCATCATCACCATCCTTGTTGCTGCCAACATCTTCTGCAGCGGATCCAACAACTCCCGTTCCGCCCCCACTGCCGGCCGTTTTACTCTCGCTTCCCGCTTTGGATCCTGTCGATCCACCGAATCCTGCGGCGGATTTCTTCTGACTGCCTTGCTGCGCACTCGCCCCGGGGCTGCCGGTTCTGTCATAGGTCGTGTCCGACTCAGCAGGTTCAGCGTTGCTGCCGCCAGACGACTCGTTGCCGGCCAGGTTAGATCCACCGGATTGAGTTGTGCCGCCTCCTGCAACGGTGGCGTGGGGATCAAATGTCTTAGTAGTGGTTGGACCAGAACTTCCAGACGCATGGATCACGCCGGCTGTTCCGATACTGGCTTTGTGAACGTCGTTCATGAATCTGCTAGTGTCGGTGGTGTTGTACTGCTGGGTCTGAGCCTGGGAACTCGTGTTCTTCGCGATGTTACTCTCCTGGCGATTTTCAGATGAGGCAGCGGTGTGTCTATTCGCGCCCTGCTGGCCTGCAGGGTAGGTAGGCTGCTTGTTGATACCAGCTGCGGTGGTAGCACTGCGACCACCGCGGTCAGTACTGGCTTTGGAGTCGGTATTGGTATCCTTCTTCGACTGGGAGGTTTGAGATTGGGTGTTGGCGAGGTTAGACTGAGCACCGCTGTTCTCCTTGCTCAGCGATGATGGCTCATATTTGTTGCCATACTCGGTGTCCTTGGGGGAGGCTGAGCCATAGCTGTCGGCATACCCGGAACTGGCATTGGAGTATGGGTTGTTGGAGTAGGGGTTGGAAGGCTGCTCATAGTTGCTGCCGTATTCACTGCCCTTGGTATTTGACCCATAGTTGTCACTCCCGTAAGGATTGTTGGAGTCGGACTGGCTTTGGTTGCTGCCATACGCTCCAGCAGCACCTGCACCAACGCCGGCAGCACCAACAGCAGCACCCTTGGATCCAGTCGAGCCATAGCTGTCAGTGTTGCCAAACTCGGATTCATGGGAGTATGGGTTGGAATTGCTGTGAGAAGCATAACTCTCACGGCCCTGTTGGAATTTGGAGTCGGCCGTGTTGGCGGTGTTCGAGTATTGCTGGGAAGTGTTGGCAGTAGAACCTCCGGCATATTGACCACGTCCCTGCTGTGACTTCAAATCGGAGATATTGCCAGACTCGACTCCTTGGGATTTGGTCTTAGTGGCTGAATTCCCATATTCATTGCCGTAAGAGAGGTCGTCGCCCTGTTGTTGGTACTTTGATCCAGCATTCGCAGCATTTCCTCCTCGAGACTGTGTGGAAGCACCACCATGCTCATTTCCATAAGACGCAGCCTGATCACCACTCTGCTTCGCTGTCGAATCAGCTGCATCAGCCCCAGACTGACCCTGACTCTGGCCCTTGGAAGCAGCATCGCCAGACCCATTCCCATACGACTTCAGAGTATCGCTCCCCTTCTCTATTCCCGAATCAGCAGCCCCAATTCCCTGCGACTTGGCCTTGGACCCAAAACCACCATTGCCGTCGTCCTTTCCATACGACTGCAGTTTCTCGCGACCTTGTTGTATTTTGCCATCGGCGTATTCGGTGGCTTGCGATTTGGCCTTGTCGGCGTATTCGTTGCCGTATTTGCTCGCGGTCTCTTTGGCTTGGTTCTGTGCGCCGTGGCCGGAAAAGGCGTCTTTGAGCTTGTGTGCGATGCCTGACATGATTATTATAATTCAATTAGAAAGATAGACAGTAAAATTAATTATCTGGAATAATCGGAGACAGGAGACGAAGCCGGTATATATAACCGCCCTATCTGCTCCGTCCGTCCATGACGCCACGATCCCTCTTGTCGAAAGTAATGACGTTCCATCTAGAATTGAATTCAGTTACCCCACAATCGATCGAAGGTGTGCCGTGTTAATCGATCCCGATTCGTGGTTGACTTCAGTGGCGAGATGCGGTCATTGCTCGTCATCACCAGCAAACAAGCAGTCATCCACTAATGTCGCCCACAGACCTGATAGTGGTAGACTGCTGAGATCATCGAGTGATTGCATTAATAAATGCATGGATTTATGCTTGCTTTCTGGTTTATGTCTTTGTTATGGATGTTGTGCAATTATTTTATCCTTGACTGGTTGGTTGGATGTGGATGACATCATGACTTTTTGCAGGGGTGGGATTGAGTGAACAACTATTATTCTTAATTTATACCCAATTCATGCTAATTGTTCTGTCTATAATCTGTGAAAGTAATAGTCATATCAATTCTCAATTTGAAATATCTAGCCATCGGATCATGGTGTTGGGTAACGCTATGGCGGCATTGTATATCCAGCAGAAATGTTCTCTTACCAGTGACCTGCCCACACAACAAAATCCATTCTGTCCATTCTATGGGGATCTAACAGAAAATTACACCAGCTAAGATAGACTGTAATGAATGTTTATCATGGCCAATACAGATAGTCTACTGCCGCTCAACAACCCATCTCAACCAACACCCTCCAGGATACAAAGTCCGCGACTGTTCATCCTCATCAACCTCGGTATAGAAGGTGCACGACGTCCCCATATCACTGGCTGCCAGATTCCATAGTTTACCCAAAGTATCCACCGAATGTACAAACATCGGACCATCTCCCCATGGCACATCTTCCCAGATGCTGCTCGAGTCACTGCCAAAGTGCAGTCCCGTAATAACAGCTCCTCGACGCGGAGAGAGTAATGTAAGTATCCGTTTAGCAATTTTCAGCTGAGTATCCCAGTCAAACAAATGCATGAAGTATCCCGAGTTGATGATGTTGACCTTTTGGTTCAGGGCTCTGATCTCGGTGGTGTCTTCGAAGAAGTCTTGCACGATAAAGTTCGATCCTAGAGTTGGCTTGTCGTGGAAGAGCTCAAAGCCAAGGTCGATGAATTCCCTGGTCATGTCCAGCCCGATGAGGTGCTCTGGTGGTGCACCGTCGTATACCAATCGGCGGATGTCCTGACCAAGACCGCAGCCCAAGTCGAGGAAATGATGGCCTTCTTTGACCTGCAACAGAATCTCCTCGTATGCAGGTTAGCGAGCCAGATCGAAGCCGAGGAATCGATACTGTGGGAAGCATGGATATCTCAGGACTTTCCAGCCTTCTATCGACTGTGGAAGACGTGTCAGTTGGGTACGAGACAAGGAGAAGATGACAGACATACAATGCGCTTGCAATGCTGCAGCTGCTTCTCAGGACTGATGTTGGCATATTCCCTCAGCAGCACACCAGCCTCTCCCGCCAAGATAGCTGGAAGACCAGCCTCTCCGTTGCATCCGACGGGTATCTCATTCTCGCGGGCCATTTTGCTTGTTATCAATTGAACAACTAAATGTATTCGCGATTCTTGTTTCCTAGAAGGCTTGTTGGATGGAATTGCTATATCTAATCGAAGACATGAACGAGGAAGAAATGAATATTTATACCATTTCGACGAACTCCTTGAAGAAAGATATATTGAATGACATCACTGATGGGTCGCCGCGGATATGACAGATATATCCCTTTCCTCATCGATACTTTTTGACAGCTGCGAGGGCTGACCCGAGTATGTTGTCCTTTCCCCATTTGGTCTTGCAAGCCCACCCTTTCTCGCTAGACGATACTAGTGAATTCTAACATAGGGCATCAGGCTATTTTAAGACAGTTAGAAAATAGTTAGACTATACATGTTTAATGATGGAATTTCTTAATATCTTATGTGGAATTATCGGTCCCTGATCATTCATTTCCATGGAAAATTAGTGGAAAAGTTATCCTTATAGTATCTAACCGAAAAACGATAATTACTCTACCATGGGAATGAAAACAAATTATGATGCGGCAGTTATAAGTTATCTTACATACCTTTTCTTTTTTGAAACTGCCTGGGCCGCCTATGATTACATTTGATCTCGACTTGCATTTTGCACATAATTTTAAATAATCTTGCTCACTCTGCTCGCATTTAGTCCAATCAAAGAGCTTCGTAACCTATTTAGATGACAGAATATCCGTAGCTATTATTCAGACAGCATTATTCATGAAAGTAAAAGATACCTATTCAGCGGTCGGCAAATGACCTATCAATGTACTCAAAGTTCAATTGTAGAATCTGATATCACAAACCGGTTGGATGGTAGGAATGCTAGCTGATGATAAAGTTATTATTCCCCGCCTTGCAATCCTGCGTGCCATGAAGATGCATATACACTGTTTCCGAGAAGAATGCAGCTGACGTTGCATACTGGGTCTGCAGAGAGTTTATTCAAACCTTAGTAGATATAGCCGACGCTGACTGAATGGCTATACTAATTCTTGTCGTAATATATCATGCAGTCTATTAATAAGTGGTATGCAGGACTGTATGAACCTTGAACAATCAAGGAGGGCTGTTCAGGATAGTCGATAAGAAGATCCTGTACCACTCGAATTATTACACAGCATCGGGATCATCGACCAGTATACAGAGTCCCGCCTGCCTTGACATATATGACACTGCCAAGACATTGACAAAGTTCTGTTCAGTATTCCTCCATTGTCCCTGTATACACCCCTTGATGCTTGTGTCATCCTACCTGTCATCAGACCGCAGCATCATCACTTTTGGACCCACTATAAACTTCCTAAACGCGAGAGATGCATGCGAAACCCACAGGTTTATCAAGGGTGATGATACGATACTAATTCTAGTTTATTCAACGCGCTGTGTGCGTCATATTAATCATCGAAGTGGTGTATCTGTAGGATAATCCTAGCCTCTCGTTTAGCTTTATAAGAGCTGAGAATTTTGATATAATCATATTTGGGAGGATAACTTAAGCTCATCCCTTGAGCTGCTGTTGGTAGGTGGGACAGTCGCATACCTTTCATAAATCGGGAGGAGCGTTCTGATCTTGTATAATACAGCTGCTGTTGCTGTCGTGATATATAGCACTTTGTATGTTGGGTTGCGCGAACTAGATACATGTCTCTTCGTCTAGAAAGATTTCCGTGTAACTGAAAAACCTTATTCCTTGACGGTACATCTGGGGCTGAACTTGATCTAACGTATTGTAAATCGGTTTACTGGGTACTGAAGTATTGTTTCTTGTTGAGTATACCTTCCAACCGCACTGCCACTGGACCTCGTATACTTTACCTATTTGGGTAAAGACCTATGCCACGTCGCTTCTTACCTTCCATAGATGCCCATGCATTTCGTTCGCAGAATTTCTGTATGGAGTAACAACCGACTCGATATATAAAATACTATACACAGGACAATTTCATCATGGATTCCCGCCATACTCAACCATTTCAGTTCAAACTTGCGCTGGTCGGAGACGCAGGTGTAGGAAAGGTATCAACGATGCCCGATAAGGTAGTTGCTAGCTAATAAGAATATATATAGACTGCATTCGTGAAGCGGAACTGCACCGGAGAATTCCAGGGCGAGTATATACCAACAGATGGATGTGATGTGACTTGGAAGCTACCGTTTGGAACGGTGTGTACGTTTTCGATTTATGCTATTTGTGCTGATAGAGTAGAATCGTGGTGTAGTTCATTTCGACATATGGGATATTGCTGGCTCCCAGGGCTCTACACAGAGCCTAGAAGAGTATCTCAGGAATACCGATGCTGCTATCCTTATGGTTGATGCTTCTAATAAACAGACCTATGTGAATATAGAATACTGGCACAGTATGTACCCTCTCTAGAATGTATTTCAATCTAACATACTAGGCCGAATTGTATCTGTCAACGGTGATATACCAATTATGATATGCGGTAATAAGGCAGAAGTCGAGCCGGAAAACAAGAGAAACATCGATATCATTTTTCGGATGGACAAAGTTGAATACTGCGAGATATCTATCAAGTTGCCGAGTGTCAACTTTGAAGAGCCATTTTATGGCTTTGCCGCCGACTTTGGAATGACTCATCATTGGTATGTGATATCACATTCTATCAGGCTAAGTTAATATGGAAGTACATAGTGCTGGAGCACCAACTGCTGTATAGGATTACCCGATATCAACATCGACCCTGAAACACTGGAAGAGTATCGCAGACAAATGGAACAAGCCGCGAGGGAACCAATTCCCGATGAGACTGATAGTGAATTACGATGATAATTTAATGACTTTAGACAGGTTTATTGTCATGGAATGGGCTATGGTGGATACTTCGCCCAGCCTCATATGTTCTCATAGCCACACTGCTCAGGCCCCTCGTATTCCCTGTTGCTCCTCATTTAGTCTGTTAGGCTTTCCATCAGCGAAATCCCCATCTTCAACATTTTTGCATCGACGAAATGGTTTCAAACTGGAAGATTAAAGATGTACTTGCCAGTCCTGTGTTGGAACTGAAGCATACATCTTCAGACTCCTTGAAGAAATCCTGGCATTGATCATCGAGCTTGCCGCTAGAGAGGTCCCGGACAAGCACAGGGAGAGAGATCGATACAGCTCTCTCTCTACAATCACAATGACGCTGACATGTCATGCATTCAACCGGATTGCTGTTTCTCTGTTGTATCATACCATTAACATTCAGGTATCGCCTGCCTCAGATGTAACAAAATGCCTGCATTCCACCCTTAAGCAGAAACAGACATTCGCCTAATACTGTCAGGAGCTCACGGTTCACATTGGCGATGGTGAAGATGATGAGAAGGAGACTGCCATCGCTTATGATATCATTCCATGGTCTTCGCGTGTGAAAACTTTGAAAATGAATACCTCGTCGGTACGGGGTAATAGACCGCAGCGATCGCGTCTCCTTCAAATAGCGAGTCTGTCTATGCGTGAAATCACCCAGTTGAAGCTTCAAGCGGGGAAAGGAGACATCCAGCCAAGGGAGATTATGGAATCTGTCAATGTGCTATCACTGAGAGAGCTGAGTATAGACGAGCTGACTAGCGATGAAGACTGGGATGATATGGACTGCAAGGTGGATGCTCAATTCATTCATTATACTTCAACACAAACTAACATCTCTAGCATGGAGCCGCTGCATTCACCAGGCTCACACTCAGGAACTATGATACAAAGCACCGCAGACCTGGAGCGATTAATCAACTGGCCGAAAACATTGTGTCATTTCCACATTGACGACGTCAGTAACTTTTACCAGAATTTGAAACTTAGCAATTTCATCGTCTACTCCGCGTTGTTGAACCACATAGATACTCTCAAAACAATTGACATCGGTATTGTGTGCTACTCTGATGCCAGCCCCTTATTCTCTGCCTCGGGCTTCCCAGAATTAGAAGCCTTTAATCTATCCCGAAGCGCGATGGAAGATGACCTGAAATTCTCACCAACTGTTGCCGACAAACTGCTTTCCCCGAAACTGAAGAGCTTTACCTTGGACTATACATGGACCGACGAGGAAGCAGAGTCTTCTCCGGACTTTGGCGCTGACGAGGAAAGGTGGTTGAGGGAGCTAATAGAGGAAGCCATTACGAGGAAGGCAGCACTCAAGAAACTCACAATTGCGTACAGCCCATATTGGGGAGGAAGAAATGGTGTTGAATATCCGTGGAACCGAGTGGATCGACTTCGGAATGAAATGAAGCCATTCGAATTCGAGTTTGTATGTGAGGGCCTGAATGGGTTGACCGATTAAATGTGAGGAGGAACGGATCGACAGAGGATGTTGTAGATGTTGAATAAATTGAAGCTATAGATTACTGGTATCAACCCGACCCTTTCGCCTCGTCCATTTCCATCTCTGGATAATTTGTATTCTCCCACTTTTCCCAAATCTGGCAATCTCTTCGGAGAGAAGTCACATTCTCCCAAATGGGACAAAACACAATCAACGCCATCATGGTAGACATGGTCGTCGTGACCCCCGTTTCACCGTCTGCCAGGGGAAGGCAAATGATGACAATTCCAACTATAGGACGCATTATGATACGAAGATGCTATTGTAGTTAGTATGGCGAGGTTATATAGACGAAAATTACATACCTTGTTGAGCATCAATGTCCCAGGTTCATCCTTATCAGCATACAACAATCCAAAGCCCCAGAGACAGAATAATCCAACTCCGATGCTCCCACAGAGCAACCACCGTTCAGACTGTCCGAATTGGTCCTCCTTTGCACTCAGCGCAGCCACATGACCGCCCGCAAGCAAAGATGCAATCAACGGAAGATGAAGAGTTGCCCATGAGAATGCTGTCCAGATGGAATGGCGAAGAGGGTGCGTTCCACGTAACGAGCCGTCGTTGTGCACGTATATCCAATTCAGGCAGAACGCAATAACCAGCGTCCACACGGCTCTAAGCAGGCCAGTGTTAAAGCCGATTGCAGCTGGACTGCCAACAATACTCCAGTAGAGGAACTCTCCCAGCGCAATAATATAAAAGGCAGCGAATCGGTCGATTTCATGCGCGATGTCCACGGCAGTTGTATACTTGGCCTTGAGCATTCGTTTCGCGATGGGTGAGTAGCAGAATATCCAGACGAATTCTTCCACCACGACAGCGACGGCTGCAACGGCAATCTTGTGTCGAAGGGAGATAGTATCCACGTAGAGGGGGATGTAAATTAACAAGCAGGTTGTAGATAGAGCAACCCAAAGTCGCTGTTGCGGGCGATGGTGATAACTACCAAACGAATAGTATAGCTGCGCAATATTGCAGCTCATCCGAGCAACCATATACGCGCCGACGGTGGAACGCAGAGCCCCGATATCTTCATCGACAAGCGAGGCATTATTGCCGTAGACCATGAGCACAGCCATCACCCAGAGAATCAGAATGCGCTGGAGGAAATCATCATTATAGAAGGCGTTCATGATTTCGCGAAGATCACTCCACACATGCCATGACGGGGCCAAAATGAGCTGTCTTCGGTTAGTACTGGAATGAGTGTATGCGACCGGGGGGAGATACAATATATTTCACTACTTTCACACCTGATATATCCTCGGCAAGAGTGTCGGCAAAGTTGGCGAGAATCGCGACATACAACAGATCGAGAAACAGTTCAAAGCGGCCTGTTCATCAGCAAACGCACTCACACGCGCATCAGGGGGTTTACCAGCTTGCCGCTCCTCCTCCGATCGCTTAACAAGCTTGCCATTGTCAAACCACTGAAGGGCGAGCGGTTGGCGGAAGAGAAATCGCGGATTGGGTTGGAGATTATGGGCTTCCATGGCGGGCGACAATATTGTGAGAGACGACCATGATGGCAGAATGATCGCGCAGAAATGAAAAAGGGATGAAGGGATTGTGAAAAGATTGAGAGACCCACGGTTCCTGAGACATGGCCAATGGGAGCATGTCGATCGAAGCTTATTTTATCTTATCGGGAATCAAAGTTTACCATGAACTGTATTTGGCATTCTTGCAAGCATAATCTAGACCAATTCATCCAGTACTCCCATACCCAGTGCTAATCTACTCAGCGACGACATATGGAGCGATACTTTCCAGCTTCTCACATGTCTCAATCAACTCCCGTTCAGGATTCGACTGCGCAATGACTCCTGCTCCAGCCTGTACCCATCGCCGATTCTTATCCTGCAGCACTGTTCGCAAAACCAATGTAGCCTCAAAAGACCGTTTGCCGTCGATGAGAAGAACAGCTCCGGAGTATAACTCTCGCGGCTGGCTTTCCAACCGTTGAATTCCCTCGAGGGCTGGCGCCTTGGGAATTCCCGAGGCAGTGATAGACGGGAACAGGACATCGAATGCATCCCAGAAATCCGTCTTCTCGTCCAAATATCCAGTCACGCTGGATCCGAGGTGTTGCACACTTCCACGGGGTCGGACGGACATGAGATCTTCCACGACCACGGTTTTCTCGGGACAAAGACGGTTGAGCTCGCTGATAGCTTCCTTGACGGAGATGATATGTTCGACAATCTCTTTTGGGTCGTTGAGAAGTTCTTCACGTAGTCTCTTCTCCTCTTCTGCGCTCATGCCCTTGCGTGACCGAGTGCCTGCCAAAGGTTCTGTCATGATCTTTCCATTGTCGACAGATACAACAAGTTCTGGACTGAACCCAGTGGCCTGGAACCCGGCATGGTTCAAGGAGAATGTCCGTTTAGGGTTGTTGGCGCGTCGACCGTGAAGAAGTGTAGCAGTCATATCCACCTTCTTCGCGAATGATGCCGGACGGGAGGGAATAACTTTGGTGTATTTCCCCTCTGCGATCTCAGCCAGGGCTCCAGATACCCGCTTGATGTACTCAACAGCAGTCTCATTGATGTCCATATTCTGGGGATTGGCAGCGTCGTAAGTCTCTCCGTCCTTGATTATATCGCATATTTCCCTGACGGATCTATCATCGTACCCAACCACCATGGCACAGTCGTGGTGGAGAGTGATTTCCGTCCGAGGAAACATCAAGCTGACGAGAGGCCACTGCCCGGCATTATAATTCTGTCCCCGAGAGTGTGCGGCATAATTGAAGCCAACATGGCCAAACACTTTTCCACCCAGTGCAGAACCGTTAGAGATAAAGTCTCTCGCTACATCAGCCAGAGGAATCCCCTTTGTCGGTCTCGAGTCTTCCTTGCCATTGATGATGGTTGTTGCTGTCTCGCCCTTTGGGTCGATAATCAGTGATGCATGGCTTCCGATGCCAATATGCCAGATACCTTCACGCTCGTAGGCATAGTAGTCGTCTTTCTTGTTCTGTGCGAGTACCTTTACCGTTGTTTCCAGTTGATCGGCACGCACAGAGGAAAGAGGGACGTTGATGCTCAGGCGAGTCATATTGTTGAGATAGCTGCCAAAGTAGGATTGAAATTATTAGGTGGATGAAGGGAATGCTTATGAGGAAACTAGTGTTGAATGGGGTATGAGAGTATCAGGTGAGTTGGTTGAGGATCGATTGGAAGAGACACCGCTGACCTTTTATAATCAGGATCCCTGGATCCCTTGCTGCTAGGCTATTTAGTTGCAAGTTATCTATCAATTGTGGTGTTGCTTGTGGCTTGTCCATGGCGGTCCATTCTTTTCGTCCACTGTAACTTATCATGTGAAATTATCTTGTGCATCTAATGTAATAGAAATTAATAAATACATTTCAGTATATCCGAATGCATAACTAGAAAATACAGCTCGACGTTTCTACATAGAACCTACCATATCACTGCAGATTTAATCAAGAAGTACAGTTATTAATTGAGCTCCGGACTACGACTTTCTACTCTTTCAGTCAATACCCCATGCAGTCAGACCGGTATGGCAGTTGACCTTGGAATGTGGATGTTGTCACCCATAGTATGACGTAGGCATTGATTTTACTGGGACTGACTATATTAAAAATTACACCGAATAATCTATTGAAGTTCCACTCTGGATGTAGAAAGGGGATATCACAAAATATCTTTGTATGACAATAGTCCTTGATATTGCTTTAACTAACAGGTTATCCAGTTCCTGCTACTATCAGAATAAATCGGCAGCGTGGGATGCAAGTGTAACGTGTCACAGGGCAGTTAGGTTCTATACATCGTGCATGTTCACATCATCCAGAGTAATACAGGTAGCATTTCACCAGCATTCCATACACTATGTGTCACTAAGAAAACGGACAGGTGTACCGAACCCCTCCACATAAGGCTAGAACAATTATTCAATTCTGACATCACCCTTTTTTTCCGTTATTGCACTTCTAGTCTACTAGATAAGCTTCGTCAGTCTGTTACAAAATGCCCTTCAGTATATAAAACAGTGGTACACAGTAGCTGTGCAAGGGATATTCTAAACCCTATTCTACCATCCGAGTTGACATTTTCCCTATTTTGAATTAGATCGATCTGGGGTTGCTCATGTATTCTGCCAGTATTATATACTGACAAGAGTTGCGATAAACCTAGATATACACATTAGGCAGCATGCAGATACAATGATCCTCCGAGCGATACTACGCCTTCATTGATTTAATTCACAATGCCCAATCTGGAATAATCTTGTTTGAGTCGACTTAACTAGCGGTTAAAAACAAGAGTTATATGACCGTCAAAATAAAGAAGTGTATAGGGAGTCAATACCAAGATTAGAACAAGAGATAAAAACCAATATATTGTTATAATACCCAATACAGCATACACGAATGCCACGTCATTTCGAACATCTTGAATGGACAACACCGTCATGATTTATGTCAGTAAAGCAAATCAACAAGCAGTGAAACTATTGATGATTAAAGAGGAATCCAATGTATGAGCCAATTTACTAGGATTGCACAATGAGAATATCATCAAATTATATTGATCGTCATTGCAAAGCATAAGCCCCAGGGTGCCTGATTAGTTATTTGGTCCGTTATCTCACCCCGTGACCTAATTAACCCCCTTACCTCACTTTGAAAGGATAATTTGGTTTAAATATGTGATTTGATGCTGCCAAAGAATTGTGAAGACTTTGTATAATAACTGGCTGTATGACGCAAGAGGACAGTGAGGGTTTCATGTATGTAGCACGAAGTCAATATTAAGGTTAGCCACGGAAATGTCTACCTAGTACTCCTGGAATTAGTCATTGTTACTTATGTATGGTATTGTATCATACATAATGTTTGCATTTGTAGGCCTTGCAGGTATCATGTTACTTTCATCCACCCCTAAGATGTTCATCGTATAAATGAAGCTTGAATCTTGTTGAAAAACAGAGCAACAAGAATCCCTTCCAACGTTGAAACCATGAGCACCACCAACGATGACTATGTTCTCGGACGAAGCGTCACCGATTCCATTCGGTACGTCTCAATTCCCTTCAAACAGACTATAGCTAAGTTGGTAGCCTTGACGCGCAGCATCTACTGTGGAAGTTGCATACAGGGTACGACTTGCATCCGAGAATTCCCATCAAGAAGGATATGAAAATTGCCGACTTAGGGACCGGAACAGGGTATGTCTTCTGAACATTAGATACAAATATCTAATCTGGAAAATAGAATCTGGATCTTTGATCTAGCCAACAGCCTCCCATCAACCGCCCAGCTCCACGGATTCGATATTTCGAACGGCCAATTCCCGCATGAAGATCACTGGCCAGATAATGTCAAACTTGGACTGCTTGACTCGTTTGTTGAGCCACCCGCATCTCTCCAGCGACAATATGATGTTGTCCATATTCGTATGTGGGCTAGTAATCTTCGCGAGAAAGACATGGCACCACTGCTCCATCACACGTCTCTTCTTCTGAGTGAGTTCCTTCAAGGATCAGACTTGCATGACGCTGATTATATCCCAGAACCAGGAGGCTACGTGCAATGGGAAGATGCAGACCTAGTAAATCAGGTTGTCAAAGGAGTCAAGGGAAGGGAGTTTGAACAAATGGTCAACACCCTATTCCCCAAATGCGGCATCGACTATAGGTATGCCAGCCATCCTATAATTATAAAAGGGTAATCTCTAACTCGCCTAAACAGCTGGGTCGCCAGAATCCCTAGCCATCTGAACGAAGCCGGGTTCAACGTCATCAACTCAGAATCGGGTGCGTTCAAGGGCAATCTCGCACACTTGTGCACAAACACCTACCTGTTGGCTCTCCAGGAGATTCTCGGGGGATTGAAAAGGACAAATCCACCTGCTTTGGCACCGTTGATCAGTCGACGAGAAGAGGCTCTCAAGGGTCTTTTTGCAGAGAAAAAGAAGGGGATGGTGTACAACTGGTCTCCTGTGACGGTGTTGGCGCAGAAGGAGTAAGCATATAGAAAGACATCGTCCTATTTTATGACGTTCGACTTTTGGAGAATTCAATTTATTTAATCAATTCGGGCAGAGCCATCATTTTTATTAATAGATTGTGTAGAAATATGACCATGACCTGTATAGCCTCACCCCACCGGAGTAAATGCGGGGTTGCAGCATCATCCCACAGGAGAGCCAACGCTGCAGAAACGATCATCCAAGACATTTCATCCCTGAATTTCTCCACCGGAGAATTATCGGAAACATACACGAACCAGTTATATAACCCCTTGTCTATCTGTTCATGCACACCACACCTCCAAAATGAAATCTCTTGCGTTATCCCTCTTTTATACAATCGCCCACGCAGCCCTCGATGCCAGCAGTCTCACTAAAGCGCACTTTGGAAATGACTCTGCGTGGTATATCAATCGCATTCCTTTCTTCGAATCAAGTTCAAAGGAGATAACCGACGTCTATTACTACCGATGGAGTCTGTTCCGAGCGCATCAGCGCGACCTGGGAGAAAACGGGTTCATCTCGACGGAATTCCTCAACGATGTGAGCTGGCAACTTGAGCCATTTGGTTTGCTTATTGATGCCACCAACTTCCATCTCCGTGAAGGACGGTGGTGTCGTGACCGTCGGTTTAAAGAAGACTATGCCAATTTCATCTTTGGGCCGAATAACACGGCCACGCATCAGTTCTCGGAGAGTATGGCGGATGGCGTGTGGCAGGGTTATCTGGTTGATGGAGTGGCTGATAATGCTTCCGCTCATCTGGATGCAATGCAGGATGTGTTCAAGGGATGGAATACCTCGCTGTCGTTTGGAGGATACGATACATCCAAGGGATTATATTGGATTCAGCCTCTGACTGACGCGACTGAGTATACGATTGCCAGCATCGATGCTTCGGGTGGGTATGATGGCTTTAATGGAGGATATGCCTTTCGACCCAGTATCAACAGCTATCAATATGCCAACGCGCTGGCCATCGCCAATCTTGCTTCGTTGAAGGGAGATGACAGTCTGGCGGATGACTACAACAACCAAGCTGCTGCTATCAAAGATACAGTGCAGAGCTCGCTGTGGAATAGCACCTTTGAGCACTTTATCGATCGGTACCATGTCGACAATGAGAATGTGACTTACTGGGACTTTATCCGGGGACGAGAGCTCGTTGGCTATGTTCCATGGACTCACGATCTGCCCGATGATAATGCTACTTTTGCTCAATCATGGAAGCATCTTCTGGATAGTGAAAAGCTGGCTGGTGAACATGGCATGCGGACCAATGAGCCGAGCTTTGAATACTACATGCACCAATATCGCTATGAAGGAACACAGCCAGAATGCCAGTGGAATGGTCCTATCTGGCCATACCAAACCACTCAGGTGCTCGCTGCTCTGGCCAATCTACTCGATCATTATCCCAAGTCTGCTTCTGCTGGAATCGTCAGCAATGCCAACTACACCACTCTCCTCCAGCAATATGCTCAACTTCATTACAACCCCAAACGTGGTGGCGTCCTCGACATTGAAGAAGACTATTACCCCGACTCGGGCAGTCCAATTGTCGGCCTCGCTCGATCCCCTCACTACTTCCACTCTGGATATGTTGACCTCGTCCTCTCTGGCCTCGTAGGCATTCGACCTCGAGCAGACGATGTTCTGGATGTTAACCCACTGGCTGATCCAAACACAATCTCCTACTTCCGTGCTGAAAACATCCTATACCACGGTCACGACGTCGCCGTACAATGGGATGCAACCGGCAAGCAATACGGCACAGCCGGCCTCACAATCGAAGTAGACGGCAAGACCGTCGCAACAGCATCAGAACTGAAACGTCTAACTGTCAACATTACCCGACAAGCACCACCATCCATCGACCGTCCAACCACCCTTTCCATCCAACTCCAGTCCACCTCGGAATGGCCTCAAGGCAGTGTCTCCGTATCCAATGCAGACACCGAATCCGTCCACGCCGCCATCGACGGTCGTGTTTGGTTCTTCCCTGAAATCGCCAACGGCTGGGATACTCCCGCTGGCAATGGCAGTGAAATCTGGTACCAGGTTGACTTCGGGGCCGCAACCAAAATTTCTTCTGCCGAGATTGCTTTCTTCGCGAATAGTACCCTGGGATATGATGTTCCTAATTCGTATAGAATTCAGGCAAACACTGGCTCGTGGACAGATGTGTCGAATGGAAATTTCACCGATCCTGTTCCGAATGGAATTACCACTTCCTCTTGGGATGCAGCCACTTCGAACCAGGTCCGATTGCTGTTTACGCCAAAGGAAGGACAGAAGGTGAGATTGGTCGAATTCAAGGTGTTTGAATAGGTGGATGTTTGATCATATTACTATCTCCACTGTACATAATCACCTATAACTAGTGTATATTCAATTTTTTTCATCCTATATTTTCTTCGGGTCGTACAATATAAACCATCTTCCTTCCTTTGTCTTTGTTCAACTCAGAAACACCATCCAAAATACCCTTGAGTCCCCCATGTCTAATATCAACCGGCATTAACCGCAATTGGTCTTGTTCCAAGAGCCTTTCCATCCTCCGATAGAATGAAACCATGAAGTCTCTATCCAGGTCTGAAGCATTCCATCTTTGACCCATTAGATTAAACTCTTTCCCAAAGCAAGTGTAGACTAAATTGAACTTATTGGTTATCTTCATCGGTGCAACGTGAGATGGGATATTGTTAATCGGCATCAGCGAGGCGTATATGCAGGGCTGGTTCTCCTGTGAACTGAAGCATTCATAACAGAACGCGACAGTAGTATCGTTGGACACACAGTCTAGGATGAGTGATAGACCATTCGAACGAACTAGCTTCTGGATCATGGCGATGGCTTCGGGATGAGTATAGTCAACTATCTCATCTGGCTTCAGCAATCGGATTCTGTCCATGCTGTGCCCAGAGCATGTTGTGATGACGCGATACCCAGATCTAAATACCATCAGTAAAATTTAGTCATAATAGAATAGAATAGTGACGTACAGTTTTGCCAGTTGTACGGCAATATATCCCGTCGCCGTTCCTCCCCCATGGATCAGTACTGTCTCATCTTTTTTCTCAGCATCAACGTGTGGTAGTTGCAATCGCAATGATTGATACAATGCCTGTGCAGCAGTACTAACACCCATCCCCAGCGTCGATGCTTCACTCAGATCTAAATGATCCGGTACTCGAATGATCATCTCAGCATCAACCGTAATGTATTCCCGAAAAGCCCCGATCGTATAATCAGGACCATAGCCTAGATTAATAAGTATTAGCAGTGCTACAAACTCTATTGGTGGCACTTACACCCATGAACAAGCCCCGCAACACGACCCCCTATCTTCCAATATGTACATTCAGAGCCTACTGCATCCACGATACCCGAGAAATTGAATCCCATCCCTGAACCTGGTTTGGCAAAGGTGTGCAGTGCCATTGAGTCGGAGGGATTGAGAGATACGGCGTGTATTCGGATTAGAAGTTGCTTGGTATTTGGGGTTGGGATGGGGAGGTCGTGGTGGATTTCGGCTTTTCCGGGCTCTGTGATCAGAATACCAGATTGGACCAGTCGCTGTGACATTGCCGTGATTCAATTTAATAATTTTATTGGGATAGTTGAGTGGGTTAGTTTTTGTTGTCAGTTTCTCGTTATGATAAGTGTTCCGAAATGGAGTCAGACACGCATATATATATATTGGCGGAGGACACACGATTGCAACATCATAAATTGCGATTGACTCATAAATTAGGCTATTCTAGAGAAAAATAACATTATACTGATTAACGCACTTCTAATATACCTAGTGCCAACACTAATAAAACATTTGTGCAGTTACATTGCCTCCCCGACCGATAGGCTATTGCGATAGGCTATCCGGGAATCATCTCCAGCCTGGAACTCGGTGACGAAACTTCCAACCTGCGCGACGATTCCTGAGGCCTCCAGCACCTGCGTATCGTCAGGAAACTCTCCTATCAGACTGAGAAGATCTTCAAAATTGACTCCAACAGCCCGAACTTCCACATTGATCTCGAAATCCTGCGAAGGTTTTTCGACATCTTGATCGGGAGCCCACTGCGTTCGATTAAGGAAACCAGGTGTTGGGTTCTCCAGCCTGACAGGCGCTCCTGATCTCCTTCTATGGAGTCATCCGAGACTCAGGGTTGGACAACCTGGTCTGAGAGAAGCCGTTTCCCTCAAGGCATGCTATCACCCGATGGTGTGGATGATGTTGTCTCGCAGTTTGAACTCACCATTCGCTTCTTGCGCGATAGGGTTCACAAATTGGCGCTTGAGGACCCTTGGCGATGGAAGACACAATACGGTCTTTGACATGGGCCAGATCCTGGTCGACCTCAAGCGTGAGGAAGTTGACCTCTTCGACATCTATCTCCCACCAAAGAGCTCAGATCAGTCCCGAGGCAATGGCAAAGTCATGGCATTTCTCAACGCTTCCCGTTCTCCACAGTAACTTTCGACAAATTAATAAAGGGAAGATAGTAGAGAGTAGGAGAAGAAGGAGGTGAGTCAAAAGGGCTGGGCCCTATATATGCCTTTTGACGTATGTTTATAGTTAAATATACTATTTAATGATGTGACGGTTAGCGGGCGGCTGAAAAAGGGAACTTTGGCTGCTGTTTTATGAGTCCTGCTAACCAACACCTGCCTTGGCACAACATTCATCACTGGTTATAAATAGAGCTCCACACCTACTACTCCGTAGGTAGGCTGAGATTTTGGGGATTCGCGAGCTCAGATTACCGTTAGATCAGCGTCACATTACAGTATCTTACCTTACGTTTCAATGGATGTGATATACCGTAATATGACGCTGATCAACAGCGGTAAAAAACCGTTTAATACAAGTGAATACCATTCTTTGGGGGCCGTATGGACATCATCATAGGCCGGGAATCCAACAATGCCTGTAAACTAGAGATAATCATTTGTACACTCCGTAGTACGGTAAGAAATACCCACTAGTTGACGTAGTCGGAATTATTGGGGCCTAAAGCATCTCTTAATTGATCATTTCAACCTTTGTTGTTATATAAGTTCGAACATCAATCGGCCATCCATCATCCATTCCAACATCCTCACATCCAATCCATCCATCCACAAATATCATCTCACTCCAACACCAAGTTTCTACCCGGTAACACACCCGCAGCAACTTCATGTCCATCTAAAAGAAAAGAAAAAGAAAAAGAGACAGAGCGCTAACAAAATCACATTAGTTTCACCAAGTCCAAAATCATGCCCCCCACCTTCAAGATCATCACCGAAGGCCTAGAGCCCGAACTCAAATGGCTTCCTGTGAATGAACCGTCCTATGACTTTGCACCTCAGTCTGAGTATCTCCGTGACCTGACTCCCGGCCAGCGAAATCTATATCAAGAGCTCCAGAAGTTGAACTGGACAGATGAGCTGTCCTATCGCTATCTCACCGAGCTTGATATTAGTTGCGGGTTTTACGCTGAATGGCTTCGTCACAATCATTGGCCAGAAGAAAAGATCCAGCAGTGGTTGGAAGAATGCCAGAATACAACCCGAGTGCCGGATATAGAGCAGGGTTTGGATGAAGCGAAGCTGGATTATGCTATTCAGGTTAATCTTCTGGAAGAAGTCCCTCGACGAAGAAAATTAGCCGAGGAGATGGAGAAGAATCTTTAGGATTGGCATGGAGATTCTTCTGCTGATTTTCTTTGTCGAATACCTGGACGGTGGTTGTGTTTGTGTTTGTGTTTGATGAACTGACTTGGGGTGATTTTATTGTGAACCGTCTTATATTCGTTTGAATCATACCTTGTTGAACATGGATAGCTAGTTGTTTCTATGGAGTAATATACAATTCACTTGCTTGAAATTTGTTGGTTTCTTGTACTAATCAGGAAGGAGGTGTGGAATTAATAGTGAGAAGAATTTATGAAGCAATTCTTGTATCGCTTCGCCGGAAATCAGCTCGAAACACTCCATAATGACTTGGTTCTTATCGCGCTACAGATGTATTAGTGGCCTATTATAGAAGGCTTATGTGTTGGCCTATATATAAAAGGTAACATTCTCAGTTTCCCATCCCCTTTAGATTAAAGACACAGGGCTAAAGGAAGGTTGTCTTCTCAAGAAGCAAATGCCATCTTCACTTTCTTGATCCGGTAAAAGCCCTAATATTCTTTCCTAACCTTCTAAGTATCTATTGCAAGCCGATATTTCCCTTGTAATGGAGTACAGTGATCATCCTAACATACTCCATAGCCCCCAATGCTTCGCTTCGGCGATCAGCACTTCCGGATTCCGATGATTGTGTATGCGCGTCCCCTACGCCACAAGGCTGACTTCAGCCAACCCTTGGATGCTGTAACGTTGGATCGTTAATAATAGAACCTCCAGTTATTACCGTTCCTCCTTGAGGTTTTTGGCCCTTGATTGACTAAAGGATTCATAAACAATTATTTTCGTCGTAACTTGTCTTATAAAATTTCCTGCTGCGTAAGGTCACTGCCCCTAGACTTAGGAAATTGTTTCTCTCTCGGTGATGATTTTCCTAATCCTCCCTGTCATATGGGCTAGACCCCGTTACAGGATTGCTTCCTTCAATCCTTCTGGTCTGCGTTTCAGTATGAGCTATTTATCAGAAGCCCTCAAGGTAGGAAATAATATGCTTGAAGGATTCAAAAGGCATCTTAGTTATTACGGGCGAAAAGGGCCGAGAAGCAGAGCTGACTACCCCATGTTCTATTAGATGCCAGCCTTCTACAAGCACTTGTTTCGATAAAAGAAATGCAATAATTCGTTTGGGCGGCAAATTCATGTCTATAGATCTAGTTGCGGCAAGTTGATCCTATACAATTCAACTCTAGTTAGATGGTAAATTTAGCAGAAGATTTTAAAAAAACATGAACATGACAATGACTATTCATTCAACTGTTACAAGCAGATACCCTGGTAAGGCTGATGATCGTCATAGGGATTGGCCCCCAAAGGAATCATCTACATGGCCCCCATACACAGCCTAGATGCGGTAATACTCAGTAATCAGCGAGGAGAAAAAATTGCGGGGGAGTAGAGAGAATACTATCATTAATGAATATGACCAAAGGTTTAACATTGATCCAAAGGAGGTATAAATACCACCTTCAACCCCTCGAAATAATCTATCATTCTCACAGTATCAATCACCATTGCGATTTCAATTATTCTATCAACAACATAAACATATTTCACTCTCAATCCATTCAGAATGAAGACTTTCCAGTACGCTATCGGCCTTCTCGCCATCACCATGGCCATCGCTTCCCCGTTGCCGAGCCCCTGGGAGCCGAGATTGAGGCCCGCGCCACTTATGAAGGAGTGCGTTGACTTCCCTTGCCCTTTTGCTGCTTTTTACATTGAGAAATAACTGCGTTCAATGCTAATCCGGGCGGTTTGTTATTGTATAGAAATGCGTGAAGCGGTCCGACACCTGCCATTTTTCTGATCCAGCAACCAAAAAGCACCATACTGCTAAGTGTTCATCTTCCCACAAGGTAAAATTGAATATTTTCATCTTTCTATATCTTTTGCTAACGGTGAGACAGTGCACCAAGGACAATGAATACTGCAACCTTAGCGATCTACACGGCACGGCCCTTTGCAAGTAAGGAGGAAAATCTGATAAGCGAACTGTTCCAAAGGAAGGAGGGACAGAGACCTGAAGGGGCCCACAACAAGATGGATTGCGGTGGTTTCATATAGGTCGCGGTCGTTGCAGATAGGGGAGAAAGGTATGCCTTTTGGGACTTTGATATTGCGATTTGCTTGCTTCCTGGTCTTTTAGCTCTGTAGTGCAAAGTATCAATGCCTCTTTCTCGTTCTAAGTAGTAATCCATAAATTATCTGGTTAGTCTTCCCGGGTATGAGTGCCTCTAAGCTTGAGGAAAATAGTTAAAAATACATAATAGTGAGGCTGTCGGACTAAGGCTGTGCTTCGTCAGCAGTTTTCAATCCAATCATAATCTCTAGAGGTTATGGGACCATTGAACTCTACACATTATTGATATGATATCGTCAACTCGTATGGGCATAATAATAGCCCCTCCATAGCTGCGCTTAGACCTCGTAACCAAGGCATGAAACATTGGATGAGGAAAGTGCGGAGAGAAGGAAAACCGCCCTTAGGCATAAGAAACAAACACTGCTACATGAAGAACTCACCTTTTTGGTAACTATAAATATAGGTTCCTGCAGATGACAGGGCAAAAAGCATCAGTCAGTAAGATACTGATACGTTATATTCTATTAATCAGTCTGTCAGGCATACCGTAGCCATGGATAGATCACCTCAAGAAGCTTCCT
Source organism: Aspergillus sp. 'subgen. Cremei' (assembly GCA_019976455.1). Classification (NCBI taxonomy): domain Eukaryota; kingdom Fungi; phylum Ascomycota; class Eurotiomycetes; order Eurotiales; family Aspergillaceae; genus Aspergillus; species Aspergillus sp. 'subgen. Cremei'. The sequence continues at coordinate 2,770,771 of JAFBMR010000005.1, forward strand.
CCAAGCGAAGGCATGATCATTCTCCGCCACCCCGGCTGACTACCCCGCTACCTAAAGATGGGGACTTAAAGCCTACAGCGAATATAATCTCATTTTTTCAAGCAGGTATGGAAGGTTTTGGTCCTTTTATTCATCTAACCTAACAGGCTGACCACCTCCAGCCTATCGTACAAGCAGACGATGGATTCGCTGATCTAAAGCAGCGCAAAATGATCAACTTCTCCAAGCTGCTAGTTGACAGGGACGTTCAGTTGGATGAAGAGCTTAAGCCTTCTGTACAAGCTTCTCGAATCTTATCCCTTTATTATGAGCTCTCCCAGCCGTATATTGCCAAATGCACTGACCGCCAGCATGCGGATACTCACCAGGAGTTAGAGCAAGTGAAATGACGGTGGCCGAACAGAAGTTATTACAAGATAAATATCGTCGTGCTTTACAACGGGTCCAGGAAGGAATTATGAGATGCTCGCACCAAAAAAAATCCAGCCAAAGAGCAACCGGGGGGGCACTGACTGAGTATAGCAGAAGGAGGAAATCAAAAAATCGGTTACATACGAATACTATAGTAGAGAACTTTTTTTTTATACTAATGGATGTGATGATCTACAGTACCATACATAGTGCCAGTTGAATCTTATCAATAAAATCACCCAACTTCAGTGAGGCATTGAGACTTGTATCTAGAGTCAACTACAGAGTATAGCTCTTCTAATTGTTGATATTTTGTCTCAAGATGTCTGCCTATCTCTACACACACGAATGACCCTCACACCAAGCTCACGGGTACCCGCCAAGAACCCAGCCCATGGGCGGGTCTGGCTCTTAGTCAGCAAACCTATGGACGGGCCCAAAAGGTGAGAACCCAACCCAACCCGCGCTTTGGCGAGGTCTACTAATATTGGCGGCGGGTCACGTGGCCGACTGGGTCTTGGCCCTACGGGCGGGAGACTATGAGTTATTCTCCTTTTATATATGCTAAAGTTATAACTTGTACATCCATATGTTGGCGACAATGCCTCCACGCCGCCCTCACACCAAAACTCGCCGTGGCTGTCTTCGATGCAAAGAGAAGCATGTGAAATGTGATGAAGCTCAACCCAGCTGCGGAGGATGCACCAGGCACAATGTTCCATGTGTTAGAGTCTCTCCAAGCGCGCCTCGTTCTGCTGGGACGCCAAAAGCAAATCTTGGACACTCACAATCAGCTTTGAGAGCGCCTCTATCAGAATATAATACCAACCCCCCCGAGATCAATGCTCACGACTTGGGAATTCGGGCTGCTTCACTATTGGATCATAAATGTGGTGGATAGTTTCGCCATCAGTCCAGGCGTTCAGCATGCTATGAGAGATCATCTCGTGCAGGCCTCGATGCAGTATGAGTTCCTCCTGCGCATGGTCCTTGTTCTCTCTGCACTCCATTTAGGAGTCACTAAGTCGGCATCTTTCAGCGATGCTCACCGCACTCTAATTCTAGCTGGGTGCTCCAGTGCCTCCGACGACTTTCAGAAAGAGGCCAGCAAGATCACGGACGCCAACTGTCACGCAGTGGCTATATTTCCGTTTCTTATTTCCGTCTATGCCCTCGCGCTTCCGCTACTCGATCGCCATGAAAGTGGCAAAGGCGAGGAAACTGCCCTGGACGAGATGATCTCCATCTTCGTTCTCATGCGATGCAACGGCACTGTTGACGAGAAGACAAGGCCCTGGGCTGAAATCAGAAATCTCAGGCCCTGGGCCACGGAGGATGACGTATTGGATGCGACAACGCCTCCTCTCGGAAGCCTCGATCCTGACCTCGTGATAGCGAATCTCCAGTCATGGCTTGCCTTCTGCAAAGACGCGCCGCATATTGCCGCTACCAATGCAGAGGCAGTCGAAGCCTTCCGATACTCTCTTCACGTTCGTCTGAGACTGAATCTGCGTCCGCTCGTCTGGCCAAATCGCATTAGCAACGAATACCTCGACCTACTCAGGCTGAGAAATTCCATGGCATTGGTCATTCTCGCTCATTATGCCATGACGTTGGCCCAGTGCAGTTCACGCTGGTGGTACTCAAACTGGGCCGCCATGCTGGTTTCGAACATCGCGGGGCTTTTGCCTGCTGAATATACTGCTGCAATCGCTTGTCCAGTTGAGCAAGTGAATCAACATCGACAGTGAACCAATTAGGAATTACAATATTTACACCAGCCATGCCATGCCAAACTAATTTGCTCGCGAGACTCGATCGCTATTTCAAGGGGGGTTCTGGTCTTTAATTACATATGAACAGACAACATACAGCAGGATGCCCAAGCACATAGGCTTCTGGAGGTTGCTCGCCTAAAAAGGAAGAAAGGAAGAAGAAAAGAATGAAGAAAACCTTTTTAAAAAGTGCATCGGGTACTTCAAAAATGCACATAGTGAATCTCAGCAGCTGCCTATGGCATACTACCATTCTGACTCTCCAAGGCAACCGAAGACTGTGCCTTCCGATACTGCATATCCACAGGATACCACGAAAATGTGATAACCATAACGAGCGCCATAAAAATGACATCCAGACCATAAGTCGGCCACTCATGAACCTGAAGATATCCCTCCTTGCCACCGCTATATTCCACCAACCGATATGCATTCCGCCCTGTGATCAGGAAGCTGCAGGCATACAGTGAGAGAAGCATAAGATTAAGCCGCAGCCGCGGACTGACGTTAACGTGCTTCCGCAGGCGTCGGAGAAACCGCCCCTGAAAGACAAGAGCGCAGAGCACAAACACGCAGAAAACCAAGACCTGCAGCGCAAGACCCGCAATCACAGTATACTCGGCCGAGTCTATCTCGTCCGACTTCTCTGCATTAACAAGTTTCCCTGCGCCAGAGGCTTGCACGAGGAAACAGAGTATGTCGCCCAGGACGAAGATCTTGGTTAGCCAATTGATCGGGATAAAAGAGAGCTCAGCGTGTCCTGACGAGCGGATCAAGCGGCCGAGAAACATGTATATGCCTGCGGAGAAGAGAATCGGTGCGAGAAGGATGAGCACGGTTTGGACGGTGAAGGGGCCGATTTCGGAGACGCGGTCGTGTGAGTACGCTCGTGCTGCGAGGCCGACGGTTTCAACTAGAAGATGACATCAACCTCACTTCTCACTGCCTGACGCCTTGGTCGGGAGAAGAAAGAAAACATACATATGCCCCCCGTCACAATAGCAAAGCCAAACCATTTCCGAGACCGGATTATCATGAATAGTTGAATGATGGTTAAAACTCCAAAGCCAACGGCCCCAGCCAATGCTGCCGGTTTCGACGGAACATAATGTTCATACAGGTTGTCTGATGTGGACGTCATGAGGATATAGATATTGCGATATTCTCAATGTCTCCTGATTGCGGTACTGCTTATGTTTTTCATGTCTCCTGGTATAAGAAATAGAAAAAGATCCTGCCGGGTGCTCGTGAATTTATGTCCTCCTCCAACTTCAGCCACAGAGAAGGTTCATGGTAGCCTTATACTCTGGAGTAGATGGCGGCCGTATTCCGTATTCCGTATTCCGTATCCTGTATCAGGTGGATGATATGGTAGGGTATGGCCACTGCATTCTAAAAAATTGTCTGTGATGTAATCGGCAGGCAGAGTCTCTTTTATAATATATGCTTCCCATTCTGAGTCCTCGTAGGACTTGTAAGATAGAAATTTGCTCCGCTTACGTATCTCTATTCCCCGTATACCCTAAGGTACCTAGGTAGGTAACCATATACCTGACTGTACTGAGATTGCCAAACAGGGATACGGATAATCCCCGCCTATTGTCATCAAATTAACCTGGAGTAATAGTTATAGATCTGTAGCGCAGCTCTAACCATGATTATCCAAGGTTAATTAAATACTATGAAGTAAGAAGAAGCTTCTCGTCACGCTAAGTCTCTTGCATTCAGTTATACCTCCCGCTAGGGTAACTACTCAGGTAGTAGTAGTGCTTGAACCAATCATTCCATCTGGAATATGGTGTTGCCTACCCTAATAGTAGGTAAGGCCCACAGGTTCGTATTCCGTATTCCGTACTCCGGATAGAACCATGGCCGATCTCGAATGTCTAGGACCACAACCTTAGTTCATTCGATGTTCGGGGCTATCAAGTTTAGGATGCATCACCATGAAATTAATGAGCCGCGTAGCGTGTCTTCTATGTATTCCTACTGCGTTTTTGCTTATAGAGTAGACTGCAAGTTTTTAAGTAGCCCTTTTCATCTTCCAATACTGTAGCCACAGTATTGGACCCACAGTGTTAGACCCACAGTATTAGATACAGCAGAGTATTAATCCAAGTAAGTAGACCAGAGCATTGTATTCAGGTAAATACAAGATGGAGTGTGAGATTCTCGCCAGTACAGAGATTTGCTAGGCTAGGTAATTGATCAGCATGCGTGATAGGGCATATTGCTCATATTGGGATCACAGGGCGTTTAAGTTCTTACAGGATATCATACATTGTACTCTATTATGTTGAAATAATTTTCAGCAATCTCAGACTACTGGAGGCTATGAGCCTGGGAGGACTAAAGCACTTCTTCATTAGCGCAACTATGGTCTTATAAGTGCCTGTTCTACTCAGTACGAAGGGTCAACAACGTCAGAGTGAAAATGCTTATACACTGTAAGAAGAAACTGATAGATTGATCAACAATTTCCGTACAGTATACGAATTCGTCATTCTTTCCGGGTGTAGCAATTCCTATACCCCACCGCCTTAAGGGTGGGTATAGGGCGTTACTAACAAATGTCTAGGGGGCCCGGGCGCTACACTAAACCTGTTTTAAAATTAATTCTTGGCAAAAGGTACAGGGTGCGCGATTATGGTAGGAAGAGTATTCTACATATTAGTCTTTTGCCCCTCGTCCCGACAGTCCAGGGGGTTATTATTAGTAGCTTCACTCAGAATAGGGCTATAACCAACCACTAGTCATCACCACTCCTTGTGATTCAACAAACGCTTTCCCTGAGTTAATAAAAAAAATTTCATTAATTACTCATTAAAGTTATTAATCATGATTGTATAACTATTTGGCCCATCTCATTGTTCACTTACATAGCATCAGGGAATGTTTGGAGGCTTCCCTATGTGGAAGTTATTAGCGTCGGCGCTTGTACGTCGAAAGCACATCAATATTGACATTTATATGTTAAAGCATTGTGCCATATTCGAGGACTATCCCCTTCTATATCCTGTATATGATTTTTGCGGGCCAGAAAGGGGCTGCTGGAACTAAATAACAGGTGTCTGAACTGGAAAGACTGGATCGCCTTACGACGAATTAGAGCCCCATCTATCCGTATCTACCAGTGACTAAGTCTCTGATGTAAGTCGAAGAGGAGGATCAGTGCTGTGATCGTGCTGATGGTCGGAGCGGAGCGTAACAAATCGACCGAGTAGGGAAATCTAGTTTAAGGATGCATTAACAAGCCTAACATATGTATGAGCAATTTACCAAACAGTGGGAAATTTCAGAAAGGAGACGACGAAGACAAAAAAGAAGAAAAGAGAAAACGGAGAAAGAGGGAGTTCGCATGACAAGGCCACAAGGCTCCGAGAGGGAGAATAGCAGGCTCGCCTTGCGAGAATGACCCCAGTGCTTAACTGGAGATGATATATAGTAGAATAACAGTAGAATACACGAGCAAAGAGATCACCGAGTGTCAGAAAGACAATTGAAGTTCAACCTTTGGGTATGGTAAATGACATTATCGTTGAATCAAACGGGAAACATGCCATTGATGGAGAAAACTGCCCTTCTATGATGAGGCCGAAACAAGGTGATCATGCTGCGGGGTTTTGACGACACTCAGTGTGTACATGGCTTTTTTGGTGGTCAGAAGATACACAGATTCTTATGGTCAGATCTTGTTCAATGTTCTCTTATACAGCTCGCTGGCAACTTTCACTGGATATATTCCCCCTGTATGTGCTTGGATATCAAGGATAATTATTCATGTTTTATTTCCCGACATAGCCATTACATACATAATGCTATGCAGCAGTCACTGGCACGGACTTTGCGGGCAAATTATCAAGGTATGTCTAATTCTAAAATTAATTGCCTTTATCCAATGCTAGTCCGATAATATTCGACAATGGTGATGGCAACGGAAACGGAGTCAATTATGGCCGTCATTATCAGGACAAATAATATTCGATCTAGGTGGGGTTATTTAATGTAATCAATGCACTCATGGTGCAAATATTACCCGGATACATATAATTAGAGCTCCATTCTTTCGTTCAATTCCGTATGCAGCTCTAAATTAGGCATTACAGAAGCACACGGAGCACCACCCGTAACACGAACTGCTCTGCTCCTCCCTAGAGCATCCCCATTCGCACCAACGCCTTCTGCTAGAATAACAGAATTTTCACCGCTCAAGTCAACATCAGGACAAGTCTCGAACCCTGTTCTTCTTTCCTGCTAAGAATTCTCTTCCTGCCTCCATCTGTGTTGAGGTGGAAGTCCCCGTATTTAACCCCCGTGGCTCCATTCCAAGACACAGACACCTATACATAATCCTAATATTTCAGTGCAAATACACTAGGCTCCTCCCTCAGCAGCCTATTCTAGTTCACCAAGAAGCTTTAAAAAATCTGCATACCAGGGTGTAGCTTACAATTAATATACACATGGTACACACAGTTCTATTTTCCCTGAACTCTATGACCGTGCTAGCATTCCCCCCCAGTTCACAAAGGCATTTCCATTCAGCAGAATCTGAACATTACTGTGACGTTTCCAGGATGGAATCAGGGGCTGGATAAGTGCAGATCTTACTGGCTGTTCCGGCTGTGTGATTCAACTTTATATACCGCGCGCGGGAGCAAGGGCTGATAGGGCCTTGGATCGGCCTGCATTGTCCAGCAGGGAGACGCGATTGGCTCGTAACTTAGGCTATTCTAGAGAAAAACATTTAAACCGATTAACAAACTTCCGATTTACCAAGTACCAACTCTAATAATACAATTGTGCAGTTACATTGCCGCCCCGAGCGATAGGCTATTGCGATAGGCTATCCGGAATCATCTCGGAAGAGCCAATGACGCAATGCCAACACACTTAGCATGATGAATCAATCCGAGTCTTAACATAGCTTATTTTCATTACTTGAAGTGAAGTATAAATATCGCTTTATTCCTACAGAAGCAATATCAACAACAAGCGATCAGCCCACACCGTCACCATGGAAGAACCAACCTACAACCCCAGGTACATATACCACCCCCACCAAGGACTCCAAAACTAACAACCCAGCCGCCCGATGCCCTCCATCCAAATCGCATACACATACAAACTCTCCAATGTCCCCGGAAAAAGCATCATCGGTCTTCGCGTCGACTTCCCTCCCAACGGCTCAACTCCTCCCCACCGACACGGTGGCGCCGCTGTCTCAGCGTACGTCATCAGCGGCACACTTTTGAACAAGATGAACAATGACCCGATGAAGGTGATTCCTGCGGGTGGAACGTGGTATGAGGCACCTGGATGTCATCATCGGATTAGTGATAATGCAAGTGAGACGGAGCCGGCGGTGTTGCTTGCGTCGATGGTTTTGGATACGGAGGCTTTTGAGCGGAATGGGATGGATGCACTGTTTCAGGTGGATGAGGAGTATAGGAAGTGAGTGTAGATATTATCATCGCATTTATTTTATATTATTTGTGGCGTTGGGATGCCACCAATGGGTGCATCGAATAGAGTACAAAAGTCAAAGTTGACATCTGGGAATGGCTCCAACAGAGGAAATTCAACAGATTGATGTTGATCTTGTAATGCTTCAGTCTCTGTATCCCCTGTTATAGACAGTATTTCCCTTGCGATAATGCCGATTTCTCGATATGTCCGCTTGCCCAACAGCCAGTATTCGCTGAGGACCTTTAACGTGCCCATAGTTAATCGAATCTTTTCACGAGCAATACCCAGCTTCTCCCCATGATAGACGAAACGGCACGCCGCTAGATGTGCGATAGTAGCATTGGCAATCATGCAAATGATAAATGGGGAGTGGGTAGTGATATTGGTAGGCAGCGTCAATAGTTTGTCAAGATAGTCAATCGCCCGTAAGCATTTGACCGTATGCAGCTGACATTCGGATGCGCTCGAACTACGCAGATTATCCGATGGAGCTAGGGGAGCGCATCTCGACACTGACTCGATCGGGCTGTATGATAGATCTGATAGAGGTCTGTGTATTTCAATAGTATATCTGGATATGTTAGGATGGTTTAAAGTTGAGATGAAACACTCACGTATGCATGATGAACTGCGCTTTAAACATAACTTCATCCAGAGATCCATCTGGACGGATCAAAGATCTTTTAGATGAAGGGAGAAGAGAATGCCATGCTGCCATGCTGGTGTCAGACTTTGCGCACATGGAATTGTAGATATGCATATTAGAAGAACCAGACGACAGAGCCATGTCGATACCCCTGGTCAGCCCGACGAGTTCCGCATAAGAGGAGAATTCCGTTTCACCCGCCATGAATTCTCGGTTGTCATACTCTTGCAGGGTTCTGGATATGGGGATATTCTATAATAATGTTAGCATGATATATTCCCCTCAAAATGATACATACTCCAGATTCATACTCTTCCTCCTCACAGGGAAGATCAACAGTCGCTTCAATCCGACTTGTTCGAAACGGGAATGTATGAGTGCTCCCAGCAATGTGCGCATCAGTAATATAGATTAACCACCATGTTCTTCGCCAGCTCTCCTCGAGAACGGGATCATTTTGTCCGTATTCAGTGGCAAACTCTTTTCTGTTCATTCCCAGCTCCGTTGCCATCCGGATTGCTTCATCCAACAGTACAGTACCACGATCGGTATCGTTACGCCAATATATGGCGATAGAGTAGAGCAGCACGGCCTGTACATCGAAGCCAGTAATGGGACGGTTTCTCATTTGAATGTCGGTTAATGCTCTTTGGACTTTCTCTTCATATTGCCCTTCGGGTATTGATGATGCGAAAATAGAGCCAATATACTGCACCACCAGTAAGAGCGGCTGTGTAGTATCATCCATTTGCCGCAGCTTCAAGAACTGACACGGAAGAACACACGGATGGGCCGCATGGAAGAAGGCATAATAAAGCGTTAGGAGCTGATTAACATTCTCACTCTGTCCGCTGATATCACTACTCCTAGAGGTCACCGACCGTGATGGAACCTCAACTCGGCTCTCTGTCGACTCATTTCCCGCCGTAAGCGTTGGTGTAGACTGCGGCGCACTTTTGTTCCCCCGCCGCCGGGAATGCGGATAGACGCACTGCTTTTTGTCGGCGGTGCACCGGGAACAGGCGGGTTTGCGTGCATCGCAGCGTAAATGCTTGTATCGACATGGCTGGCAGGCGAGAGATGTGCGAATGCCTGATTTTTTTGGAAGATTGGATGGATCGTTTGGCATTATGGGGATGGCATTCTCGATGATTTTTCGATGGAAAAGCTATAAAATTGACTCATCTGAGTAGATGAGATGCGATAAGATAAGCTTTATCTTATCGCCTGTCCATTCAGGGTCTACTACTCCATAGAGGGATAGTTTTTTTATCTGCATATTTTTCGTCTTTATCTGAAGAATAAATACGTGAATACTCATTCGATCAAATTTATTGGATATTGGTGCTGTCAACTCCTAAAATCATCAATAAAACTACATGTGGAGAGAACAAGCCATTGCAGTCTATAGCAAAGGATTAACAAGAGTAATCATGCGATAAGTTAACATCTTCTAATGATGAAAATAAACGTAGCCAAATGTCTAGACAAAGACTCCAGATTCAATATTTTGTGGTCAAGGGGGGGTGATTATTCTAACTTAAACTGTGACACTAATACCAGATATATTCACTATGTGTTAGATCTGAAAGGTTAAATGAACAAGAAATTACAACTCGCGGTCCCAATTGACGTTTCGTTCGCGGAGAGCACACAGGGTCGAGGTGATCCACTGTGCCTGGCGCTTAGTTGCAGATGGAACATTGATTTTTCACTGCTGGTCCCTGTGGCCCAAACATGTGGAACAGGTTTGGGAACCCATGAATGGCCATCCCTAAGTACGATGTTGTGCCCTTGCTCCACGTGTGGGCCAGTGGAATACCCCTCTTGCCGGTAATATTCATCTGTAGAAGACCAGAGGAAAAGGACTGCTGGAAGCCAGTTGCACAGATGATTATGTCAAAGTATCGATGTTCTTGGCCGCTTTGAATACCTGTTTGAGTGATCTCCTTGATTGGATTCTTGTTCTGGTCGACGACATCCACATTTGCCCTGTTGAAAGCCTCACGGTAGTGGTCATTGAGGCAATTTTGGTTAACACAAAAGGGATAGGGTGCTTTCAGAGGAATCAACTCATGCCTGAGAAGGTGTGGGTTGGCGGCGGCAAGGAGTAGTTCTGCCGTCGATTTTACCGACTATCTTCAGCCCTATCTTTAGACACTCCACTCCCGCTGAGAAGCAGTAGCAACTTACTACTATACAGCACCGCTAGCAATATCATTCTATATTAAGTTTAATGCCAATATAAAATGAGAGTAGTTGGGATGGCTCCTGGGATGCAAGCTCCAGCCATAGCAATGCCGGCCACTATATATCACCTGTGTAACGAACAAGCCACAAAGACCAATCAAATAGATCCGAATAGTCATCCTCAAACGCGGGAACTTCTGGTTGCTGAAGAAGACGATGATAGTAGTTTAATCCTGGAGGGGGTGAGAGGTGTGTTACTGCCAAGCACTTATTCAGCGGTGCATGGCTATCATTGAAGTTGCACCATTGAGATGTTTCATTTTGAATGCGGCTCTACTGGAATACATATCCTCACCAATTGGCAAGGCACAAATATGACAGTTGAGAAAGTTATTTGGTCCTATTGGCATGCAGAGTACCTATGCCATCAAGTTACCCCACAGGATCGACAACCACAGCCACAATCTTTTAATAGCTATTCATCCATCAAAATGCAAGATGCCTGAAAAATAATCAGGCTGAAGACTACACACTTCCAAGATCTGCATGGCCTGTCAGCAAGTCGCCCCTACAGACACAGCTGTCAGTTTTTCAGAATAGTGCCGAGGAATTTCCGCTGTCACTTCAGGCGTCCTACTCACAAAGAGTACTTGGCATGGAAGAACGTAAACTGTAGATCGGAGAAATCAGGCCATGGCTTGGTTGCAATGGAGTGCTCAGCCATGCTTCCTTGTATCCCGAGACCTAGGCAGGTTATTGGTGTGTAAATCCTTTTTGGGGGGGAAACTGATTATCTTGACTCGCCATAGCATTAATTGATAATGGACCACGTTTACAGCACGACGCATGGTATATAAACCTCCTTTCCCATCGAGAAAGTCTCAGTCTCCATCAACTCATCCTCCCATCTCTCTCCATCAAGTCAATTGTAAATCAAACCATATCTATTCTATACACTTCCTCAAACTCGGTTCCAAATTCAAGATGAAGGCTACTACCATCTATGCCTCTCTTCTGACCGTCCTCACAACCTCTGTTACCACCGCCTCTGCCGCCTCCTGCAAGGGCGACCTCGCCAGCACTTACTTCATGTGGGATGTCAAGGCCAGTGGTGTCGATGATATCCCTGGTATCTGCGGTGGACTCTGGGACAATCTTAAGGGCTACCCTGGGTGCACTGTCACGGACGCCTGGTGCGGTGGGGAGAATGGCAACCTCCACTGGTCCTTCACCGTCCCTACATTCTGCGGCGGTGACAAGATCGAGCCTGTCTGGTATGGAGGCACCCAGAACAAGTTCGGGTCTATCGACTGTCCTTGATAATACTACTCGTCAGTCGGAATTTGTACGCAATGGGTTTGAGGTCGATATGAGGTAGTCAAATGAAGGAGGGTGATAGCGGAATCTTGGCTTGAATAATATGGGTGGCTGGGGCAGATGGCTGTATTTGATTATTTATGGATATTTAAATTTAATTGAAGAGAATGGCAGAATCAAATTAGCCTTGGGTAATCTTATAGCCCCCATGATATTCTGTAACAATGTCTAAGTGACATCTTACCATTTAGAAATGCCAAAGTATATCATTTCTATAGGCCCATTAGAGCATCAACATGCTACAATACCTTTGCCTCCACACACATACTCATCCAGCCGGCCGGCTCTGCTCCTCCTTTTCCAAAAAGCCCTCTTCTCTTCGGCAGTGGAGTTCAGGATTCGAATTTAGTTTATCAAAAATAGGCCCACAAGAGCTAGGATTCTGTCAGTCCCATCAAGGAATAGATTTTTTTCTTCATTATCAGTCATGAAGAGTTGAAGAAAGCTGCAGAAATTCAGGCCACCAAGGCATCGAAAGACGAAGGATTGATCATCTCAATACGAATCGTTGAAGGAAGGAATGGTTGACCGCACGTCTCGTATTCTTGAACAGATTAGTTGACAACACCATCAGGATATTTATCCTTCAGTATAAAGTACGATTATCGCGATAAAGCGATATTAAAGCAGTTGCTCGGGGTTGGATGTTGGGTTTTTTTTTTTTTTTTTGAATTATCTGTATTGTGTTATTTCTCTTCTATTTTGAGCCACTGGTTGACCCGTTGGGATCTCGTATACGTTAACGTCGACTTGCGTCCAAATATTATTGATTCAGCATAACCATTTCCGGCATCCCATTGTCGTCAGCAAGATACTCAGCCTCATTAGGCCTTCTTCCCAACACGATCGACATGATAGGTAACGACTAATTGGGGATGAACCCCTGCTTGTTTATTCTTGTCTCCTGTCAGCTTCAAGATATAGATCTTGGCGTAAGAGATCGTCTTCAAAAAAACGGCACTTGAGACTTGACACGGCACTTGACGTTGACATGGACCGTAATTACTTTCTATTTTAAAAACAGTTGATCATGAAAGTGTCATTGAACGTGAAATGAAAAGGTATATAAACTCCTGTCAGTTCCACCTTAATTGCAGTAAATCTATCTTCAACATTTTCTTTTCTCATCTCTCCATATCAAGTCCTTCTCAAACCAAATAAAATCCCATCCGTTCTAAATACATACTTTACCAATATCTTCATCGATTCAAAATAAAAACCACCACCTTCTACACCTCTTTCCTCACGGCCCTTGTCACCTATGCTGGCACAGTCTCGGCCGCGGCCCCAAGCTGCACGGGTGACCTGAACGCCATCACCCACACATGGACTGTCGAAGCAGATGGTTTCACTGACGGTACCCCTGGAGTCTGCGGCGGTCTCTGGGATAACCTGAAGAGCCATTCTGGGTGTGCTGCTGCATCGGCGACCTCATGCGATGACGGCGGTGTGCCCGGCCATCTTAAATGGAAGTTCACTGCGTCTGTCTACTGCTCTGCCGCCAATGTGGAAAATACTTGGTGGAAGGCTACCGGCAACGACTTGGGATATATCTACTGCTAGTGCTAGTAGCCGGTCGTAATGGTGTTCGCTAGTTGATCGGGGGAGTAGGGGGGATCCACTCGAACTGGACGGTATATGGGCAGCGGAAGAATATTGGTATTCCTGTATCTATGAAGATTGCGGTTTTCTTCTTTCTGGTTGTCTTCTGTTATCCAGACCACTAAATGGTGGTGACAACAATTTCAACTCAAGCTTTGAAGTAGCAACAATGAAAATTTGCACATGTTGCATATGGCAATTGATATGACTCTCAAAAGGATTCTGATAGTCAGCTGGTTCTCTTACGAGGAAGTAGGTGGGATGTTTCGGTTCTCATATATCTATAATTTCATTGCGAGTGCTACACCTTTGCCGTGTGAGTTGATGCGTGAATTACTTGTATAGATTGTAAGGGCACTGGGCTGAGCATGTAGAAGCTGGAGGTTTTTATACAATACACGATAGAATGATAAACGCGATCAGTGATGCTATTATGATGCCATTATAACAGCATCCCTGCAACCACCTTGACCAGCTTCGTTCAATATCCTTTATCATCTTACTAGAGAGCTCAACATGTCTGAATCAGATAAGGTATGTTTATTTTAATACCAGAATCCATCCCAGCTAAGGATAAAAGCTCGCAACCAGAAAAGAAAGGGCAAAACTGCCCATAATGGTCCGCAAAATGCTCGCCGGACCACCGAAAGAGAACATGATCGGGCCTCCTGAAGGCGAATTTGCCCCTGAATATTTCTTCTTCTATGACGCTTTGATGGATCCGTCGACAGTTGCCAAAGTCATCCAACATTCTGGTCAGCCACACGTCCGTCAGGCCCGGGTACAGGGGTGGACCTGCAAACTCTGGAATGGCTATCCTGCACTGATCGAAGGAAATATTCCCAACCCGAATATTGTTTACGGAGTGGCATATGAGGTTCAGTCTGAGAGAGAGCGAGATTTGCTGGCACAGTTTGAAACAGAGGCCTACAAGCTGCAGCCTGCTGGTATATGGTTTGAGGATGATAATACACTTACGATAGGATGGATGTTTCTGTGGAATAGAGAGGAGGAGCGTTTGCAGGATGGTACTTTTGATTTACAGGCATGGTTTGTAAGACAGAACTATTAGGATGTGCTGCTATTAGTAAATAGTATGTGCTAGTTAATGCAGGGATGGCGAATCGGGGAATTTAGAATGTTGCTGTCTTCTGTGGAATTAGAGTTGAGTTTCCAATGATAAACTTTTATGTCAATCTAATCTGTTGACCTTATATTGTCTGGTTTATCTAGCTCAAAGTTTCAATCATTATTCTGTCTATTATAGTTACTGAAGTGCACGGTTTCGCTGTACATGGAGACGAATGCAATTCTACCTATCCAGCCCAGTCTAGTTTAGTTTGCGATAAATAAATGCAGTGAGCATGGATTGTGATAGGACTATGCAATCTAGGCCCACTCAGAGCCACACTAAGAATTTACCAAGTCTGGCTAGGCCATTTTTCTCGCCATTCTTTTGGTCTGGGTATGTGTGGAATAGTGCTAGTATCCAAATACTACCATCTATCCTGTTTCTCATTTGACACCACCAATGGTATAATGAATGCCCTAAATCCCTCATCTCGTATTTCATATTATTCAACTCTAGTTCGTGACTGCAAATTGGAATGTGGCCTGGGCTTTTCAGCTCGGTTGCTTGGCGTCCTTCATTTGCCCTTTGCAGCCTAGTTTGGACCCTGGTCATATTCTGCTATTCGTCCATCTGGCTGGGATTCGAGATGTGCTCTTCTTGGCTGGCTGTGAGGGGTTAGCTTTGTTTATCATGATGGATATAAAGGCTCTGTCCTCCGTCAGAAATCCACCTCAGATTCCAGCTCCATAATCCAATACTTTGTACACAATGAAGCTGTCTTCCTCCATTCTCCTTCTCGGGGCAGTCGCCCAACAGGGATATGCCCACTTCCTTGTACGTCCATCTCCCTCTACGCACCATCTCAACTAACATCCACAGCAAAAGCAATACCCTGAACGATGTGACCCCGATCCCTGCGCCGGCATCACATTCCAGAACGAGACCTACGTCTGCGGCGACCCCCGTCTAGGCCCCGTCAACCTGCCCAAGAACTTCCCCCTCGCAACCGAACTGCAGACATACTCCCGTTTCGGCGATCTCTGCCCCTACGAGTTCCTCGAGAAATGGGCTACCGACATCGGTCCAAACGGAACATACATCTACCCCCATCCAACGGATTCCTACTCGACGCCGACCAAGCACCCGTCCTGGGTAACATCTCCCTCAAGGTCGGACAGAAAGTGGACCGGTTTGGGTCCGAGTCTGGCACATTTCTGGCGGTGCTGGGTGCGCCGTATATCGAGCGTGCCTTGCCACCTAGTAACCTCGACACGTATGACGGGGCGTATCCGTTCAACTACTATGTGTATGAAGTGACGAAGCCGTTTGTCGTCAGTGGAGGACCGATTGCAGGGTGGTTTGAGCAGCCTGGATTAGGGACACAGTTTGCTGCTTTCAGCTCTGTCAAGGATTTGATTAGTGGTGGGTATTTGAGGAGACTTGGTCGAAGCGAGTATGATCAGAAGGAGGAGTTTTCTGCGTCGTACTTGCCTGCGCCTAGCAGTGTTTAGGTGGATGAGATTGTGGTTAGCTTACTATAATGTCTAATAAATGCCAACATATTTGGACTGTTCTATACCAACTCCACATCTCAGCCTCACAGTGACTGGTGGGTATAGCCGAGCCACAGCCAATGAGGGCAGATATACCCCCAGCTGGGCCGTCTTCTCTCTGCAAACAGCAAAAATTGACAGATGAAGTAGGGTAGAAGCTTGAAAAAGTAACTGTCCCAGCGCAGTAGGGCACCTAGGCAGTGGGGGCTAACACATGACCTTCTAGCTGCTCAGGTTACATGCTAACCCTATTAAATACAGAGGAGAGAAAATATTTAATACTAGTTTTTTTACTATATAAGGGCTAGGAAGATAATATTTTCTAGGGCATAGATAAAGAATCCTACATTTCCTTCGGACCATCCTACGGTGGGTTTCCTGCTAGCATTTGGAAGGTATGTGATAACCCTAGCTAGGATACTACCCTGATGCTTAAGGAGGAAGAGCCGCTCATCCAAAAATGACAGTCAGACGGCCTGCTAGAAAAAGGTCGCGAAATCGACAGTCGCCACATATCATTGCGGAGGGATGGATTGGAGTAACCGTGCCTGCATCTTCTGTACATATCTAATAGGCTCTATGTGACATAGTTAGCCGGTATCAGCAATTGGATAACATGTGATCCGATATTGCTGGATCCCCGTCAAATGTTCATCTCGACCATGACATGGGGCAGGTGTTCGTTTCCCTTCTGCCCGTGAGCCTTGCTCGTCTCGACCAGAAGTTGCAACCAAGGCTTGGAGAACCTAGTAACTAAAAATGGGAACTAATGGACAGACTAGTGAGCAAGCTCACCGGCATTCTGTGTTACAGTAGGAGCCTGTTCCGTTGGACTCCAATATTGATCATGGTCTAACAACGAAAGAATGCAACCTCTTTCCACAGAAACTGGTTGGTGAGGCTCTACCGATGCCCAGTACACCTGCCTTAGTAAGTTTTGACCTAGATACACACTAAGCCTGCAACAAGATCCAATTTTCCACACTTGAACGGTTGACATCTACGCTTATCCTTGGCTCTGGAGGAACTTCATTCCAAATATTTTCTTGCAATAAGACAGAGAGTGGGGTTCTTGGTAATGGAAAAACTGGTTGACACAAATAAAGGAAAGAAGATTATTCCTCTTGCTGAAGCCTGTTCATTTCGCGTATTACACTTTTGTTCAACTCTGCCGCTGGGCGGGCCTGTGTTATTTTTTCCGATGAGTCAAACACTCATGATCTTGATGTTCAAATGGCCGCTTCAGATGGAGACAAGGAAGTACCATTAAGGCTACCAGGGGAAATAACCACCTGCCCCATACTCAGTACGCCTTGCTCGTGTAAGAGTGGTGAAGCGGGAATGGTGGCTTTGGCCGCGTATTGATGTCAAAGAGATGGATGAGGACATACTGTTATTTAATGTTATCAGATTATGATTCCCCGAGACTTGGCTGTGTATTCACGTAAAATGTAAAATGCTTGATATATGCGCCACAATAAACAGTCTGCTCGGTTCGATTTTCGTAAAATCCTAATCTTGAACAATTATGCACGTATACGAGTATATTAGTGTAGGAAAATAGCTCAAGTTCTATGGGGATTTTGGCGCACTCCATTCGCGGACCGTGGACAGAGAGAAGATAAAGGGCAGTCTAAGGAATAAAATATGCTGATGGTGGGCAACTGAGAAGTTAGCTAGCTGTAATTTTACCTTACTAACCTTGGACAGTTTTTCTCTTATTGCCTTGGTTATATGTACGAAATAGATTGTGATACCTATCGACATGTCACTTATGCATGGCCCATTGTCGGCCCAGGCAGACTCAGATGGGCCTCGGAGTTAGGCTGAAAGTACTTGTTCCCCGGAAGCTAAGCTGTTGTGTGGGCAGATGGAAGTGCTGCGATGCTAACCCGGGAGCAAAATGCACCAAGCAAGAAGCAATTGAACCAAGAAAGACAAACCCCATAAGAGGAAGATTGAAACTTATATCGATTATAAAAGTTTCATCTTAGCAGTCGACACATATTGAAGAAACTTGCTGAATCGCATTCAAAACAAGGCTTTTCAATAGCGGCCAACCAAGAAGGCAGCATGCCAGAGCCCAGCACTGTGTTCTCTTGTCAGATAAAATTCTATGAATGACAATTTCGAGAGCTTTGTATTGGATAATAGTGTTGCGAGCTTTCCACAATGGCCATGGCACTTAAATTCTTTGACTTGGCCCGATTCGGACTCGAGGAAAGCCAGCCATCAGTTAATAACTTGTCTGGGATTTTACATGACCGTACGTCTTACCAATTGTATTGCCGACGTCAGCGTAGACCAACAGCCTGCTATATCATTACATATTGGAAGCTTAACGGTATGAGAGACCAGTTCTCTGTGAAAGTACTGAATACTGTCTCAGCTCAGGCTATTCAAATACAGATTGGGACATCCATTGTCGGGGGAATATTCGTTATGTTGGGTTTAGTGAACAAGCTCTAATATAAACTAACTTATCAATTCTAAATTTTCTATTGCATACTTTACATATACCTAGAAGAAAGCTGCTAAGAGCCTTGCAACTATGGAAGAACCAGGCCCTCGAGCGTGTTGAACAGTCCCTGGATGCGTTGATGAGATCGTGACCCTTTTAGTTCCGTGACCTCTCGTGTTAAGCGCAGTATCTGACGGCTCAACAGTGCTTGAGCTCCCTATGACCGGCTGACGAAATTCGCGAGGGCAGCGTGAGTGGCGTAGAACTCACGCTTGGGCTTGTAGCACTGGTCAAACATCAATGGCTTTGCGCCCTTCACCCAGGTGTAGGCGTGCTTATCCGTGAAGCCCCAGAAGCTGATGTCGGTGATTCCTGCGTTGAGAGCCTCGGCGATGACGGCGCCGTATGTATCAGTCTCGAGTGTGTCGTTGAGTGTGTGGACATCCATTTCAGCAATGGCCACTTCCAGTCCGAGCGCCTTGTACGAGTGGACCATCTCCGTGATAACGCCCGGTTTCGGGGCTGATGCTGGGGGGGTGATGTGCATTTGCAGGGCGACTCCGTCAATTGGGACTCTGTTCGCCACGAGACTGGAGACCAGGTCGTAGAGTTCCTGACGCTTTCCGGGGAGTGCCTCAACAAGACCTTCGTTGATAAATAGCTTGGCGCCTGGGTCTGCTGCTCGGGCGATGCGGAAGGCATCTTCGATGTAGCCTGGTCCGAGTACCTTGTAGAAAGTATTGTTGCTCAGGCCGCCGCCCATCGTTTTTAGGGCTTCGGTAACGACGTCCCACCGATCCACCTTGCCATGATACCGGTGCATGATTGCCTCAAAGTGAGTCTTCATCGCAGCACGAAAGGCTGTGGGTTGGGTGATGTTGAGCAGGTAGTCAGGGTTACAGCAGTTCCCGATGAGCCCGTGACCCTTGACCACCATGTTGTTGTCTTTCGCAAAGTTGACGAGGCGATCGATGGTGTCCCAGTTGTAGTGCCCTTTAGTTGGGTGGATGTAGGACCATTTCATCTCATTTTCAGGAGAGAGGCTGTTGAACTGGTTGGTAAGGACGGCTGCGAACTCCGTGTCATTGAGGTAGGTCGGATTGATCGCTCCAGACCCAATAAGAATATCTTTCTTGGATGCCTCCTTCCTCAGCGGGGTGGTTCCGGTGCTGGGAAATGCGTAGACTCCTTCGGTAGCGGCAAGAAGCGCGGTGATGAGTGTTGTGGTAAAGATCTTCATGATTCTGGCTGACGATATGTTCTCGTCTCTTTAGTAGTCAACTGCGTGTGATTTTCAAAGTCTGCCTTGACAGATTCAAGGGCTTTATAGGCCGAGAAAATCGATGACCAGGCAGTAACATAACGCTGTGGAGACATCGTGGGCTGATCCCTACTGCGAGAGCAGGGTATGAAGCTCTTTACGTATACGAGTTGGCCCTCTGATTCGAGGAACCACTCTTCTCAGCCCTATTATACGAATACGCCCCACGTTCTAGAATAAGCTTAAAAATCAGGGTGAACTTCAGCAAAAAGAAAATAGGCGGCTCGTATCCGGTTATCGGAAGTTGCATAAAGTTTAATGTCGTAATCCAATGGTCAAACCCAGGGTACACGATCGCTCTTTACGTATACGACTTGGCCCTCTGATTCGAGGAACCACTCCCCAAAGGCCTATTATACGAATACGCCCCACATTCTGGATTAAGCTTCAAATCCGGTTCAACCAAAAAAGGAGGCGGCTCGTATTCGTTTATTGGAAGTTGAATAAAGTTCAATGTCATAATCTAATGGTCAAACATCGTTTGCAGATCCGTCCGATCCGCGACTTTTTCATACTCGGTCATCTTTGTTGTTTTTCTCGCCCCCCTTAACTCTCGCTTCATCTCTATACGGGAGCCCGACGAATATGGCTGGCAATGGCCGTTCGGAAGATGTTTTCGAGCTACCTGGTGAACCTATCATGGAGTCATCTCCCACCAATGCCCCGACTCCGACTGCTGGTAAGAGTGATATCAATCTGAATGGTATGTTAACCTTTTTTTTTTTTTCGCCTTGTTCTGCTGCTGGGGGTTAATGTTGATGCTGGACTTGACGTTCGATTTACTAATATATGGCCTGCGAGGAATAGATGCCGGCCGGGTTGATATCGACTGGGACTCAAAGGTCGTACGAGGACTCTCGAAGCTCTACTCTGGCTCGTTCTTGAGAGTTCCCACTACACCGCCACCTGAATATTCAGAGCCGGATGCCAATGCTACCACCGTTAGACTCGATCGCACGTCGGAACACCCTGAGCCAAGTGCAGAAACTGCTAAAAATTGGGCAGTCAAGTTGAACATTGTTATTCAAGTCGTGGGTAGTCGGGGTGACGTTCAACCGTTTATTGCCCTTGGGAATGAACTTGTGCGATACGGGCATCGCGTGCGTCTGGCTACACACGATATGTTCGGAGCATTCGTGAGGGAGTCGGGATTGGAGTTTTACCCAATTGGAGGCGATCCAAGAGAGCTGATGGCATACATGGTCAAGACTCCCGGGCTAATCCCTAGCATGAGGAGCTTGGGAGCAGGCGAGATACGTCGCAAGCGCGTTATGATTCGGGAAATGCTCGAGGGATGCTGGAGCTCATGTATAGAGCCGGATGTGGTAACAGGTCATCCATTCGTGGCTGATGCTATCATCGCTAACCCACCGAGCTTTGCACACGTTCACTGTGCTCAAGCTCTCAGTGTTCCGGTACATTTGATGTTTACTATGCCTTGGAGCAATACAAAGACTTTTCCACATCCCCTTGCGAACTTCGACGCCGATAGTCCAGATCAGGGTTTCAAAAATTATGCCTCGTACGATCTTGTCAGCTGGCTTACATGGATAGGGTAAGCTTCTATTCGAAATCGAACACGAGGACACCATACTAATCCATTCTGTTAGTGTAGGGGATGTGATCAATCGATGGCGAAAGGAGCTTGATCTAGATGAAGTGGCCATGTTTGAAGGTGCTCATCTTGCTGAAATACTCAAGGTCCCATTTACATACTGTTGGTCTCCGGCTCTTGTTCCCAAACCGGTAGATTGGCCGTCTTATATTGGTCAGTACCTCACAAAGGGCCCCCCTAGGTATCGATAGACTTGGCTGACAAGTCTCATAGACGTCTGCGGTTTCTTCTTCCGTGACGCCCCAACATACGAACCCCCAGCGGATCTCCAGGCCTTTCTATCGGCTGGCCCACCGCCAATATATATTGGCTTTGGGAGTATTGTGCTTGAAGACCCGGACAGAATTAATGCAGTCATCCTTGACGCGGTCAATGCTGCTGGTGTTCGGGCTATCATTTCCAAGGGCTGGTCAAATCTGGGCGGAAAACATGCCGACAATGTATACTTCATCGGAGATTGCCCTCATGAGTGGCTCTTCGAACACGTGGCGGCGGTGGTACATCATGGAGGTGCTGGCACTACAGCTTGTGGCCTGCGGAATGCAAGACCTACAATCATTGTCCCGTTTTTCGGAGAGTGAGTGTCTTGAGACCCAGTCGTGTCACAACGAACCTCGATACTAACTTCTTAGTCAACCATTTTGGGGTGCGATGGTGGCTGCAGCGGGTGCTGGTCCTGATCCTATTCCTCATCAAGAGCTGAGCGTTGATATATTGGCTGAAGGGATTCGATATTGCTTCACCGACCAGGCGATCACTGCCGCCTCCACAATTGCGACCAAAATGGCTTCTGAAACCGGAGTTCAAGCAGCCGTCTCTTCCTTCCATCAAAATCTTCCATTGGAGCGCCTCTCATGTGATATATGTCCAGGGGAACCAGCCGTGTGGTCTTACTCCACGGGCGACACAAAAGTAAAACTGTCGAAAGTCGGAGCAGCAGCGCTGGTCGCGCAAAACTTGATTGATCCAAAACGACTGAAAATGTACGTGAAGCTTCTATTACCCTGGGGCTCCGTGATTAACCGGTATTCAGACATGCACTCAAGCCCATAGAAATTGAAAATCGTCGATGGGACCCTGTCACAGGCGGAGCTTCTGCCGTTATGGGGACCACGACAGACCTTATTGATTCCGTCCTGGGATTATTCACCAAACCCTATGAGGAATACCAAGACTACCAAGTAAGTCACAGGGAGCGGCCCTTGACGAGCACCTCGAGTCAAGCTGCAAAAAGGCCTACAAGCAGCTCGACCGGAAACCGCTCCCTACAGACGGCACAGGAGGAACCTGACGATAAACTCTGCCCCACAAACAGTATGGTTTCGTCAGCAAAGTCATCGTCAGCGTCGGAAAAACATGGAGCTAGGCTTGCAGGGAGAATGGCCGGAGCTTCAATGAAGAGTCTCGCAAACTTTGTGCCGACTGCCCTGAAAGGCATGACTGTCGACATCCCGCTCGCCATGACGGAGGGATTGCGCAATGTCCCTCAATTATATGGCGAGAAGCCACGGAGCCACGGTCCCGTTACTGGCATCAAGAGTGGCTTTGCTCAAGCCGGTACGGGCTTCGCATTGGGGATGGCGGAGGCAGTGAGCGATTTGGTCGTGAAGCCATACGAGGGCATCCGAAAGGATGGTGCAAAGGGCACTGTGACGGGTATTGGCAAGGGAGTGGCAAATATGACGTCCAAGGCAGGTTGTGCCATGTTTGGTGTTGTGGTATACCCTGGTGTCGGTATTGCGAAGAGCCTGAAATCGGCTATCTACTCTAGGACGAGAAAGAGGATTGTCAAGGCGCGTCTTGCCGAGGGGACATGGTTGTTGGAAGATGGCAGATATGCGGAAATTAATAGCAATGTTACCAGCTTCCAAAGGTTGCTTAAGGGTAAGAACTCCTAAATTTAATACTGGGGGGGTATAGAGACCGATGTTGGCGAAAAACTTGGACGTTTGCAAGGCCGGCAATGTGGAATGTACATTTTAGAACTCTTTTAATTATAAACACGCAGTGTAATATAGCAGAAATATCATTACAGGAGAGAAATTTGGTAGACAGATCCGTTTGGCATTATCTTTGACAGTTATTCGTCAGTGTTGCGGCGTGGCTCTGCCCTGACATAACCGGCGAGTCCCCCTTGTGGGCTATCACACTAATTATGCTGCTAGGCTTAGGCAGTTTCATAAAATGCTATATTTTCCATGTCAGAACTGTGGAGGTAGGTTCCTATTATAGTATTGGTACTTGCAGAGCAATGCGATGGTTTAGTCTATTCCACTTTGCTACTGTAACTCGGTGAGTGGAGCTAATTATTGAGCACAAAAGGGCGCGAATATTCGCTTAATAAATATATCCAACCAGGCCTTTCTCTTAAAGAGGTCCGGAGTGTCTCGTACAAACGATGGTAGACGAAACCTAGAGATCCATCTTGAAGCAATTGAAAGTAAGCTTCACAGTGAGCTAATTACAAGGGTTCAACATAGTACAGGGCTCCTATGACAAAGTGCGAGTGGCACGGCTGAGCCTGCCGTTCAGCTCGCCGAGGATAATTATTCACTTAGCTTTAATACTCGTCCTCTTATGATCAGAGCAGTTCATGAAAAGCTTGCATGGACGTATTCGACCAGAACTATTACCGTAGATGTTATTGCATGGAAGTTCAACCCGCCTGGAAGGTTGAAGTATATTTAATCGGCACTCTGAGCTCTGCTCCCCCGACCAAGCTGCCCAATTCCGCCAAAGTGTTTGGCAGAATCAGATATTTCATTTCAATGTCACGCGCTACAGTATACATTAACTGACAGCCCTCTGATTTCCCCTTTGGTAATGATGCTGGTTCGAAGGACATTTACAATGCACTGAATTCGCTCTCGTCCTAAAACTCCTGGATTCAGTTTACACCTATTGATGTACCTAGCAAACATGAATATGCTCGCCGCGTGTTGCATCTGGTGTGATTGGTTGCGTCGAGCGAGGGATCAAAAGGAGAGCTCCCGGATGTTCACTGGCCTTTTTCATACGTCTCTTTTCCAACCACATCAATATTCCAGCAACTGCAGCTACAAGACAAGCTAGGCACACGAAAAGGCCGGTAGCCCAGCTTGGCCGGTTGAATCGATTCATTGCCCACATACATACGGCCAGGCAGATCTGGAAAACAGTATTTAGCATATTGCCCCAGACGACTATATCCATTTTCCACAGCGGCGTGGTCGTGTTTTGTTCTGCATCGTGGTCTGTTTGGTTTTTGGTGGTGGGTAACACGCCTAGCTTGTTACTTTGAACAAACCAGTTTGCATGAACTTCTGCTAGACGGCCAAGTCCTTTGTGACGGCTTTGTTTCGATCGACCTAATCGCCAGAAGCACCAATGGTAGAGGTCACGGACACGCCACGGGGCTAGCCCGAAGCCAGTCACACAAAAAAGTGCATTTAAAATCTGGGAATCGATTTCGATCCAAATTCGACGCGACGAGTCAAGACTGTTGCAACTCGGGTGGCACATTGCAGGGGCCGCGTTGCACATCAAGAGGAAGAGCATCCCACCCCATGCGATCACATTCAGGCCGTAGATGGTAATGAAAGCCCCCAGAGGTGTAAAGACCCATCGTATGAAAGCGTCACCCTTTGCTGCCCATGAGTCCATGGGTAAAGTCTTTTCCGCATCATTGCAAATTTTCATCTGCCACCAGCATCAATAAGGTAAACGCTCCATAATGATAGAGTGAAAGACGTACCTGAGGCTTCTCAGACCATGAATATTTGGTGAAGCTCATGGTGTCCACACTTGGATTATAGCTCGGCACCAGTCAATCTCCGATCAATCGTACTTTTATAGGAGCTTTGGTGGGATAGATAATTGTCCTGGCTTAAGTCAGAAGCATGCTCTGAAGAATCAGAGATGGAACACAATGGGAGACTTACACCCTCTGGCCAATGGAGTGATCTGCAAGTAGCGTATACGAAGACGGGGACGATCCTGATTTACAAATACAATACACAGCAAGGGCTCTCGCGGAGACTATATGGCAATTAACAGGTTCTGGTATAAAAACTGGTTTTACTTCTAGGCTCTGCTAATCACAAAGGGTTCCTTCAATGATCGTAATCGTATCTGGGACAAAGCAGGGGTGAATTTTTTCTTTCTTCATGTTTGCCTCGTAGTATCCGTGGTGCTATGAACAGATTAGATCGACCCACTCGTATTCGAGTTCTCGGTTTCGCCGACCCCCAATTTCCATGGAGCGGCTTGGACCGGGAGCCTGTCTCTCCAGAGTGGTGATTACCCAAGGCAAGTTTATTCCAAAGGTCATCATGAAATGCAAATCACTCTATCCACATCCGTCGAAAATCCGTAATCCATTTAATGTAATTCTCCTTTACTATTTTCAATGGTAAAATTGACGGGACTGAATAGTTCCTGGGCTTCTATTCCCTTGGCAGTCTCTGTTCAAGACGACTAACAATGACATGAAATGTATAAATACTGAAGTGTGTCTCAGTATGAGTTGCATTGTTAATGTAGATGATGAACTAGAAGATCTACACCGAGGACAACGAAGCAAGTGATCTTATGAGGGATCTTCAACAGTCTCTATTTATAGCTGGTTATCATGGCCTAGGGTCGCTTACGTGGTGCTAGAAGGCACATCACTGATCGCAAAAAGGTGATTTAAGAAGTACAGGTCAGTGGCAAATTTATGACCTCGTTCGGCCATAGCATGAGTGTTGACAGTTGGCTGTCATTCAGTGTACCGATAATCGCATTGATTTTCAGTATCTCTTTTTCAAAGGAGCCCCGCAGAAACCAAGCATCAACTAGAGTATTTACCAAGTAGAAATGAGCAAGGATGACGAGTGATTGTGGATAAAGGCAGTTCAGTTTGCTTCTGTCAAGAGACACCAAGAATGAACTTGGAAGCAGCATAGGCCAAGACAAAATCGCCGCCTCTTCAAAGTCCATCTGGATCTCCATGTCAGGGGGATTCTCGGTCGCTGCACACCGCAATACGGAGATAATGCGTGAATATACCGTATCCAGGATTCCTAGGGCCGCAGAGTGCTCGTCCACAATCCAGTCTAGAGTCATAGGCGGCGAAGGCTGAGAGGACGGCGTACCTGAGCAGCTGGATAAGTCATTCTTAGCAGGATCAAGCGCATTCAAAAAAGCCTGTATGTTGGCGACTGCTTGGCTGGCACCTTCGGCAAATTTGGATAGGCGGGGTGAGCAACGAGAAAGTCGAGATGATGGTGCATCGAATGGTAAATTCCTCCAATACTCGTCGCCGTGCAGACGTACCACCATCTGCCGGAGCCGGCTGGCTTTCAACACGTTCCATTGATCATGTACCACCGATGTCACCCCTCGGTTGAGATATAACCAGTTGAGTCGTAGGATGTCATTTGTTGAAAAGGAATTTTCCGTTGCACTGTTCGTCTCTTCGGGGGTCACAGTAAGCGGATTGAGCTCCTGAACCTTAAGAGATGCAAAGGCAAACCCAACCAGAAGCATAGAGCCCGTAAAAACAAGTTCAGCATTGGACGGAGATATGCAAGACACCTCTTCTCTGAAGCCTTCCAGCCCTCTTTGATGATGTTCCACGATTATTGCTATGTCTACTGTATCCGAGTCTTCAGATATGCCGGTCTTGCTGGCCCCAGCCTGCTGCGTAATCATGTGGATGCCCCCCAGTGCTAGAAGCAAATGCATCAGATACCGACTTTTGGTCGCGAGTTTAGGGATGATCCGCTGCCAGACCATGGCTCTCCGCGGATGCAGCGACATTTGTTTCGCGGTGTGCAAATGGTAAAACTGAAGCAGCTTCAAATCATCCATGCATAGGTTCCCATTTCCATGGATAGACGGGCTCGAAAAAATCGCTGGTAATGTCGCGTTAATCCCCAATGGCTGAACCAAATCAAGCGGCGGATCTCCCTCGGAGGCAAAGGAGTCCGGTAATACAGATCTGTCGTTTTTCCCCGTCCCTTTTCTTCTGGGTCTGGGGGATTTCTTCAAAGGGATGCGTGGGCCAGGATAAGAGCAAGGTTCGCCTCTGGAAGAACATGTGCCGCAGGCAGGTTGAAGTTCGTCACACTGTGAGCTATCAGCATTTGGTCTGCGGCAAAAATCCGGAAGTATACTATCTTCATGGCCATACTTTGATCCTTCGGGATTTGCAAGGATAGCAGCCATTGCGAGACTTGGTGTGGCGGGCGCGATGTCTTTTCGGAACGCGATAACTGTCCGCAGTGGCGTCTGACACCACCGAGTCTCCTGTGTATTCGTCCATTGTTCGGATATTGATGATTTCTGAAGGTAAAAGAAATCATCCACCATGATCGGCAACTGTATAAGGCTGGAGCCTACAGCTGCAATTACGAGTGGGCGGAGTAACTCCGGTTGTAGGGCGGCTGGGAGCAACCAGAGACGTACACTCCAACCAATTCCGGCCAACACAGGCCTGGAGTGGCTGAAGATGTCTAAATGATATTAGAGCTACGTGGGAGCCTGGAATATGTAGACTACTGGATATCTCCGGATAAGAAGAAAGTAAACTTTGTTGTGAATCTTACTAAACTATTTAAATAGGACTCCGTTCGAAGATCCCTACTAAAGGCATTGAAGTTCTATTTAGACCCTTCTCATCTCGTTTCTCTTCTCGCGCCGATGTGAGCATCCACTCCTCCAACCTGATTTCCTCTTCTGGACTCCACGAAGGATTGCAAACAGGTTATGTTATTTCAATAGTTCACTAGACCTGCAATAGTTCGGACTTCTATCGTAAGACTGTTGCTTATGCTGATTTTGTACTCGGGTTTGTTGGGACGACTATCAATCCCACAGTGGGCCTTATGGATGCCAGACTGTGGTTCCGTGGCTCTTTTATATTTGTTTATTAAGAGGTAAAATCCAGTCCACCGATACAGTAAATTAGGGCCGGAGACCCACCCGTATTCTCACATGGCAACTTCCTGCTAACCTCTAAATAGGTAAACGCCAGAGGTATGAACAAAAGGACAGAGTTCTAGATATATCAAAGAATAAAGTATAGGAATAAACACTATGTATTCACAGGTTGTGGTGATATGCAGATCTATTAGAGTATGAGACTAAGAATGAGAAATAGAGCAAACATAACAAATGAGATGAAAGATTGCAGACAAGGAACTGACAGCACTAGAGGCGGAGTGAAAAATAGGAGGGTATAATATAGTAATCACACGCCACTATAAAATCCATCAGGTTTCACTGTCCGTTCATCCGGTATGCGAGTCAACTTGTAATCCGGAATATGGTCCACAAATTGGGCGATGTGATGTGGATGAGAGACGTTGAAGATAACCATGACAATGAACATAAGCAGTGAATCGAAAACATACAAGTAGACCTCATGATGCAAAAGGTAGCCGTTATTACCCTGTATGTATTCGACGACTCGAAAGAGCGACCGGACTAGAATCAGTAGACTAGTCGCATAGAGTATGTTGAGATGTTTGCGCCAGGGAATTTCCGCGACGGCGGAGCGTGGGATAGGGTATTTGCGCAGCTTTAAGTCAAACAGGACAGCAACAATAATGAAGAAGCCAAAAAATATGATTTGGACAAAGAGGCCCACGATAATAATGCGCTCGCCAGTCTTCATGCTATCAAGGCTCCCGCTACTCTGAATGCCGCCACCTGGACATAAAATCAGCATAATTGCCCTACTATTTAACCTCTTGCCTTGGTTGTACGTACCAGCACCTTGAAGAACAAACGACATCACGTCGCCGGTAACGAAAACCTTGGTAAGCCACTTTTTTTTCAAGATTGCATGGGATTCTGCCTGTAGCACCAGGATGATCCGACCGAGTAACATGTAGATCGAGGCTGCCAGGAGAGCTGGTGCGAGGAGCAGACAGAGTGTCTGCACTATGTAGGGACCTAGCGTCCAATTCGGACTTTGTTTGCTTGACAAGGCACGCCCGATATAACCGATAATCTCAACTACTGAAATCAATACCAGCATAAAGTTGTGTAGATCAAGATTGCACATACAAAGACCCCCTATCACGAAGGGAATGAAAAACCAGGTCCGGGTTTTGAACATCTGGAATATGTGGTAGAAGGTTGTGCCCATAAAAAGGAGAGTAAAAAGGACGGCACCACCCATGCTGGGGTCATAGCGATAGAAAGCGAAGACGGGCTCTTCATTAGAACGGATTGAAGCTATGCTATTCTGCATTTTGGCACGACTAGCCTGGTACGCTTGTCGTCAAGATGATTTGGAAAGGATCGAGTCTCTGAGTATTGAGTCCGTAAGTTCTAGCTTCCCTGAACCTTTACTAGAATTTTTCACGGGCTATTTATACTATTTCTACACAAGATAAAATCATCCATGAATATAAACAGCCTGCTGGCAGGGGCCATGAAATCCTGAAATTAAGGTGGATTTGCATGGGATGCTGGAAACCAAATAGCGCGAGAAAACACACACGAGTACGGGTGGGTCGACGGCTACGACAAAACGAACACGAATGACGGCCCTCCTTACAGACATGTACGTTCGGTTTCTTTGACGGGAATTGGCTATCAATAGTTACTCAAAAAGTACCATAGCACGAAACCATGGTTTAGCATCTCTTAAGACGGACCGGGAAATGAAAAAAAAACTAACGGAGTAACCATTATATCTACTTCCGTGAGTGTATAAGAAAGGTGGTCTTTAAACTTCCTAACCAAAATATCGTCATGTCTTCTAAATGCTGTGTCTCTCAGCCTTCGTTGGCAGCCCTCGGTGGCGCCTCGCCAGGGATCCCAGAAAAATGCCCTGCGACTCTCCCAGTCTCCTATTTGAGTTCCAGGGGGAACCGTGAGGCATATGTCCATAGTGTGTCCGCGAGATCACCTCTGCTTGTAAAGTTGCCGCACAGTCATGAACAACGCCTCTCGGAGACTGGGAGTCTCATTCTAGTATTTACCAGCACTTTCTTTTTGATGAAAATCATTGCTTCCCATCATGGTATGTCGAGCACCAAGATTTGACCACACACCACACAATGGTAAAATTGGCCGGCATCAACCTCTTTTAGCTATAAAAAGCCTGAAATGGTTATATTAAACTCAGATTTTGCAGCTAGGTAGTCTCAGGATGGAACCGTTTCCCGTGTGGGTTGCACTTCCTTCTGCTAACAGTACAAAATCTCTTAATGGATTCGGGGACATTGTAGCGGATCGGTGTTACTTAGCAGAGATTAATGAGAATAAGTGGCTTTTGGAAAACATTAAGTTCCTCGTATCATCTGGTGGCCTTGAGCGAGTGTATAGAGGGCAACATCTGGTCTGGTTTGTTATTTTATAGCCCCAGAGAAGTGGCATATAGAGGGCTATCGAAAGTTCTGGGTTTGTGTTTAGTCTGTTTGTGAAGGACACTGTTCTAAGCGTTAATGCTCTCTCAACAGTTCAAAAATCTTGGCAGTTTCAGCGTCACTAACAAGCATCCAAAGGGTGAAGCCTGACTTGCGGGTAGGGTATAACGGCATGTTCATCACAGAAACACCACGTGCGGGCGGCTATCATGTTGAACAATTTACTGTCATTTGCTGATTCAAATATTGAGATACTGTTTCTCCCATAGCATATAGATCTTTTGTTTCTCAATCCAATTCTTGCTATCTGGCAAGAGCTCTTCCAAGTTGTGTTAGCCCCGACATACAGACGTTGAATTAGCAATAAATTAGCTTTTAATATACACTCCCTTTTTTTGGAAATCACATGATCAAAGTAGGAGACAGTCGAATCAACTCCTCTGTCCATCTTCCTTGGCCTTGTTGAGACCATATAGCAGGTAGTGAATCAACAGCCATGCAGATATTCCGGAACCTCGTCTTGTTAAACACCATATTCATTCTGTCGGTGAAGAAGTGTCGATGCTCGGGGTCGGTGCTATCTGCTGCTGCGATAAAGCATACCCACACCAAAGCATGCGAGCCAGGTACATCAGGGTCTATCTGGCAAATAAGCTGTTTGAGACTTTCAAGAAGTTCCCACTGGTCTTGATTGGTTGTTGCTCGTCCGAGGTAGATCTGGGATGCTTTCATAAATGCAAGTCGTGATAGGTGGAGAACATGGTGGTGTTCTGAGTCTGGGGGAAGGTCATAAACCGTCCAGTCGAGATACCGTTCGACAGGGAGTCCAAGAGCGTGGATGCCGTGTGTTTCGCCTAGAAGTGGCTGGCCCAAGAATTGGAACCTTTCATAAGTACTCCATATCTGCTAGAGGATAGGGTAACATACATATGAGTTTGCTGCATGAGAAACGCATTTGCAGGGCTCTGCTGCAGCTGCCCGATATTTTGCACCAAACACATGAGGATATGCAGTAAATGGCTATATTCGGAACTGCCCGTGATGGTTTCTCCAACCAGTAGGACAATCAACGTAGCCCACGTCGACACGTTAAATACGCGATCGGGCGACGCTTGTAGTGAATCCTGTCGAAGGCGCGATATGATAACAGCGCGATCTGCGTCTGCGGCGGATTGGAGATGGGGTTGTTTTCCCGCGAGATGCTGGGCAGCGACGGTGTTGATGGCACGCTGAAGGACTTCATCTTGACAGGCCATAGGGAGGAGAACGTCGCGGTAGCCATTGGAGATGTTGTCCAGCATGACCATGACGGGGGCGACTTCCAATGCGACTACACAATTAGCGGTGATATAGAGAAGAGGATGAAGACTTACAGTGCGAAAAGAACATGCGAGTCTGCGAATTCAATTGAGGAATCCACGGTGCAATCGACATGCTCTCTTCATGAACACGAGGCACGACTTCGACATCACCATCTTCCCTTCCATCAACCTGCTTATCCCTATTTCGATTCCTATTCCTTCTTATAGTCTTTGGCCTCTCATCCCTCCACCGAATCCTCGCCGGCACAACCCTCTCCTGTTCCTGAAACGCCACTTCCTCCGCCCCATCCGCAACCGGAATCGAACATCCCTTCAACTTCCCCCGTCTCGCGACTCCTTCTGTAAACCGAAACCGTCCGGGGCCGGAACACTCGATGCCCTTTTTCTGGCACTTTTTGCACGTCGGTTCGCCGAAGTCGCAGATTATGCGGCGTTTGGAACATTGGAAGCAGCCTGAGGAATTAGCTGGCG
Organism: Aspergillus sp. 'subgen. Cremei'; assembly: GCA_019976455.1. Lineage (NCBI taxonomy): Eukaryota > Fungi > Ascomycota > Eurotiomycetes > Eurotiales > Aspergillaceae > Aspergillus > Aspergillus sp. 'subgen. Cremei'. Next base: position 2,803,400 of record JAFBMR010000005.1, read on the forward strand.
GGTTGACATTTGGTAGGAGGGGGAGGGAGAGGGGTACCTCTGTTCTTGCTGCCTGGGGCAGTCATCTGCTGGATTGGTTACATATGAGGTTGAGATGGATTGTTCAGGTGAAGCTATTTTATCGATTGATGATGGGCGGATATGCGGGGTCGGGGAAATGTTAGCCCGATGCGAATACGAATACGAATATTCTTTATTCATAGATGGAATATACAATTGCTAAAATAAGATGATATAAATTCATGTGTACTATCAAGTATAGCTAGGTAAATTGTTCATATAAATTGCTGTATAAAGTCGCGTTGTTGTCAAATGGTGTCTCTCCTGCAGTAAAAATATATACTTCCGCTTTGACATTTGTAAAACCAATCTCGTTCTGGAAAACCTCAGAACAAAGTAAGTTTCAAATGTCAAGAAGATATTACTGTTTCTGGCCATCAATCAGATCAAGTCGCGGTCCTTGATATGTCCTCTTCGCATAAAACACCCAATTCAGCCCAGCGAACAAGGCCATCACCCCCAGAACAGCGACAGTATAATCTATCCACATCAGCAAACATCAACACAAAATACTATAAAAACTGACTAATATTACTGCCAGTCACAGGCACAACAGTCGGAAGATCATAAAAGACCAACACCAACACCGCAAAGCACACAGTGACGATATTAACCACCCACCCCAACCAACACGGCAACCGAAACGAAGCACTATCGGGTAACCACCTCCTCGACCGACCACGATACATCAACAATACAGCTGGAAAGGCATATGAGATATGCTGCAGTACCAGTCCCGTACCGATGAATGCGTTGAATGCAGACGATGAGCCGAGGTATACACACCCGATGATAAACATGATGGCGTAGTTGAAGATAAGTGCCCACACGGGGACGTCCAGCGTGGGATGCGTCTTTCCAAGCCATTTACTGCCCACTATAGCGTGGTCTCTGGCAAAGGACCAGGTGAGTCTTGATCCGGTTTGTTGGGCGCCTGTTAGGGCAAAGGTGGCTGCGAAGAAGAGGAGGACTATGAAGATGGTCGCTGCGATGGGGGAGTGGGTTGCCTGATGCCACATTTCATATATTGGGACTCTGATCAATTAGATTCCATGATACTATAGAAAGCATAGATTGCATACCCTGTGGCTGATGAAACAACAGCATTCAGATCGTCGGTACAGTAAAGCATGGCAATCATAAACGGCCACGTCGTGATGAAGCCGATGGTGATGGTGCTGAGGAGAGCTCGAGGGACGACAGCCGCTGCATTCTCACATTCCTCAGCGAGATGCAACGCTCCGTCGATTCCAGCATACATGTAGTTGGGAGAGACGAGGCCAGTGAGAAACGCCACTCCTGAACTCCATCCGCTGCTATTGAGGAAGTTGTCCCATACATCTCGCGATGATCCGTAGTTGGAGGAGGATCGAGCCACGCAGGTAATGGTGATGACGAGGAAACTGGCCAGAGTGATAAAGACTAGATTGTTAGTGACTGCGATGTTGACCGGGGAAGACTTACAGGAAACATCATGGATCCAAAGAGATCTCTTCAATAGAGCGATGTTGTACAGCAACACCAGTCCATTGACAGCTTGATAGATAAGAAAGTAATGCCACGGCTGCGGAGAGTAAGATGGACACCAGAAGATGGCAATTCCCACAACTAACTGAGAAGGAATAATCGCAATCCCAGTACAGATGGCAATCCACGCAAAGACATTGGCAACACCACAGCAATAACTCTACTTCATCAGCAATTGCATCATCCACAGCAGAAAACATACCAGACCACGACTCATCCCCTTCGGAGCCAAGATGGAAGTCCAATGATACTGTCCACCAGCGGTGGGATATACACTCGCCAGTTCAGCCAGCGTCAAGGCACAAGCACCCACCAGAACCAGTGTTGTGATCGGACCGTATACCAGCGTCACTGGGCCTCCTTGCGCAATGGCCAGTGAGACTGTCGCTGCCATTCCAGCCCAGCTGTCGCAGATGACCCAACTGGCCGATATGGTTTCCAAGTACGTCATCCGTCGAGTGTTTTGTGGTTGGAGGGGGTTTTCGACGCATAGTGGGTAGATTTGGCCTTCGCTTTGGGTTGTTTCTGTAGATGTTAGTATGGGACGAGGGGCTTGTAGAGGTCGTACGTTGCTCAAGGTCTTGCCCTGGTATTGTTAGCATGATACGGTAGACGGTAGAGTAGCAAACCTTTGTCATTCTTAATAGTGTCACTGGAATCCATCTTGTCAGTAGTATAGTAGAAAGACACTTAACAGCCTTGCATGATATCTAGCTTAATATAATACCACCCCTCTGTTAACCAGAATATACTTCAAGATATCCAGAGCGATAGATACGTGCGGGGAAGTCAACATTACCCAAAACGGTTATAAAAGAGAGAAACTCAAAGACGAGTCATCTGCAAGGGCGAATCAGAAATGCCTTCCAGAGTTTATATCGACCCATGGTAAGCCTGATATGACAGCATTATCTAGATAGACATGGCTATGACTGGATATGTGGAAGTTCGGGATCATCCTGCCATTCCATTTGATGTCATACTTGCTCATGAGAACTCTTATCGTATATTGTATCTGATTTTACTTGCTATTATTCCATATTATTGGGTCTGAAGTATGATGTGTGATTCACAAAGGACACTATCCTATAAAGTATCTACAGATTTGAACGAATAGAACCCTTCGGCCTCAAATCTTCCTTAACAGCCATAGCAGCCCTCGTCCCCTCTTCAATAGCTCCGTCAATAAAGCTACGCCATCCCACAGCCCAATCCGAATTCGCAAAGTACACATTCCCATGCGCGGATCTCAACGTCTCCAACGAACTCGACAAAAGGCCCGGAGACGAGAAGAACCACGCCCCCTTGGCAAACTCATCTTTGCACCAGTTATGAAAGACCAGTCTCTTGATATCCATATTTCCTGGAGCTAGATTTTCAACAGCCTTCTTGGTCTTGTTGACGTCTTCTTCCGGCTGGATGTGGTTGAAGTAGCCGCCGAAGCAGACGATGTGCGTGTTTCCTGCTGGCGTGGTGCCGTCGCCGATGGCGTAGACTAGTTTGTTGAAGGGGTAGGAGATGCCAGTCCAGGAGCGCATGTCTTTGCTGGAGACTTCGGCGTGGACTTTGACGCATTGGTTGATGTGGCCGGTGTTCATTGCTGCGGTGCGTTGGGCGTCGAGGGGTGGGTTGAATGTGATAGTATTCAAGACATTCAATGGGATGGTGGAGATGAGTCTGGCGGCGGTATATTCGCGTCCATCGCGAGTTGTCAGAGTCACTTTACCTGCCTGATCGTTGATGGCTTTGACAGGGCTGTTGAAAGCGTAGGACAGATTGCCAGTAGACATGGCTTCTTTGAAGAATCGAATAGCAAAGCTGGACTGTCCACCCTTGAATTTGTACGTGATCAACGCATCCAGACAGCCTTGATAGGTATATCCACACAAAGCCCACCAATGCAGGAATTCAAGAAAACTGGTCGTTTCCAGCGTCCCGCAGCTGCAGAGGAGCGTGAAGCTTTCCAACACTGCCCGTTCATTCGGAGTCAACGAAGCGGAAATAGCATTCAGTCGATCCTGAACAGACATCTTGTCGTATTGATGCGCTTCAGCAACGTGGAATGTGTCATGGGCATATGGCATGATATTCCTGCCCTTTGCCCCGTCCACGTTGACAAATTTGTCCAACGCACCGGCAAGAAGGGCGTCCTATATCGTCAGCTATCTATAGTAATGAATCCAGTTGAGTACACTCACCTCCTCATCATGGCTCATCGTCCCCTCCCCATGGCCCGTCCGTAGCTGGAAATGGTTCACTCCCCTGGAGAAATCAAACGACGACTCCAACTCATTCCGCATCTGGTATCGGGAGATTTCTCGCCACACATGAGGCTGGCCCCAGTGGACCCAGGTGCCGCCCATTTCGAATGGATAGCCACCAATGTTGGACGACCATGAACGGCCGCCGATGCGGTCGCGGGCTTCAATGAGAAGGACGCGAAGGCCTGTACTGTTAGTACCGAGACGTAGTAGAGGATGGTTGAAATACCTGCGAGTGCTGCATCACGAGAGGCAGTCAGACCGGCGTATCCTCCGCCAACGACAATAACATCCCATGGCTGTTCAGACGAGGTGATGTTTGTAGGTGGTGAGATGACACCGATAGAGGGGACGCCTTGGGCAAGGCCGGTTTCTGCTGTCCAGTGGAAGCCGTCGCGAGAGGTCATTTTGACTTAGTACGATAGTACGATGGTGAGAGAAGAGGAGGATGAGTGCCTCATTCTTATAGCAGGGGAGAAGTAGTCCGGATTTCATTATTACCCAAAAGAGGTATTAATGAGAGATTCATGGAGACTGGATGAAAATAATGTTGGAAGATGAAGATGTGGGGAGTGATGTATGATCTCGAAATTACCCGATTAGGTTATTAATGCGAGAAACCTACGCTTATTTCGGTTGACCAATCATCGTCCTCGTCTGCCACTGATAACAGGTATTTCATACAGCTAGGAGCATTTTGTGTTAGAATTTAATGACAGTCTGGGATATCTAATGCGGGGATGTTGTTATGATAGACAGTCTTGCGTGTAGTGTAACCTGTCAACCACGTCATATGTAATCTTCATCTTTTCTATTCTATCGATCTATCAATACTAGTATTCTATATCTAATCTATTTTCCAAACTCAGGACTGAATGGATAGTCTAGATATCCCGCCACCTGCTTGGGCGTGTAAAACGACGACCGATCATACTTGGTCAAAGGCAGCCCCTTCTGAATCCTAAACGGCAAGTCAGGATTGGCGATAAAGTGGCGTCCAAAGACCACCGCCACTTCATTCTTCTGATATTCTTCATCAACAGCCCGGTGCGCAGTCTCTGGCGAGAATCCACCAGCAACAAAGACCGGCGATGTGTTGCCCCAGATATCCAATGCGAATTCAATGCCTTCAGTCTTTTCGACATCGACGATATTGTGAACTCTCGACTCAATGACGTGCAGATAAGCAAGTTTCAGCTTCCGCAGTTCATCCACCAAGTAGGAGAACTGAGGCCTTGGCTCGGCCATTCTCATGGCCTGGAACTCGCTGAATGGGCTGATTCTGTATCCCACTCGATCGGATCCGATGGCATTGACAATGGCCTTGGTGACTTCGACTCCAAAGCGAGCACGGTTCTCAATGCTGCCTCCCCAGCGATCTGTGCGCTTGTTGCAGTTGTCCTGCGTGAACTGGTCGACCAGATACCCATTGGCACCGTGGACTTCCACTCCATCGAATCCAGCCTTGATGGCATTCTGGGCGGCAGTGGCAAAGTCGGCAATGGTCGATTGAATCTCCTCCTCGCTCAACTCTTTCGGAACAGTGCTGCCCTCTGCCATGGGGACTGCGCTGGACGATACAACTGGATAGCCACCCTCTCTCTCCAAAGTGCCCGGATCAGCAGCACGGCCGAGTGCGACGAGTTGACAAAAAATGCCACATCCCTTTTCGTGGACGGCACCGGTGATCTTCTTCCACCCGTTGATCTGGTCCTCTGTCCACAGACCGGGTCCATTGGGGAGGCCGCCATGAGCAGGCGAAATGAGCGTTGCCTCGGCGATGATGAATGTGCCTGGGACAGAGGCTCGCTGTGTATAATCTACTTCATAAGTAAATGATATCGTCAGATCGCGTAGATAACATACAGTCAACCGACATGGAGGGCGGCACATGATCATCGCCCGCTCGCAGTCTCGTCAATGGAGCCATGACGATGCGATGCTGCAGCTGGACATTGCCAACGCGGAGGGGCTGAAAGAGCTTTGACATGATGCAATTGTTTAATCTGATAGTCAAGTATAGATGTTAAGACAGTTTATATATGGAGGATTAAGAATAAAGTGAATTAATAATTCAGTCTGGACGTGGTGGGGTTGGAGTTTCTCCAACGACGGAGACATTTTCGGTTCCCCAATTTTCTCTCCACACAATCTTTTCGGATCGGCTATATGATTTCGGATAGCCGAAATGATAACACTTTAATAATTCAATTGAATAGGCAAATCACCAATGCGCTGATAATGAGTACCGTAGTCAGTCTGATAGATCTGTCTGATATTATCGATATCACTGTCCTATCCTGTGACATATCTTGACGAACACTCTCTGAGTTGCCAGAAGGAGCAAGAAAAGAACCCTTCAAGAGTGATAGAAAAGATGATTAACCAGAGAATCAAGCATGAATCAAGTGGAGATATCTTATTGCAACTCATCTCACATCATTTGCTGGTAAGAATTAACGTACACCGATGGATATTATTGGCTTGATCCTTGCATGTAAACTTGGCTTTATGCGTCAAAGTCAGCATATACAGAATAGCAAGGATTGATCGTTAAATATCCAAGGATCTTAATATCTTCAAGCATCGGTAAATCGCACCTGAACAATGCCGATATTAGTTCTGCATGCACGGTAAATCCTGTCATTGCAAAGAAGTTAATATATCACACCATACACAAGACCACCTATAATCGAATAAAATCCATAATATAAATCTACAAAGTTCAGATAGAACTATTTGAATCCCAATAATGGGACATATTAAGTTATCGAGGGGTTGTCGTGCTGCGACATAGCCCTGATTGGGTCCTCGCCATCAATTCTCACGATGGTGTGATTTATCGCAACACCATTTTGTCGATCATCGAGTTGCACCTTCTATCTTAAATTGCCATCGTGCTGGCATTCGTCTTTTATTTGAAACTAATTAATTCTTGTACAAGTCATATATTGTACAGTGATCAAGATGGCTTCGATCAAGAACGAACATACCATCGACGGAAGCAACCATTCCGCCCAGTTTGGCGATATCGAGAAGCAAACTGTTCCTCAGATTCGCACTCATGAAGCGCCAAAGTCCCTTGGTGCTGGGGTGAGTATACTGACTCTTTTGTTTGATATATACTAACTGTAACTGTAGTCCGCCCTCGCACTCGGTGCCTTTGGAACAACACTCACCACCCTCTCGCTCAGCCTGATGGAATGGCGAGGCGTCAGCACGACCAATGCGTATATCGGCAACTTCTTCTTCATCGCTGCCTTTGGTCTGGTTGTTACAGCTCAATGGGAACTTTCCGTTGGAAATGGATTTGCATACACCGTCTTTAGTGCTTTCGGTATGTACCCTATCCAACAAGTATACTACTCAAAACTAACAAACAGGCCTCTTCTACGCCGGCTACGGCGCCATCCTCACCCCCGCGTTTGGCGTCGAACAAGCCTACGGAAACGACACAGTCCAGTACAACAACGCGCTCGGCTTCTTCATGATCCTCTGGACGGTTTTCGTGTTCACCTTCCTGATCGGTTCCCTGCCGAGCAATCTAGCGTATATCGCCATCTTCTTCCTAGTCGATATGGGCTTCCTCACTGTCGCTGCAAGTTACTTTGCCATTGCAGATGGGAATGAAACTGCCGGATTGGGGTTGAAAAAGGCCGGTGGCGCGTTTTGTTTTGTGGCGGGGTTGGTGGGATGGTATGTGACGCTGCATTTGATGATGAAGGATTCGATTGTGGTGTTGCCGTTGGGTGATACGTCGCGGTTTTTTAGGAAGAGGAGTAACTGATATTGGGGGTATTTTATATTGGGGATATCTTATATTGGGGTAGTAATGATCTGGATAATAAAAGGGAAGAGGGGCATCCGGGTAGAAGATAATTATATTAATGGCATCCCCACTCTGCATGATTATAAATCAACTCAGTTGCATCATAAATATTGGAATCATCACTCACAATATTCAATATTAACATCACCATCTATCTTACTCAAAATACAGTAAAATGGCAACCATGCAAGCAATCTGTAATACCCCCTCTCTATAAAACTATATCAAACTAACAACATCAGCCATTAAAAACGGCAAAGGCCCCGCCGACGCCCTCTTCGTCGACCAGATCCCCAAACCCGTCCCTGGCGATGGCCAGGCGCTGGTGAAGATCAAAGCCTTCGGTCTGAACCGCATGGATCTTCTGCAGCGAGAGGGTCTGTATCCGCTTCCTCCGCAGGCGCCCGAGACGCTGGGCGTGGAGTTCTCGGGTACCGTTGAGGGGTTTGGATCGGACGCCAAGGGGGATTTCACTGTGGGAGATGAGGTTTTGGGACTTGCTTATGGCGGTTTGTTTTCTCTTGATGCTTTGGATGATTTGAATGATTTCTAATGGTGTAGGTGCCTATGCGGAGTATATCATTGTGTCGATCCATATGCTCGTGCATAAGCCTGCTGAGCTCTCGTGGGAAGAAGCCGCCGGTGTTCCCGAGGTAATTCCATGAACATTCTCAAAAATAAGATATACTAATCAGAAAGACATGGATAACCGCCTCGCAAGCCCTCTTCCTCATCGGCGACTTCCAGCCCGGCCAATCCGTCCTCTGGCACGCAGGCGCCTCGTCCGTCTCCATCTCCGGCATCCAACTCGCCAAAGCCCACGGCGCAAAGGCCATCTACGCCACCGCCGGATCCCAGGAAAAGATCGACTTCCTGGTCAACGAACTCGGCGTGACGGCTGCGTTCAACTACCGCACCCAGGACTGGGCTGGGGAGATCACCAAGATCACCAACGGGGAGGGCGTGAACCTCATCGTGGACTTTATCGGTGCGACTTACTTCCAGGGGAATCTGAATGCCGCGGCCCGTGATGGGCGGGTTGTGCTGCTGGGCCTCATGGGTGGTGGCAAGCTGCCTGATGGGGTGAATATCGCTCCGTTGCTGTTTAAGAGGATCCGTGTTGAGGGAAGTACCCTTCGTAGTCGGGATGTGGAGTATCAGAAGAAGCTGAGAGATACGCTGGTCGAGCATGCGCTGCCCAAGTTCAAGGATGGCTCGTTCAAGGTGTTTGTCGAGCGGGTGTTTTCGTTTAATGAGGTTGTTGAGGCGCATAAGCTGTTGGAGAGTAACACTTCCAAGGGCAAGTTGATTGTGTCGTTTGATGCATAAAGATATTCAATCTATATATATGTATATCTGAATATATTGGTGAATAACACCACATGAATCACACTATACTCAGTATCCACGGTCGGACCCCACGCATACTATTTCTTAGCCCCATCCTTGATTAGAAATGCCATCTGTCTTTTAATCAAACTGCATCTTTTCTGTCTCTGTGCATCACCATCATTTAAAATGCCCAAAAACCTCATCCTCGTCCCTGGCGCATGGCATACCGCCGCCTGCTTCGACCTCATTACCCCGCATCTCCGCAATCAAGGCTACACCGTCAACGCCCTCACATTGCCCGGTGTGGCTGCGGACAAGACCGATTCCTTCAACGACGATGTCCAGACAATCCGATCTGCCGTACTTGACATCATCGATGCAGGCGAGGATGTAGCAGTCGTGATGCACTCGTACGGTGCTGTTCCCGGCTGCGAGGCAATGAAAGACCTATCCAAGGCCTACCGCACCGCACAAGGTCTGTCTGGCGGCGTCGTTGCGCTGGTCTTTCTCTGTGCCTGGGCTGTTCCTGTAGGAGAAAGCGTCGGCAGTCTGGCCAACATGCAAGGATTCATCGATCAAGGCGAGTATCTCAAAGAAGAGGTATAACCCCATTCCTTAGTTAAACGTCATTGATTAACGACAACAGAACGGCCGTCTCCACTTCCTAAAACCAATCGACGTCTTCTACCACGAGCTGCCCATCGAGGAGGCAGAGAAGCGAGCTGCCATGTTGGGCACTCACGATGCCAGCTTGTCGTTTGCTAACCTATCCTATCCGGCGTATTGGGACATTCCTTCCTCCTATCTCGCTTGTCGCAACGATATAGCTGTCCCGTATGAAACGCAGCTAATGATGATTGACAATGCCAGATTCGAATATGTCGAGACTTGGGATTCGGGACATTCGCCGTTCTTGAGTCGGCCGGAGGAGACGGTTGATTTTATTGTGAGGGGGGTGGCCAAGTATTTCAACTAACGTTTCTATCTGTTGTATAAATGGCCAAATCTCTGGCACATTTTCTGGATTAGATAGAAGACATACCATATGATATCTCGATAACCATTTACCATAAAGGGTAACTGGTGTTGATATCCGCCAAGAGTGAACAGCCTACCCATGATGTCATCTGTGATTTATTTGGAAACATTCCTTGCTTGTCTTTCGGCATAAATATTCTATTCGCATTAAATCAACCCCCCACTAGGCTGTAATATGAGTGTTGTCCCGATCAATCAGGATTCGCCATGACTGTCCTATTTCGCCCCCAGACGTACATGCAGATCTAAACTCCAAGTGTTGGCTCTCCATACATCAAGGTAAGCTGTATAGACCACTTACCTAAAAGAGCAACTGGTATACAGCTTCAAGTATTCATGTTGATCGACATGCTTCCTCTTCACATATAAATACCTGCCCTATCCCATCGAAATAGACAATACAAACAACAGCTCAATCATCAAGTCTCCAGAACACTCTGAACAGTACATTCACCTTATCTCTCATATCCTCATCTAACATCACAGCCATGCGGTTCTTCACCCTCGCCCTTGCCATCCTCCCCATCGTGACCGGCACTCCCCTCGCCTTCAAGCGCGACGACTCGCAATACACCGACGGCGAAGGCACCTACGTCAACTCCGACAGCATCCACCACTACGCTTCCGGCGTCAAATGCTGGAACGACTGGTACGTCGTCAACCAGGACATTACCTACTCGCCATGGCAAGTCGCCTCGGGCAAGGTGTACTGCTCCGGAACCGAGCAATGCCAGGTGACCAAGATGACGGGCGACCAAACCTGCGAGACGTCGTCGATTGAGATCTCAGCCGGCATCCAGAGTGACATTTTCAATATGGGTGTTAGTGCTGGGTATGAGGTGCAGAACTGCAACCAGGCCCAGGATACCACGTTCTGTACTTGGAATGACGACCAGTGCCATGTTGTGTGGACTCAGCAGCAGCTCTTCCGCACTCAGGGATACACTCGTCGTCGCTGCAGTGACAAGGGCGACTACACGGCTTGGATGAAGGATTATGAGTGGACCGCGCCGACCAACTCGGTGAACTATGGTTGTGGCAGCAGCTGTGATGATTCGCCTTGATTTGTCTTAGTGGGTGATGCTATACCTATTCCTGTACACTATCTAGATACTTGGGCCTATCCTCACCAGCCCTCCATTTATATTTACTCCCCGGATGATCCTCTGGCAATCTCCGCGATCCAATATATACTTCCCTTGCAGTGACTCCCTCCTTTTCCACCTCAGACCGGAATATCCCCCTCTGCCTCAACTCAGGCAGTAGATACTCGATGATATCCTCAAAAGTGCCCGGATTGGTAATATGCGCCAGATTAAACCCATCCACACCAGAAACCTCAACCCACCGTTCCAACTCATCGGCAGCTGTAGTCGGACTGCCCACGATCTTTGCTCCGAGACCGCCCACGCTGAGGAACTCGACGATTCGCCTCTTCGTCCATCGTAGGTTTTCCGTTCCCGGGACTGTCGCAGACCATCGTCGCACGATCGACTGAACACGCGGAGACTCGCTGAATCGAAAGTCCTCATCGTCAGAATGGCTGGATAGATCAACGCCTGTCCAGCCGCCGAATAATGCCAATGCCCCTTCTTCATCGGCGTAGCTGAGATATTCCTCTCGTTTCGCCTTTGCCTCTTCATCAGTGGCAGCAACAATCACATTAATCCCCACGATGATCTTGATATGATTCGGATCTCGTCCTTCTCCCTCAGCCACCCTGCGAATATTATCCACCGTCGCCCGTACAATCTCCGGCGTCTGCCCGCCAACAAATATCGCCTCCCCATGTTTCCCCCAAACCCATTCCCAGCCTCAGAAACACCAGCCTGGAATAGAAACGGCGTACGCTGTGGCGATGGTTCACAAAAGTGCGGTCCTGGCACCTCAAAGTATTTCCCCTTGTGGTTGATCTCCCGCACACCGTCGCTGGCGATATACACTCCAGCTTCTCTATCCTCGACAACCGCATCGTCACGGAAGCTCCCCTCCCAGAGTTTATACAGCACCTCCATATACTCATGCGCAATAGCATATCGCTCATCATGCGGAATCTGCTCCTTCAACCCATGATTCCTCGCCGCGCTATCCAGATACGACGTGACGATATTCCACGCCAGTCTCCCCTCGGCAAGATGATCCACCGTCGATAGTCTCCTCGCAAGCGCATACGGCTTTTCATACGTCACACTCGCCGTAACGCCGAACACCAAATTCTTCGTAACGGCCGCCATGGCGGGCACGAGGTATAGCGGATCGTTGACGGGGAATTGTGCACCGGATGCTAATGCGGGCACGACATTCGCTGGTCCTTTGTACACATCGTAAGGACCGAGTGTGTCGGCGATGAACATGGCGTGGAAGTTGGCTTTGTCGAGGAGTTGGGCGAGATCGGTCCAGAAGGAGAGTTTTTTGTATTGGGATGTTCTGTTGCGGGGGTGGCGCCAGAGGCCGGGGGATAGATGGCCTGGTGTGTTCATCACGAAGGCGTTGAGGATGATTTGTTTCTTTTGTTCGGTCATGATGGAGTTGTGGGTTGACAAAGTGTTGCCAGCGGGGAAGTAGAAAGCATTGATGAAGGAGACTAGAGAGGTATATATGTATGCGAGAATTGATAATACCATTTTAAGCCAGTGTGTTGTGATTGATGGTAAAGTGGTGCTATACAGGGAATATGGAATTTCACCATAGCATGGCTGTTGCACGCAATATCGATCAGCATTCTATCATGCTAAATGACCCACTATAGAAACATGTCAGATTGACATAGTCGCATATGTATAATCTAATATTTACAAGATGCTTCCAGATAGGCCTGCGAAACATCCAGATATTTTTCTATTTCGGGGGTATCGTATGTAAATATATATACCTCGAATATCGGCACCGTCACATTGTAAATACAAAAGTATACATGTGAAAATATTATGAATGAATGGAGTATGTACTTTGTCAAGGCTGGATGTTGAATAGTCTGCTAAAGTTAACAGCAAGCCCGTAAGCTTCATTATCAGCAAATTTGGTGAAAATCGACAAGGCTGACAAATGGCGTCTGATCGGTGGGTCCTGTCTTGGTGTCGATCACAGCCCATGTTCCAGATACCATGTCAAGTAATGATATTCGACAGCCCGCGAGGCTGAGCAACTTGACTTTCTCATAAGAGGCATCCATGTCGTGTGAAATGAAAGCATCAGTCTCTGCAAATGGCCAAGGTTCACCTGCCATTTAAATATGCACAACCCATCTTCCTCCACCCCATCTATTATACCCCTTCTCAACACCGATGGACCAGCAAGCTCAGACTCACCGACACCAACTAAGCAGCGACCATGGCAACGGCTATTCAAGAACACCAAGTATCATCAACTCGGAGCCCGGGAAAATGGCATCGAGATGGATAATGGGCTGGTCGAGACCCAGTCAACGAGCTCGCACGAGTCAACTACGAATGAAGAACCCAAATATAAATGGACCAAAAGAGTCCGCATTGCCTCTGGAGCGGCCATTGCCGTCCTCATAATCAATATTAGTCTCACGGTGATCGCGTCGGGAATAGCATATTCCAAGTTTGACGGCCAGCAATTTGGCTTTGCCGTCATATACCGCGGATCATGCAAGCTGTCCAACAACTGGACGACCGGTTTACATTTATTAATTAACATCCTCAGCACAATCGCCCTGGCAGCAAGTAACCATTGTATGCAATGTCTGAGCGCGCCTTCGCGCGAGGAAATCGATCGGGCACATGGGCAACATATCTGGCTTCACGTCGGCACAGCAAGTGTACAAAATTTGTGGTTTATTCCTGCCAGACGGAGGTATCTATGGTTCGTCTTATTTCTCACCTCGTTGCCCTTTCATAACTTGTCAGTATCTCGCTTTGTTCGTGGCGGGATTGTGCTGATTATGGAGCAGATACAACTCGGCTGTGTTCTCATCGGACAATCTCAATTCCTTTGAATTTGGTCTTGCGACTGCCGATTCTGACTTGACGAATATGTCAGTCGACAACGAGAGCTGCTTTGAGCAGGCCATTGGACAGGGTATGTCTGATTCCACACACGGCGGCTTTGAATATCTGGACAAGGAAACATGCACTCGAAGAATTCAAAATGCGATGCATGAGACCAGGGCAGACTGTGCCGCTTGTGCTCGCAGCCAAGGCATGATCATCGTCTTGTCGGACGACATTGCAGGGATAAATCGTTCAGTCATATACAGGCTACAAACCGTCGATACAGATGGCGATGGGGCTGTGGACAGCCAGCCTCTACCATGGGAAATACCCATATGGGGAGTTGACATCCCGGTACCAAACGGCACGGTGACGGTGGCTCCTTATGATTATGATGTCCTATATACGCCATTAGCCGGTAGTGATGCCGAATTGCATAATGATATGGAAACACTGGCAGATTATCTCGGTTATGTTACTTCACCCAGAGAGGCTGCGGAAGGAAAAGATTTCCAGGCGTTCCTCGACAATTCGACAAACTGGCAAAATGCAACATGGGCTTCCAGTGTCTCCTTACGAAATGAGTCCGTATGCACTGGTCACAATGGTATAACGACCCGCAAGTGGAATCCATATAATCTTGCCGGTTGTCTCAGCCAGAAAGTCCCAGACAAGTGTGAATTGTTATTTTCTCTCCCATTTTGCCTTGCTGTCATTGCGTGCAATGGTATCAAAGTCATTTGTATGTTACTGGCTGTCAGCGACGACAGGTCGGATGTTATTTTGACGGTTGGCGATGCAATCGCCTCTTTTCTGACCCACCCTGATCCCACAACCAAAGGTCGATGCCTGATGTCGATTTCGAGCGTGAGACAAGGACCTCAACTCTGGAAAGAAGAGCGATGGTTACCTTGGAAGTCATCCAGAGCATCCTCGGCGATTGCAAATCAATCAGCTAAAGGATATGCGGATAAGCTGCCCGAAAAGAAGATCAGATGGCATCGTGCTGCTGGGGCTTCTCAATGGGGCGTGACAATTACCCTGTATGTCAACCCCCCTGAGAATATTACAACAGAACGTTAACCGTTGACAGACTTCTGCTTTGCTTGGGCACTTCGGGAATTCTTTATTGGGTGATCTTCGAAGAATCTGTATATCAGGAATGGTGGATGCCCAGTCTCTGGCATCGTAATATAGACTCGATACCAGCATTGGTTCGACGTTATGGCAGCCCATTGCCGGTACTTCTCTTCGCAAACACTCCGCAACTACTCATGTCGACGCTCTACTTCCTCTACAACAACCTGCTGACGCACATGCTTTTGGTAGCCGAATACGCTGACTATGCGTGCAACCGCAAGAGCCTCCGCGTCTCTTTCCCCAAAGGCAGTCAAAGATCTACATACTATCTTACTATCCCGTATAGATACAGTGTGCCACTTCTAATCGGATCAGCACTGGCCCACTGGCTTCTATCTCAAAGCATATACTACAGCCGTGTACTGCATTATGACAAATTCGGAAACCCTTCAGCAACCCCAGTGACTGACGGCTCTTATTTCAAGGGTCTGCCTGTGCTTTTTTTCATTGGTTTTCTCATCATCATGCTTGTTTTTGCAGTCATTTTGGGATTCAGACAGCTCAAGGGGAACCTGCCCCTAGCTGGCAATTGCAGTGCTGCAATTAGTGCAGCTTGCCATCCACCGGAGGAGGATCTGGATGCAGCCCTGAAAAAGGTTATGTGGGGTGAGGTTGGCATGAGTTCAGGCGGAACCAACGGTGTTGAAAGACAGTATCAAGACGGGAACCCAGGTCAAGAGCCGACAAAGGATACAGGGAGCATGGCGTGGCCAAATACTGTGTCTGAACCAGAGTATCATCATTGCAGTTTTACCTCATACGAGGTAGTGACACCATGTCCTACTCGACTGTATAGCTAGTTCGAGTGGTAGAAGTATCAAATGTCAATTGAAAAAGCTCGAACGCTAGTACTTCTTGGATTGACCATCTAATCAATCAACCAATCTAGTGGTCCGATTAAGGTTACCCCAGATCTCAAAGTTTATTCTCGCATGTTGATGTTTTCCTGCCACTTTTCTTTCCAAAATACGTATTGATGCCGGTATAATCTAGAAAGAATTCGCCTTTATCGAAGTGGCCCTAGGATTATAACCCTACCTCCCTCCTGATTATAGACATGAAAAGGGATGTCCAGTTTAACTTCATAGAGATACGCTTCCTATGCTCCGTGAGTTGGGTATCGTCACTTTCATTGGGGTGGACCTTCAGCAGTTGAGAGCTTCATGTTAATATATATAGATATAGACTGAAATTATGTACTTCATTCATACACGTTTTCATCTCATTGTTCTTTCCTTTCTGAATGAAGTAATGTAGCCATTTATGCTTAAATATGCTTATTTTATGTTCATCTTATGAAGTGAGATTGAATAATACCGGCTAAAGCACCAATCAATCCAGGAACACCAAGGCGCAGTGAGTGGGGGCCGGAATCCAATTGGTGTGTCTGCCAAGCGCCAGGATGCTAGATCGGCCTATCAAAATGCAGTAGACCCAGATTTTCCATATTGGGAATATTAGGAATATTATGCAGGGTTCTGTATTCCCACAGCAGGTAGGCGATATATTTACCTTGGGGGTAGACAGTAGGCACAATATTACGAATCGCAGAATAAAGTCTAATGATGGTTTGCCTTGCTAAGCCATAGAGCTATATATAATTACACTTTGCTAGTCAACCAATCAGAGCATCACAACATGCTTTCCTGGTCCAGCTTACTCTGCCCTGATTGGGGGCCATTGCGGCTGTGTCTCCCCTTCCTGCCTAGTGCTTCATGCAGTCAGTCCTTGGCATTTACAATCAGCCAATCAGGCCCTGCCAGTCTGTTTGATGCCAGTGCTACCTGACAATAAGGCTGCCAGCGCGGATAATGCCGAACCTCCGTCTTGTTTTCCTCTTATTCTCCCCTTTTCCCCATGCTGATTTCTCATTTTCTCTCCCATTGTCCTGCAACAATGCCGTTTTCTCTATACCTGCTGCTGCTGCTGTCGGCAGTATGTGGCAGCATGGCAGCTTCTCCACAGGTCATGGAGTGGTCGTCCAAGACATTCGGCCCAGACGGTCCTTGGCATGCTGTCAAGTTGACGATCGGAAGTGATAAGCAGAATATCGCCGTCTATCCCGGTTCGCGATTCACGAACACCATCCTCGCCAAGTCGATCTGCGATAACACGACGACATCCACCACTTGCTATGCGAATAGTGCCGGTTTATATAATCCCACAACATCGGCATCGTTGAAGAATGCGACGGATATGCTGCCCTGGGAGGGGTACTGGTGGAATACGCCGACGGGCCAGATGTGGAGGAATGTCGCTGGCGAGAACTATACCCTGTCCACTGGGCGCGTGCTCACGAATATCGGCACGACGGTGGTCTACGATGCATTCCAGACGTATCCCAATGGCAAGAACTATCCCATCTCAGTCGGCTCCATGTCACTGGGACGACCGAGCAATTACCAGGTAAAAGGAAACGGCACTCTGTGGTATATCAACGGCCATTTGCAGAAACTGGACATTATCCCGTCCTACTCGTATGGATTGCATATTGGATCGACGGAGGAGCCGAACATTCCACCCTCTTTATATCTAGGAGGTTTCGACAAGAATCGCGTGTTGGGCGAAGTCAGCAGCCAGCAATACGTGCCCGCTGGAAGCAAATACCCCGAGGGATCACTCGTTATTCGACTCATTGATATCGGCATCGGAGTTGCATCAGGAGGGTCGCCATTCTCATTCACTAGCAAAAATGGTCTCTGGGCACAGAATAACTCGGATGCAACAGACATCTACGTCCATTCGGAACGGCCATATATGTACCTCCCCAAAGCCACCTGCGATGCCCTCACCCAAGACCTCCCCGTCACCTTCAACAGCAGCCTAGGTCTATATTTCTGGAACACTTCAGACCCGCAATACAAACGCATCGTTGCATCCCCCGCATACCTCTCCTTCACCTTTGAGAAAAACGCCAACAACCAGCAAAACATGACCATCAAAGTCCCCTACTCGCTCATGAACCTCACCCTTGAAGAACCCCTCGTCGACAAACCAACCCAATACTTCCCCTGCTACCCAGACGAAGATACCCGACTCTTAGGGCGAGCTTTCCTGCAAGCCGCCTTTCTCGGCGTGAACTGGGGCACAGGCACAGGGGACTGGTTCCTCGCGCAGGCACCGGGCCCAGATGTCCTCACGAACCCGTCCGTCACGAGCATCGAAGATAACGATACCGCCATCACCGGATCGGGAAGTTCCTGGGAGCAAACGTGGGCTAGTTACTGGACGCCTATCGGGACGAGCGAGTCCAGTACAAGCACAAGCAGTGGCCTTTCAACCGGTGCAAAGGCCGGTATTGGTGTTGGATGTGCCATCGCGGGTATCATTTTCATCGCGCTCGCGTGGGCATTCATCGTCTGGAGAAAACGTGCAGCAGCAAAGAATAACCTACCAGCCGAATACGCACCTGCTCCAACCCAAGATGCACCAAGTATGCACGCGAAGAATCCAGTAGAAATGGAGTCAATGCCTCCGGTGGCAGAAGCGCCGACGGGGGCTGCTCTTGTGGAGGCACCTGGAGATCGGAGCAAACCCCAGGAGCGGTATGAGTTGGATTGATTCAGATTCTATGCACTATACTATCTGTATAATACTATTTATAATGATAATGAATCTCATCTACAGATGTAATCACTGCCCCAATGCTCTGCTCGGGTAGCCTCTTGTCGAATGCGGAAAGCATCACTCGGATGTCTCGAGTTGCCGATAGGATAACCTCCTACTTTACCCTCTGCTTCCATCTGAAGATAGCCAGGAGCACAGCTCAATATACTAGCCCAAACTGGAGGTCATATTCCGCATCATCCTCATCTTTTCAAGAAGTCCATTCTGACTAGATCACTGTCGGGATAATATTACCTTTTTACAGTAAAATAGACCCACTCCCATAAACGAATGCCATCCCTTAACCTCATTCATGTCTCCTCAGAGAAGTCCCCATCTTGGTGGGCTCGAATCGAAGATGGAATACTACCCGCCAGTGTCTAATGAAATTATGGGGAGGGGAGGGGATTCTTTGGGATGTGCTGGTTCGAGCACGCTGTCATCAACGATATTCATTTTATATGAGGTGTTGACAGCAGATGAGGGGTTTTGTGATGGATCAATGTCACGATTCGATCGGCATGTGGGTCTGGACATTGTCGGAAAGCTTGTCTGGTTGGCAGTCCCTTTTATGACTGGATAAAGTACTTCATATTTTTAAATTAAATTCAAATTGACGATTTATTATCTGTGGTTTTAATGTTCGGTATAACACGTTGTCGGAGAATAAGTGCCGTGCCTGGATATATATTCCACGCCATCAACATACCAACATATAATTATCCACATCCAATTATAATCCATTGCAATTGCTGCTATCATATAAATTGTATTATCTTGTTCTTCAACATTTCCCTCAATCCCAACATGAAGAACCCACGGAGACATCAAACATCAGGGTCAATGGCAAATGTCGCATTCTGTCTTGTTTGCTTAGACATTGGTTGTAAGCGAAGTGGGCAAATGTCTTTGTTCGGCCCGGGTTGACATCCCGACTGGCCATTGATAGCCGACAGCCCGAGCAGCAAAACTCCACCCACAAAGCCAAGTTTTTCAGCGCCAGTCGTTCAAGGGACGATCGCAGAATCGGCTGGTCTGGCCTGCCATTGCGTCAATGGCACCGTCGAAAGGTTTAAGGGGTTTCGTGCGTTTTAAGATGAGTTTTTCTCTTTTTCTCTCTGTTTTGTTCTCTCTTCTGCCGCTGCCACTGCACTGCCAGTTGAGGTAAACACGCTGCAAAATGGATCAAGATGCTCCCGGAAGGGCGCGGACCAGGGTAAGTCCTGTCCAGATATTCAATTACCACATCGTACTAATGCAGGCAGTCCGACGCCTCCAGGATGAGAGACGAGGCCGCGTCGCCGACATCGCCAACCCGAAGCAACCGCGGAGCAAACGGCGATTGGGACTCCATCTCACCCACACGACGAACATCCGCCGTCGATGACGCTGCTCCAGGCGTCCGCCGGCGGAGCTCAGCAGCCTCCAGGCGGAGCGGCGCAAGCGGAGTGCCCAGTCTCGCGCCCAGGACGACACTGGCGGGGCGGACGCAGGGCAAATTCACGCTGGCTGGACCAGATGAGACGCCGCAGGCGCGCCTTGCGCATGAGCCATTCGTGCAGCCGGGTTATGGCGATCTCAACCCGGCGTATGAGCAGGCGGCGAATGTCAAGCCTGTATGGAGTTTGGCCAAGCCCCTCCCCCGTGTGGTGAGGCCGGGAATGGTGCCGACTAAAGATGAGTTGTTGGAGAATCGTGCCAATGCGCAGATGCCGGCGGAGAATTCACAGAAGCTGGGGCTGGATGTTGATCCGAATGACCTCGAGCAAGGTAGGATTGACAAGACGGCGGATCCGCGGAAGATGGCGGCGCAGGCAGAGGATGCCCGCCTGCAGCGAGAGAACAACTTTATGAACAAGATCCTCACCGGCGAGGTGACGTCTACTGTACCGGGATCGCGTGTGTCTCGCAGTTCGTCGAACCGTAGAAGACGCCCATCAGCATGGGATGTGCCTCCAGATCAGCTGTCGACAGTCGATGAGACAGAACCTCAAGACGAAGGCAAGAATGAAGTCTTCGATGATCCCCTCCCACCAGTTCCTGAAGAGCCAGAAAAGCAAGATCTCCCTTTTGATGCTGATCTTATCGACATCACCAAACCCACCGTCCCCGACGACCTGCACCCCCTCGTCCAAGACCTCGTCGAGGATGAAGTCCACAACAACCACACCACCTGGTCCGTCATCCGCACGCACCATCGTGAAGCCCTCGCCGAAGCCCTCGGCGTCTTCGTCCAACTCACCATCGGCTTCGCCTCCGACCTCTCCGTCACTGTCGCCAACGCCGGCAACCCCAACACCACCGACTGGGCCTGGGGCTTCGCCACCATGATGGGCATCTACGTCTCCGGTGGTGTCTCCGGTGCCCATCTCAACCCAACCATCACCGCCATGCTGTGGTTCTTCCGTGGCTTCCCCAAACGCAAAATGCCCGAGTACTTCCTCGCCCAATACCTCGGTGCATTCTGTGCCGCTCTCGTCGCATACGGCGTCTACTACCACTCCATCCAGAACTACCTCCTCACAAACACCGACACAGGTATCATCACCAGCTTCGTCACCAACCAGCGCGAATCTTGGATCGGGCCTGCAACAGCCTTCTTCAACGAATTCATCGGCTCCGTCTTGTTGGGCATCACCATCCTCGCGCTGGGCGACGACCAAAACGCACCCCCAGGCGCAGGCATGAACTCCTTGATCATCGGCCTTGTCATCACCTGTCTCAGCATGGCGTTCGCCTACCAAACCGGTGCGGCCTTCAACCCCAGCCGCGACTTTGGGCCCCGTCTCGCTCTTCTTGCGCTGGGATATGGAGGGGAGTTATTCCGCAATCCGTACTGGTTTTATGGGCCGTGGGCGGGGTCGGTGAGTGGTGCGTTTGTGGGAGCGTTCTTGTATGACTTTTTCATCTTTACAGGTGGTGAGTCGCCGGTGAATTATCCGTTGGAAAGGACGCAGAGGGCGATGAGGAAGAGTCGCATGAAATGGGGGCGCAGATTGCGGTTGAGTAGAAAGGGACGTCCGAATAAGGTCATTCGATAGACCGAATACTGAGATCAGCATACATAGATAGTCTAGATTCATCAGCTGTATAGATGAGCATAATAATACATATTGTTAATTAACAGGAAGCTCTGACGGCGGCCCCGGCACCGTCCTCACGTTTCTGGCAGTATTTTCCACCTCAACCGGAACAGCACCAGCATGCATTTCCAGATGGTTCGCCGGTGTTTCCATCTCACTCGGTCCGGTGTCCTTCTCCTCTTCCTCTTGCGGGACTTGCTCGTGTTGTTGTTTCTGTCCTCTCCGTCGGAGTATAAACCAGACAATACCCGCGATGACGAGTATACCAGCCACGCCAACACCGACACCGATCCCTGCCTTGGCACCGGTTGATAAGCCCGACGACTCCGACTCCTCCCAGGGCGTGTAGAATAGCGGACGCGATAGTTTCAGGGTATCGTTTTTCGACGAGTTGGGCTGTGTGTTGCATGCCGTTTCGAGGTTTAACAAGACTGCGCTGTCAGTCTCAACTTATATGATGCAGACGGTAGACTCACAATTAGAAAGAGTAACAGACCCCGGTACACTCCCCAGACACGACGCACAAGACCCGACATTCTTCCCAAACGCACTACTATTCCACCTGCAGTAGTCATACTGTCCTACTGCATTGTTTGTATTCACATTCCAAGCATGTTCGAGGACGTCTTGTATACCCGAGCAGTTCGACTGGCATTGCGGCCATGCGGAGGTTTGTACGGAGTGCTCGAACAGACAGTACTGGACGGTCCATTGTTGGTTGACTGGTACTGTTAGCATATGATTCAAGCCATATATCCTGTGGATGCGTACATAGAAAGTAATAGAGATCGTTGTCTGTAGGCGATTTGTATGTTGTGCTGTTACTCTCACACTCGAGACACGCCTTCATTATCCGCCCTGTCTTGGTGCTGTTGTATTGCTCGTCCACGCAAATGAGATCCCCAGGACCAGTATTCCCGCCTCCATTGCAAACTGATCGACACGGTTCCTGTTGCGTATTTGCTATTCCTCGTATCGGTGTCCATAGTGTAGAAAGAAGAAAAAGTACCCGCAACATGGTGAACTCGACACCGTGCCAAGTATCACAGGAAGTGATAAAACGAACAAAATCTGCAGAAAAACAGCGGGAATATTAATACTTTTCACTGCTACGTAGGTTTCATCAAGAACAGACCCTTCACCCGTTCACTCCCAAATGACGGCACTAGCTGGATCCTGTTGGCTGTGACCAACCAATGAAAGCCTGTAGCACAGATGAGATCGTCAGGCCGGACATTCGCAGCCCCAAATATGCCGAATTTAGCTTCCTACAACACGTTGGGGTATTCTTATTCGATGAGATATGCCGTGTCGTGGCTGTGACGGTTGTCGATCGCTGCGAATACGATGTGGGGTATAAACCCTTATAAAGTCTACGTCCGCTACTGATAAACATTGATAAGGTTGGTGAGTTCTAATAATACAATCTTCCTTTTCTTAGTCGACTGACGTTGCCTTTGCCGAATATTATCTTTGCCTGTATACCATCGTCCTCGACATACCCAAGTCGAATACGCTCATTGGAAAACCCTTTAGCTCGGTCGTCTGCATCTAATGGAGCTTGTTGCAACGGCATATCCTTGTTGCTGTACGTCAAGCCCCTGACAGGATCGAATACATTCGGGGCCATCGTGGCAAATCGCAGAGACCTACAATCGTTATTCCAAAGGGAAGAACCGTTGATACCACGAGAAGAATAACCCAGGCATGATCTGGCCGATAAACCTCAGTATGGCGCGTCACTGTCGCATTGGTGAACGCTGCGAAAAGCGGTGTATTCTACTCAATTTTAAGTCCATCGCTGATGGGCTCGGTGGCTAAAGTCATAGAATTATTGGAAAAGGACAGTGAGACCATCTGCTGGGATGTGATCCCGGCCTTGCGAAGACAGGTTGGATGAAAGATTGCTGGCAAAGCCAGTCGGGCACATAAAGACCTGCAGCACCTTATTCATCATAACGGATACTCCTCCGGTTGAGAAGCATTTTGAGGTATATAAACCAGCCATCTGAATCCAAAACGGAAGAAGTTGTATCTGGCGGTCGTGGAATTTGGACATTGGCATCAAATTTAGAGGACCAGTAAGCCAGTCCACTTTTGAGCTCTATATCGGCCGATATCCTTCAATGAGCGAGGGAGAAGTGCCACAAAGACGATGGGATATAAAGTGGGTTACTATACCCTGGTAGCCATAATCATATCTTTGGACTGAGCTGCATACCAGTTTCATGACTTCTACTCAATGCCCAATGTTGCTTCTGTGGGCTTATTTTTCAACCAAACTGCCAGACCAAGTAGAGCTTATCTGGGATCATAGTTGCAGCCATGGCAGCTACTATCATGGTATTAAATGCACATGAGGATACCTACTATACAGTCTCGTCATACAAGCACACAGGATAAGGGGAAACTGCTGCCATTTGCTGACGTTGAAAGATCGACAACAAATATCCCACACAGCCTGATGACTAGGCCATTATCGACCAATATCTTATGTATCGTTCCAAATTCATCTGACGTTTTCACTTGGGCTACCAAACCCGGCTTATGTCCGATTCGAATAATGTAAGAACTGGCAGGAAACAGTTTCCTTTCGACTATAAGGCTAAGCGGTATAAATTATGGTCTTTCCCAAGTCCCGGGACCTATACTGATATGCAGGAGTGGCATTTTCAAGTGAGGCCATACGTCAATGTAGAAACTGCACATCTGTTAAACTGCTGCCTTGACATTGGTAAAAAAAAATATATAAGTAAACTAATTATGTGGAAAGTCCATAATGCAATATACGAACTAGAGCTTTCAGTCTCCAACTATATAGTAAGACAATACTTTTACACAGCTTTATTTGCATCATCTTTATCTACGTCGAAAGTGGCTGTGCTTTTGTTTATGTTATCTTGCCTAAATCACCTGACTATGCATACAGGTCGGGCAGCCTTGCACAGCCTTGTCAACTTCAACCTTATGTCACCAACCTTTGATGATAGCAGAGAGTGCCAAATATTTTGCATATCAGGCTACTTTCCAAGTCTAATAAAACCATTCAATGATATTAAAAAGGTAAATAAGAATGCAAAAGATGGCTCAAATTTTCACTGACACGGGGTTTTGCCACCCAAGCCACTCCAGTTCAAGACTAGCTGTCACTGTTGAGATAAATCTATATCGTCTAAGATGGCAGGCCTAATAGAAATGTTCCCTCAGTATTACCAGCTGCTTCTGGACAAGGCAAGTTATCCAACCAAACTGTCTAACCAATAATAACACCTTTTACCCGTCTGAAGATCGCATCCATCCGAGCACCAATACTAGATTTGAAAGTCCCGAATGTCTCATTCGATCTGGCTGGCATTGTCTCGCTGGCCGATCTATCAGCAATTGCCTATCGAACAGCACTTACAGGCGATGCAACCCTGCTCGATGCCTTCATCCTTTGTCCGGGCCTTCATCTCCAGCAACGCGCCACAGAGGTCCATGGCAACGAGTACCCGGCCGTGGCTGCCATGACCACCGGCTATGTCTTTCGCGTCGAGAACCCGGCAACAGTGTACTATCTGCAGCAGGTCGGTCGAACAGGACAGTTGACTACTCTGTCGGTTACCAGTATTGAAGATCGCACCCGAGCCCATCGTGCTATGGCTAAGCTCTTCTCTATATCCACGGCAAACCCGATGGTCGCCATATCCTATTTCCTTGCTGTGTGTGCCACATTGGTAACGCTCGTCTTGCTCATCCTGACCGAGGATGTATGGGGATTAACGGTCATTCTCCTTTTAATGCTAAGCCGCCTCATTCATATCTTCCTCATCCGAAACCGAAACCACGAAGGCTGGAAGGGCGTCAAAGAGCCCGGGGTGAATGGAGATCTCCTCGTTCTGCTCAGTCAAGACCGCTGGGTTCGGATCCGGGGACGAGTGGATGACCTCAAAGCTGTCACTTCTGGAAATTGGCTGCGTGAAATGAGTGCAGTTGAAAATGCCTTGGCTGGATTTGCAACAATTCTCGTCTATTTCACTGCTGCTCTGGTCAGTAATGCCAAACAAACAGGTAAGATATTGTTTATGATCTTGTTGATCTCATCTGCAGGCCTGCTAGGGGTGGTGAATATGTCAACAAGAATCATGCAAATGCATGGGAATATCATCAAGTTGGATGGTCCTCGCAAGGAGTATACTCGACGTCTTGACCTGGCAAAGGAATTGGTCAAGGAGAGTGGCCGGACGGATTGGGCTCTACGACTGGGGATGATTAATACCGCTGCTGAGGTTCAAGATCTTCTACCAGGAGATGGGGGCATCGAAGCTTCTGAAGTGATCATGTAGCGCTTCCTTGAGGTATTCCAGCCTGATATATCTTGTTTGAACTGAAGTATAATGAGACAAAACCAAATACACTGGCAGACTGGTGCTGATTACATAAACGGGTTTTCTGATTTGTAGTTGGATCGAGGGTCATCAAATCAACTGATACTCGTAAGATGATATTACCGGAGATAGACTGTAAATACGACGGAGATAAGCTGGTATGCCGGAGATAACATTAACCGCGTATGTCTTGAGAGAGGGTATCTGAAGTGTATAAATTGGAATTTTTTGGCTGTAGAAATCAAATTGTGGTAGTCTCTCTTGTGCAATTCATATAATTATCTACTTATAAGGTATGTATTAAGACTAGGCAGATTTACTGCATCAGGCTCATTATAGTGGCAGTAACAGCGGCCTCAAATATCAAAATGACAACTTCAGACCACGAACTCATCCGAAACGCCATCGCATACTTCCCGATATCGATTGACAAGGGAAAGTACGAACTACTTTCCAAGGCATTTACAACCGATGCCGTCATTAAGTATCCAGAGCCGATAGGCACCCTCACCGGCATCGACGAGATAACCGAACGGACAAAGGCTTTTCTGACCGGCATGAAAACGCACCATGCTTTGACAACCCAGGCTATTGAGCTGACAAGTGAGAACACTGCGACTGCAACAACCTACTGTATGGCGGGGCACTTTGGCACTGGGGAGCATGAGGGCAAACAGTTGACAAGATGGGCTGATTTTAACGATAAGTTGGTTAGAGGGGAGTTTGATGGCGAGAGAGGATGGAGAATTGTGGAGCGTGTTGTGGATTTCCATGTTCCTCATACTGGCGACAAATCTCTTTTTGGGTGGGATTCTTAGTTTGGTTGAAGGGACTGGGAATGATAACCAGTTGGTATATCATTTAAAATGAAGAGATAGAAAGTTATCATAGACGGTGATGCTTGATAGTCATCGCAGCATGTTTTTATTGATAATGCACTACTCCAACAAACGAATAACATCACAGTGGCTCCTGATATTCCAAAACATAAAATCAAATAGCTTCTTTGAATAGTAGTCTCCTAGGAGAAATTGATCTGAAGATAATACGTGGTTTGATTGGAGTACCGTCTCCTAGCCGAGAGTACAGTACTGTTAATATTGTGTTGATAGCCTCGCCAGGTGAGGGGAACCCTGTCTAGTCTGGATAGCTGTCTTGTGAGACATGCATGAACACACAAGTAGATTAGTTTAGCTATTCTGAATGGCTGTGCATGTGCCAGCCTTGCGGTGTCCGCCACCAAGTATGCAATGAAGCTGCGGCAGCTACGCCAACAACTGAACTTTCAATGGATCGGATAAAAAGGCAGAGTAAGGCATCCAATTGAGCGTGAACAGCTCACACACCAGATCCATCTAGTTGCTTGGGAGGACATATTTTATGATTTCGAGTCAGGAGTGTATGGCAATTGGCTGTTGACTATCTCGACAGCTCATCTATGCATTCACCCCTCTTCATATCAGTGTTATAAATATCCCCATTCCTAAACTCCCAGAATCCAGATAGCTCATCGTTATCCGACTTTCCCATCTTCTGATTAATAAAATGAAGAAGAAGAAATTATTGAAAAAGGGCCATTCTTCTTCACGGCCGACTCCTATACAACCCAAGGATCCTGAGTTTGCAGAAAGAGCAGACCCTCCTATTGAAGAGTATTCACAGCCAGCAACTTCGTAAGACATTCATTCATGATCATATCTACCTGGCTACTAACCGTGATAGCCCCTACGAAAGCCAGACCATCTGCCTTCTTATCGGACAGAACCAGCGACGTTTCACAATACCGGAATGCTATTTGAAACCATACCAGTTGCTATTACCAGTAACGAGCTTTTTTCCGCCCAGCACTCTGCGTCTACCAGATGTGGATGAAGATATCGGCCATACTCTTGTTCACTACCTGTGTACTGGAAACTACGAAACAATCCATCGTGAACCCACACCCGAGATACCTCGACGTCTGACCGAGTTTCGCCGCAGTGTGCTGGTGTACACAGTCGCAAATGCATTCGGAATCCACGGTCTCAAAGATCTCGCTGAAATCTACATCAAGAAATTTGACAGGGGTATTTCTGTTATCAACATCCTGGCTACGGCAAGAGCAGTTTTTCCAAAGCTCCAAAGCGATGTCTGGTTTATAGACTATTTGAAGAATCAATTAGTCGCAGCTTATCAGGCGGATAAGGGGCTTTTTATGGCCGATGAGTTTATCGATTTGCTCGGTGTGGAAACATCTTTTGATAAGTTCCTTACGCGGAGCAGCCATATGATATGCGCTGCTAGGACTGAAGCTCTAGAAAAGGAACTGAACCCCGTCGAGGAAGACAAAGACAAAGACGATGAGGCAGCAGCCGTAAAGTGGGTGGAAATCCGTGATGTTTGTTATGATGATGATACTACAGCTAAAGACTGTGACAACAAGTCGGATCCATACTTTGATGACGAGGTTTTCATAAAGAAAGATGAACCGTCTGATGATGGGGCCGACAATAAGGGAACTGAATACTTTTACGACCAGCCCTAGGAAAGAAAATTAAATACGTCGACGACGAATGTGATAAGGAGCCCAGTCAATCTCTTGAAAAGTTTTGAAAATGTGAATCCTTTGCTAGATATGCCCTAATACTGTTTTTATCTTGTTATTCAAATGCATATTTCCATTATTATCAAGTCGCTACTGCTGGAAACTGTAACTAATTGTAACCCCGATAAAATATTACTAGCTACATCGAGGACCTGAAGTATGGCAAATGAAAATGCAAAATGACTGCGGCAGAAAGATTTAATATAAATAATAGGCAACATCGCGTTCAGCTGTCTTGTTCGTGGCTCAGCGCATCATTATTACGTGGTGCTGGTCTGGATCCCACAAGGCTGGCGGTTACGAAACACCATTTAATAGCGCCCTTGACACCCCCATTCTCTACCAGCCCCTCATCCTACCTTCCAATACAAAATGCAATCCTGCAGCTGTGGACGTTCCTTTATCGACGCCAAAGCATTAATGCAGCACCAGACAGCAAAGGGCCACAGCCACGACTGCCCCTACTGCAACAGAGTATTTGGATCTACCCAAGCACTAGAACAGCATGTCCTCGCCAAGGGGCATATCTCCTGTGGTTACTGTGGCCGTCATTTTTCATCTGATGACAGTCTTGCCGCCCATGAACGGATAGCCGATCATGCTTACTGCGGTGAATGCGACAAATTCTTCATCGATAGTCAAGCTCTGAACCAGCATATGAACTCCCCTCGACATATCGGCCAGTTTCACTGCTGCGACTGCGATCGGGATTTTGTTAATGAGCATGCTCTCAATCAGCATTTGAGGAATAAAGTTCATGTTATCGACCGAGGAGCAGATTTGCGATGCGAAGAGTGTGACCGTGAGTTTGGAGATGAGAAGGCACTGCAGCAACACCGAGATTCGATCGTTCATCGTCCGATTAGTAACATAAAATGCGTCGCACCCAGATGCAACCGCAAGTTCAAGAGTCCGTCAGCCATGCTGCATCATCTTGAGAGTGGAGGCTGTCGATCTGGGCTGAACAGACACGATATTGATTTGCTGATTCGTCAGAACGATGTCGATGGAATCATCACCAGTCCAGATGAACTAAATACTAGTTTCATCGAGGGCAGCACAGGGACATCGACACCAGGAGAAGTCATTTACACACCATCCAGCTCATCCTACGGCGACACTCCTTCTGACAGCGACTCTGATTCTCTTATCAGCGCACTAGAGAAGAAATCCGGTATCCGCTGCTACAAATGCCCACAGGGCACGAGGGTATTCGGGTCTTATCAAGCACTACAACAGCATCTCGATTCTGCTGCACATGCTAGTATCATCTACCATTGTCCAATATCGCTGATGCCTGGTATATCCTCTTCTTCAACGGTGATAAAATCATTCTCTACATTGAGTGGACTTGCGCAGCATTTGGAGAGTGGGGCATGTAAAGACGGACTGAGCATGCTGCGTGTGACGGCACGATATGTAGAGGATCGATTGAAGGAGATGGGATGGAAGGGGAGCCTTCTCATTCGCTGATTCCCATCAATGCTTGTCGGTGTTATATTCGATTTCTATACACTCTACTGTCTATACTCCATCCTTTTCATTCTTCTCAATCTCCAGCAACTGCCGTCCAAGATCTGCCACTGTTTCTTCCAAGTCTCTAAATTCCACTCCAAGTATATCTCTGACCCTGGAATTATCACACGTATACGCACCCGGAGGTAGAGAGCTAACCCCGGGCTTACCAAGTGGCACACGCTCATCCAGTTCACCAAAGTTCGATCTCAAAACATCGCAAACATCTTGAAAGCTGAACTGGCGTGCACAGGCGATGAAGCGTTTATTTCCAGCCTCTGGTACAAGCATCGCCTGGACTTGGATGTTTGCAAAGTCCTGGTATGTCAGTAATGGTACTCTAGAAGGTGAGATCAACATACCCGCACGTCAATATACGTATGAACAGGGATATACGGCACAGACGCATCTTTGCTGGACTGAGAACACAACCTCCACAATCTGGAATTCGACTCGTTCAAATCCTTGATACTCGAGATGGAATGGCGAAGAGGTCCAAACGTGGCCGGTGGACAGAGCGTCACCAGGTCGAAATGCGGTTTGTTTTCGTCCATGAATTTCCAGGCTATACAAGTCAGTATGAAACTTCCATCAGCATGGATTGAACATACCGGCCTGCTCTGCAAACTTCTTACTCGCCCTGTATGCCTTGGACTGGTCGCCATTCACGGCCTCTTCCCATCCAATCGGATTCCAGTCATCCTCTGTAAGAACCTTTGGAGGATCAGAAGTGAGGATGTCGTAATCGACAATACTCGCACAGCTGCTGGTATATATAACCCTCTTCACACTCGGTGCATGTTGCTTTACAGCCTTTAGAAGATTCAATGTCCCTTTAATTGCCGGGTCCAAGAACTCGAGATTACTCTCGACAACACCATAGATGAATGGAGATGCGGTATGGATGACCGTGTCAAATGACGAGTTGCTTAATACTTTGTCAAAAGCACCCGGTGCGACGATGTCCGGAATTATGGCGATGTCGATTTGCGATTTCTGGGTGGAGAAGTCGTTTAATATGTTCTCCCCTTTTAATTGCGATCGAACAGGACAGCAGACAGTGAAGCCACGGTCAAGGAGCTGGGCGAGGATGTGGGATCCAATGAAGCCATTGCCGCCGGTGAGGAGAATTCGATGGGCCATTTTATGCGGTTGTCTATGGATGAGGTATAAAACTAGAACTGGTACAAAGAATCAACCTACCCCTGCTTTATACCTTGGATATACATTTTGTTGGATCGTCTACTGCAGTATTAGTGTAGATATTTCATTTTTCCTATTCTTATTTCCGGTACCAGCCTACTAGAAAGATACTTGTTAATTCCGATAAGTAGCATACAGGATTCGGACCCCTGTTGGTTGACTCGGATTTTGTGGTGATAGCTGCTTAACTCCGTGATGTTGATGCTATTCAATCATTAAGCTTCTCAACCCTGTCGTACATCTATAAGATTGAAATTAGGTACAGCATCTAGCAAGCTTTAATCTTTCTAATTCCAATCCCCTTCATGTCGCAATATATAAAGCAATCAGATATCATACTGTAGATGTGAGAAGCTATTCATGAACAGTGTGTCTCACTATAGATCAGTCTTGGATAAATCTGTGGTGTGGGGTGCTGCTTCACCCTATGAGTGGGATTCTGTAGATATATCAATGCAATCTATTCAATCACTACTATACATCAGTCTATATGCAATGATGATACACCGTCTAGTCGAAGATTCTCTTTTAGAATATACCACATATCACCCAGTAGCCTCCTCCGACAAGCCACCACCTCTTCCCCATCCTCGGTTGCTAGATTCTGCGAATCCCACGAGGCCAGATTATCAGATATAACATGCAGATATCCGAATGAAATATGCAATTCCTGACAAGCACGTATCATATTCCCGACTTCACAGTCGACCCAGTCGGCCTTTTCGCCCCAGTTCAGCAGCCATTCCCTGGATTCGACGAGTGGTGATGGGACTGTCACACTGTTGCCTGATACAGCTGTCGTGGTGAGACCAGATGGGGGAATGGTGATGGCATTGTCCCAATCTATGAGTTCCTTGTCGAACCATGTCTCGTTTCCGGTGACGATGACGTGGTTTGGTTTATCTTGAAACCGTAATGAGCCTGCCTTGCCGACATAGAGAATCCGAGATACTTGATTCAGCGAGTGTAAAGCGCGGACGAGATACTCGGTGATATCTCCCCATAGACTGACGACACATGCGAGAAATGCAATGCTTGTGCCATCTTTATTCTGCATTTTTCGCCATGCAAAGATTTGGCCATCTTCACCCCCACTCTCCCATTCAGATGAATCAGAAAAGAAATCCTCAATCGACCCGACTACCACCGTATGCACACTCCCCATAGCCCGCAAATTCGACTTGATAAAAACATCCAAACATTCCTCCCTCTCAGGAAGGACATACTCAACAACCGTCCCACTTCCATCCCCCAGATGACTCGCGATCAACATCGCATAATGCCGCACATAGTCTCTCCCCGGGAAACAGTTAATCTCCAGCGTTTCATCATCGACAACGGTGGCAGTCGGTCTGTGCCGATTGCAGCGCTTATCCATCTCCGTCGGGGAAATGTGCGTGTTTGGGCCAGTTCTTTTGTAATTTCCTTTAACGATAATGCGAGACCATGGCTTTAGTAGTATTTTTGGGTGGATTTTGCCTGATATGTATGCTTTTGTGGAGGCGCACATGGTGTGGTTTTGGATGTCGATTGCCGTCTGCACGGCTGGTGGATGTGGATCTTGCGGGTGGCCATGTTGGGCGGAGGATTTGAAGATCCCGTTAATCATAGCGCGGAGCATGTGGTGTATGTTAGATGGTTACTCTCTACTGTGGACAGTTGAATCTGATATCTGATGATATCCAGAGAGAATGAGGGGGAGGCTGGACCAATTCATGTGATCCATTTTGCATGGCCATTCAGCGCTGTTATTGGCTGGCTGGCTGACATCCACTGCAGCCTAATCGGGTATGGCGAAGCGCTGCACAGCCAGGAAGAAGAATTCCGTCGAGCAGTTCGGAATTGTCGCACGAGGCAGATTAGAAACACCCTGACCGATGCAACCATGTGGGATGGGCAAGATGGACCGAAGATCATATCATGCCATCCACGTTTCTACAGGTGCGTGGACATACAGAAGTACCGTGCGCATAACTCACCCGGGTGATGATAGCCCATCAAGATAGCCTCAGTTGATGAGTTTAACCTCATTAACCTATCCACGTCACGCACCCCATCCTATTGGCTCATACATCTCATCACCATGCATGATGCTTGCGCTTCGGCCTCGATGCGCCAGCCTCAGCGCCTAACCATGAACGCCCCTTTTCGCCCAGAAATCCTCTTTAAGAGGTGGGTTTCTGGCATCTTGGCTCTGAGAAGATGGCGCAGTTTGTCGAACTCGAGGCTGTCAAAATGCCTGATTCTTCGAGTGGGGAGGGATTTGTGTCTTATCGACGGAAGCGCATTCGGCATTGGAAATTGGATGAGACGGTAGATGATGATGAATCGATAAAAACGGTAGACATCACACTGGATGAGCTGTTATCGCGAAAGGTAAGCTTTTATTCAATCTAAACGAGCTTCGCTAATTATCTAGATTATCGAAGAACCGGGAACACATGTTGTGTATGGCAGCCTTCTACCTGATTGAACACCACTAATGTAGCAGCTTCTTCCCCAACATCGAAGAAAACTTCTACATCAACGACAATGACCTGGAAAAGCCATTGAGCGCTGAAAATAAGGCCAAAAAGAAGGAACTGGAGAATGTCTGCAACGAGCTGATTAAAAGGTTCTCACTTCCTGATTTCTTCTTCGAACGAGTTGGATGGAACGCCAACGGTTTCTTTGGGAGTGTTGATGATCCACTGAAAGATGCCAATCATAGAAGCTACAGTAAGTACGCCTATATTCTGAAAACGCGAAGCTAATTGTCAGACACCTTTGCTCGCTTCCTCTCCAAGACGGTATGGGAGGACAAAAAGGCAACCGAGGAAGAAGCAGCTGAATACGGCTACGACTGGCACTTTATGGCGTTTTGCAGTTTGTGGCGTTCAAAAACACTGGAATTTAGCGAGGCACCTGTCATACCAGAAACCAATATTCTCATCTGCTTTGATTTGCAAGACCATCAGCAGGATGATTTGATTAATATTGTTAGAGAAAGACACTCGACAAAATCGGAAAATGACCCATTCCATCTGCTACAATTGGCCAATAGCTTTGTGATGAAGCAATTCGAACTGGATCTGTGGACGTTCCAAAAGCCCATTCGAAATATTGAAAAGGCGCGAGATAATGCGTTGCAACGATCAGCCAAGGATGAACTGCAATTCAAGAGACGGTTTAAAGGATACACCAGCATGCATGAGCTATCGCGACACGTTATCCATATATCAGAATCACTCAATGTAGCCTCGAATAATCTACACGCCATCACTGGCGATCATCAGGCCTTGAATTCATCCATCCGATCGACAAACACAGCAAAAGCACTACAGCTCCATGCCAATATGCTCTCCAATCTAAAACTTCGAGCAGACGCATTCGTCGAGCGAATGAACAATGAAATCGGCTGTGCGTCGAATCTAGTCTCTGTCGAAATCCTCGATCAAACACGCGATGATGGAAAATCTCTGGCATCAACTGTCTCAGTCCTAACACTTCTTTTCCTCCCTGGGACATTCATGTCGGTATGTACCTCCACCATTACTATATATTCATCGCTAATATAGTAGGGCTTCTTCGGAATGAACTTCTTCGACATCTCCGATGGATCATCATGGGTCGTCTCCCCCCAGATATACGTCTTCTTCATCTGCACCATCCCCATCACGTTACTTGGGTTTCTGATTTTCATTCTCGAGCTGAATATGCTTCGCTGGACGAAGAATGCGTCCAAGCCGATGAGGGATTATGTGCATCGGCGGTTTTTCAATGCGCCTGTCAAGCCGGGGAGTCAAGCTTGATTTGTAATTATAGATGATCAACGATATATAGTACTCAGTTTGTCTAATGTCCATATATGTATAGTCAGTCAGGTTATGTTGTGTCCGATATATCAAGTTTGCTGGACGTATACTGATTCTAATGCCTGTTCACGTTTATAAAGTCGCACAAGGTATGTCCGCCATATAAATAGTTCTTTATTAACAACCCAGTCTGTCCCAACCCCGGTGACATAGGGAAATACGTCGTCCAAGGCCTTGTGGTATGCAGCTTTGGAGCCCTAGCAGGGACACCCATTACGGGGTTCTCAAAAGAAGCTATCCACAACCATATTCTGCGGAGTAGCGCCTCTGGTTAGCGCTTTGTGCCAGATATCAGCAAGGCTGCTGCTTAATTAGAGAGTTCGCTGTTATTTAGCGCTGGTCGAAGTTTAAACAGAGTGGGAATGTTGGCGATTGTGTGATTTAGCGCTGTTGCTCAGCGGTTGGGCGATCAGGCTGTACAACCTTGCAATCAAACAACCCCTGTGAGACTCAGATGCAGGGAAATGGACACATTTCGGAACGATTGGCTGATAGCCCTTGATAAATAAAGCTCAAACAAGCTCGACTGCTCAGCCCTGTGTCCTGTCCTTCTTGGCCCCCATTCTCCTCGTATACAGACTGCGGCTGCTTGCAAGGCTGTGCGACTGTTTCATCCTGCATGAGTTTGGGGTGTTATTTAAAACCCCTCTTCTCTCCGTTCTTTTCTCCTTTCTTTCAATTTTCCATCCCCAGCTCAAGTCTAACTAGAATATCAAAATGCAGTTGGTTACATCCATTCTCCGAGCTTTCCAGCTCCTCTTCGCCGTCATCGTCCTCGGCCTCTCAGTCAATCTCGCCAAAGGCCAGAAAATAGGCTCTGCGCCCGCAGAGACAGGTTATGCTGGGTTCACCGGCGGCTTTGGAATTGTCGCAGCCTTTGTCGGCATTGTCGCTTTGTTCGTTGATTCCCTAAGCGGTATTATCTCTGGCGCTCTTGACGCTATCGCTAGTATCGCCTTTCTGGCGGGTGGAATTGTACGTTCCCTCATTTTCTTTTTTGTATATCTGCCATACTGACTATATCAGGCCTACGCCGTCGTCCTCAACGGAACCAGCTGCGATAACGTTCAGACCATTTGGGACAACAAAATCCTCAGTCAAGGATGCTTCTGGGTGGAGGATGTCAAATGGTGCAGATCTGGGGACGATACAGTGAAGAGCCGTTGCAACTCGGCAAAGGCGGATACGGCGTTTATGTTTATCAACTTTATTGTTTGCCTCGCTGTTTGTGGTTGGGTTTTGTTTAAGAGGAGAGGATCAACGGGGGCCAGCTATGCTTAAGCTTGGATATGATGATGATGACATTTAATCGACACTAGAGATACCATCAACACAGCACAATATCAAAATCAACCCTTAATAGCATGCAAATGCTCATCAATAATTCCCGCATCATAAAGCACATGCAGCACCTTCTTCTTCCCAAACGAAACACTCTCCGGCCCCTTCTTCGTACACTTGAAAAACCGCACCGACTTGCCCATCGCAATCGCCCCATGTATCGTCTGCTTGCCACTAATCTGGATCAGCTCCAACTCGTCCTCGAGACCGGGTTTGCTGTCTCGCCAGCTGAAGCGCTTGTCCTCCATCTCGGAGGGCCGGAAGTGAATGGTGAGGAAGGGTGGGTTGCCCTGCTCGAGTTGGTGGTAGACGCTTGCTGTGCAGAGCTTGACGCCGGGGAAGTCGGCGGTCATGGTTTCGTAGATGCGGTTGTCGGTGTCTGTGGCTTCAAGGGAGCTAGGATAGTGGGTGAGTAGGAGGGACATCCAGGCGGTACGTACCTCTTGCTCGGTGGATTCGGGGTGGATTTTGTGGATTGGGATGGACATTTTGTGCTAATTTTGATGTGGTAGAGGATAGAAAGGTATCTATTAGATAGATGGTGGTGAGTTATGATGTGGGGAAGTGTGTACCTTCTTATATAGGTAATTTTCCTGGATAGTCCAGCTGATCAATGCAAAGAATACTCTGTGTTATGTCCATTGTTCATATACACAGAGGACAAAACAAAGATATTCATTGTTCATCTATTCTTTCACTTTCGAATCTTTCAAAGCAGACCTGTTCTCGGCCACGAGGATACTTCTTTGTCTATCCAAAACATCTACCATCATGTCTCAAGATCGGAAGTTGGGAGACTGACAATGACTGCCAATGCTTCATTCCATCTCCAACACATCCTCGAGATGACAATACACCTTTGCATACTGCCACTTGGGCACACTCCAAAACAAGAATCCAAACACCCACGTATACCCAAACACTCTCCCCAAAATCCCCCCTCTCAACCACTCCCATCGTGCCTGCTGTCCGAACCTCCTCATAACACCATTCACCACCCTTAAAACAACAACCTCACTAGCCCCTGCCAGGAAGTTCATACAAAACCACCACACATCACCACCCCACCCACAATGATCCCCCAACTGCCTCGCCGCACCCGCATGTGCAAGCCCCGAAAACAAAAATATGCAAAATATAACCACCACCTTATCCACCCCCGACCCGGATCTCACACCGAGGATTCTCCGGGACACAAACTCTGCATGATTCTTATACGGACGCACAACAATCTGATGCCAGAATCGCCCCCAGAACCGGCGCATACTCCACGCGTTGCTTGGGAGGCTGAAAATCGGTGGCCATTCGGATGGAGTATCCAGGCGGAGGAAAGAGACAGCGATGAGGGAGAGGGCGGCGTGGGCGGCGTCCAGCATGGCGACTGCGGCGAATGCCCACCATAGCACGAAGACTGCTCGCATTTGGGTTTCGCGGAGGGTGACGGGGGTATCCGATGGAGAGAGGAGTCGTCTGAAGTAGACTTGACGGGAGGGATCGAATTCGGAGAGATGGATGGGCATGAACCAGGCTGGGAAGATGTGTGCTTTTCCCAAGGTATATGCGATACAGTATGCAAGTTGTTTTGCAGTGCGGGTAATGGTGAATCTGCATATTGATGGCGAGTAATCGTATGCAGGAATCGACTGTCGGGATGTCCCAAGTAACCGTGGGTTATTCCACTGCTTCAATGCCCGATGGTACTTGACTGGAATATATTTGGCAATTCTGCCGCGGTGGATACGTTTCGTTTCATCCCATACTTCCTGGTCTTCAAGCCAGAGGAATGAAGTCGAATGTGCGATCCAGATGCATATGAGAAGGCCCCAGAGACTGCTCACATCACCGGGCCAGTTGTCTGCTGTTCTGAATGAAAGATAGGAGGGGAGTAGGATCAATGGTAGGAGGTATCTTCTTGATTGAATGTTGGTTGCGATGAAAAAGGAGCCAACAGATAATGCAAAGTATGAAATAGGGATGCAGATGGGAAGTATTTGCGTAGTTAAAGACATGATTAACAACTTGAATAAGTACAGCAGCAATTCATCTTCCAAGTGCTACGCTATATATACCTCAAGATGATCTATTTAGACCTCGCCCCCACTTTCAGGGACGGCCCACTCTCTATTGTGGTTCAATGCCTGGTGGTGCTGACTGCATCGGGGCATACGATGCCATTATCTTCCGGTTACTTCAACAAAATCACATTCAGATAAAAATCAACTAGCCCCATACATTCACAATAAGACATCCATCCTAACCAGACAAAGCCTTTTGCAAATCCTTCTTATCCTGGGCACTCAAACCGTGATATTCAAGACTCGCACTACCCATAGTAGTAGGCACAGGACCACCAGCCTGAGCAGGATCCTTCAGAAGAACCGTAGCCAGATTCATACAAGCAGCGGGAACGTTATCCGCGCGGGCGGCTGAATAAATCATCAGTACTCGTATAAAATATACTAGATAGGAAACGAAACGTACAGTCATCGCCAGTATCATACACATGGACAGGATCCTTCTGCGCGTTGATCTGCTGGGTGCACTGGTCGACGGACTCTTGGGATACACCCGCGGGAAGATCGCGAGAGAACATGTCGCGGCTGGACTTGCTGGCTGCGACACCGATGCCGCCGGAGATGCCACCACCGAGGACGCCGCCGGCGACGGTGGCGATGATGGCGGGGGGTGCAGGGCAGAATTGCACGAGGGAGATGGCGGCCAGAGTGGCAATTCCAGCGGTCTTGAAGGTGTGCATTTTGGCTTTCGAAGAGTGAAAGAGAAGTGGGAAGAGGGTTGGAATGAGCGGCTTGGATTTTCAGTGAGAAGAGTTGTTGATGAGAAGAGAATAGACGAGCAAGAAGCAGCTATTTATCTTTGCAATTCCTCTATACAATCCCATATTCTACCGTCATCCCTTATTCTATGAGGCATTTCTTCTCTACCAAGGCAATATCCAATTCGGTCATACCATGCTATCATCTTGGTAAGGTGGCTGATGAAGTCGTTGACCACATGAGCACTGCAGAAACAGTATATATTGGGGCCGTAAAATGGAGCAATATTCATTCTACACAGCATTCATGGATATGAATCCTACAGCCAAGATATCCCACTGGCTGATGAATATAGAAAGTGGAGAGACAAATCGTTGAATTACGGTGTTGGATATTCCGATCTAGAAGGGCGATTGATTTATCCATTCAGAATGGTTAGAAAACCAACAGTATGTATCTACTCTGTAAATTGGAATTGGGATATCGAGTGGATCTAATTATCAGCTTTCTCCGTCGTTGACCTTCCTGGACTGGAGAGACTGCATGAAGATCATTAATAGAATGACTAGGATTAAGGCCATAACATCTAAGAGTGATTAACTTATAGCCAATAAAGGGTTGTTTCTTGTGTTGGATACGAAGGATTATTAGAAGTACCTGGTATGCTTATATCCCCACTTCCACCCCTGCAGTTATTCAGTGCATGATTCAGGGACCGTCTCCACTATGTCATACTTTGTAGTATCATCTGATTATGACATTGTATAGTTGCTTGCAATCGGGCCCTGAATACACTCCGATGGCGACTCGCAAGCTACTAGCCGGTCTATCTAGAAGTCTAAGAACCTAGCTCATGAGCATCACGAGACAATACTTTAGCTCTCATACAAGGGGCCAAATTGAAGCCAAGCATATAGCATCACCTGCTTTGAATAGCAACAACATACAATCAGGAAATACCTCACTCATTTTCTAGTTATTCGGCCCCCATGTACATCCCCGTTGTATGATGGTAAGTCGGAACTCCTAATTTGGAAATCACGGAACTTATCAGACCTTTGGCATATTGCTCTGTATGCAGTATCCAGGGAGACTGGTGTATATAAACCTCATTCCCAGCTGGCTCTATCATCCATCTACACCCAATCCAATTCATCTACTCATCATAAATACATACTCATATCCTATCAAAATGAAGACCTTTATCCCTGCCGTCTCTGCCATTGCAGCCCTCACTGCCATGGTCGACTTCTGCCCTGCTCCAGCCGCCGTCCTCGAGCCTATCTTGATGGGTGTTCTGGGCTCAACCTGGGGAGGAGTCACCGGCGGTGTCATCAACAAAATTCACAACGAGAACAAGCGCGACTTTGTCAAATACACTATTCGCGCCGACGACGTAAGTCATCCATCCCCTTCTTCAATAACATACTTACAGAACAAAAAGCCCTTTGCCAACCTCCCCCAACCCGCCGGAAACCAGTGCAAGGACCAGCTGCACGGCGTGACTGTCAACTTCTCACCCACTGGAAAGGGGGCTTTCCGGATTGACAATGTCCCCTCTTCCTGCATGACTCTGTCGAATGTTATTCTCGGCGACGGAACGGATCCGAACCAGCCGCGTCCTACGCCTCTTGGTAAGTTGTTTTTTACTATGTTTGGATGGTTGCTGACTTAGTAGGCTCTGACGCTTTGAGCTACAATGGGGTTTCGGATGATGATTTGAACCGTCTTCAGGCTATTTTTGATGGTAATTAGATATTGAATGATAGGGCATTGGATGTTGTACGTATGGGGTCTGTGAAGTGGATGTATTAGTAGTGCTCGCTAGCTTCTTATTAGATCATCAATTATATTATCTGTTTTGATCCTTTATTTATCCTTTCGTGATTCATGCAGGCTGTTATTTGGACCTTCTAGATTAAGTTAGTGTGATCACTGCATAAAATCCCCGCATTCCTTCTCCACAGTTGAAACCCTGAGTCAAAGTGGCAGTATCTATTTATATCTATGTCTACATAGTATACATCTTTATACCTGATATTGACTTCAATATACACCATATAATAACAAATCTTTTAGATACATGATCTCTAACCTGGCAGAGTACCAAGTAGCAAAACATCACGAGTCATGACAACATCAGAAGGATTCACTAAACCCCTGGCACCATAGAGCCTGATTCCTTTCCGCATTCTGCAGTGCACGTTGCAAGGCGTTGGGGCCAAAACAGTGTGGGTCATTCTGCACCCTTTTTAAGGAAAAACAGCCCCCAAGCCAAGATGACGGGTCGAGGCCACGAGCAAGGTACGCCATATGAGGTGAGGTTAATTCCACGAGTGTCCTTGGCGACTGTCGATCCTTCTGATATTGAACATGACTAGGGTTGCTATGATCGGACCTTAATAACGGTCCGACTGGTATTGTTGGTGGCGGAGTATGACCTCGTATAGTTGGTCTACAGCATCTGATTCAGACAAGTACTCTTATTGCCGATTACAAACAGTTATATCACAGTAATCCTCCGCTTCTACCGGACACAATCCGTCATACCATGCAGCACACCATTCCCACCGCAAGAGCAAGACTCGCCCCCTGCATCACCCACGGGTGCGTCTTCACCACCAAACTCGCCCATCCAAGACTAGGCACATAGCCCCGTACTAACCCGATGATTTCGTCGCGATACACAA
Source organism: Aspergillus sp. 'subgen. Cremei' (assembly GCA_019976455.1). Lineage (NCBI taxonomy): Eukaryota > Fungi > Ascomycota > Eurotiomycetes > Eurotiales > Aspergillaceae > Aspergillus > Aspergillus sp. 'subgen. Cremei'. The sequence continues at coordinate 2,845,560 of JAFBMR010000005.1, forward strand.
ACGTCCGTCGACCAGGATACAGCCCGACGTCATCCGCAGCGTTATTATCACCTTTTGTCAGAACCACCTGTCTATCCCCTGTCAGCACTAACCGCACACTTCAAACTCCCTACCTACCTAGATAGACCATGATTGTCAACATCCTGCGATACCTTGATGGCGCGGTGAACCATCGGTAATGGCCGGCCAGGAAACCAGATGACGGGGATATCGCCCGTCTGGATTTGTTCCTTTCGGTTCCAGAGCAGAATCAGATCGCCCCGGTGGAAGGCCGGTGACATGGACTCGGAGGTTACGACCATGATGGGGTGTGCTGTGCCGGTGACTGCGCAGAGAGCTTTCCAGGCCATAAAGATGGATGCGATGGCCCAGAGGATTGGGAATGCTTCGATGAGGAGGCGTCGTGTTTTCATTTTGACAGTAAAGTGTAGATAATACAAGATAGTTAACATGAATCATGGGCTTGATGTGGGTATATAACGGTGTAGTATAAACTCCACGTGGAATAGGAACAATAACACTCAGCGGAACCTCTCCGAAGCCCGAATCGGCCCCCAACAGCCAAGGGGAATATTCAATAGCCCCCATTCATGGCATCATCTATTAATAAACTCATCATATGATAACTTTCAGACTTCTCAAATGCCAGGGATCCATGCGGGGCAGACAGTGATTATGTAACTGATAGTTTAAAACCACCTCCTCAATAGCATCACTCTTTCCTATTCTATCCACCAAGAACTTCAAAATGGCCAAACTAGACGTGCTCCCCCTCAAACAACCCATCGCCATCCGCCCAGAACACATCGCCACATCCACCACGTCTCTCCGCGTGACGCAGCATAAAAGCCTCTCCGGCGCGGACTTTACAATCTCTACATCCCCAGACACCCCCACTTCATCAGCAACACCATCACCAACCAACCTATTCTCCGTCGACGGCCACATCGCCTCATGGCGTCAGCGCCGCCACTTCCGCGACGCATCGGGTCTCCCCCTTTTCGAACTCACTCGTAAATCAGCCGGTGTGACATGGTACGTCAAGCTACCCGGCGACGACACAGACGCGCAACCCATCGCGACGATCGCGACACGATCCAGCGTTCTCAAGGATAAATTCGACGTTCATCTCCTCAATGCTGCGGCGAATGGGGAAGAAGTCGTTCTGGAAGTCCGTGGGCAGGATGTCTGGAAACTCCGGACGAATGTGTATGTCAACGGGGCGATGGTGATGACGGCCAAAAGGACGGATAAGCTGTCGGCTTATGTTCCTGGGAAAACGTTGGAATGGGATGTCGATGTTGCAGAGGGGTTGGATGTTTCGCTGGTAGGTTGGCTGTTTATTATCTTCTTCTATACTAACTGTAGCAGGCATCGGTTATTGTAGTTCTTTTGGGAGTGTTGATGTACCAGAGTAGCTATCCGTCGTCTTTCTCTGGTGAGGCATCTGATAGCAAGGCATCGTGATGTCTTATAAGTGCATTTATTATAGTTCAATGTATTTACAGGACAAATTTAATATACACTTGGGTTTTCTGTATATATGCAATTTCAGCCGAATCAACAATAACTACCGTAATTGCCAAAAAATATCAAAGTAATGCCTAAATATATATTTTTAAATAAATACTGCAGTCAATATGTGGTTGACACTGTTTTGCTAGCGGCAAACAGACCATATCAATTGAACCCCAGTTTAACTTGAATCTGCCTGATACTGACTATAGCACGATTTACTAACTAATATAAGTTATTCCCGTCCTTAGGTTGATGAGTATGCGTAATGTTTCAATATACTGATTCTCAAAATGCCATCATAACCTACTATGGCGTGCTCGCGGGGTACATACTTATACATCAATTCTTCACAATTCATTTTCAGCATCAAAATGCATCTCACGCAATCTCAGCTTCAGCTTGCAGGGCCCTATTTTGCTCCTGCAGGCCTATATGAATATACAAAATCCCTCCCCTTCCTAGGAACCGTCACCAGCAACACCACCACCCTAACAGCAGGCGAATGGACCGAAATCTCCCTCAAATACACAGTCGGAGCATCCGGTCTCGCAGACGGTGCTTGGATAAAAGGCACATTCAAATTCTACTCTGACTGGGCTCTATTCCAAACCTCAGATCGTACCAAAGATAACTTCATCAGCGCGGAGTATATACCCCGGCCTTTACTGCCAGGGCAGACGCCTGCTACGGTGCAGTCGTTGGGTGTGCGATTCGATCAAAAGGGCCATGAAAGGCCGTTCCAGAAGGCTGTTATTATCGATATCCATGATGGGTATTTGAATCCCGGTGATGTGATTTTGATCCGGTTGGGGGATCGTCGGTTTGGGGGCGAGGAACGAGAGTGCAGAGCTTTGTGGAGAGGGATTTTCGATGGAGGTTTTGTATTGATCCGGTTGGAACGTCGTGAGTTCTTTCTTTTATTTATCGTTGATGGCCTTTTTTGACAGTCATGGTAGTCGGTTTGCTCCTATTCAGGATCTTTCGTGGGATGTTGTGGCGGGGAGTCCGTATAGACTTGGGCTTGTTTCGCCTAGATTGGTGAGAGATGGTGTTGGATTCGCCATTCATGCTCATGCTGAGGATGTTTGGGGGAATGTAAGTCGTGATATCAGTGGCTTCTTTGAGCTGGATATCAAGGGCGATGTTATTCGACAATCGGTCGCAGAAGGATGGACGAATGCCATATTCGACAACCTCACTCTCCTGCACGGAGATTACATCTATACCATCACATTCAAAAGTGATGATGGAAATATCCATCTCTCAAACACCGCCCACTTAACCATACTATCCAACCTATCCATCCCCAAAATCCTCTTTGGCGACCTCCACGTCCATTCCGACGATACAGTCGGGACAGAATCATCGCTGTACAACTTCACCTACGGACGGGAAATCGCAGCCCTAGACATCCTAGGCTACACAGCGAACGACTTTCAAATTACGCACGAACGCTGGATAGCAACAGTCAACCTGATCAAATATCTCAATCAACCTGGTAAATTCGTCATCTTCCCGGGCACAGAATGGTGTGGGAATTCCGCGGCAGGAGGGGACCATAATGTTGTCTTTCTGGATGATCCAGAAATCAATCTGCCTGCATTTCCTGTGACTAAAGATGGCACTGTTGTGCGCTCTTTCGAGTGGTCGGTAGATGGACCGAAAAATCTCGTTCCCGGCGCGTGGCCGCTGGATGAAGTGTATGCCATCTACGGTCAAGACACAGATAATCATCTCCTCATCCCGCATGTGGGTGGGAGACGGTGCAATCTCAGCTGGCATCATCCGGAACTCGAACGGCTGCTTGAGATAGGCAGTGCCTGGGGCCAGTTTGAGTGGTTGCTTCGCGATGCTCTCTCCCGGGGATGGAGGATGGGGGTGTCTGCCAACTCTGACGAGCATCGTGGGCGATGCGGTGGTGGTGTTCCTGGAACGGCAGTGTTTGGGACAAGAGGAGGATTAACGGGTGTTTTGGCTGATAAGCTGGAGCGTGAAGATGTTGCTACTGCGTTACGTTCGAGACATACCTTTGCTACGACTGGACAGCGGATAGTGGGTTTAGTTAAGATCAAGGGAGGTGATGCTATCCAAGGTGATCAGATTGCATGGCCCAAAGGCAAGCCTGTGGAATTTGAGTATCTCTTTCTTGGGGATAAGGGGTTCGCTTCGGTTGAAGCGTTCAACGCATCTGGTCTCGCCTGGCGAAGACACTTCTGGTCTGAATCTCAGAAATCCCCGTCCATTCTTCGAGTGACTTGGGGTGGAGCACGACTGTATGATCGGTATCGAGAGGCAATCTGGAATGGCAGGATCGAGCTGTCAGACGCTGCTATTGACCGTCTTGAACCGTTTGGTGGGATTGAAGATAATCCCGAAGACCAGGTTATCCAGACCAGCTCACAGACCGCCATATTTGCAAGTCATACTAGCGGTGATGTGGACGGTGTTAATCTACACTTTTCATCGGGCGTACCATCGTCAATCACCATTTCGGGTAATATTGGTGGCTACGTCAAAGTTGGCGATGCGTTGGCTGGAAACCCCCATCACCATCAGCCAACATTCTCTCTAAAAGCATCCTGGGATGAGATTCAATCTCCTGGTGGTAAGGCGATTGAGATAAAAGGCGGCTGTGAATTGTTTGTGCGGGTTGAGGCTATTCCCGACATTTCGCTCCCTTGTCGAGTGGAAGGCGATGTTGCTGTTACCGGTGATGCTGTGTATTTTGTCGGCAGAGAATGGAGTGGAGAAAAGGTTGTTACTAGTCCAGTCTTTATTGATTATGTGGATTAATCTCCATTATAAATGTTGAAAAATGAGGTTATATGAGGTATCGTGATACCAGCCAATCAGCATGCAGGAGTGACATGCTCTGCTTTTATTTACAACACCACATTTCCTCCGCTTCATCTATACACAATGTTCGCTCTTCGACCGAAAAGGGTCTTTCTCCCTCCTAGACTACTGCCATATAGATATAATATGTCAACCTCCCCAGACCGTCGGTCCTTCGCGATCCCAGAAGCCCAAGATGACCGAACCATCCGCCAGAAATACCGCCCCTTCATCCTCAACGACACAAACACCAATGACTGGATCAACAATCTCGAATTGAACACCGTCCTCGACATGGTAGAAAAGAACCTCCAAACCGGCGACCGGCCAAAAGTCCTCGTCCTCTACGGCAGTCTGCGTGCGCGATCATACTCGCGCCTCGTTGCATTCGAAGCATCCCGCATTCTCTTCCGTCTTGGCTGTGATGTCCGCGTCTTCAACCCTGATGGTCTGCCTGTTAAGAATGATACAGACCACACCCATCCCAAAGTCCAAGAACTCCGTGATCTGAGTATCTGGAGTGACGGCCACGTCTGGGTTTCTCCCGAACAGCACGGAAATCTCGTACACCTCCCACTCCCACCACAATAGGACATACATACTAACAATCACAGACGGCCGTTTTCAAAAACCAAATCGACTGGATCCCCCTCACCACCAACAGCGTGCGCCCAACCCAAGGCCGCACTCTCGCCATCGCCCAAGTCTGCGGCGGCTCGCAGTCCTTCAACGCCGTTAACTCGCTGCGTATTCTCGGTCGTTGGATGCGCATGTTCACCATCCCGAACCAGTCGTCGATTCCGCGCGCGTACACCCATTTTCCAGACCAGGGACAGCCGGATGATGAGCGGTTGGTGTGGTCTGGGAATAGGGATCGATTGGTGGATTGTATGGAGGAGTTTGTCAAGTATACGCTTGTGATGAGGCCGCATATAGAGCTGTTTGGGGATAGGTTTAGTGAAAGGAATAGTACTTAGAGGATATGGTAAATAGATGGATACATAGATAGATGTACAGATAGATATATAGATAGACGGTGTAAATGTATTAACATGACGGGTGTAGATATCATCCACAGCACAGCAAGTCAAGCCTTAATAGTCTTCTGAAACCTCTCCCACTTCTCTCTAAAGCCCTTCTGACTCTGCGACAACCGTAGCAGCAGCTGGTTTCTCGCTTGTTCTCGGATCTTCCGCAAACAGTGTATCCCCCATCACAGTCTGCCCATCTGCATTTTTAACACCATTCTTCCGCACTTCTTCACGGCGTTTACGCTCCAGTCCACGGCGGGCGGCGGCTTCGATAGTTCGTTCGCCGATGATGGTGGTGCCTACTAGTCCGAGGAGAAGGGCGGTGTAGTCGAAGTTGAAGCCCAAGTTGAAGTGTAAGGATGGATATAGTATGGGTATTGAGATGAGGCTAGCTTTGGATATTAGGTGCATTTGACGATAAATGATCTATTCAGAAATGACGACGCCAAGAGAATCTGGGCAAGGAGTGGGATAAAGTAGCCAATTGTAGTTGATATTGACTGAAACCTAGCCAATCGGAAACTATATACCCAGCCACCTGCACTAGGACTGATTTGGGCATTGGTCTGCGGGTCATTCACTGCCTTCAAGTTGAGGAACAGTCAAATGCATGTTTGGCATGTTTATTTTTAACATCTCCGAAATAGAGTGGTTGCTATGGACTTGACTGTTCCACAGCATCTCTTATCATGGCGTTATGGAAATCTGATTATATCTGTGGAAAGACTCGAACCATTCCGTTCCATGGAACACTTCAGGAACCTTTATAGGCAAGAAATCATTGGATTACCAAACTCTGGCTGTACCATGAATCAAAAGTATAATATTTCCACAGGATTTGACTATCATGCACTTTTTGGGAGTAATAATGAGCATATCTCTGAACTATATGTTAACTGTAAAGTATCACCCTTATACTTCATCCAGCATAAAGACTACTAAGAATATAAACTTCCAGTATGAATAGAGTTGGTGTGGAAACCTCGCCAGACCTTCCCTCTCATACTTAGCTCTAATCCCTTTGTATATCACCATCAGTTACACAACATCCAACCTTGCTTAGTTCCGGTTCTATTTATCTTTGATTCTGTGACACTATGCACATACCATTATGTCAAGTTTGTCACATCTTTTTGCACTTTGAAAAGCCTCCTTTTGTGGTACTTCGCCCTATCTTGATATACCCGGCATTACATGCTTACACGGCTATTTCCTGTTTAGGATAGATTCACAGTTCTGTGTACCTATACTTTGTGAGGGATTTTACACACTGATTACACCAGGATTTCCTATCTCATGTATCATTCTTTCAATGGAAGTAGGTCGTGTGGGAAAAATCATCCGGATGACATTGATGATAACATCCCTTGTTGGTATGTAACAGCATCTACCTGATACACAATTAATTGTACAACATGATAGTAATAGAGGTCTAGAGAAGTCTGTATTATAATATGGAATAAACACGAGCTTTATCGTCAAGTTATCTAAGTAAACTTCTCGTCTCTTTCCTTCATTCAACAAGTTCAACATGACCAAACCAAACGTCCAAACCAAAGAATACGAACGATTCCAAGCCAATCCAGACATCAAAACTTGTGTGATTCCTCCAAAAACACCAGATCTGACTCTTAACGTACATCCACCCCTTTCTATTCTATTTCTCCTCTAATCCTCGCAACAGTTGAAAATCCCCCAGCATGGAATCGTCCCTGCAAACAACCCCTCTCCACCGATACTCACCCAATCGCATATCAAATTCAAATCATCCATTGATCCAACTGCCGCCACCGCCCCGGGATTCACAGAACGATGTATTGCAGAGGTCGAGGCAATAAACCTTTTCTTCCCTGATGTCAAGCCGGAGAATATTCGGGTTTGCATGGCTGCGTGGTTCGCGACATTGTGTGCTGTCGATGATATACTCGAGGCGATGCCGTTGGATGCGGCCCAGGCGTCGTTGGAGAGGATGATTGGGCTTGATGAATCGCTTTATGTTGATGGTGAGTGCTGTCTAGATATCTGTTTGTCTATGCTGATGATGTAGGCCATGACCAAGTCGGATTCATCTTCAATACCTTCCGAGATCACTGTAGCTCGCAACTATCCCCTACCGTCGCGGATAGTCTCGTGCAAGCTGTCCATGGCGTATTCCAAGCATTAATTGACGAATTCTCATTCCGACAGGGTCATCTCCCGAATACCATCGAGACATACATGGGCATTCGGAATCGAACCATCGGGCTTGATCCCTTCTTCGTCTTGATTAGAAGTATCTTCCATCCGAGCGAGTATCTGGATGAATTCATCCTCTTGCAAAAGACTGTCTGCATCGTTAATGGGCTCCAGAATGATCTCGTTGGGCTGGATAAAGATCTGAAAGAGGGTGAGCTGATGAATGCTGTGGTGGTTTTGCTGGGGCAGGATCACACTCCACTGCTTGATACTACGCAGACAGTGTGCTTGATGCATAACAAGCATATGCTGGATGCGATGGATATCTCCCAGCAGCTGCAGATGAAGACGAAGGATAAGAACGGGGCGATGTTTGCCTCTATCTTGCTGGCTTTTACAGAGACGCATTTCAAATGGTGCACGTCAGCAAAGCGATATCAGGTTAGCCTCCAGCAACTATCTACAAGATGAATCAATGCAATCTCTCCCACTCACTCCTGACAATATCCTCCATCTCATCCTTCAATCCACGCTGTACAGCCTTCCATCCCAACTTCCTCCCTGCTTTATATCCCCTCGCCCGAACATTCAACCCCCAACTCCCTGTTTCAAATCTATTCCATTCCTTTGCCTCCTCAAAGTCAATCAACTCCACCTCTGGCGAAGCAATATACCCCAATCTCACAGCTATACCAGCAGTCAACCTCGCCAATTCTCCCCATCAATGCTCCCCATTCTCAACAAAGTCATATCCCTCACCATCCCAGATCCCTTCATCTCTTTCAGCCACAGCAGCTTCAACAAGCAGGACAAACACCTCTGTCAAATCCTGAATGTGGATATTCATCCCTATCGACTGTCCGGCTCCGGTGATGGGTGCTTTTCCGCGACAGTGTCAGCCGGGCGAGTATATTGATATTCTTGAAACTCACCGTGGACACTCATCGGACTGACAATCGCCGTTTTCACACTCTCTGCATTCTTGATCCCCGCGCCGAGAACAATTTTATCCACGTCGCGATGGAATGCATGATCGGGCATGTTGACAGTTACGTCTTTAACCCCCTCCCAATCATCAGACCTTGTCGCCCTTCTCCTCGTACGCCCCCCGATCTGTTTCATTGTATGACAGAATCCCGGCACCGCTGGTATGAATCCAATACCCGGGTTTCTTATCCTTCTGACGAGATCTAGTCTCCAGACCTTTGGCGATTGCTTTAGCAGAGGGTAAATGGTCTGCTGCGTCGGCATCATCTGCTCTCGTTAACTGTACCCTACTATATGTTTGGGAATGACGTACGAATCACAATATCCGCCTCGCTACTTTCCCTCTCCAACAATGCTACATCGTCGATACTGCCATCTACGATCTGGGTGGATAAGTAGAGGGATTTGATGTGGTTGGTTTTGGTTTTGCCGCGGACGAGCACTCGGTTGTATTCGGGGTGTTTGGTGGAGAGGGCGAAGAGGATGTCGCCGCCTATGTAGCCGGTTATGCCGGTGCTAGAAGGAGGAATTGCTGGGAATGGGTGTACATGAAGATTTTGGCATGTTGATTTTGTTGGTAGTTGTTTGTTCTACATGGTTTTGGTGGTGAGTGGTGACGTATGTTTGGCGGAATAGATATTCCGAATTTACAATCGTTCACGGCGATGGCGTAGTATTATGATAGCTTGTTTATTTATATCTATTAAGTCTGGCTATATACTATCTGAACATACCAGCTGTTCAGTTAAGCTTGTACTCCTCGATCAGCTTCTCCGCACAAGTAGCACCGGTAACATACGCCACAGCCTGGACGTGGCAGTTGACCAGCACAGGAACAGCCGCCATATCAGCCACACGCAGATTCTCAATACCGATCAAGCGGAAGTCAGGGTCAACAGCAGCATCAGCATCGCCCACCTTGCCCATCTTGACCGTACCAGTCATGTGCCAGCTGGAAGAAATGTTCTGGCGCCAGTACTCGAGCAGATCCTCGTCCGAGTCGGACTTGGGCCCGGCCAGCTGCGCCACGTTGTCCTTGGTGTAAGACTCGTGTTTAGCGATGCGGAAGGAGTCACGGAGGGCTTCAATGGCGGCGCGACGGTCGTAGGGGTGCGCGAGGAACTTGGGGTCGAAGCGCAGCGGGGCGTTGGGGTCGGCCGACTGCAGGGTGACTTCGCCGCGGGTTTGGGCATTGAAGAAGAAGACAAGCAGGCAGGAGTAGTTGAGGGCCTCATCGGGGAAGTCCGGGATGAACCAGTGGATGGGGAAGTGGGTGATGATCTCGTAGTGGGGGACGGTCTCTTGGAGAAGGTATTTCTGCTCGTCGGCGGGGAGGTCCTTGAATTCTTGCGATGCGGTGAGTTTGTCGAGTTTGAACCAGCCGATGCCCAGCTCGCAGGCGAATTTCGACCACGGCCCGCTGCCTTCTTCCTCCCATTGTTTCAGGGCGGCTTCCATCGCTTGCTTGTCGCCGTAGAAGGCCTTCCGGTCGGTGCTTCCCTCGTTGCGGGTGGTGACGAGGGGGCAGAAGCAGTGGTCGCGCAGGCCTTGTCCGATGGCTGGGGATGAGTGCACGAGAGGGATGTTGAACTTCTCCAGCTGGTCGGCAGGGCCGATACCAGAGTGCATGAGGATACGGGGGTCATTCAGCGAGCCAGCGGACAGAATGACTTCTTTGGAGGCGAGGTCTGGAGGGCCATACGGTCAGTACAAGTAGAGAAGTAGATAGGAACGACGTACACTGCTTTCCGTTAGACTCAACACCAACGGCCTTCTTGCCCTCCAGGATGATGCGCTGCACAGGAGCATCTGCGACGATGGTGAGGTTATCCAATGGCGCAGCCACCAAATCCCCCGCCGTCGACCGCAGGCCCTTGAACGACGAGTTGATCAACACCGACATGCCAATGGGATTGCCCGAGTTGTGGTCCGGGTTGAGAGGGAAGCCAGCCTCTTCAAACACATCCAGCAACGGAGGCAGATCTCTCTCCCACTCCTTCGCGAAGCCCACATGCAGAGGGCCCGACGAGCCATGGTCTTCCGCCTTGGGAGCCGCGTATTTCGCATCCAGCCCAGCAGGAATCTCTCCGTGGAAGGTCTCCAGCGCCTTCAGTCGTGCCTGGATGTTGGTCCACTTGTAGCTGTCGTCGCCCACAATGCGAGCCCATTCCTCGTAGTCATCGCGCGCACCCACGCTGTACACGCCAAAGTTGATGGCGCTGGATCCGCCCACGCATCGTCCGCGGCTGTAGTCGATCTCCCGGTTGTTGCAGTCCTCCTGGGGCGTCGTCTTGTAGCCCCAGTTCATGTCCTTGTTCTGAAAGGTCAACCATCGCTTGCCGTCGACGCGCAGGCTGCGGTCGTCATTCTTGGAGCCGGCTTCGAGGAGGAGAACGCTGGGGCGCTGGGCTGCGTTTGCCAATCCAGCGGCAACGGCACTGCCAGATGGTCCACCTAATTAGGTTTCGATGTTAATATAATTGATGCAACAGATCGACTGCGACTATATACTCACTCCCAACCACGATAAAGTCAAAGTGAGACATGGTGCTCAATAATGGAAAGACAAAAAAAGGGTATTTGCTAAATTGCTAAACCAGAGCAACGTGGCAAAGTCAAAACAAAAAAGAAGAAGAATACGACAACACGATAAAAAAGCAATAATATATAGTAGAACTTCTCGAAGGATCGAGATCGGACAGATGGGAGAAGCCAGGGGAAGCCGGCCTAATAGGGGCCTTTCTATACCACGACCAGGGGGTCTGACTGGGTTATTGATGGCCTGCATACACACTACTTCCTTCTGCCCAACGCCCGAGCGCTTCTCCTCCAACTCTCAACGGTGATGATGCCGTGTCACGCCTAAAGACGCCGGAAGGCCGTGTCCGCACCAATCACCAGACAGAAAGTGGGCCGGAAGAGACACCCTTCCGAATCCCCGTTGCAGAGTGGAGGACGGCCACGGGAACTGGACTGTGTTGAGGGCGACGGCTGTCAGTGGTGACATGAGTCAGAACTCAAAGGGAGATTGCGTCTCGACCAGTATGGTCGGAAATTCCATAAATGGAACAGATTAAGATTGACTTGATCTCGCACCCTTCAGGGGTTAGACTTTTCCCCTCAATAGACTCTGGACAGCCAGCAATAATCGCCAATTGCCAGAATGCTATTGTTGATTGTCCCCCCGGATCCAGTGGGGCGTTTGCTCATCAACCACTCCCTGTTTCACATCATTGACGGTGCAAGCCGGGTGGGGCGCACGAGCACGGGGGGTTCCCCGCCTGTCTTTTAGCCTCCTGGCTGTGATTGGCCGGATAAGTCAGTGGCGCCCACTAACTAAGCTAGCGCGGGTAGGCAACCCTTGGCGGATGGCAGCCCGCCCCGCTAGTCTGCGCAATTACCGAAACCGACCACGCTAAATAAGCGAGTGGGGCCTAGCCCACATGGCCCAAGGACGCTGGATCAACCATTGCAGTGCGGATCTTTGCAAGCCCTGATTGGCTATTCTGTTCTGCGCTCGACATGCAAGAGCCCCGCCGATCACCTGGTGGCTTTCTCGTCTCCTGCGCACCGGGAAGAATCTGCATGGCTTGATGATCAATGGGACCGTTGAGCAATCATTCTTCGCGTCCTGGGACTCGGAATGGCGACGGGAAGAGCGATTAGGCAGGAGAAGAGTTCGGAACGCTACTATAGTCCTCAATTGGCTCTGCTGGGTCTGGAAAATTGGCAATCAAAGTGAACGCTAGACCGTCTCAGACCCTTTCAGACTCACCCGTCTCCTGGGGTCGACCTTTTGGGAATTTTTTTTTTTAATCTTCAGCAACTCCCGTCTTTTGCTTCCGTTCTTCACTTGCTATACCGAGACATCTTTCTATCCACCATACTATCATGGCTGCTGACGGATCGGTGGAAGCGTGGATTCTACTATCCATCGCCCTGGCCGTCATCATCATCCGGATCGGTGTGCGCTGGTCTCTTGTCGGCCCGTCCAACTTTCAGCTCGATGACTACTTGATGCCTTTGGCGGGGGTGAGTTAGTCTGGATATACATGCAGCATGCAGCTCTACTAACCAACATCAGGTCGTCTTCGTCCTCGAAACCGTTGCCGCATATCTCGTCAAGGCCAAATTCAATGGCCTCACGAATAGTTACATGACCGACGAGCAACGCGCCACCCTCGACCCCAACTCGAAGGAATGGGCCGATAGAGTCGCCGGGTCCAAGATCCAGGTTATTGGGTGGTCGTTGTATGCGATGATTCTGTGGCTGGTCAAGGCCTCGCTGGCGGTCTTTTACTCGCGGTTGACGACGGGGTTGCAGAATCTGCCTCTGCGTGTGAGAATTGGATATATCATTCTGGCTGTGACTTATCTTGTCACCGGGTTGAGTATTGTTCTGGGATGCCAGCCGATGCACAAGTACTGGCAGATCAACCCGGACCCAGGCAGTGAGTTCTGTCTTACTTATCTTATTGAAGGTGATAGCTGACTCGTCTAGATATCTGCCAGCCCACCAGATCGCTGCTCTACGTCTTGATTGTCGTCATTCCCAATGTCCTCACGGATATCTACCTTCTCTCCATTCCTCTTCCAGTATGCACCCTCCCCACCCAGTCTCATATCCAACTAACATCCCCAGCTCCTCTGGACGGTCAACATCGGTCTCCGCAGAAAGATCCCCCTCATGGCCCTCTTCAGCGGTGCTGCTTTCGTCATCACAGCAGCCATCATTCGTGCCGTCACCATTGCCACCGTAAGTTCATCACCAACTATATCTAATATCTCATCTAACAAGCATAGTCCGGCCCCGACGGCGCCATCGCAGGAAGCAAATGGGCCTGTCGCGAAACCTTTGTCGCAATCGTCGTCTCCAACCTCCCCATCATCCAACCGCTCCTCCGCCGCTGCGCCAGCAAAATCGGTCTCAGCGTCCTCTTCAGCACCAGCGGCAAACAATCCCAAAGCTACCCTCTCTCCTCCCACGGCCTCCAAAGCCTCACCAACCGCGACAAGACCACAAAGTCCAAAGCCCCGGCAACGTATAACCCCGGTGCGTCCGCCTGGGGAAGCGACGAACACATCCTCGGCGCGGGAGAAAACGGCCAGGCCAATAAGGATATCACGGTTGTTTCAGAGACGGTGGTGCAGAGCGAGCCGTGGCCTGCTGAGGAGGCGACGACTAACTCTTCGTCTCCCCCGCGCGAGTGGGAATCGCGTATGTCTCATCGGTGATTGAGGGAGCTACGCTCTACAATTGATGTACATATATCTTGTTTCTTTTGTTTTTGTTTCTTTTTTATACCCATGATTTTCTATGTGGCTGGAAGACCTGATTTATGTTTTATCAGGCTTTGAGATTTAGGGATGGGCGTATGCGGTATCTAGGTACGGTACTCTGTTGGACTTGGGGTTATTTCGGTTATGTATATTGATTATAAATTTTTAATATGATGATGAGCTTAATTATCATTTACATTTAATCTATAACTGACACATCACATTGACTTCATCAACTACTGTACAGTCTACAACAATGTCCATCAGCCCCCAAAGCTAATCTCCACGACAGTCCGAGAAATCCCCGAAAGCAGAGTACTGCGTGTATAGTCTCAGACGCAAAGACCAGGTTGCATTAATATACATACTCCGTAATTATCAAATAGACATCTTCCACTATCTATCTATCTATCCGTTGGACCATTTCTCCCGTCATCCGATGCCCGAACAGTAGCCTCAGATATACTAAAGAATACCCTCCATATACTTGACCCATTTCGACTATCGCGTACGGAAGGCGATCCGCGAAAAACTAGCTGTTAGAACCGCCAACACTAGACGGTGGATGTGATCGTCGCACTATAACCGGATTGACAGACAAGACGACTCCACGAGACTAGACCTCGAGGCGAAGAAAATTGTTGGTTTGATTGACTGTTGATTAATCCGAATAGGCATTAAATGCCGATGCCGAGGGTTGGACGTGTTGGGAGACTTGCAGGAGGATTAAGATTACAGTCGTACGTCGACAGTGTCGATCAGTTGGCAGAGACGGGATGTATTTGTGGCGGTGGGGATGGGTGCAACGGAGTGAGACAGGGTGTTTCTGACACTGTGTCAAGTGTGAAGACTGAAGATAAGAAAAGAGGTTTAATTAATTTGATATTGTTTGTTTGGGTTTGTTTTCAAGTGGATTTCTTCAGTATCATTTATCAGCGACCAGCGTGTATCCATAAATTAAGTATGAGAACGCTAATTCCATCGCAAATCCCAGAATGCTGGACTCGGCGCGAAGGATTTAATCCTGGTCAACTAGGAGATTTATTCCTTCAACTATGGATAGTGACCAGTTCCCAATTCCGTGGTAGGGTTTCCTCGAAGGATTCGAACGAAGGATTTATCGAAGTGTATCGAACGATCGGGGAATGGTGCTGATCTGATCATCTGGTGCGTCGAAATCTGTTGCAAAGAGTGTGTGTGTTCTGCCTCAACAGCATATCCCTGCAATGCTTAATATATATTCAAGACATTTTGAGTCTGAAGGGTATCATCAGAGATATTAAAGATAACCAAACTTTATTAAATAAATAAGATTACCGTAGTTGTTTCGGCCCGACGCTGACAGAAGTGTGTGGAAGATAAACGGAACAAAACCGATCGGCATGCCGATTGTCGGAGCGGAATGCTGCCGCATTCTCAGTCTTTATACTTCCCTCTTGTCTTCGTATAGAAACCTTAGTGTCTATTTAGACGCTTATAAATTGATGATAAATGATACTGTGACTAATTCCGCTCTTCACCTCACCTGCATCCAGTATAGCTTGAACTTTTTTCTGCACTCCCATCTTATCATATCAATCTCTCAGTCTTAAACGTCCATCCCACACTCCACAAGTGAAACAATCCTTCATTTATTATGCTGGGCATTTGCTTACAAGAGCATTATGTGATCAAGATCGTATATAAATCTGACAAACCAAACTGTGGTCTGATACGGAGCCAAGATTGCGCCAGGGGAAAAATATGACGCCATTTTTAGAAATATAGAATTATATATAAGCCCGTCGATCAGGGTCTTTTCGGGGTGTGGGATTCCAAGCTCATCCGCATCGTCTTCAATATGATCTTCTTGCCTTTTCTTGGTGTTTTGTCTACTGTTGCGGCTGTTCTGCACGGCTCTGGTGCGCCTACATACGACTATATCGTCGTGGGGGGGTGGTACTAGTGGTCTGGTCGTGGCGAACCGGTTGTCGGAGGCCTCGGATGTGTCTGTTCTTGTGATCGAGGCGGGTGCGTCGGTTCTTCATGATGACGATGTTACCAATGCGGAGGGGTATGGGTTGGCGTTCGGTAGTGCTATTGACTGGCAGTATGAGACTGTGAACCAGACCCATGCCGGTGGTGCGCAACAGGTTCTGCGTGCTGGAAAGGCTCTTGGAGGAACTAGCACTATCAACGGTACGCGTTGACACTCTTTCTGATTCTGTATAGCACTGACACATAATAGGCATGGCCTACACCCGTGCCGAAGACGTGCAGATCGACGCCTGGGAGAAGATTGGCAACGAAGGCTGGACATGGGAAAGCCTGCTCCCCTACTATGAGAAGAGTCAAAACCTCACTGTCCCCACCACCGTCCAGGTCGCCGCCGGTGCCTCGTACGACGCTTCGGTCAATGGCGAGGAGGGACCGCAGCATGTGGGCTTCTTGAAGATGGAGCCGAGCAACTTCACCACCACCCTGAACCGCACTTTCCAGAACACTGGTGTCCCATGGACGGAGGATGTGAACACGGGCAAGATGCGCGGTTGGAACATCTTCCCCTCGACTATCAACTATGCCGAGTATGTCCGCGAGGATGCTGCTCGTGCGTACTACTGGCCGTATGAGAGCAGGAAAAACCTCCATGTTTTGATGAACACCAATGCCAACCGTCTTATCTGGAAGAGCCAGAACGGCGACGAGGCCACCGCAGAGGGTGTTGAGATCACATCCGCCAATGGAACTGTCAGCACTGTGCATGCAAAGAACGAGGTCATTATCTCTGCTGGTGCTCTCAAGTCTCCTGCTCTTCTAGAGCTCTCGGGTGTTGGAAACCCAAGGTATGTCAATCCATCTTCATCGATTATTCTCGCTGACACAAATAGCATCCTCAACAAGCTCAACATCCCCGTTCAAGTCGACCTCCCTACCGTCGGAGAGAACCTCCAGGATCAGATCAACGGTCACCTCGGCGCCGATGGATACACAGCCCTCACCAGCGCAAAGACTGTCGCCTACCCCTCGATCACTGATGTTTTCGGGAACGAAACCTCATCCATCACCTCCTCGCTCAAGGCCAAGATCGCAGACTACGCCGCTGCCGCCGCAGACGTCAGCAACGGCATCATGAAGAAGGAAGTCCTCCAGCGTCTCTTCGAACTCCAATACGACATCATCGTCAAGAGCCAAGCCCCCATCGCCGAGATCCTCATGTACGCCAGCGGTACCAAGGAAATCGCCTCCGAGTACTGGGGTCTCCTCCCATTTGCCCGCGGCAACATCCACATCACCTCTTCGAACGCCTCCGTTCAGGCTAGGATTAACCCCAACTTTGGCATGTTCGACTGGGATATTAGCAGTCAGGTCGGCATTGCCAAGTACATCCGACGGATCTTCCAGACTGCGCCGTTGAAACAGCTGGTTCAGACTGAGACCGCCCCTGGTTTCGAGGCAATTCCCCAGGGAGCTTCTGAGGATGTCTGGGCTGACTGGGTCAAGGGCAACTGTATGTCATCTTCCCTGTTATTGTATATGCCCTCAAAACTAACTTGAACAGACCGCTCCAACTTCCACCCCGTCGGAACCGCCGCTATGATGCCCCGCTCGGATGGCGGTGTTGTTGACAACCATCTCCGTGTTTATGGGACCAGCAACGTGAGAGTCGTCGATGCGTCGGTTCTGCCCTTCCAGGTCTGTGGTCACTTGGTTAGCACGCTTTATGCCGTGGCAGAGCGGGCGTCGGACTTGATTAAGGAGGATGCGAAGAGCAACTAAGCCAGAGGCGGCTTATAGATGTCACAATATTCCTGTACATTTCAAAATTTTACGATAGATTGTATTAGACCAGGTTATTCGAATAAAAGCAAATGATTCTGTTTGCGTTGTTCCCTGTACCAATCAAGGTAACCCTAGGGTATAGGGCTTAGGTCTAGGGCCCTCCCCTTATCGCCTGCGTTTCCCCGCCTTCACACCGTCATCGTCAACATGCAGCATCACCATCGCTGGGTCCACCGGTTTATGATGTGATGAACCAATGCCATTCAATACAAGTCAACTAAAGTCCTCCTTTGATGAAGCGCCCCGCGCAGGGATCACAACCTCTGGGGTGGTGGAATAGCACGCTGGGGGACAGCAGGACAGCTTCGATACAAACACACGATGGAACCTCTTGAAGATGACTTCCAACTTTCCAATCCGGTACCTCCGATCGACTATACACAAATACCTCCGACGGAACTTACGAGTACGGATGCCCCAAATGATACCCTTCGCCAAGCGAGTTATCTCGCCAATCGATGCGGAAACCTAGCCGCTCGTTATCAGCAGACGAAAGAACTCGATCAGCTCGAGGAGGCAGCGGAGATGGCAAAAAGGTCGCTGGATATAATTGTCACTGTTTACCCCGATCCATCGACTTCTATCGACCGACTGAGGGTGTTGATTGGCGGAGCTGTCGAATGGTCTCCCAACATTGTGATATTGATGGAAGCAGCTCGAATCCTTGTCTTCAACACACAAACGTCGGGGCAGCGATTCAGTCATCTTGGATCACTGCTTTCTGGAATAAGCGATAGGTTGGAATTAAGATTTGGACAAACCGGGAAAATTGAATATATTCAGGATGCAATTGGGTGTTCGGAAATGGCATTACGAATGCACAGTGAAGATCCATGGCAGAGACAAAGTCGTCTTGCATCTTTGTTGCATATCAGGTCTTCTTTGACGGGCAATGCTGAGGATCTGAATGCTTCCATTGAGACGACTGAATTGGTTTTGGCGACAATCCCCAAGAACCATGGGGATTTAGTAATGACTATACTCAATCTGGGCGATAGATTCGAACGACGCTTTATTCAGAGCCAACACACGCATGATCTCGATGAAGCTATTCGCAGGACGAAGGATGCGAGGGATGCAATAATTCCGGGTGATGAAAACGTGGGGTTAATATTGTGCAGCATCTCTGACAAATTGGAAAGGCGATTCACCCAAACAGGCAGTCATGAAGACTTACACAAAAGCATTCGATTTGCGAAGGAGGCAACCACCGTGGCCCCCAGAGATAATTCCAACTACGAACGGACGCTCCGTGCTTTAGGGTCTAGGCTGCACACGCTGTACGAGGTTTCCAATTCTCTGGAAGACCTAGATGCTGCCATTCAGGTAACCTATGAAGCCGTGATGAGCAGTTCGGTACAACAGATGGATAGACCCGAGCTCCTGAAAGGATATAGCACGAGGCTTCTTAGTCGCTTTAACGAGAGCAATGATATAAACGACCTCAGAATTGCTACTAGCGCAACCAAGGAGGCTCTCAACATAATCCCAAAGGATCATCCGGATCGTTCCAGCCTTCTTCACTTACTTGGAACCTTTTATCACTTACTCCCAGAGACATGCAATAGTAATGCCTCTTTGGATTGCTTCTTGGAAACAATTTCCTGTCAAAGCAGTCAACCCTCGATTCGCCTCCTAGCAGCAATTGATGCTTTCCATATTCTACGACAATCACAAGACTGGACTAGAGCAAGTACTGTGTCAAAACAAGGAATCGAACTCGTTCCATTCCTGGATAACCATGATACACAGGATGCAATTGAACAAAAAGTCACTACTTACCTTTCTGATTTCATCGCCGAAGCCTGCTCTGTCCAGCTCGAAAACGGCTCTACACCTGAGACCACACTTGAACTTCTCGAACTCGGCTATGGAAGCATTACAGCCTTGCAGGCCAAGGATACAGCGGATCTGGCCGAGTTAAGGGTCTGGTACCCTGAGATAACTTCTACATTCGTCGCTCTTCGCAGAGATATCAACCAACCGATCCCGCATAGCCGCCTACCACACATCCAGCAGGGGTTCATTAGGCGTCGTCTGGCTGTTTCCCAAGAGTTGGATGATTGCATTTCTACCATCCGACAATTACCGGGACATGATCAGTTTCTATTAGGTCTTACCGCCGGCGAACTTCAGCATTTCGCCGGAGACTCGGTTATAATTATTGTCAACATCACCGGAATACGAAGTGATGCTATTATTGTCTCAAAGTCAGGTGTTTCGAACGTGCCGTTGCGCAAACTAGATGTTGAAATTATCCAGAAACGGAGTCAACATGGTCTATTGTGCGATGAACAGACAACGGTACCCCTTGACCAAACTTCATTTTCCGATTCTTTCCTCAGATGGCTATCACGCAGTTGCATCAAGCCGATTCTAGAAGCAATGGGCCTTCTATCAACCACTGCATCCCGGAGACTTCCTGAACTCCATTGGATTGGTGTTGGCCTGGCCCGTGATTTACCCTTTCAAGCCGCCACAGACATTTATGCTGCCAGATACCCATAAGATAAATAATAATATCTCATGACATATGACTGCATTGTTTCAGTTTCCGTTTTCCGGGCATTTGCGAATAAACAACAAGATGCAATTTTTTACTTGGAGCGCAATTTGCGACAGACTCTTGCAATTAGTAAAATGCATTTTGCAAATTGCAGTTGCGGGTAACGATTATCCGAGCTACCATTAGTTAATACTGGCACTATGTGTAACAGATACCCGATATGTAATAGGAATTAACTTTGCATACATACGTTATAATTGCGCATTGCCGTTGTTCCGGTTGACGCCTACTCAATATAGATATTGATCGACTTGCAGTTGAGAATATTTACTGTGGATTACATATAAAAGGATGATAGATGACAGCTCAAGACTCAGCTTGATCGGAATATCCAGTCTTTCAAGTTTCGCAATCGAATAACTAGCATTCATCATGGGTCTCCCAAAGGGCAAAGTTGCATTCGTGACAGGTGCCAATGGCATCAGTGGACATGCTATCGTGGAGCATCTGATCCGAACATCCAAAGAAGACTGGTAAGCGCCTATTAAAATCTTCTTTGACTTCATGCTGAATGTATAAAGGTCCAAAATTATCATTTCCTCTCGTCGACCTCTGGCGAATTATTGGATCGACCCTCGCATCGAGTTTGTCGCTGTCGACTTTCTCGATCCTCTGGAGACAATCGTGGACGAGCTCAAGGACATCTGCAAGGATGTTACACATGCTTATTTTACATCTTATGTTCATCACAATGACTTCAGGGTCCTCAAGGAGAAGAACGTTCCCTTGTTCAGGAACTTTATCGATGCGATGGATACCGTTTGTCCTGATCTGCAGCGAGTATGCCTGCAGACTGGTGGAAAGGTATGTACTCTGCATAGTATCTTTATAGTTCTTAATGACTGACATGAACAGCACTACGGTGTGCACTTGGGACCTGTCAAGGTTCCCCTGGATGAATCCATCCCTCGCTACAACGACGAAGGTTACAACTTCTACTACACCCAGGAGGACTATATGTTTGAAGTCCAGAAGCGACGAAACACCTGGTCGTACAATATCATCCGCCCAAATGCCATCATCGGATTTGCTCCTCACGGTCCGTATACCTGCTTTGATCACGGTCGCGTATGCTAATGCTTCCTAGCAAACGGAATGTCCGAGGCCTTGACCATGGCGATGTACTTCCTCATCTGTCGAGAACTCGGCGACTCTGGCATGTTCCCCGGGAATGAATACTTCTGGACATCAATCGATGACAGTTCCTACTCGCCTAGTTTGGCCGATTTGTCCGTTTGGGCTACCACCCAGGAACAGTGCAAGGATGAAGCTTTCAACCACTCTAATGGCGACATCTTTGTTTGGAAGTACTTCTGGCCTGCGATCGGGAAATACTTTGGTCTTAAGGTGAGAGCCAATTATTTCCCAAATTTACCAGCCCAACTAACAAACCCAGGTCCCCGAACCCAACTTCCAAAAAGCAGTGGGCCAGGCAGAAACACTCAGCAACGAATTCGACATGATCGAATGGGCCAAAGACAAGCGGCCCATCTGGGAGAGAGTGGTTCAGAAGTACGGTGGAAATGTCGAAGCCTTTGACTGGGGCACTTGGGGCTTCTTCAACTGGGCCATGGGTAAGTCGTGGCCGACCATTTCGTCAGTGAACAAGGCTAGGACGTATGGGTGGAGTCGTGTTGACAACACCTATGATACTTGGATTGATACTTTCCGGTCTTTTGAAAATGCGGGAATTCTGCCTCGTCATTCTGCTTTGATGAGGGATGTTTAGATTTTTAGAAGTTGGTGTTTAATTGGTTTACATACGATGGATATGTAAGTGATCCGGTACACCGCGACAATATATATTTCTGCAACGTTGAATTCATTGTTTCCCCTTGGACATAGAACTATTATTTCAACAAAATCAGAGTATTAAGCATTAAGTAATAATATGATCACATCATAGCAAGATAGCACGATACATCAAAATCCAAACTTTTACCAACACCAATCCCCCAACTGATCGCAAAACCCACTCAATCTAAGTGGAAGCACCCAAGCCGAGTCCCGCACCAGCATCCGCCTCACGCTTCAGGATGGTGAGCAGATGGCCGCCATCGCAGGTGCACTTTCTGCTTTCACCACGCTTCAGAATCCCCAGACCTTGCCGCTCTTCTCCTTGTGGTCCTTTTCCTTGTAGTCCTTTTCCTTGTCATCCTTCTCCTTGTGGCCCTTTTCCTTGTCATCCTTCTCCTTGTGGTGGTCCTTCTCCTTGTTATCCTTCTCCTTCTTATCGTCCTTTTCCTTGTCGTCCTTTTCCTTGTGGTCCTTTTCCTTGTGGTCCTTTTCCTTGTCGTCCTTTTCCTTGTGGTCCTTCTCCTTCTTGTCGTCCTTTTCCTTGTCGTCCTTCTCCTTCTTGTCGTCCTTCTTCTTATCGTCCTTCTCCTTCTTATCGTCCTTCTTGTCGTCGTCCTTCTTGTCGTCCTTCTCCTTCTTGTCGTCCTTCTTCTTATCGTCCTTATCCTTCTTATCGTCCTTCTTGTCGTCCTTCTTGTCGTCCTTCTTGTCGTCCTTCTTGTCGTCCTTCTTGTCGTCCTTCTTGTCGTCCTTCTTGTCGTCCTTCTTGTCGTCCTTCTTGTCGTCCTTCTTGTCGTCCTTCTTGTCGTCCTTGTCGTCCTTCTCCTTGTGGTGGTCCTTCTCCTTATCGTCCTTCTCCTTATCGTCCTTCTCCTTCTTATCGTCCTTCTTGTCGTCGTCCTTCTTGTGGTCCTTCTCTTTCTTGTCGTCCTTCTCCTTATCGTCCTTCTCCTTATCGTCGTCCTTCTCCTTCTTATCGTCCTTCTTCTTGTCGTCGTCCTTCTCCTTCTTATCGTCCTTCTTCTTGTCGTCGTCCTTCTTGTCGTCCTTCTCCTTGTAGTCTATGACAGACCTGTTGGTCTTGTAAGTCTTATCAATCTTATCAGACTTGTCATCCTTATCAGACTTGTCGACCTTGTCAGACTTGTCCTTGTCAGACTCGTCCTTGTCTGACTCGTCCTTGTCAGACTTATCAGTCTTGTCAACCTTGTCAATGCCAATCTCGTCGACCTTGTCAGACTTGTCGGTCTTGTCAGTAGTGTCGATGTCAGTCTTGTCGGTTACGCCGGTCTTGCCGGTGGGAATGGCGTTGACAGTGACTGCCAGGAGGAGGGAGAGGGCGGCGACGTTGAAGCGCATTTTGATGGAGTTCTTTTTGTAAGTTTCAAGAGGAGAGAGGATTTGAGTCTTTGGAGTTACGCTTGGAGGAGATGGATGTTTTGTTCTGATGTCGAATTGAGCAACCTTTGCTCCCTATTTATACCTTCAAAGTGAGCCAGAATCCACATTCATACATCATCTATACAGAATTAATCTACGACTCTCATATCCAATAGATCACAGCAGTAATCATAGCCCATCATCGACTGAGTCTACGCAAAGCCCGGAACGAGAATAATGCCTCGCCCAAAAAACAGGGATCTGAATCCAAACCCCGACCAGATGCAACATCCTCCATCGATGATACAAAGTGGCAAGGCAATTAACATGTGAGAATAGATGGTCTAGAATACCTCTTCCGCGGCTTCCAGTGCGTTTTGTATAGATATAATCCACCCTGCGGTTGACGTCAGACGAGCCAAGAGCGGGCGGAACCATGGTTGAGAAGACGTTGAGAAGACGTTGAGCAGTGAATGAAACATGAACGATAATATGGAATAGGAATCATTCAGTTGGTCCATTTCATTCAGACGGAATTGTAAGGGTGGTAGTTTGAGGCTGTCATTGTGGATTACAGGGGTCTTTGAAGAGCATGGATCATTCACTCCGTAATATATACAACTGAGATGTCGTCAAGTCATGGCAACCTATCGATTAGATCATTATGGAAGCCTTCATGGTCTACATTGGCTTACACTATGATGTATATTAGATACTAGTATCTTAGAGTGATTATTTTGTAGATTGTATGGAATAAAATGAAGTAATTCAAGTGTCGAGAGGGACCTGCTGCGACATTGAGCATGGTACGGTACAATTAAGCCTCATATTTAACACACAGAATTCAAGTTTAAACAAACTTAATAACTCAAATGAAATAAGAATAATGTCACAAACCTAAAACACAAAGTCCTGCCACAAAATAAAGTATTCCTGTCAACGTCAATAAAGTGGATCATCGAACTTGCACTGTTATGTATCTTACGTTCCCCACATTGAACGTAAGGTCACACCAGTGGTCTAGGGGTTATGACTTTGCTCTTATAGTTTACTCCTTCCACAAAGGATGAGCTATGCAAGAACCCCGGTTCGATTCCGGGCTGGTGTAAAGGAACATTTTCTTTTTTGCGTCCGCTTTTTTTTTGTCGCTATCGTTTATTTAAATTATTTATTAATTCTTGTTCGAGTTTCTTTTTTCTTTTTTTTCCCCCATCTTTTCTATCTGAATATGATATATATTATTATCATCTGTCTATCTATCGGTCGATCTCTCTCGTCAGGGTGACGTTTGTGGGACATCGTCAGTCACTGATCGGGGAGGTCCACTCATACCCACTACATACAAGACATCATGATCTATGACGTACGTAGTATATTCTCTACGAGTTGATGAAATGAAATAATTTGAAATGATTCATTCCTATTGCTCATACTGCTTGATATGACTGTTAAAGCGACTGATACACCGACCGTGACGTAGACCAACAGTACCATTAATTTAGATAGCCAGGTGTACTCTATAAGACTCTATATCCTAATCTACTCGAACTTTTTGACGACCAAGTATTTCTACCATGAATAAGTAACCTCATTATGCCCCACTACCACTCGAACAACCCAGAAAATAACACCCCCATCTCCTTTGGTACCCCCATCCTCATCTCCTCCGCCCGGTTTTGAACCAGGCGCAACATCTTCTTCCCCAGTGGCCATCGCCGGCCCAGTGCCTTAGCTGCGACATTCAGGTTGATGAAGGCGTCGCGGTCCTTGTCGTCGCTGAGGCGATCGAGTAGTATGAGAAGTGCATCAGTGACCCATTGAAAGTTGAGAACGGGGATATGGTCGGCTCCGCAGGCGGAGCGATGGAGGTGCATGAGTTTGGCTATCGTTCGGGCGGAGGAGAGACAGGTTTCGTGGGCGCGTTGGCGGGCATCGATATTTGTGGTCCGTCTAATGATACTGAACATTCTCAAGATCATGGAGTGGTAGTACATACTATCACCGGGTTAGTTCGGAGATCTTCTATGGAGCCGGGCAGCATACTGAAGAGACAGAACGTGGGGAAGATCAAAGCTAGTTTCGTTTTTCAGACAACTAGGTAGTTGAATCATCCAGTCGCACAGTCGACTGTGGAGTTCTTCTGCCTTGAATTCTATCTCAGACCAGGGGGCTTGTATTCGGTATTGAAGAAAATGCGCGTCATATTGTAGGTGATTTGGTTCAGACTGCACAAGGCACTGAATAGACATCTCGTATGGGCTTGCACCCCATCCGACCGGACTGGATAGCGGTACCACAGATCATTGTCATGCACATTGCTTTCTGATGACGGTAACGGACGTTGCGGTAGGTTGATGGAAGGGATCTTGCCGTACCATGCTGAGTACATCCTGCGGGGCCATGGAGTCAGTTGCTTCCCAACGGCGCTTTTCCTTTTCAGTTTCCTTAATTTCGGCTTGGGACTCCTACGTGTTGACATTGTACAACCCCCAGATGGTGTGGTTGACTACCCGGGCTAGGCGGATGGCGTTTTCGTCAGCATTGCCGAAGTGTGGTGGATTTTGATGAGATAGCTCCTGGACGGCGTGGATGAGCTGATTGTGGTGGATCCAACGGCTTCTTTCTTTCTCGGCCAAACATGTGCTAATTCGTTAGCTCTCTCTATTGGGAATCTTTTCCGTCGAAGCCTTACTATATCCACATCGCTCCTAACCCCTGGACGGTAGGGAGAGTGATCTTACCCTCTTCCTTGTCCAAGTATCGCTTCGCCTCGTTGTAAAAGTGTGCCCCTTTGGACGCTGGATCGCCAGGTATGGCATAAGCTTCTGGAAAGTCCGAGTAGGCCTGGAAGTTCAGCTACTAGTAAAAAAAAATAATAATAAATAGAGAAAAGGAACACATACGCATGCATCAGCTAGAATCGAATTCACCAGGAACGGCGAACAAAACTGAGACCTCACATTTCCCATCTTCATGTAGCGAATAAATGTATCCCGATCAATCCAGTTACAGAACGGATGGAACCACGTAAACCACAGCGACACCAAATGCGAAACAAAATCATCATTGTCGACAACGCTGGTCCACGGTTTCGCGGGGACCTTGAATACGGAGGTATCGGATAATCGCTTTGCGTCGAGCATGCGTCGTGTAGTCGGGGGGCCGAATTGCTGTAGGCGTCGCTCGACTTCATTGCGAACCTCGATGAGCGCAGGCGTTTTCTCCAACTCGGAGCGCGACAGATGCGTATCGATGTACCGCTTGATTTCGGCCAGGGAGTTGTTTCCGCGAATAAAGTTGAGCAGATGAGCGGTGCGATTTGGTCCGCTGTCGCGCAGCGCGTCGACCAGACGGATCAGGATATCTTCTTTTTCTTCGAGGACTTCAATCTTGCGTTTCAGGTTGTCCCGGCGGCGTTTGTCGCTGTCTTTGTTTATCGTACATTCGATATTATTTTTTCGGCAGTTGCTGCATGGATGCTCATTGGAGCACTAATCTGTTAGCAACTGATGACAGACAGATAGATATAAAGTCAAAATAAGAAAATGGATATACCTTCAATTTTCGCGTTTTGCACGCCAAACACGCGACTCCGACATTCCTCCTCCGCCCGTCACCCTCGACGGCATCATTAATACCTGGTGGTGCAGGGGCCAGAAGGCGCGGGAACTTGGAGCCAGACATGGCAGAGGAGAATAAGCATGGCTTGTTAGTTGGCTACATTGCCCATTTTGAATAGGCAATTAATATCGTCGATATATCAGGCGCAGGCCCTTATTATGAACCGGTTTCTTTGATGGGAATGTCACACACCCCGCCACGACGACAGCAGGTCAGCTGATTGGCGGTCGGAAAGGCTGGCGACATCCCCGCAGATCACCGCGATCGCAGCTTTAAAAACGAAGAGGCTCACAGATTTGATTCGGCTTACGACCTTCTTGTTTGATGCTAGTGGGCTGTAAACATCTGGATCCAGAAGGCGACCCTACATTAGGGCGTTTTCTGAGCGGAAATGTTTCCCTGAAAAGATGGTCTTGACCAGACTTGAGCCGCGCGGTCCCAAAGATGCCACCGTAGTTCATGGTTCACTTGACTAATCGAGTAAGAGACCAAGAGAATTGGAGAAGCAAGGAATGCGGGCATCTAGTCTAAATAGTTTGGTCAGTTCATACTTAGCATTCCGGAATATTTTCCCAGCCTATCATGGTGTGCATCTATCATCGTGTACGTACCACTGGAGTCCTACGACGGTGTGTACTTTCGTCCCAAATAGGGGGTTCGGAGTAGATTCAGAGCTAATTTTGAATTATGTGCAATACTGATCTAATTACTACATATATGCATTACGACTTCTCCTCTTCCCGTACATTAACCTGCTGTCCTTCGTGAGAAGATATCGACTCCTCCGGTGCAACGCCTGCTCGTTCCTCATCCTCTCGCCAGAAATCCTTCTTTCCCCGTGCAGCACGCTGCATCCATGGTGGGAAGACCCCTCCAGGAAGCTTGTACGTCCATGGCTCTTTCTCGTCCTTGTTCGGCGGCTTGATGCGACCCCCAGACGCTTTTTCGATCATCCACACGATTACATTGATGGCGATGTAACTCAGAATACCCGCGATCAGGCCGTATGCGATACTGTAGGTGAAAGGCATAATGGCGATGGTCAGGAAAGCTGGAATCGCGTCTCCATAGTATTTCCAGTTGATCTCTGCGGCGGCCTTGGCCATCAACGCGCCGACGATAACTAGCGTGCAACCTGTCGCCCACGGAGGAATCGAAGCGAAGATAGGAGCGAAGAAGACAGCGACGAAAAACGCGATACCAGTGATGCAAGAGGTCATGCCGGTTTTTCCGCCTTCCGAGATACCGGTACCACTTTCCACAAAGGCGGTTACGGGGGATGTGCCGAAGAGCGAACCGATTGAGATGCAGATTGCGTCAACCATCTGCGTTTGTCAGTTTTGAACTTGTGGTATACGTGGGTACCAATGGATTACGAACATATGCAATGGCACTGCCTTCGAAATCCTGGGTTCGATCATCGATGGCCCCAGCAAATCGAGCCATGGAATAAAGAGTTCCGGTGGTGTCGAGGATATCCACATACTGTAGACTGGATTAGTGTTAGTCATATAGGATGGATGCGAAAGACTCACCAAAAAGGTGATAAAAGCCAACCCAAACTGGCTCCCATGGCCCGAAATATCCCACTCCTGCGCCACCAAGATCTTCCTGATGGGATGGAATGTGACAACCTGTTTAAAGAAGTCGAACGAACTATCTCCCAACTCGGTGTGGGGGAAGTACGTCACTGGAGTTGGACGCGGCCACGAGATAATCGACACGAGCAGAATTCCCATGATTACTGCGCCCTTGACCCGGTACAGCATCAACAGCGCCGTCATCATTCCACCGCAAAAGATACCAATCCACATGGTCGGATTGCGCATCTTCCCAGCACTAGCGCAGACTCCGGCATCTCCAGACCGAAAAGCATCTGTGCATCCTGCCAATTCCATCGGACTGTCTGAACCTCCAGTCACGAGGCCAATTCCTGCACTGTATGTGAGACCAATCAAGCTCAAATACAGCCCAATTCCTGTACCGGTAGCCAGTTTGATGGATGCCGGTAGAGCTCGCGCCAGCCATTGTCTGATTCCCAGTAGTGTCAATGCCAGAAACACCCATCCTTCCACAAATACAGCCGTCAATGCAATCCGATACGGGATAAGACCACTTCCATGGTGTCCAACAACGGTGTAGGCGAAGTAAGCATTCAACCCCATTCCAGGGGCGAGCGCAACCGGCAAATTCGCAAACAATCCCATACAAAATGTCGACAAGGCAGCAATGGCGGCAGTGGCAGTAATGATATCTCGCTTGACTTCCTGAACACACAGCAGATATTCAGTGTTGGTGTCGCAGTTATCCGCCATACTCTCGGCCGGACAAACACAGGTACCACCGGTGTCTGAGGTGATGGTGGCATTCACACTGATAATGTAGGCCATGGCGAAGAAAGTGGCCAGCCCCGCGCGGATCTCGGTGAAGAAGAAGCTACCCTTGCGTTCTTTGGGCTTCTCATCGTCAGTTTGGTGGATATCGATCTAATGCAAGGCATTTACTCACATGGCCTGAGTTCTCCAAACGAAACCACCGCCCAACAGGGCTTCGAGCCACCCACAGGTTGGTTTTTCCCGCCCACTCCGTATACATGACGTATGTAGTTGTATAAGTACTTGATGTACTTGACAGAATAAAAAATAAGTAGGTATATCACCTAGACCAAGGTAACCCTCAGTTAGAGGTTACAGGTGTTGCATTTTTTGAAAAAGAAGAAAGTGTGAAGGTTAAAGCTGACTCGACCTCACACGACCAACTGATAAGAAAAATTCATTGCCCTCCCTTGCTTATCTCCGCCCGCTGCCATTTCCGTCGGATTCCTTGGCAGCGTCCTTGGCGTCGTGGACCGTTCCGTGGTTGGCTGTCACGTTTTGCCGATCTGGGCCGGTTGGCCAATCACAGCTGGCGTAGATGGACTTATCGGCAAAGTTGACTGGGTTTGACTGTATTCGGTGACATCGGGCGGAAATGGCCGATATAAGCGATAGCAGTGATATGCGATGGAAGAGGATGTTGTGCAGATGAAGCTGGTATCTTTCTGTATAGGAGACCTCCGTCGTTCTTATCGATGTTATATTGAGATCAGATAAACTAACACATGGTTTTCATTCCCCGGACCCCCGCCCCCACAGAAGCTACGGACCCTGAAGACGATATCAGAAGCCAATATTCTTTACAGCTCTATGAACCAGCCAGATGGTGATAAGTTAAGCATTTCATCCAGTTAATATATATAGATAGTAAGAGTAATGTATATTATATATTTGGGGGTCATGCTGACATGTGACAATATCGATTAGAATATTTGGACATTCAAACCGATATAGACTGATTACATATATATGTATTATTATATATCTGTATAACCATATCAAGCACCCTCAGACGGTGACTCCTCTTTGATTGGATTTTCGAGTGTCGGGGCAAATTTACTCTTCCGTCTCAGTCTCGGACCAAATATGATGAATCCCAATGGAATGGGAATCATTATGGCTGCCAGACAGCCCAGCAGAGTCCCTGCCCACTGGACTCCGAGATTCTGAAACATCTGTTTCGAGAACAAGGGGAAACAGGCACCAACGGCCGAACGTAAGATAGTATTTGCGGCGAACACCGAGGCAGCGCTGACTGGTTAGTTTACGCTAATAAGTTCGAAAGATAAGACTTACAACATAAGATATGAATCGATCAGGTAGTTGAAGCACTGTAGGAAGATAGTATAGATACCAAATCCAACAAGGATCCCTGAGGCCGTCGGTGCCATCCAGTGGATGGATTTTGTAAATCCCGTCCAGCCATACCTGTTAAAGGTACTAGATTAGCATTGCCTTTTTTAGCCAATGATCAGTGAAACAAACCAGAAAAGACCAAGAGTAAAGGCGATTCCTCCCACTATCGCCGGTCCTAGTCGCCATTCAGCGACTGGAACGTTGTTGTTCGCAACTAGTTTCTTTCTATACGATCCTTGCTCCAGGAGCGCAAATGTACCTCCCAACAGCTCTCCGATAATCAATCCAATAAATGGCAAGCTACCCACTCCGAGATTCATCCCGTGAATGCCTTGAAACACAACCGGATAAGCTGCCAACAACGCGTACATAAGTCCATAGATGAATGACATATACAGCGTCACCAAAAAGACAATGGGTTCAGTGAAAAGCATGCGGAATGGTCGACTGAAGTTGTTCGTCAATAGATCCTTAATATCCAACTCAACTTCATCCTGCTTTGCATGGATGCCCCAGTTGTGTGTTTGGCGACGAAGAGTAGCCGCTTTCTCCATCAGCATGACAGGAGCATATGTCTCCTCGAAAAACAAAATGAGTAAAGCAAACCCCAAGAACCCCATAATGGCAGAGATGTACATCGTCCATCGCCATCCTAGGTAACTCATTGTGATAAATCCTCCGGTGAAAGGCGAGGCGAATGGTCCTACAAACACTGCCATCGCGAACATTGCTATCGCGATACCTCGGTGAGAATTGTCATAGATATCTGCAAAAATAGCTGGTACGATCGCTAAAGGAGCTGCAGCGAATAAACCCGCAAAGAAACGGGTCAGCATAATCGTCTGAACATCTTTGGCCGTCGCAGTGCCGATTGTGAAGATGCTGTATCCGAATATTCCTACTGTCAGAGGCCATCGTCGACCGGACAACTCCGAGGCAGGGGCCCAGATTGTTGGACCTGCTGCAAACCCAAGCACGTAAAGGGTGACTCCGAGGGTCGAGACTTCAGTACTGATGCCGAATTGGGTGCTGATGGCTCCGACGGTGGAAGAAAAGATGGCACTCGCGAACGAAGAAACGAAGGTGACATAGGCCAGAATGGTAGAAAGAAGAACCCTATTGCATATTAGCTTTGAACACGTACTTCAAGTGCTAAGGAGACAATTACTTCTTCGAAGTAGGCCAGTTATGGGGATGATACGGATCATCCTCTCCAGTGAATTCCACAACATAGATATCCGGGTCGGGGAGCAGAGGGGGATAATCCTTTTCTCCTCCAAACGGTAACCATTTTTCCTTTGGCACTGGTCCTATACCCGATCCCACTGTCGTTCGATGCTGCAAACGATAGGTTTCAATGCGTGACAGCTCAACGACTGTTGGTCGCCGACTGATCGGAGTCGAATGGTGCACGCCGCGGACATCGTCGGATGATCGGCTGATGGACAGATCGCTGAAGCTGGCGCTGGGGGCATCGAAAGACTCCCGATTCTCAGAGCTCATGATGGATTTGATAATTATTTGATGAAAAAGCCATCAAAGAGGGGAATTTGACGGTATATAGTTGACGGAAGACCCGGCTGGGAGGGAGTGATGGCGTCATAGACTGTTGTTCCATGGTTGCAGTGGGATTCTATTTATTTATTGCCCTGGTGGTGATGAAGATTAATAGAAGATAAATGAAAGATAGATTGAAGAGTTGAAGAGAGTGAAAGAAGAGAAGAAAATATAAGATGAAATCTTTATGATGTTGGATAAATTATGCGCGACGGTAATTGTGCATGTGGTTACCCCACAGCAGCACAATATGGACTGTAAACCCCTCATGATCATCCCTGAGCAACGTTCCTCACTTCTCTCACTTTTCTTTTCAGTCATTCTTTCATTCAGCATTTGTATAATTAACCTCGTATTATTATATATATAAAATGGAAGTCAACGGCCATTGTGACCCCCAATACTCCTCCCTCCGCGATCTCCTCCAATCCCATCTCCAAAGCGACGAACTCGGCGCCTCGCTCTGCGTCAACATCGATGGCAAGACAGTCATTGATATCTGGGGCGGTTACGCGGATACAGCGCGCACTCAACCATGGAGAGAAGATACAATTGCCCCCGTTTGGTCCACCTCCAAGACTGTCACTAACCTAGCTGCCCTCGTCCTCATAGACCGGGGTTTGCTCGACCCTTACGAAAAAGTCTCCAAATACTGGCCCGAATTTGCGCAAAATGGCAAGGGAGATATCGAAGTGAGGCACGTTCTCTCTCATACTGCTGGTTTGCCCGCGTGGGAAACGCCCATCACACTCGAGGAATTGTATGATATTCCTCTTGCTACGGAGAAGCTCGCGAAACAGGCACCTTGGTGGACGTCCAGAACTGTCTCAGGATACCACCTCGTAACACAGGGACATTTGGTCAGCGAACTCGTCAGGAGGATCAGTGGGAAGACTTTGGCTCAGTTCATCCGGGATGAATTTACAACCCCGCTCAACGCAGATTTCCTGCTCGGCGTACCTGAAAAGGATTGGCCGCGCATCGCAGAAATCATCCCACCCGAGTCAATGCCGACGTCAATTAACACCGATGCGAATAGTATCCCAGCGCGGGCGGGAGGGAAACAAGGGACCCCTGTACCTGCGGTGGCTTCTATGACGCCTGCGTTTCGTCAAGCGGAGATGGGGGCATCGAGTGGGTTCAGTAACGCAAGAGCAGTCAACAAAATTCTATCTATAATTAGTCTGGGCGGAGAGGTTAATGGCAAACGCTTTCTCTCCCCTGAAACTATCGAATTGATCTTCAGAGAACAAACCAACGGAAAGGATCTAGTATTGGGATCGCACCTGCGGTTTGGAATTGGTTTCGGACTGTCAGTGCCGCAGACAGTGCCTTTTTATCCCCGATAACAAGGTTTGTTATTGGGGAGGATGGGGAGGATCGATTGTGATCATGGATCTAGATAGGAAGATGACCATTACATATGTGATGAACAAAATGGGATCGGGGACGATGGGCACGAGCCGGACAGGGGATTTTGTGCAAGAGATATATCGGATATACAACGAGAAGGCGTGATATTGTTTAGACGAATATATACAACAACAACATGAATGATGATGTTCATGGACGTTTAGAGTAATACGCTGTCCAGCCTCTAGCAATGATTTATAATTCATATTTGCTGAAGACTAGGATACGGTCTAATCTATCTTCAAACCAGACGCAATGATATAGAATGGCTACTGTATGAGTAAGAATGGAAGAAACGAATCAACGGAAATAGCTGACTGCTGGAAAGAGAGTTGATGGGGAGCCAAAGTGAATTGATGGACTCTCTGACTGTGGGCGTTTGAAGAGTAGTCGCGTCGACCAGGAGGCAACCTCTTTTTTCTCTCCTCCTAACGCTTGTGAGATACCAGCATCAATTATCATCAACAGAGCCGATCGGGCTTTTTGATACTTTGCATAATGTGCAAAACTTGATGCTCTTCTAATTCTCTTTCAGAAAGATTTCAGCAAATCCATTGTGTCGAGATGGATAACCCCAGGTCACAAACAGGAAGGGCTTGATCGTTGGCATTCTTACTCAGTATCCAGCAACTCACGTTTAGATCTCATCTAGGAACCCTCGTCAAAACATGTGAAGAAACCGAACTATTTTCCGACCGGCTGTTTTGCGGGGAAGAACCGCCCTTGGGTTGC
The DNA here is from genome assembly GCA_019976455.1 of Aspergillus sp. 'subgen. Cremei'. Taxonomy (NCBI): domain Eukaryota; kingdom Fungi; phylum Ascomycota; class Eurotiomycetes; order Eurotiales; family Aspergillaceae; genus Aspergillus; species Aspergillus sp. 'subgen. Cremei'. The sequence goes on from JAFBMR010000005.1 coordinate 2,880,002, forward strand.
CTCGGTCTAAGGCTTCGGGCTGCAGATGGCGGCATTGAGAATAACGAGAAGAATAATCAACACACATGAAGACATCGTGATCGACATGGACTCGTTCATGCTTCGCAAGGAATACCGCTTATGGCCGCCTCTTGTCGCTTCTATTGGTCGATCGGCATTCTTTACGTGCAGATGATAGGTATCATTCAACACTCAACAAGACCTGGGGTTTGTTGACTTATAAATTGAACCATCGCCCACGTCTTCTGCTTTCGAACCGACAAGACCACGACCAAAATGGCTATGAAATACATCCTGCCTCTCTTCAGCGCCTTTGCGCTGTACTCCATATTTCACTTTTCCGGTACAAATGGTCTTCTTGGCCTGATAAAGGAATCGATCGCGTCCAACAGGTTGCCAGAAAGCAACGATGCTCTACGCACCGTCTACACAGGAGTCGAGCCACTTGATGAGATTCTCACGATCTTGACTACTTTCTTTTGGCCGGCCATAAGCGGGATCAAGCCCGAGTTGACGCTTCATGCCGTGGCGTTCTCGGGAACGTTTGGATCTGCCTGGGTGCTTGTCACGCTGGAGTCGTGGAGAAGAGGCAATGCGTGGACTATTGCAGCGTTGTAAGTGTCTTGCTTCCAAGTTACCCTTTGCAGCCGCTAACAAATCGATCAGTCCCATGGTCTTTGGTCTCGTGGCACAGGTCCTGACTTACGCCTTCGCGACTCCCTTCTACTGTGGCTTACAACTGGCCAGCTCCATCACCGCCAGCAAGCCCAACGCGGAGAATATCCGTATCCCGCGGGCGGTGCTCCATACGATCCCTCTCATTTTTACCGTCGGATATATCATCCCCTCCGTCCTGGCTATTCTCCCTGCCCCTGAACTTATCACTGTCGACCAGAAGCAAATCTTCGCCTCCGTCTGGCAACCATGGCCAGCCTACATTTCCATCTTGGTGACGACCATTAGCATTGTTTTTTCGCCCTTTGTCAGTAACGACCTAAACGTCGAGGGTGGTCGGGATACCCTACGTGCTCTACGACGCGTGTATGCCTTTGCTTTTGCTAATACCGCTATCACTCATATTGTCACATTGACCGTGTCCTTCGCGACCGTGGTCGCTCCGTTCATGTTTGAGGAGCGTTATGCCAATATTTTACACCCACTGCGCGTGTTCCAGGTTGTTCTGCCCTGGTCGTCCGTTACAGTTGATAACATCGCGGACGGAGTGCATATCTTCTTGGGTTGGGATTACCTGGTTGGATCAGCCGGTGTGTTGGTCTGGGCTATGACGCTCTATAGCAAGGCACATAAGGCGACTCTGGGCAAGGTATCCTGCCTGGACCTGCTCGTCAAAGCTGGCTTGTTAACGGTGCTCACTGGGCCAGTTGGAGCGGCCGTGGAGCTGATGTGGGAGAGAGATGAGCTGGTTGTCCACGAGACTGGTGGGCTTAAGCAGCGAGTTGTTACAGGAAAGAAGGCACAGTAAGAAAGTGCGATGGGTGGCCATATCATTGATCATTATGCGTCTTCCTAATGATATCATGATCTACCTCTGGCCATTAAACTATATTTGCGTCGCGTGATGCTAAAAGTTTGGAATATTTTGTTTCAGGGCATTAACAGTAAACACATTCATAGCATTCTATGCAATTGAGAAAGACTGCATAATCTCCAGTCATTTCAAATTCATCAGGCCATTATTTCCTCTTGCAGCTTCCCCTCACGTCCATTGATTTCCGTGCACCACGGTGTTCCCAAAATAGACTAGGTAGGCGTCAAGTGACAGCGTGGATAGGCTTTGATACATATGATTGGCTACAGACAGACCGCCTTCCAAGACAGGCAATGTAATTGGCCTCCACCCATATGCCTTTGTTTTGTTGAGCTTTTGGCCTCGCCCGCATTCCTTCCAACCCCTCTTGATCTCTTCGATCCCAAAGCCTGCATGCCCGTCGGTATCAGGAATCCCCGTGCTAATATTGGAAAGGCATAGCCTTTCCTGCATTTTATCCATTCTACTATTGCATCCCGTGGAATAAGGCATATACAAAATGCTTGGGGAGACTGAGGTTCGGGGACTCAGCAGTCATCTGGGCGCTGTTGTGCGTGAAAACCAGCAGCACCATGAAAACCTCCAGGATCTTCTTGAGAAGTTCCAAGGTCTATTACAGAGCTATAACGAGCTTAAGAGTGACTACGAGGAAGAGAAAGAGACTCGAGAGAAGTATAAAAGGCTAGCACGTGGCCAAGTATGATATTGTTCGACAGGATAATTTGAACAACTGTCTGATGGTTTCTAGGAACGTAACCCGTTCGCTTTGGTACTAGTAGATGGAGATGGATATATTGTCAGTGTATCGCTTTTTTCTCATCACCAAGCTGACCGATATAGTTCAAAGAACATCTTGTCAAAAAGGGTCCTGAAGGTGGAATAGCCGCTGCTCGACTATTGAGCGACACAATCAAGGAATTACTTCACGAACGACTGGGATATCTAGGAGACCAATGCCGTATCATGGTTCGGATTTATTCGAATATCCTAGGCCTTTCGAAGACGATGGCCCGTGCTGGGCTTGTGGGGAACGAAGCCCGATCGCTATCACCGTTTGCCTCTAGCTTTACCCGAGCGCAGGAGCTATTCGACTATGTCGATGCGGGTGATAAGAAAGAAGGGGCGGACTATAAAATCAGAGGTATACAACTTGGGTGATGGTGGTTCGTGATGATAGTTGCTTACTGTGGATGCAGAAATGTTCCGCCTGTTCGCAGACAACAACCAATGCAAGCATATTTTCTTTGCCGGCTGCCATGATGCAGGGTATCTGTCCCTATTGACGCCATATCAAGGCAATGCGGATCGAATTACTCTTTTGAGTTCCGGATCGTTTCACCCGGAGTATCAATCACTGGGTCTACCCGTTCGAGAACTGCCGTCTGTTTTCATGTCTACTCCGTTTGGCAGCACTCCGAGCAACCCGCCATCACCATCTAAGCCGGTTTGCAAGCATTTCCAAAAGGTAGAATGTATAGAAGAGTTTATAGACAATCGGGGCTGATTTCTCTGACAGGGCATCTGCAAATACGGTAATGAATGCAGCAAGCTACACATAATGCCCAACCAACAATTCTCTAAAAATGTAGAGGAAACACACCAGGTTCCCCTTCGGGACCAGACGTACTATGCCAAAAACCTTCCTGTTATAAATGCGAAATCGGAGGAATTTATCGCCGTCAATAAGGATGGCGACCGTGTTGACACCTACTGCCCTCAGCCGCCGCAGGACGCATGGGAGCTGTATAACCGACGGGCTAAACGCCATAAACTGTGCAACAAGTATCATCTAGGAGGCGAGTGTGGCGATATGGCATGTGAGTTCGATCATAGTCACATTGATCCCTCTGCCCTCAATGTTATGCGGTACATTCTCCGTCAGCATCCATGTTCGCGAGGCGCGACTTGCCGCGCGATCAAGTGCTATCTCGGACATATATGCCAAAAGGATTTGTGCAAGGGAACGAAGCCGTGCAGATTCCCCCGACAGGCACACGCCCTCGATCTGCGTGTTTCCCAGTGGTTGACGCCCATCGACCAACACGACATCCATGAGTCGCCGATTAGCGAGAACTCGGTCAACTCAACAACAGATCCTAACAATACCTTTTCATACTTGATGAAGGGTATTCTAGACTAGATCATCCCGAGCGATTCAATAAGCCGGGATCTATTCCATTCAACCAAAAATGATTGCACAAAGCATAACTTTGTGTTTGATAGAACGCCCAACCGATTTGTGTTTGTGGACAACGGAAAAGATTGGGACAAGAGAAGGATTGAAGGATTGACACTTGATCAATCTTTAAGAATGGTTGGAGCATTCAACCAAAAGGCAAAACAGCGAGATCGATCCCCACGGTTATTTTGGTTACTTTATTATTACGATTTTGTTTGGGGGGTTACTTGCCATGTGGTCATGGGAGTAACCTGTAGTGTCTAGAAGTACGTGCATACATACAAAATTGATACCTTTTTTGGGAACTGCATAGTACAGATCAGATCCCCTATCGACGGTGGGCCCATAGACTACGTCATAACCAATATATCCTATTGATTGGATATGTCTTCTCTACTTCTCCTGATGCTATAATTAGGCTAGGCAAATATGATGTGGCCGATTTTAAATAAAACCAACATCCCGATTACCCAGCCACACCGAACGTTATTCCGACCGCGTTAACAAACCATCATCCAACAAGGCTGACTTCGCTGGCCGGCATTCATGGATGATCTCAGATCTGCTGTCCATCACCGATATTAAATATCGTGGATGAGTCGCGCTACCCACAAGTCACGCTGATGTTGCAGCATGTCGTGCTCGTGGATGTCGTTATTCAACTGCGGAAGTCCCAGGAGCGTAAGTCACTCCATCCCCTTTAAATGATAATACCCATCTGTGATCATCATAGAAAGTCTAATCGTATATCACAGAAGCCCCCCAAGCAAGAAATCGCTTTGACACCACCAAAAACAGGCCTGAAACTTCTCTCCGCGGGCGCAGATCCCACACTTGAGTACATACAGCTTCCCCACCCGGACCGTACATGCGGGAACTGATATCCAAGGCAGCATTGTCGCCGTGCATGGGCTAGGTGGCCATCGCGATAAATCATGGACGACACCTGGTGGGGTGAACTGGCTTCGCGATTTCTTGCCTGGTGATCTTCCCAACGCCAGGGTTTATGCGTGGGGTCATAATGCGTCGAACCATGATAAGAGTGACCAGCCAGGGGGGCCATCTATGCAGAGTATCTCCGAAAGGTTGATTTTGGATTTATGGGAGGAGAGGGAGTTATCAGATGTAAGGGGACTGTCGTTGGGTTTGGAAAGACGCTAATCAAGACAGGCACATCATCGTCCGATCATCTTTATTGCACATAGTCTGGGAGGGACGATTGTGAAAAGTGTACGTCTGATATTCGTCTTTTGTATACTTGCGGTGGACTAACTAACGGAATAGGCTTTACTGTACTCCGACTCCTGTCAATCTGACCCTGCATACCATCGCACAATTCGAACATCTACCCATGGAATCTTCTTCATGGGCACCCCCGAACTAGACTCTCGAATGGTCGGGTTAGAAAGTTACCTCAACCATCACGCCACCGAGCCAGAAAAGCAAACCGATAGCTACAAGGAAGCACATTGGCTACTGACGAAACTACGAGAATACTCCCTTATCAGCGAAGACTTTCAAACGGTGTATGCATATGAGATGCTTAAAACACCGAATCTGGCTATGGCCGAGTCTCCTAAAACTGGGTCGCCAGGGAGAGTGAGTTTGCCTTGCCTTTCATTGAATGCCCAGTAGAGCGTCTTCTAATGTCGTCGATAGGTATTACAAGTGTCGCCGCGTACGCAGAAGCCACCCATCAATACTTATACTATTTCGATCGATGCAGATCATTCCAATATGATCAAGTTCGAGACACCCGACGATGAAGCATACATAGAGATCAGAGACTATCTGAAGAGGATGGCTCAGGACTCTCAGCCAGAGAGTGATTCGGACAGTAGTGAGGGACTGGGAGAAGGATTGGGATTGTCGTTTAATTAGATGGTATGAGGGGATGGGTTTATATGTTTATTAATATAGAAGGTAGGATATCCAATATATATAGGTAATTAGTCTGATAATCAATATGTCTAATAGATTAGAAGAGTCAACTCCCCGCGAGGGTTCATCGGAACGTGGACCCAAAATCTTAATATTTGATAGTAGAGTAAGATTTCCCCCTCCGAGTAGATGCTGACCATCGATCTATTCCAGCGTCGCTCGACAGTTCCATCGATATTACTGGCAGGGACATCCAACGTACTCCAATCAATTCAGCGCGCATTCTAGCGAGACTGGATGCTCTTGGATGGATTCTCTTTATTCGCAAGCATAAGGTAATTATGCATCTCCAAACAGCCTGGATTCACCCAGTCTGACAGCTTGCGGTTGCTGTTCCAATCAGGCCAAGTTTCGTTGATGTATGCATCACCATCGTCATATCATCTCCATCACCTTCAAAATGGAGGAAGAACAAAAAGCATCAGAAATAAGAGACCGTGTACGTCCTCTTATTCCCTGCCTTCTCACCCCCTCTACAAATCATCTTTCCATCTATCATAGCCCAAAAATTGTCTCTCGGTTTCCATCGCGATGGACCATCAATGTGTGTTGACAAAAGCGCAAAAGATCAACATCTTCAAGGACTGGTTTGAATAGCTGAGGCAGATGCTTTACTTTTTAGGGCCTATGGAGAGTGAGTATTCCACAGAGGCAGATCTTCCGAAGTTGAAAATCCAAGTCTCTGACCTGGACCTTCTCACCGGAAAACCCTCCGACTCTAGCCCGTCGTATTTCACACCGAGAAGGACTCTGTGTCGCCCGATCTGGGGTCAACCCTGCCGAAGATTATTTTGCTCGTTACAGAGGTAGCGACATGGGGAAAGCTCACAAAGATCACTATTCTCCCGAAAGTCTTTCGGATGCTTTCATGGATTACAACAAGGGGCTTTCTAAAAAGCTCCCTCCCAACTCAAAGTCCTTCTTGTAAGTTTGCCACTCTTTAGTCTCAATACATCGGTTCAATATGCTGATTCTCGGGGATTGCGATAGCAACGACGAGGACAAAGCGGGCCTGAAAGCAACTTGGCGCGGCGAGGGAACCTCTGAGACCGAAGCAGCCCGCGGGTTCTTGGTTGACCATAAGTCTCATCGGCCGATAGTGATGTCGAGCAGTGCATACTGGGAGGAGGGTCGTGTTTCCGTCTCTGAGTTGGTCATAATTCTCAGTTGGATAATTGGTGGGATGCGAGCCCAGGGATGCCACGAGATTAACACCAAGGGAAGGATCTCAAGGCATCCGACATTCATTTGGTGTTTCCCGTTTGTGTTCTACTCCTTGTCCGCTGGAATATCTACTGCTTTTATTCCTAGCTGCTAATGGTCCCTTATAGGTTCTTCTTATTTCCTTCACGATGCCTGCTCGCGTGAGAATTATCCAAGCTTGTTTCGATGGAACGTTCAAGGCGCAAGTCTTCAAGTTTCTGGATTTCGACCTGCCGGGAATTCTGTTAGACAAATTGATTGCAAGACTGTTCTTCTCTTGGTAATTAGAAGTGTTTCGTAGGAGAGTAGACAGATTTGGAATATCGGAATAGTAAAGAGTCTTAGTACAGGCGCTCTTCATATGGCATCACGGACATAGCATAAACTAACACGAAGAAAAGAACCAAACGCAGAGATGGTGGGTTTGCAAACTCGTCCCCAAATGGCAAAGCGCGTCCCACGATAGACGTTCCTCACACGCGTAGCCCTTTCGGCTTTCCACTTCAATTAATCTTCCCCTTCTCCTCCCCTGCTCAGCAAGTGATCCTTTGGAACTTCATTACTTGTCAGAATCGATGGACCAATTGCCTATCTAGTCTGTTTCCTCCCGATTTAGGCAGCGGCATGATCGAACAGACGTTTGGTGCTTTAGGCCTCCCAGCCTCCATCAACTGTCGATGCTAGACTCTTCGTCCAAAATCCGGTGGCATCGAAGGCTGAAGGAGATTTCGATTGTCAAAGAAGCTGCCACTCATTCTGAGTCATCAATCCAGGCGATGTGAAAATCGTAAACCCAACAGAGTGATTCTTGAAGAAAATCGAATATGTAGCAAGTGCTAGTGGCATTACAAGGAATCAGAATACTTGGGAAGACCGGCATACAATAGGACAATTTTCATAGTAGGGCTCTAGTTATAAGGTGAACAACAGTACACGTCTTGCTATGTTGTTGGGCATTTGGACCGAACTAGGAGAGTTAAATGGTTCGAGATTACCAGCATTGGATATTTTCTTGACTTCTGCTGATAAATAACAGTCCAAAGGATCGAAAAGAATACATCTTTCTCTGCACCCGAATACCCCAGAGCTTAGTACTCGCCATTCGTAAAGTCAATAACCTGCACCTTATCGACCAAGCCATCTAAACTCTTCACGAAAGCATGGTGCACAGAATCAGATCGAACATAGAAGTCCCTATCCTCGGCATTCTCAAACTCGACCACAAAAGCATGCGTGATTCCATTCTGCCAGGCGTTTATCAGCATGATGGTCTCCAACATGATGCATGGTGTCATACCTGAATCCCTTCGATGGAGTTATCCTTACCACCAGAAGAAGCCTTAATGTATGGATTTTGAGAGACGGGATGAAGGCAGGTATCTTTCAGAGCGAGCATGCGCTTGCAGGTCTTCATTCACAGTGTCAGTTTGCGATTCTAATTGGGGTGGATTCCTTGATACGTGCGTCTTCGATGACATCGGCGCTGATACCGGATTTGAATTGGAATTGGACGATGTGTGTGATCCCCATGTTGATGTTACCGAACGGATGGCAGGTGATACTTGGTGATGAGGAGCTGAACGGAGAGAGAGAGATGGAGGATGGAGGATGGATGATGTTGACGTTGTGATTAATAAACGGAAGTGGGGTTTGGCGGGGTCGAGATGGCGATGTTGTTGACCATCATGCCATTTGTGTAAGCACTAGATGTTACGATATTCAATATAGTGTAACTTGATGTCAATTTAATTATACGTGTAAGGGACAATCCCTTCGACATAAGATCGAAAAATTGAACTTCGTGATACCATTATTCCAGATAGAACGAACGCTATATCGAACCTTGGCTGACCAGACATCGTTGTCTGGATTATTTGCCCACGTAATGTCCTGATTCTCGTGAATTCATACTAAGCTTAGCCCAAAACCCAAGATATACAGTCACGTCTGTAGAGAATAGGCCAATTTGGTCTCTTTCGTGTCCGTGAAGAGACTTTTAGTTGTCACTATTCCTAGAAAATGATTCAATCTATATATACAGAGCAAAGAAAAGAACTTTCTTATGTACATATATCTGCTCCAGAGCTGCAAAAAAAAAAAAAAAAAATCTTCATATGAACGCCAAAAGCAAAGATACAAACACAAATTAGTATGGCAATTCTATCATCGAAATGATGTCGCTGAAATCTTTCTTCTCGCATTGCGATAGTTCAGTTACTTTGTAATATGTGAGTTCGGAGTTCCCATTTGTGTCACGGGTTTCGACCGAAAACACATCCTCAGAATCTTTGCTTTCGAAATGCGGGTTAAGCAGACGGCAGGTGAAGATCTGCTTGTAAACTCCCACATAGCGCAGTGCACGGAAGTTCTCATTTTCAGAAACCAGAGATCGGTTTATGTGGAATATCTCCATTGCACGACGGGCATTATCTCTCTGCTGTAGCATTTCCAGTTGATGATGGCGCCGTCCACTTGTACTCAAAACCCCGAGATTCGATGTGATAAACAATGCAGTCAGGTTCTGCAATGTGGGCAACACAAGATCCTTAATCAGCGCATAAGATTGCACCGTGACGGGAGTTGCGAATTGTTCTATCTGGGGCGTTTTTAGGATGACCTTTTTGATAACATCGATAGCTTCACCGGGGTTGAATCCCACTATGGAGCCCAAGATGAGCTTTTTCAGTGGCGGTCCAGCCTTCCGAAAGTAGGGAATGAGATCATTGTCCTCACAGTTCCACTCTTGGAAATAATATTCAGATATTTTGATCTCTGATATAGTATTCTTCAAGTTTGGAAGCATAACCAATTCTTCGATGTCCCTCGTATACTCGGAAATGGCTAAATGATGCAGCTGGGTGACATTGGCAAATACCTGCGGATTAATTCCACTCCAGGTTACTTCATTCTCATCCTCCCAGTAGCCCACTTCATTGTATAGGCGAAGGGAGCGTAGGGTCGTCAAATCCGTGAGCTTTGACAAGTAATCAGGTCCATAGCCATATGATATATGCAAGTCACGGTAGGGAACATATCCTTCTCCCAGTTCCAAATTTGTCAGTTTTAAAACGGGCAAAGACCGCTGTTGACGCTTCTGTTCGTAGGTCTTGATGAGGCACATCAAGCCGCTTGGTATATGGTATTGGTCGTCACCGGTGGAGTAGAGTTTGAGGTGAGTGAGCTCTGGAGATGAAAGCAACATTTCAGACAGATAGTCATCGATCTTTTCATAACCAAGAAGCTTGCGGTCCAGGTCCACTGATAGTCTTTGAAGATTGTGAAATTGCGGAATAACATCCTTCGCTCTCAGATATGGGGCGTTGAGGTCAAGATCCCGTATGGTTTCCAGTTCAGCCAAAAGTTGTAGGAACTGGACAAAAGATATTGGGTTGTTCATGGTGTCATGACAAAGTAGACAAAGGAAATATCCACCAGTGCTAAAAACAAGTTAGCAGTCTCATCGCCTTAGACGCGTTGATCAACAGGCGACGCGATTACCTGAAGGACCGCAAAGAATTCATTTTGGGGATGGCTGATATTATCGCCTCCAGTACTGCGACATTTTCCTCTATGGTATCACCCCTACGGAAGAAGTCCGGGCCCAGATTTCGAGTATAGCGAATGAGGGGGCTCTCGTATATCCGCTTGACATCGTCCAGGGGGCGACCTAACAGATGAATCTCTCTATAGAGAATTCGTTTGAATAGACGGTTAAAGTGCTTTGATACTCGACAGAGGGCAGCCAGCGAAGGTTGACAATTAAGGTGTTCTGCAATCATGAGCAGAAGCTCGTCAGGCAGTTCTAATGACATTTTCAAGGGCTATCGATGCTGCAGAAGGAATACGACAACAGAAGCGGAGATCAGGTAGATGACAGCCTTGGGAATGAGTGAATGTAGATGGAGATCTTGACGAGGGGATATGGCTTTGTCTTGTTTGTTTGTTTGTTTTGTTTGCTTGACTGTTTATGACGTTTTATTGCTGTCTATGCAATGTGAGTGAAATAGTTCTTATGCCTGTATAAACGCATAATAAGTGAATTAAAATAATATTTCTGTCGACAAATATAGGCTGTCATCTCCCATTCCCTTCCTACAAAAAGGGGCTTGGGGAAATCCACTATATAGCTTCACTTTTGCCATTTACAGATAGAGATCTCGATTTCTGCCGAATCAATCATTTTAAAATCTCGTATTCGCCATGATCGTCTCGCGAATTGAAGCCATAGGGCTGCTATTATTAACCGGATACGAGAAATAAGCGGATTTTGCGGAGAGATCGACAGTCTGTATATTTCCTCTCGGGTTGGGCCAGTATATAAACAGCTTCATGTCACCTACTATGGAGGTACATTCACTCCTATCCAGAACCATCATGCTTGGATTTCAATTGAAGAATCTGCTCACTGGCAGACTCGGTCTCGTGCTGCTTGGACTTTCGTCCACTGCATCCGCGACGGTTCCTCCGTCTCAGCGATTCGATCTCTCTGCCCCATCGCACGATCTCTTCCGCAGCAAACCGCTCCACGATGCAACTGTTCAGCAGGGATTCGCCTTTGACAACACCAATCGACGCCTATTCGTAGCGCAACGACGTGACGGATCTTCCGAAACTTCTGGAGACCTCTGTGTCACACAACTCGACTTCAACGGCAAGGAAGAGGGCCATATGTACCTCACCGGCTTCGGACACGGCGTCTCATTCGCTGCTGAAGGCGTTGGAGCAGCCACGTATCTCTGGACAGAAGTCGATTCCAACAAGAATGGATACGGACAGAAACTCGCTCGTTTCGAGTTCAAATCCGGCACGACCTTGTCTCATTCTGCGGCATCGTTGACCAAATTCACGCCCGTCGATGGCGCAACGGAACATACCTGCTCGATTGACCCAGTTAACAACCGTCTCATTGTCCGATACAGCAAAGATGGAAAACGCATCACTGCCTTTGATCTGGAGGATGCAGCAAAGGGCAACTTCTCCCGCCCATTGACCGATATCAAACACCCCTCTCTCAAGACCCTGTCGTCTACCTTCCAGGGCTACGCAGCCTTTGGTCAGTACCTCTACCTCCAAACCGGCAACTCCTATGAAGTCACCAAGAACAAGATCAACTCCGAACTCACCACCATCGACATCAACACCGGTGCCATCGTCCAAGGCCCAACACTGACAAAAGCCGGCTCGACTCTTTCCTTCCGAGAACCGGAGGGCTTGGCGATTTATGAAACTGCCACGAAGGAGATTCGTTTGTTTCTGGGCTTTGCGTCGGGCAAGGGAGGAGACCGCAGGTCCAATTTGTTTTACAAGAATGTGCTGGTTTGATGGGGATGGTGATCTTGACTTCGCCTTTCCGATTGAGACATGTGGCGTAGAGGGTGAAAGGTATCTGAAGTGAAATATCACGAGAAGTCCTGGAAAAGTACATGATGATGATCTTATTTGGTGTCTTGTAATACCAACAGCCTAATAATGAGAATTAGAGTTGGAATGGAACAAGTTATGGGAAAGGAAGAGGTTTATAATGGCATCTGGCAGAAGGCTCAGCCCTGATGGACCTGCCTGCTAATTTAGTGGGACTCGCATAATCCAATCAATCTCCCTAGAAGATGGTCGAGTTCAGCTTTCATTCATCCAGCTCAGCATATGAGGCTATTCACAGCCATTCGGATTCCATAATCACCAGCCTAAGGCCCATTGCGGCTGAGGATATGGGGCAGCTGAAATAAAAACTACATACTATGCCCAGCCATCAGATAGCCTGAATAAATAGATTAGATCATTCATGAAGTGGCCCATTGCCGATCCCTTGGGCTTTACTGCAATGGCTAGTAAGAGAGGAAGTACTTGACATAGTATACCAATATAGGAATGTGGTTTGATGGTGAGGTTGGTCTTGATGACTCTTTCTGCATATGCATGTGATGCAGACCAAGACTGGTCGGACTGAATCTGAATGGAAGATTTTTAAATCATAATGTTGGTTGGAAAGATGAAGATGATCATCTCGTATCTTTCAGGCCTCCCTGTGCTGCTCTGCATGTCAGCTTGCATTGAATTGAGCCCTTGTTGAATATAAATATACTACTTATTCCCCAGAGTACTCTTCCCAAACACAATCCTCTATATCCCCTACCAAGACACTAGCATACCTAGAAATATCAACATCATGAAGCTCATCATCGTCGTTACTGCCATCCTCTCCACCGTCATGGCGAGTCCCAATCCTAGTGCTGAAACGGGCGCTGCCTGTCTTCCACAAGGAAGGCTTTGTTACGACTTTCAAGGACCCAGGGGAAATTGCTGTGAGGGCTTCAAGTGTACGGCTGTTGGGCCGGAGCAGGGGGTGAGTTTTATATGGTATTTTCTGTGTGTTATTCCATTTTACTTATTGCATGTAGTTCTGTTTCAAGGAAAGAGAAGCATAGTTACTGTTGTGGAATAGATGTTCCATCTTGGATGTTGATGTCGGTGTTTGATTCACTCGGGGACCATCCGGAACCATCCCCGATGCAGCGAATGAAGTCATCATGTCATAGCTCTTCCTAGTCGCCGTTCATAATATTACCTCGCCGATTTTGATGATCTATTGAAACACTCCTGTAGAGTCATATTTAATGTAGTAGGTAGGCTATCGAAAACAGAGCATACACCATGCAGCCTATCGTCCATACCGTCTACGAAAAAACCACCGGCACATGGCAATACATCGTTGCCTGTCCGAATACTAAAAATGCGGTCATCATTGATCCTGTCCTCGACTTTGAGCCTTCTACCTTCACCGTGAATACCCACTCTGCGGATGGTTTGTTGGGTTTCATCGCCCAGCAGGGATACACCATCACTCACATCCTCGAAACACACGCCCACGCAGACCATCTCACTGCATCCTTTTATCTTCAGCAGACTCTCATCACCTCCGGAAATCCTCAACCCCAAATCTGCATCGGCCAGCAGATCCTCGCAGTCCAGGAACTATTCGGTCCGAAATATGACATCCCCGCCGGTGATCTCGACAATGCATTCGACCACCTTTTCGCCAATGACGAGGAGTTCAATGTCGGACAGATCTCTGCCAAGGTCCTCCACCTGCCTGGCCACACACCGGATCATGTTGGGTATATCATCGGCGAGAATGTATTCACGGGCGACTCCATCTTCAACCCCGATGTGGGCAGTGCGAGGTGTGACTTTCCCGGAGGAGATGCGCGCGCACTCTACAAGTCCATGAAGAAGCTCCTGTCTCTGCCTCCTAGCTATAAGCTATACACGGGACACGATTATCCCCCTTTCCATGAGCGGGTAGCTTGTCGAGAGCCAATGGCATATGTCACAGTCGAAGAACAAAATGAGCGCAATAAGCATGCAGGGTCAGCTAGTACTGAGGAGGAGTTTGTCAGGTGGAGGACAGAAAGGGACCAACAGCTACAAGAGCCCAGATTGATACATCAAGCGCTGCAGGTTAATCTTCGGGGAGGAAGAATGCCGCGGAGGATCCATGGTGGCCGGGTGTTTTTTGATTTCCTAGTCAATGTGCCTGATATGTTTGTGCATTAGTGTCATGATCAGCTTGCATTGGCTCAATATGTAATTTGCTACAATTTTTAATTTCAATGTGACTGACTCAGATTGACTGACTCAGATTATAACTGTTCGTGGTAATTATTTGGAATACCCGATAGTGGTCGCCGAGTCGGGGATCTCGGGCATGCATGAGAATGTCGTTACAAGGTCTAGAAACCCATATCCAAATATATAGTTAAAATGAATCCCTCAAGGTTAGCAGGAAACAAAGATCGAAATGCAAGGAGTTAACACAGAAACAAAACCTCGTTCCCGCCATCCTTCATCGCTGGCATGTTTGCCATGTCGCCGTCGCCACTTGAAATGCGACGCCGCAATGCCGGCCTGCAGTCGCTGCCAGTCATCGAGAATAGAATGTCAATATATTCGTTCCAAACGAGGACTGCGATCGAAGAATAAAAATCATTCATCGCAGCTCTTGGATGATGATATTCCATTATTCCCGGATATTAGCACGGATGCCTTGGACTGGCTCGATGCAACAGTTATTCCGACAGATCTCGAAGTATATAACCGCTGGAGAGGTTCTCTGAATGTAAAGCTGATAGAATCAGCCAGGTCAGCCAATATTCCAAACATTAAACACACCCCAAACACTGGATCTCGAGCTCCCCAGTCTCCCTGATTATACACCTACCTGGACGGAACCAGAGCATATAACAACCCCCGATGTTGCGTTCGACCCAATGATCCAGCTCTATTATCAAAACTTTCATCGATCACATCCAATTTTGATACCCAGAAAAGCTCTTAATACTTCGCTCTGTCGCCGAATACCTGCGTATATGTTGTCTATAATGCGTTATATCGGCGCTCACTACCATTCCGATCTATCTTTCAAAGAGGTATTCCGGGCCCCTGCCCACATAGCAACGTCAGATACAACACCGAGAGATGCCTTCAAAGTGCAAGGGATGCTTTTACTTGCTATTGTGACTCATGCCCATGGTAAAGAGGATCGTGCGCATGAGACGATGCAGGCTGCCATTCAGATGTCCCTCGATCTTGGTATGAACCGTGCATCCTTCGCCGAGCAGAATTCTTTTGGAAGCTCCATATTCGAGGAAAGCTGGCGCCGGACGTACTGGGAGCTGTACGTTGTCGAAGGTCTGTTGGCAGCTATGCGAGATCAGAGCACATTCCGTCTGTACAGCCAGAAAGCGGATGTGTCCCTCCCCTGTGACGAAGAATCGTATAACAGATCAGAATCGGTATGTCTTTCTCCCAGGTTTCCACTTCTTTCTAACCATTTAGCTGGCATGTTCCAACCAAAGACTCGAAGATCTCCGCCATGGCTGGTCCTTTGGAGAAAATCAGCAAATATTCTCTTCGTTCGCGTACCGCATCGATACTGTTCGAGTGTTGGGCATGGTCCTAGAACTTAACCACTCGTTAGAAATCGATGTACAAAATAAGGTTGAAACCGCAGACGCAAGCCTGACTGCATCATTGATGCACTTACCTTCTTCCCAGCATGATGTATACGGAGGAACAGCATCCGAGGAAATGACCTTCCAGATACAGATGATTATCTATCTGTGAGTAGCATCATCTACATCTTACAGCAGTGAACTAACCATGATAGCGGCATGATCCACCTTCATCACCCCCGCTCCAACATGCGATTTGCCTGCTTCCATGCAGAAACATCCTGCACTCGACTTCGAGCATTGTGTGGTGAAACACCCCCCTCTGGAGACCTCGATTTGCACTCACAGAAGCTTCTTCGAGCTGCCAATATGTTGTCAAATCTTGCCACTCTGCCTACCCCTGTCAGACAACGGACTCCCTTTTTCACCTGCGCCCTGGCTATGTGTGTAATTGTCCATACAGCTGCGTGTCTGATGGCACCAGTAGTTGACGCGGAAGAATCACTCAAGGCCAGAATTCAGCTGGGAGTTGGGGGGTTGAATGTGCTGGGGAGAGTGTGGCCGATGGCAAAGATGGCGAAGCAGCAGGTTGTGGGTATGTATCAGGAGGTGGGGCTGCAACGTCGATGAGATTCACTCTGCGATGATATTAAATATTCTATTTAATGATGAATCTTTGATTCTACTCTATCTACCCTTAACCTTTCCTTCTCCCGATCATCATTTTCCTGCACTTCTTTCATAGAAAGGACATTCTAGTTTCTATTGTGCAGCTGCAATTCTTACAACTTCAATCCCATACCTGAAGGACAATAGGGTTCCTGATACTGTCCTGGAACTGTTCATCTGTATCAAATGAACACGAAATATAATGTAAACCTCAGCTGTATAGAATAATGAAGAGCACTAGGTTCAGATGCAATTGCAGTTACCTTTCGTGGTCAAGGAACCCTAGCATAATCCAGAGATTGTAATTGGCATTTTTCCTTGAGTTAGTAGGCTGGTATTGTAGTGGATAGCATTGATTTATCACATTTGGCATCATAAAACCTTCTTAGAGAGGAGAATCCAGACCCGTGAGCTGTAAGTATCTTAAAACGCACTTAAACGCTTTCTATCATCGTATATAGACATAGAAGACTTAGGGGTATCATAAAGAGCGAGAAGAATGCTAAAAGGTTCGTTCCATAGCCTGGTGTATTTCATCTATTAAAGTCAGCATCACTCGACAATAAACAGCAGGTAATGTAGTACCTCGCATTCCCTGTAGTGCTTCAAAGGCAATCGAATAATTCGTCAAGCATTTCACCACCAGTCTTAAATTCTGATGCAATTCATTCAAGAATCCAGTAAGTGTAGATGACTCTGGCGACTGTAATTCATCATCACTACCCCGGTTCAAGGATCGCGCCTTGAAGCACAGCATCAACATAGCATAGCTTGATTGTACCGCACAACATGCAAATGTTGGCATTGTCCGTGGAATCTCGATTCGGGATGCTGCCGATAGGTATGGTGGTGTGGTCCAGGGAATCTCGTTTGTGGGATTTGGATATGGCAGATTGTCCAGGAGAGTAACAATGCTGAGGGCAGCATGAAGACAGGTCTTGGAGGAGATGTGGGATGAGAAGGGGAACTGAACACCGGAGGTTGTAGAAGAAGGCGAAGAGTGATCAGGAGTGGGGATTCCAATAGATTTCGGCAAGTCCATCGCACAGCAGTTGCTCGTTGGTTGCAAGTCGCAGTGTCGTTTGAAGAAGATCGGAATATCTTGGAAGGCGCAGAATCGATGCGCTTTGATTTTGGCACTGCGAAATATTAGTCGGATGTCTATTTGAATAGGAGGCTCATCGTATTACCTGTGCAGCTTAATCTCAGCAATTATTTTGATGGACTTGGAGACAACTACCTCCGGTGTGTCGACCAGAGCAACAGGCGCCGTTTGTGTCACAGGTGCCGAATCTCGACAGGCGAGTAAAGCAGATGTGATTTGGCTGTCAAGCTCCATCATGCGTCGGGGAACCCACTCGCAGCAGGAGTTGCTGTTATGGGCCTGGTTGAGGTCGTGCACGAAAGTCGTCGCTTCGAGGATGATTTGTTGTGCCTCGATCAGAATCTTCCACCCCTGCGACCTGTCAGCTATTCACTCTCAACAAACACACTACAAATCAACCCACTTCAGGATACGGAGTCACAAATCGGGGGTCGTACACATCGAATACAGGAGGCTAGACAGTCAGTTTCTGCTATACAAATTATCGATTTCCGTGCTTACTGTGTTGCTGACAATCGACCCTTGACACACAGTCATGTACTTTTCACCGTCAGCATTGGCAGGAGCAACGCGAATTCAAGAACCAACCGTCATCCACCACGCTCTTTTTCTAGCCTCTGCAAACTCGTCCTCCTCCACCATCTCGTGTAATGACATGCCGATCGCTGTTGTCAACGCCTGGCCTGCCCGGTTGCGCATTTTGTTCATGTTTCCTCGCTGAGAGTACTCGTACACACTCAAGAGCACCAGTGCTAGGACACTCTCCAGAGCTACAGGAACCTTTGGATGGAACTGCTCGCGATCGAAGCTCTGTGTTCCATCTGATAAAGCATTTGCAGGATTATCGGTAGAGTCGAGCAGCTCCGAGTCCACCTCGACGGCTTCGAGAGCTGACACTGCAAAGGAATGTGCAAAGTCTCGACGAAGTTTCACATAATCCGCTCTAGAGGGGTCTCTTTCTTCTGGATAAGGGATAAGAACCAGAATTGCGGAAAGGGCAAGACTGAGAGGGCTTGAGGGCTGAAATGTTGATTTGGACGAGAGTGGTCGATTATATACCGGGAGCCGTTCGGGAGGGGGCAGAATTGGGTAATAAGGGTGGATGAATACATAGTAAGCATCCAGTCTATTTACGATCAGTCTAAGGCATGCTGAGCGCTCAAATGGTTTAACAGGGTTGACCTACATGTCCTCGTTGCTCCCATAAATCTGAACCAAATCAGATACCGAAGGACTGGTATCGACAGGAGCACCCGGATCCGAAGCAAATATAGAATCAAATATAGATTCTATCTCTGCAATGGGCGTTTCGACATTACGCAGCCCTGCCCCGGGGCCACTCAAGTTGACCAGTTGGTTGAACCATTCTAGCGCTACATTAGCATTGGTCTCGACGTCAACCATCCAAGGCAAGCAAATCAACCATTTTCATCAGAAGTGACATCGGTAACTAACGTGCCAGAGTCGACAGATTCCTGGCTTTGAAATTCGGTATCTGTGCTATCCGATGTCGTGGGCAGTTCTTTCCTGCGTTTGCGGTTTTGACAATTCCGTGGTCCACCCCGTTTACTAGGAAGATAGGTGCATGCCACTCCTTTGGTGATGCAGTTCGAACACTGAGGCTGTCCATCACAACGGATTCGCAGCGAGCGACTGCGGCGGTACAGCAAATCGCCGTTTAGCCAGAAATATTCATATTTCCTTCAGACTTCGATAGAAACCCACCATGAAAGACAAGCAACCTTGACTGGCGGCTTGCTGAATTTGCGCCTTCCTGGACGTTTAGGCTCCATTGCTGCCGCCATTGACTCGCATATGCTGTACATTGTGGCTCATTTAGAAGTCGGGTTTTTTTCATTCAAAAGGCGTTTGTCGCGGGGGGGAATGGATGGCCTTTGGTTGCGTGGCGATTGGAAGTATGACCAAATCCCGGTGGTGAGCGAATCCCGAGAGCATCCCGGAGTTGCATCTCCGGCAGTCGGGGGTTGCTCATAAGTTGCATGCATTAGTTAGTCTAACATGCCCCCTTACAGGTGGATATTAGCTGAGGAAGAATGCTTGATTTACGGTGGACCATTCGGTTACGACTTGGCGACTAAGATTCTGCAATCTCAGACTTGATGAATTAAGCGAGTGCAGACTACAGGGATCTCCCTGGACAACTGTTCATGACAGGAGAATTATTGGCAATAGATCCGAGCGAATTTTTGTGATTTCTCACAAATTGGACTTATACCCCCCATTGTCCTTCAAATCCCGCTCCTGCTTCATCTTCGTCTTTTGGAGTGCGTTTTGATCTTCGAATCCCTTCATCAACACGTTGAACGGTTTCTCCCCTTCTCTCAGCTGTCTCCATTGCCAGCGCTGCAGCATATCCGACGGAATACCCTCAACACGATCTGCAACGAACCTTCCAAGGACAGGCAGGAACTTGAACCCATGTCCACTGCCACCTGTCGCAACCATGACGCCTGGTTTATCCGGAACAGCATCAACGACGAACTGGTTGTCAAACGAGTCCGTATACCAGCACAGTCTTGTGTTGGTTATTTTGATGCCATTCTCGCGGAGCTCAGGCAGATAAGTATCCAAGAAGTGTCCAATCACTTCCGTTGATTTTTCGGGAAGCCCACTAATCGATGGGGATGTCCACTTGGTGACGGGCACACTCCGAACCCTACCATTAGATTGTTGTTGTGGGTTTGTGTACTTCGTGCCTCGATATCCCAGCTTCATGATACCGTCAGGCGTGATTGGGAAGCCGTACAGGTTTCCTGCTGGACCCGCCCTTACTTTGTAGTTCCAGACCGGGAATTTGTCCGGTAAGAATCGATTGAACAAATCAGAGTCGGTCGGGATTTGAAGCATCGCAATCGAGCCGGCGGTGGTTTCACATAGCCCATCGATCTCGGGGAGAACACCCGGTGTCCAGCCCCCACAGGCCACAATGGTCAAGGCGGCCCCGTGTAGCTTTCCATCAGCGGTGAATATCCCGTTTACCTTGCCATTCTTCTCATGGAAGCTTTCGAAGGCACCTTCTCTTTTATCAAGAATAACCTTGACTCCAAGTTCTTGTGCCAAATGGAGTGCATATCGGCATGCTTTATCGGCATATACCAGACCGCCAATAGCATCCAGATAGCCGTCATATTTTCCATCTTTTGACTGGTGGAACGGGTCAACAGCGTGGCCCAGCCCATCTGCTTGGGCCCTTGCAACCTCATTTGGATCGGTAAAAAGGTACTGTGTACGACCCAATCCGGCCTTGGAGATGTTTTCGACAGACGTCTTTTCAAAGGAGTTCAACCCTTCGTCCCCGATGTGATAATTGCCACAATTTACATAAATTTGCTCGTTCTTCGTCATGCCAGGTGGCAACCTCTGTCCATTCGCAAGTGAAGCATTCCAGTCATTCCAGGTTTCGATTGCTTCCAACGTCAGGTTCTGATACCATATTTCGTGGCCGTATGCAGCACGGATGATTTTGTTGCAGTCTGTAACATGAGCCTGGATGCTATAGGAAAAATCTGACATGTCCATGTCCACCTACCTGCAGACGCAGCATCACAGCCGCTATCAAAATCATATCGCGTTTCATGGTACGGCTGTTTGTCAAAGATGGTGACGTTTGTGAATCCCCTCTTTGCCAAATGAATAGCACTGCTGAGACCGAAAACACCAGCTCCAACTATGACGATTGGGGAACTCTTCTCTGCAAGTGGGTTGTTCGAGGCCATGTTGTTTAGGGGCTTTTCTTTCGGTCTTTGCTGTTCTCCAGCATCACAGGCCACTCTTTTAAACATATCCGACCGACCGATGTTCTCCAACTTGATCTTTCTCCACAAATCAGACCATATACCTTTCCGTAGGACCGACAGGAGTAACTAATTATATCGCGACATTCGTCTCCGAATAACGTCTTCTGCTTATCGTACCGCCTCCAACCCAGGCACCGCATGCAACGCTGTCTTCGCCTTGACCTTCCTCATGTTCTCCTCTAGACCAAGCCTTTCATGGGTCAGCAGGCTTCTATCTACTCCAGATCGAGAGATAAAGTCCTTGCGTACGGGGATAATCTGAGATATTGTGAGGGGAACGCGGGGTCAACCTGGCTGTTGTATCTTATCAGTTACGTTGGTTCGGAAGCAACCGCCTCCAACTTGCCACTTACGTCCAAACCCTTGCACCTCCATGGCTTTGGTCCAAGATAGTCTAACTGTTTGATTCGACGTCTGGATGTCAGTATCAAAATTGAGTATCAAGTAGGCGCTTCAGGATATCACCTCTTTCGGTAGACTTCCGGCTAAACCACCACCACTTACGATGATAAGTATCTGTGATATGTTTCGTGTCATATGGGTAGCTATGATGTTGATACTATAGGATGCCCAGAGATAATTTTCTGCAGGTCCAACTATCAGGCAGTCTTTGGCGTTTTGTACTGGTCTTTGACCTTCTTTCGCAATATATAGTTATAATATTTCTCACTCAAAATACCAAACATATTTGCTACAGTCGTTGACAATCCCGTAAATCTATTATCTATATAACAGTGCTAATAAATCCATCGATGGAAAACCACAGGCCAAACAAAGACGATGCAAAGGATAAACCTATATCTGTAACGGAAGAATCTGGTATTGGTACAGTGGAATCCTTAGCGATCGATGCCTCCATCGAAAAGTCCATCGTTAGAAAATTGGACTTCAGGTGAGAATATCCCAGGAGTCCATCTATTGTCCAGAACCCTCACTAACGCCGTGTATGAATAGACTTCTCCCCGTCCTCTCACTGATGTACTTCTTCAACTCACTCGATCGAAGCAACCTCGGAAATGCGAAGACCGATGGCCTCGACGATGACCTCAACTTGAGGGGTAATCAATACAGTATCATCCTTGCGCTTTTCAATGTTACGTTTTGCCTTTTCGATCTCCCTTCGAACTTGCTTCTGAAGAAGTACTCGGGGAAGATTATGTTGCCCTCAATGATGCTGGGATGGTAGTAGCACTAAGCCTTCCTTGAACCGTCTTGTGCTTGACTGACGTGACACAGGGGATCGATAACACTCATCCAATGCTCTGTGCATGATTTCGCGGGTCTTCTTGTGTGCCGGGTGTTTATGGGAATTTTCGAGGCCGGATTCATGGGTATGTTGATCTTCTTCATTGGGAATAACTGGTTTTCGCTCACCTTGTACCGCGTAGCTGGCGTGGTCTTTTACCTCACGCAATTTTATAAGAGAAACGAGATTGCCTTTCGTCTTTCCATCTTTTATGGGACAGTGACTATTGCAGGTAATTATCTGATTGGCTGTTTCTTGTATCTCGATCTGTACTCATGAGACCTTCATATAGGAGCCTTTTCTGGTCTCATTTCCTTCGGGGTATTCCAGATTAAACACCATCTCCGAGGCTGGCAATACCTGTTCCTTTTAGAAGGAGGCTGCACAGTCATAATTGCCGTTGCCGGCATGTGGCTTCTCCCTCGCAGCGGCTCTCAGTGCCACTGGTTCGACGAGAAAGAGTCACACGTCGCCCAGCTCCGTCTGCTACAAGACGGGTCTGTGAGAACCACCGACAAACTCAACGTCAAAGACGCTCTCAGAGCACTGGTCGATTGGCGAATTATCGTCTGGGCAATCAGCTGCTTCTGTTACGGCGTCGCCCAGACCTCCGTTAGCAATTTCCTCCCGCAAATGGTCCAACAGCTGGGCTACTCGACCGTCAAGACGAACCTCTACACAGTCGCCCCGTACGCGGTGGGAACCGTCGTATTATGGGTTCTGTGTTGGTCGTCTGACTATTTCCGCGAGCGATCCTTACACCTGTCTGGTGCGCTCATGATCACCTTCGTCGGGTATATTATTTTGATCTGCATCGATGCGGAGAAACACAGGCGAGTCGCGTACTTTGGCTGCTTCCTCTTGTGTTGCGGGGCCTTTGCGCCCACTGCTCTATTTCACAGCTGGCATCTGAATAACATCGTGGTCGAAGGCCAGCGGGCTGCCATCACGGGGTTGATGGCTGGATCGGCTAATAGTGCCGGCATTCCGTCGAGTTTGGCGTTTGATGACCGCACTGCACCCAAGTATATGCCAGCTCTGATTGTCAACTGCGTTTTTCTCTTGACGGGTGTGGCAGTAATTTTGTGTCTGGGGGCATGGTTTCGGTATGACAATCGACGGAGAAACAAACAGCAGGGGGTGAGGATGTCCGCGGGAGATATCGCGACAGAAAACCTGATAGGAGGGTGGGAAGATCCCAATTGGAGATGGACGCCGTAAATATGACGATGTCGGGGTTTGGGGAGTTGGAGATGGTGGAGACATCCACAGTAAGGGCTTAGGGCCAGAACTAGCCCGGTGACTAAGGCACCAAGGCATCTACGTCGGACATTCCGATGACTTTCATGATTTGGCTAGAATAAGCTCGCTTTAAACTATCTTTAAGCTATGGATAGTTATCCAATGAATAAGCTGTTATTGGATAGAGCAGTCTGATCTTTCTTCTTACTTTGATCAAACCAGCATTCTACATTGTCACCTCTACGCCCTTTTGGAGCGATCAAGAAATTCTCCAGCTTCATGCTCTCTGCCGTCGTATTAGGGACCAATCGACCCCAGCGATCGCTAAAGAACTCCACGTTTGCCATTAGAAGCTCCCTCCAAGCCAAGTAATTTTCCAGACAGATCCGCGACCGGCACTAAACGGCGAAAAGGCCATTTTGGCTTGGTTAGGATCAGTTTTGCTACCGGGTAGCCAGCGTGATGCATCGAACGTTTCGGTATGGGAGAAAAGGAGATTCTTCTCAGTGTATCATGTAGTTTTGAGTGCTCACAGATGTTCCCTAAGGCCTGCAAAGCCCCAAAAAAATGCACCCCCTTCTGGAACACTTTTAGGCTCCTCGGGAGTCTCAATGTCTCCATGATCACTGCGTTGAGCAAGAGGAGGTTCTTGAGAGTAGCTTTGTTAAGGTCTACACTCAGGTTACAGACCTCCTCTTCTAACTGGTGTTGCAGTTTCGATTGTGACAGCAATTCCTATATGAGATAGGACGTGGCTGTGGTTGTGTCTGAGCCCGCCACAATCAGATTCCCGGCTTTCATGGTATCCCCATCATCTATTACCGCACAAAATTTATCTCCACAGATGATGAGCTGACCAAAGAAAGCCAATACATTCACCATGAAGCCATCCTCTGTGTGCATTTAAATTGGAGATGCCTGGCAATTGACAGAGGCATAATGAACATTGTTCAAGAAATGAGAGTTGCAGTATGCAATTGTGTAAAAGAAACTTGTTGGTTCAAGAGTGAAAATGCGAGCTTGTATCCCACCTTCTCGCCGATCTGTTGTAGGGTAGTCCGGCTCTGAGATACCTGTTCGGGTGAAGAATATGGACAGTTGCACACAAACCACATAGGCCAAAGTATGAGATACCCCCTGCGGAACTGCCTATATCGAGTGATCTCGGTGAATTCTGTTCTGGTATGTTTCTGAGTGCCGGTGTGATGTTGTCACAGATATCGTCGAGTAGACATTTGATTTGACTCTCGAGCATGTTGACCACGGCCGGAATATTCATGTCGGGACAGTCGATCAAATCGGTCCGGTCGACAAGATTGCACAAGTCTAGCATGCTGAGGTAGAAGACCGTTTGAATGGCGCGAACCAGGGCTAGAAATCCCGCTGCCCACCGACTTCGTGGCAGACAATTGGACCTGGTTAGTTTCCAATGCTCGGGTGCCTCGTCCTCCCACTCATTAATCTGCCTCAGAATATCCCGCGCATCCGATACAAGACTGCATATCTTCTCTCGCATATCAGTTGAATGAGAGATGAGATCTGCCAATGCTTCGGGATCCATACTCAAGAGCTCTATAAACCTTCGACGGTGGGACAGTATTCTGTTGGAAAGTAGTTCGACGCCTGTGAGCATATCACCATCGCAAGGCATAATATTATTGAGAAGAGGCTCGAAATGGGCATATTTGGCCTGTCCAGTCGCAACGGCTTGGATTTGCTAGTTTGTATAAGCATAAGTCCCTCTCAAAATTGACAATATGACGAACCAGCTGCGTGAAGGACCAGCCAAATAAAGCTTTCCCGCGAGGTGTGTTAAGCTGTTCTTTTCCTCGAATATGCACCAGAGCGTGTATTCCTGGTGTATGGGAGTTGTAAAGTTGCTCTCGTTCCCCGGAAAAATCCTTCGGGCGCTGGTCAGTATAGCAATGATCAACAATCCATAGGCGTTTACATACCACAAACATACTCAAAACCAACGCAGAAGCAAGAGTCGCATCCTCCAAAACTGCCACGGGGCACCGTAGAGCATCTCTGAGAGCCACCATAGCCTTACCATAATATTTCCGAGCTCCGATATAAAGTGGCTTGAAGCCGGTCGAGTTAAACAGCGTCAAGTACGACACGCTGAGCATTGCATTTTGAAAACAATCAGAATGCCAGCGTTGGGCGTATAGTTCCGGAAGATGCGATAAATGCCCCGGCGATATTCCTTCTTCAGCAGGTAAGATATGTTGATGACAGAAGAACCCGAGCGCCTGCTGCTCTAAAGATCTCAGCGAATATGGTATAGGTCGAGTTGGGGGCGGAGTGGTCGAAATGCCTTGAGATGAGCTTGGTGAGTCATTTGAGCCTCTGTGGGAGTGTTCCTTTGACGAATATTCAGGTTTGGACCTGATACAAAGCACATCACCGGTGTCCTTCCCATTCTTCTTGCACGCTTTCCTGGGATCTCGTTTGTTAGGTTTCTCTGATCGCCATACAAAAGTATCCGCATATCCAGGACATTCTTGTCCGTAGATCATGCATCTTTTGCATCCAGGTTTTCCTTCATCGCACTATTGAAGTGAAGAAGATTGTTAGTTATCTCGGTTTGAGGGTTTTAGGAACATACGACAGTAGTACCTACCCTGATCTTGCGCTTTCTGCAAAGCTTACACCCCGTACTTGGTTTTCCCTCGTATACCATGATAGTAAAAACCACCACTGTAACCTTTGTCAACTCGAGGCTTCAACAGAGACTAGTGGGTCAAAATGTCCGATTTTCGTGATGTATCAGTCAGATCTATGTGGAGTGGCGGTTGCAAGATTTGCTTCATGCAGGCAACCATAAAAGCCGGTCAATTGACCTCGAAGTGTTGGGCCATTGAGAACATCAATACCACCCCTTCTCCGGGCATGAATGAGAGTATTAAGAACAAAATTCAGGAAGATGGAGGGTCCTGCTATCGAATAATCATCCTAGGCAGAGTCAGATGACGCGTAACCCGATTCGGCATACCGCCCGGCAGTATATCCTGTTCATCAACGGCGTCATGTATTTAAGTTTAGAACAACTGAAGGATTTGCGAATCAAAACGTTCGAGAACTGAGCAGCTGGACCCTTGTGGGCTCGAATTGCTCTCCTTTTTCTTATGAATCCAGGGACCGCGTATCCAGCAGTGACTAAGAACGCTTGGTCTTCACTTTCACAGTCGGGTGTGCCGAGGTCCGGTGCCTCCGAAACACACGCTAGCCTGTTTGGGTGGCACCTTGCGAAGGTGTCAAGGAAGCATGGAAAGCTTGTTCATCCGAACTCCGGCCGGCGACACTATGAAGTGTTCTGAACCAGGCTATTCGGAAATACAATTGCACATCACGGAGTTGCTGCCTTGCCTTGTCAGCTAGCTATCGATGACCCACCAAAGATGCTCGATTTAAGCTCAGCTGGCAGGTCGATCAAGGGCAGGTAAGATTAATGGCTTACGCATTTAGATGAACGATCCGGACACCCTATCTCGATGCTTGATAGCTTAATGCATAAAGAATGGCAAGTCTTCCGAGGCCGAGATGACAGATTCAGTGATTGGCATGCAATATCGGTGGTGTCTCACTTCACTCCGATGGTACTTAAATACCTCAGTTTTGGGCATGCGTACTCCGTACCAAAGAATCTATTATCAATGCGCCACATCCTGAATGAATCAGCATATGCGCAAAAGGGAACCATCATTTTTAATGCTATTTCTTCTGGCAGCCACGTGGCTTGCTTATTTCATCCAACCGGACTTTTCAACACCGGAAGATGAACCAAGGAATCAACCGGTGGTAGAAATGTCCGAGTCCATACGGCTTAGCATGAATATTGAGCCTGGTTTATCTTGCACTCAGATTCATTAACATCCTTTATCGCATTTGATTGGCTTCCTGGGTAGCGGCCTTTGCGTTTTGACAGGCATATCGCCTATTTAGCTTCATCGCCGGACGTGGGTCCGATTCTATTTCCCCAGATGTTGGATATCTGGGGATGAAACGCGGGGTACATAAGATTTGTTGGCATTTCACAGGCCTTGTATGAGCCGCTGAGTTGCGTATATATAGTGTCTTCATGCCCATGTCCATGGAGGTGCATCGACAAGTGCGGTTTTTTGTTCAGAATCGCAGTCATGGATGCAACCAAGAAAGAGACCGAATACATTGAGGATGTCGACTCTGTCAAGAACAAAAATGTCTTGGGAGACTACTCCGGGGCTACATCCAAGACAGACCCTCGAGAGATTCGTTTGGTTCGCAAGTTGGACTTTCACATAATGCCTATCGTCTGGGCTATGTACTTTTTGAACTATGTATGTGTCAATACTCCCAAGCGAGACAGGCTGTTAACAATAAAAGCTTGACCGAAATGCCATCGCCCAGGCCCGGTTGAACGATATGGAGGAGCACCTTGGCCTTGTTGGTTCGCAATACAACACCTGCATCTCAATCCTCTTCGTTGGGTTAGCCTTCCTCGCTCCTAGCCATTGGTCAATCTATACTGACTATGATAGGTACCTCCTCATGCAGATACCCTCCAACATGCTAATGTCCTCCAAGAAGGTCAGACCCTCTCTCTATATGAGTGTCTGCATGGCCAGCTGGGCCGTCGTCTCGTCATGTACAGCCCTGACAAAAAGTTACGGAGGCCTCGTGGCAGTCCGTTTCATGCTGGGAATCGCCGAAGCCCCTTTCTATCCCGGAGCACTCTTCCTCTTCTCACTCTTCTATACTCGCAAGGAGATCGCGTTGCGGCTGTCCATATTGTACACCGGGAATATTGTCAGCACTGCATTCTCGGGTCTCATTGCAGCCGCCACGTTCGCTACGCTCGATGGCACCCACGATCTGAAAGGCTGGCAATGGCTCTTCATTATCGAAGGCGTGGTCACTTTTGGGACGGCAGTCCTCGGGATGTTCCTTTTACCAGATCATCCCTTGACGACTAGATGGCTCACACCAGAGGAACGACAGCTCGCTCACAACCGCATTCTAGCGGACACGGTTGATAGCGAGCAATCACAGGGTGTAATGGCAGGGTTGAAACAGGCCTTCCGTGACCCCCGGCTCTACCTCCTTGCCTTAATGCAGAATATGCATCTCAGCGCTTGCGGGTTTAACAACTTCTTCCCTACTGTCATCGAGAGCTTGGGGTTCAACGACACCATCACCCTTGCCCTGACCTGTCCTCCCTACCTGGTCTCAGGAGTGGTAGCCGTCATCGCCGGTATCACATCTGGCCGCTTAAACGAGCGTACCTGGCACATCACGGGGTGTATGGGAGTTGCCGTTGTGGGATTCATCATCTCATGCGTTACTCTCAACACCGCGGCGCGATACCTCAGCTGTTTCTTGTTCACCAGCGGGGCGTATTCGGTAAATTCCATGATTCTGGGGTGGGTGACCGCCACGTTAGGTCAAACTCCCGAGAAAAAGGCCGCATCGCTGTCCTTTGTCAATGTCATAGCCAACGCATCATACATATACACGGCATACCTCTATCCCAGCAGCGATGGACCAAGGTACCTTATCGGAATGGCGAGTAATTCTGCCTTTGGTCTTGTCACGATACTCTCCGCCTGGGGGTTGCGATTTTGGCTCCAAAGCACCAATAAGAAGATTCTGCGGGGCAATATTTTGGGGGTCAGGAAGGGCTTCTCTATGCGTACTGATCGTTCAGGCTGTTCAAAGAGGTTGTTGTTTCTGTGTCTGGCCTCAACCATGCTCTGAGGCGGAGCTATCCGATCATTGCTTCAATTTAGGTTCAATAATCAGTTTTGAGTTTGATAATAATAGCAGCAATGTTGAAAATCCTTTTCTTGGTAAATCTCAGCGGACAATGTGCAAATCTTCTAGTTCCCAGGTTTCGCGGACGTAGTCAGACACTGCATTGACTCGCTCGATGCCCTAGCCGATGCACGATGGCTAGCCATAGTTAACCAGGTAGACACATACATACCTATGTCGTCAGTTCATATTGTTCCTTGTTTATAGAAATGAGATATCGTAGTATAAATTTGTCTTATGATAATAAGACTTGTTCAATTGTTATGAGTTCACCCAGCCATTGAGTCGGCTGAGTGCCGTCCAAAAAACCCATTCATCAAGGCTATCGCGAGACATTTCGGTTGTCTGCCCATCAAGAAAGGTAATAGATACAAAGTATATATACAGGAGTAAATTGTAGATGGCCAATGGGAAAACCATCACCTTGAGATAATAGAAAAGGAAAAGGAGAAAGGGGAATTTCGTCGAAGTATGAAATCACACGGCGTCATGACCAAAATGAACATCAGGTCTCAAGAAGTGACAGAAGCATTAGGAAATATAATAAGGAAAAATAGGGGTGGGTATGAATGAGAACATAAACACGTCGGCATTAATTTGGCATCCAAGCTCAGCCTTTCGAGGGAATGAACACGTATGAAAGAAATATGAGGCAGAAGTCATTGCCATCTATCTCCCCCACATCCTAGAAGATGGGTCGGGACTTTTGGGGTGGCTCATGGAACCTTTGCTGGATCGGTCGCTTCCTTCACCTGCGTCTGGGTATGCTGGCTCGGATGTAATTTCAATCGTGGTGTGCTGATACACCTTTCCAATAGGTGTCATCTCGACACCATTCTGCACGATGTTGTCCGTGGAGCCATCGCGCATGGTTTGGTCGATATCATCGTCCTCGTCGCGACCTCTATGGGTGCGCAGAGCGCTGATATCGGTCCGAGTGAGCTTCGGGTCGGCGGTGATGGTGGTAAGGTGATTGTCCGTCTTGCGGCCCTTGCTGCTTGCAAATTTGTTGTAGCTGCGGTCGTTGCTTGGCTCGGATTCAATGATCAAATTGCGACGGGTAAGGGTGTAAAGGAGGACATCGACCCAGCCTGAACTAGTGATAACGGCACCGGCAACACAGAAGTAAACTATACTTGGGCTTTGGCCTTGAGCTGTAGCCATACGTCCAGCGGCAAGGGGAAGCGAGAGAATAATGTAAGCAATAGGGTAGATAACCATGTATCCGATGACTCGACGAAGGCGACGGAGACTCTCCGTGTGACTGCTTCCAAGGATGGCGGATTGGGCGATTCTTCGACGCAGTTGAAACCACATAATAGCGTAAAGACAAACAGTGCCAAATTCCGCAAGGAAAATCCAGATATAGTGTGTCCATAACCGGACGGGTTCATACTCCTCACTAATCCAGCACTGAGAACCAATATATTAGCAAGATTTTTCCTAACAAGGGACCAAAATTACAACTTACCCAAGCTCCCGAAGGAACAAAAACGTATCGCCCGTGAGAAGCCAGCGGAATGATGACCAGAACGACGATGAAGGCCCATAGGCCAACAACCGCAATGACGAAGGACCTATGGCTCATCTTGTGTCCCAAAGCTACCAGAAGGAATGTATGGATGGCGATGGCGAGCACAAACAGACCACTGGCAGGATCTCCTATCTGCAGCCATAATCCTTCGAGGAAGCATCCCGCTGAGTCGGCTGTGATCTTGTCCTCTGCGATCCATTTGAAACAAATCAAGAAGGCGAGCGATTGCTGAAGGTCGGCCAGCACAAGATTATAGATAAGGATAACGTATTGGTTGTAACCGATGTATCTCGCATAGTTGGAACGCCAGAATATCAATCGGTATGTAATGAACGAAATGAGAACCAATGTCGCAATGAGAGATATCAACGCGAAGACCGCTACAGCTACCAATCCTCGGTGTTGATCAGCCGGTAGAGGGTCGATATCCATCATAACACGGGGCATCAGAGCATTGCCCTCGTCGGCATCGCGGGTGCGCATAAAATTCA
This sequence comes from Aspergillus sp. 'subgen. Cremei', assembly GCA_019976455.1. NCBI lineage: Eukaryota > Fungi > Ascomycota > Eurotiomycetes > Eurotiales > Aspergillaceae > Aspergillus > Aspergillus sp. 'subgen. Cremei'. The sequence goes on from JAFBMR010000005.1 coordinate 2,911,726, forward strand.
AGACCCGAATAAGACTCATTGTTAAATGATTTTCGATGAAAAATCCGAGCACCTCACGATCATCCTCTTGTTGTACTGGGAAAGGGTAACGAGCGTCCTTGTAAGGCAGGACAGGATAGTATCTTCAGAAAACACACTGACAAAGATACCGGAAGCATCCGGTGGTCTGATATAGAAAAGGTCGCCAGGCCTGCGATTCAGGACTTCTTCAAATTGGGGAAGTCGACTTGTCTCAGGGGTCGAATCAGCAGTAGTATTCAAAGATCACCCAGCCTGAGAAAAAACCCAAAAACAAGAAGATGGAAGGGCAGAGGAGAAGAAAGGCAGCGCCGCACAATTAGAAATTATTAACTGCGATAGCACCGGAGCAAATAGCCACATGCCGAAATACATGGTGGGCGACGTGGAGAAGACTTCTAGCCGCGCAAAGCTTCTGCTTGGTTCTGGGACTTTAGTTGTCTCGATCAAGAGTCGACCAACGATCATATTAACTCTATTAACAAGACCCAGGCCGTGAAAGCGTCTCCACAAGTCGTGACGCCTCCTATGACAGGGGTTCAGGCTTTCAGTGTATAATATCGTAATAATAATGCTATCGATAGCGGGAACCTTGGCCAGGGATTATCGAATAGGAGTCTGAAACCAAACTCTCTAGGTGGCTCTTCCTCATGCCGCGCGGAGTTCCTGATCTTAGGTTTGCCTACAACCATGGGTATGTACATAGTACAGGCATAAACACGAGCTCGAGCTGTGCGTCTAGTAGTTTCGATTCTATACCAGGCACAAAAAACGTTCTTTGCCCCTATACACCCAGTTCAGGAACATACTCCGCAGTGGCTTGCCTGACTGATTGGCCTGTGAGATGATTCGTCTCGTTTAGTACGCCATAGCCCACAAGGCGTCGTTTGCTTTGTTGTTTTGTTATGGCTCCAACGGTATTCAATTATTATTGACCTGGGAACTCATTCTGCATGAAGTCCAAAGACACTATTTCTAGAATCCGAGTGGATGGATTCGAATCCTTGTCCTATTATTTTTGTGGGATGTGGACTAAGAAATGTATTATCATTGCAAAACAACACAGATGTCATGATCGGGGGCGGAGAATTTGCCACACCATTATGATCGAGGTGGAATTGAAAAACAGACGGAATACAAGGCCACGGTGACCCCGCAAGATTGTCAAGGAGCCAACAACGGTAGAGACAAAATTATCCTCTTTCCGGTTACCGAGGGATTTCTTTAGCTGAAGCAAAAAATAATTTTAATCAGAAATATCGATGTGGGACCGCAATGGCAATTCCAGAAGAGTCAAGATCCGCCCCTGGTCGATCCGTTTTCCGTTGGCTACTAGAGTATGTCTGTACCAAATTGGTATCACGTCTTGTAATAATGAAAGACTAATGGACCGTGACACCGTGTTGATAATCTGGCACCATTGTCATTGGACAAAACTAAACTTCGGGCTGCACCGACACAGCGTGGTCAATGTTGACTGTCCGACCATGGTTGAAGCGAGCTTTGCTATCCAAACGGAGACATGCCGACAGAAGTTACTCTGGCTGTCAAGTGTCACGAACGCAGGGCCAAGCTAGAACCGTAGAGCATGCTGCTACCAGGTACTTTGATTATTCGCGTCACCAACCAAGTGGGCGGCATTTATAAACCGGTCGGCCATGGGTATTGCGGACAATATCTGATAGGAGCCGTAGGAATCTCCGAAGAAACAACGCGGGTTTCGGGTTGCGTCGCCGTACGAAATTTACCCCTTTGTGAAATGAGGACAGACTGTATGAGGGCGATCCGGCTAGTCAGGCCTTTCCATCTAGTACCAACAGCGTTAGGGGGTTCGTTAGTAATTTATCAACTTGAAGCAAATTCAAAGAGCAAGCAATGAGAGGATAGTGGATACAGACTAGAAATCACTAGCACTTGGACACCAAGTCATGTCAATGAAGTGGTTGAACTTACATGTTATGTGAGACATTTAAACTGCACCCCGCATTGGTGGATAGTGACTAACTTGGGATCGACTGAAAGCCGAGACAGATCGTTTCGAAGCCGTCGTTTTTGAGAGCGGGATCGCTGACACAGTTAGAGTGATATTAAATGCTGATGAACAGATGGATGAATCGAGGGGCAGAAAGTCTCTGAAGATGGCTTGGGTGATGGAATTCAGCGTTGAGAGCTGCTAGGATGGGGGAGTCGGGGATGGGATGTTGGAGATGTCAAAAGACGCAGCCGCGAAACAATAGTACCTGTTCGGCTGCAATATCTAGCACTAATAAAAAGAAAATAACATCAAGTCGGCCGGATGGTGTAGTTGGTTATCACGTATCGTTAACAGTTCTTCAACTGAATCCGATAAGGTCCTGGGATCGAACCCCAGTCTGGTCATTCTTTTTTTTCTTTTTCCTCTTCTTTTTGCTTTTTCCTCCTTCCTCCACTTCTCCTCTCGATCAACATCTCATGTTTTCCTTTTTTCCTTTTTTTTTCTTTTTTTCGCCTTCTCCAAGCGTCTCCAATTGCATCCACCGGCGATTAACCATGATCTACGACAGCTCAGCAATGTACAGTCACCATCTCCATGTCTTGTGATCGCATTCTTGCCACTACTCGTGATAATCTTTCTCTGGCTTCAGCCTAGTGATCCTGAACACCAACCAACACCCAATATTCAGTGGCTAAATTCGGGGGTCCTCGGGCATGCACTCCGTGAATGTCAATCACCCTATGACCTTAACCACGCCACCTAGTCATCGATCATCATAATACTATCAATGGTAAGTCCAGGACCCAGCACCAGTTAAAATGTCGTACAGCAGGAGATGCTTATTCTAAACTGGAACCTTGGAGCTGAACCTCGGTTTAACTTTCCACGATCCACACACTTGGGACATGTCAGTGTCACCATGCCACCGTGTCTATTGTCTACTATTGCTGCTTTGGCGCTGCTAGAGGCTCTCTGCTGAGTTGAATCCTTCGAAATAATCTTCGAGGGATACGGACTTGTCTGAACAGCCTTGCACAGATCTCCAAATCTTGCCCTTTTTATCAATTTTTACCGTGGATCACTGCCGATCGGCTGCAAGCCTCTCTGACCGCAAAAAAGCTGCTTACAGCTGGACTCCTAATCCGCTCTATTCCGTCCACTAGTTTTATCAACTACACTCGCAGTGTAACAGTACATCTGTTAGTGGCCCTGTCAAGTTGCTAATGCTGAAATTTGGCAGGTCAGCCATTCATAATCCCCTCATAACTTCCCACAGTTGACTATGTGGGTAACAATGGCAACAGTGCACATGAACGGTTTTCCATGTGAATGTGTCCCCGTACAAGGAATACAAGCACCTTCGGTAGCCTTAATGCAATTTCCAATATTTCGGGAAGGTCGACCACAGCCAACCTTCGAGGCACCATACAGTACGTGGCGAATAGCGACAAATCAACTCCATAACGATGGCTCATAAAGAAACAATACAAACTGGATTTGCCTTTCTACGGAGTAATAAATAAATTGACATTGATCACTGCACACCAGAGTACCCAAATACAACTTTGAGGGGAATAAGTCTTCTTAACTTCCAGTATCAAGATGGCTTCTCTTCCACGGGATAGAAACTTGCTCACCGTCATGCTCTGTGCCCTCATTGGTATTTTTCCTACATACACTGATAGCCGTGTGGGTCTCTGTCTGACCGTCAGGGGCCTGCCTATCCAACCCTGACCAGGTACCGAAGAATCCCAGTCTTGTCAGTTGGAAGACCAACAAATTGAATCGATCTTTCAACGTGGCCATGCATATCATAGAGATGGCCGTGTTTCTTTAATTACATTGTCTTTCTGGATTGTGAGTTTGGACAATTGCATTCAAGAAGATCATTATTAATTGCTCTTCGCGGGCGGATAACTACGGCTCGGCAAACACTATTAGCAGTGCCCCTAAAGCCTGGATGGCACCACTACAATCGGGTCATCTCAGCCGTTGATGAGCATCGGTATTATTTCCAGAATCTCAGAATCCATGCATCAGGATCGACATCGACGCCACACCAATTTCGACCGTTCTGGCAGGGGATATGCATGCTTACAAACCGGGTAGTGGTGAATACTACTCCGGAGTACATCACTACGGAGTCACCACACGGTTTTTTCTAAAGCTGGACTGGCGTTCTTGGCTTTTTGCTTTCTTCCACTCCAAGATTCTTGGGAGTTCCTCACAATTCTTCATTTTTCCTTTGGAGCCTTCTCTTCGAACCCCTGGCCAAGACGAAATTTGCCCATGTTTCTCCCTAACGCTTGGCATTTCGGGGGTTTCTAGCAAATAAGCTTTTTTTCTGACTCTCTATCAAGAGATCTCATTGCAGACTACTCCGTCCTCTGCAGGCAACGCAAATACATGATAACGTCCAATATTGGATTTGATGTACTGTACGGTTATTATCGACGGGATCTCAGCCATGGGTCAAAAGTCTACGGACCCCATTTGCGCCATTGCACCTGCCTAAACCCACTGCGCTATGGACTCCTGTGGGACTGTTCCACAGCGGTCCCATATTATCCCAGAGATTTGGTAAACATTCATCCCATGATCCTGCAGAGCTGAAAACGGTCCTCAGCTTTATCGTTCCTTCGCCCCCAATGCCATGGTACACAGTGAACGAGTACAATGAGGCATCCTCTGGAAGATCATGACGCATAGCTGGTTGTTTGCAAGTATTGAATACAACAACACCACACGTAACGGCTTGCAACCTCCTTCAACCTCTTGGTCAAATATCCCAACTTTCATCCATCTGGTTGTGCATGCACTGTATATGTCATGGGACTATGGAATACCGTGTTGGCAATCTGGCTCTATGTAACAAACCACACAGGCGGAGTTTTCCGCGGCATTAACAGTTGTCGCCATTTCTACCAATGGCACAATTGCAAGCACGGAACCACCTGCACAAAATTAGGAGAAGTCCCCAAGCTCTGCACATGGGCATTGTTATCAGCATCCAATTTTCCTGGACAAGCAATGCCACTTTCTTGGTGGGGGATTCCCGGCCTCCATATCTCCAAGAGTCAAGACGATATTCAACACATTACGCACTACTGACTCGTAGCCCTACGAGATTGATGAAATACTTATGCCTCAATCAGGGAAAAGAACATGCCGTCTATACGTAAGATGGTTGTGAATACCTGGTAAACTACTGCGAAGTACAAGGTTAGTTCAAATTATCTCAAAAAAAGAAGGAAAAAAAAAAAAAAAAAAAACCGCAAAAACCAGGATTCCCAAAGAAGTTATCCCGGTAAAAAAAAACTTCAGGTCCAACATTTTTCCAGCCGGAAATACATATCGAGATCACACGGGCGGAACCAGTCAACATTCATCCATGGAACGCATTCTCGGCAGTCCAGCCAGGGCCACCACGGGACCTTGCAGAGATTGAATTGTTTAGTTTTACTGACCCGACTCCCCGGTGAGTTTATGCCCTGGGGTCTTTTGCATGGACCCAGACTTCCAAATCTTCAAAGTTTATGCTGGAAATAGAGGTAAAAGAAGCAAGACTGCGCGAAATGAGCGTCTGGCCATGTTGTTTTAATCTCTCAAGCTAAATTAACGCCACATTATACTTTAACCGGTCTTTTGGGTCATGAAGATACTAATTCCAGCCACCCTATCTGCTCTGAACAACTATGGGATTCTCTCCGCGTCTTACAAAGCTACAGCCCGCCTCTAGCGATCAGCCTAGCAATCCGGCATCATTAGAACATCGATAACATCCTGGAAGTCAGCACTACTCCAGCATAGGAAGGAAACAGACAGCCCTGAAACACCACCAATTCCATCTTTCAGCCGTTGGAAAGGAAGTTGAGTGCTTCTCAACTATTGACAAATTGATTCACGTAGTCATCTCTGGCTGGTCCTTGCATGTTCGCAGTATGCTGGACTATACGGGATAGAATACGCACGCCCAAGACAGGGAGGACATTGGAATCCAATTTCTCTATTACGAAGGTCTAGGCAAGTTCCTATCTAGTGCTCTGTGAACTGGCTCTTATCTGTACAGCAGGTAGGGGGGTTGATTGTAGCATAGCCATCTTCATAGCTCTAAGATGCAGTGCAGGATATGCGCAATATACTTCACTATGACGGCTACCTGCTCTTACTTGTCATCTGTAGCGCTGCCTATTCCATAGATTATTCTTTATACGATTATGGGATCTGTGAGGCTAGAACTATGAGTATGTTCGACGAAAATATGTACAATCCAAAAGCGCAGTGGCCGGCCTCTATAGGCCTCATCTCACCAATCCTAGCTGTCTAGATCTACCAACAATAACGTGTTATAGATCATAATGACAAGCACCATAGGAATTCAGCAAACTTATTCTTTGCTCAATGGTTATCATGCTGTATATCTATTAGTCACAGTGTATACATTATCAGGATGCAAGTGTAGTGTGCTGCTATGGCACCATAATCATTAGTATATATATTCAAATATTTATAATATCTTGGTTTGAAATGTTTTTATGGCACCAAAAAGTAGAGATGGCCTGGGATAATATAGATTATTGAGTCAATATATATTCTCGTCTTGAGCAACTTACGTATTGTGAGAATTTATATATTTACGAACTTGACATGTACAACCCATACTACGACAACATAGGTAAATAGGATACATAGACTCAATGCTGCAATTCTATATCGATAATCACTACTTCTAGTATTACAAATAAACGAAAGATGAAACAATATTGCATAAGCTCAATAGAATACACCATTAAAAAAAAGAAAACAGTGTTCATTCTGCAAGCATGTACATACATCGAATCAAAAATTCATAGCCGATCTCATCTCATTTCATATCATTCGTGGTTCGTTCCGTTCCTCTCATCAAATACATTTCGTGAACGCTGGGGACAAAAAAGGTGCAAAAAGGGAAATATGTTTGGCACATGTATGAACCTCGCCGCCGAGATGGGTATCAATCACTGTACGGGAAAACAAAACCTATCCTTGCCCTTTCTTATTACCTCCTCCGCGATCCTCGGCCATCCCGACGGCTATCGTATCTATCGTCTTCTTCTTCATCTTCTTCCTCAACCGGAGCTGGGGTTCGTCGTTCAGTGCGTCTCTTTGGTCGACGACGGCGGTTCGAGCTGATGTTACTCGCCGAATCATCCGGAGCCAGAGACTGAGTGTCATCAAGGAAGTCATCGTCTCCACTGTCCCATTGAGCGGAGGATGGAGTGCCCAGTCGAGCCTCAACGTATGATCCACGACGGTTTTGGGTGGCAACCGATAAGCCTGCACCACGTTCGCGCAGAGCACGTCGGACAACTTCGGCCTTGCAGTGTAGCGCTTCAAAGGCGTCCTCTAGCGCTTCCATTCCGAGGTAGATATCGCGCTCGATTTCAGCCAGGGCGGCAACTTCTGTCTCTTCGTCCAAGGCAATGGGCCCTCCAAAGGACGCTGGTGATGAACTTGGACCAAATGGTTGACTGGACGGCCGATCCATGCTAGGTGTTGGACCCCGTGAGATCCCACCGGGAGTGAAAGGCGTGCCCGATCGGCTACCCCATCGCGAAGGAGTCGAGTCTTCTGCTCCGCTGCGAAGGAATCCGTCGAAACGACCCGAAATGAGAATATCCCATTCATCGTCGCTGATAGCTGCCAGGGTTGCTAGCACGTGGTGCATATTGTGGTTGTTCAGCATGTACATAGCCGTCTCTGGATCACGAGGAAGAGAGGAAAGTCGGTATAGTCGCTGGATAGCCAATGCTGATGACACAAGTGCCTCAGGTTTCGGGTGTGGCTGTGGACCTTCTGGTCGGGGTGTAGGGATCGCGGACTTCATGCCTAGCAGCGCACAGAAGCGAGGTCGTTGCTCAGACCCAAGATGCGTCAACATGGCAAAGGTCAAAGTCTCGTCATCCACCTCGACCGGTGCGCTAGTAGACTGGCCTGCCTGTTCCGAAAGCCACTTATCGACAGCCACTTTAGTCTTGCGTGACTGTCGAAGGAAGTGTTCGCGGTACTCTTCCGGAACATCAATATCCATCTTCTGCATGGGAATGTGTTCTTCGCCAGCGGGCTCATTGGCAGTTGGTGCCATGATAAATGGTGGCCAAGCGGGTAGTTCTTTGCGACCGGAGACCAATTCGAGAACTTCACCCCAGCTCACTCCAGGTTGGCGCTCTTCCGTCTCCTCGTGGTCACACATCAGACAATGGCATGACTCCGACGAAATGTCACGGGCGAAAACTGCTTCCAATCGATCAAGCAGGCGACGGGCAACCGACCGATATCCAGTGGCAACCGCCAACGACCCGCTCTTGCTCATAACCTTTTGGTAGTCATCCAGGAGCCGGTTGTAAGGTTCAAAAACCCGAGTTGCCGTGGCTTCCGAGCCTCCAGTACCCATCAGCAGTGACTTGGTCAACCGATAATCGAGTCCACCATTCTGAAGTAAATAGTCGACTCGCGGTATCGACACAGGCACTTCGGGCGGGGGAGGAGGCGGGGGAGGGGCACCGAATGCGGAGTTAGCTGTGGGAGGGCGACCATACTCATATGCGGCTTCGACCGGAGTGCGACTGCGAGAAGAGTGGTGATGGGAGGACATGGACGATCGGTTCTGGTTCCGCGACGGTGGCTTTTCAGGACTCTTAGATTTGCGGGAGCTGGTAGATTGCTGAGGGGGTGCAATGGTGGCATCGGAGCCGTTTGCCGATTCGGATCCTATATCACGAGCTGTCACTGAGGATCGAGGCGGCGACATGGCAGCATGGCTATTCGACCGCCTGGGCACCTTGATATCTTCAGCAATTTTTGTTTTGGATGTCTTGTGACTGGTTGTCCTAGACGGAGTTTCCTTCTCCTGGCTGGACAATTTGGATTTCGGGGGAGTCTCTGGCCGGGCGGGCCTGCTGGTGGATGTGGACTTGACCCCGTCATCCTTCTTGGAGCGCAGACTCGACGACGACCTAGTCGAGTCGGTTCTGATCCGGATTTTTGTTTTCTCTTTAGGCTTGTCCCCTGTCTCTGTTTTCTTCTCGTCGCGGTCTCCAACCGTGCTTCCTTTGCGGGAGGACTGCTGGTCGACACTCGTCAACGGGGGGCTGGGAGGGGCACGGTGATTTTCTGTGCGGGGGTGATTATTTTCATTCGCATCATCGCCTTTCTCGGTCAGGTCGGTGGGATCGGGCGTAGGAATGTTCGGTTTGGAGACCGCCTCCTTGCTATGAGCCTTGGAGAAGGACGGGTAGGGCAAGCTGACCCTCGACTCGAGAAAAGAGGCCGCTCCATCGCGGCTGGCGCTGTCGACGCCCGGCATGGATGACCTGCGTTTGCGAGAGTTGTGTGAAGGAGGAGTGGAAGCGGAGGTTGTTGTGGAGGAACGACCCGTGGGGATGTCACGATCTCGATCCTTGGTTGAGTGGCGGCGGGAAGACCGACCGTGGGACGAACGATGTTTGGATTTGAGGGAGGAAGAGGAGGAGGCGGCGATGCTGGAGGACGACTTTCTTTTGGTACTTTTATTCCTGTCGCGATCTCGGTCATTTAGTCTCAACGGTAGCATGACGTGCAGTGGGCTCGAAATGATGGGCAGAAAAAGAGACAAGACTGAAAGATTTCAGCCTTGCCTATTTTTGCTTTTCTTTTTTTGGTCTTAAGGTATATGCCGTTTTCTTAGTTACCTGATTTGCAAAAGAGGAAAAAGAATAATAAAGCAATCAAAAGCTCACAGGCCTTCTCGATGGGTGGTAATGCAGTGAGATGTCACTGCAGGAGGAGGACGGCGACGAATGACTCTTTCTGTTTCTTTTCTCGTCTGGCGCTTAGGAGGCGTGGAGGAATGTAGCTGCTGTTGTTCTCACTGGTCGAGAGCCGCACCAGGCAGGATGCGACATGCCGTGAGCAGAGAGGGGGGAGGGGAGACAAATGGACGATCAGGTCGACGAGGACGATTTGAGTAAAGTCAGGTCAGGCACGGTGCATAACAGAGCGAGGTGCCAGTTAGCCAAGTGGGTTTGGGAGGAAACGAAGAAGATGAAGTCGGGATGGTTTGCGGTGAGCGTCTCCGATTCCCCGCAGTGGGCGAAAACTTCTGAGGCAGTGGAGGAGTGACGTGGTGGCCCTGCATGGACGCCCGACGAGAGTGAGGTTTTTTTCGGTCCTGTTTTAGGTGGCCAGGTCGAGAGAGAAAAAGAGGGTCTATCAGGAGATGGATGATGTAGAAAAATAGTCTGGATGTCCGGGAATTAATCTACAGTGGTATGGATTGCAGTCATAAGGCTGCTTCAATGCAATGCCTCAGGCAGAGATCGACACGATAGAACAATCCAGAAGAAAATGCAAGATGAATTCACTCAAGATGGATAAACATGGACTACTATGCAATCTTGTTGATTCTACCGAAAATAGGGTATCAATAACTTCAAATCCAGTGCTCCCAAAACATCAACTCCAATGAACAATGCAATTATCCCGTCCATCACAACCCATTGGCAACCTTCACAGGAGATGTCTCCAACACCCAGTTCCCATCTTCCTCATGGGCTACCCCTCCTCGCCTCGCAGCTCGCATCGTCTTGTCACTCGCCTGCGTCCGCTCTCCCGTGTGTCGATCCCATAGCCAGCCCTCCTTGAGCCACATCCATGTCAGATACGCCCGCAGTTCTTTATCTTGGGGAAGGACCGATTTCCATTCAGGAACAAACCCCACAGTCTCAGCACCGCATCCCCTCCAGTCCCGTGCTAGCCCTCGTAGTTCATCGCGACAGAAAATCCGCCAGCTATCCAATGAATATGCCCCAACTCCAGGTAGGTGTGCGATTTCCCAGGCTACTCGCGGGTCCCTATCGTCGATGTATTCGTTAGGGCCGATATCCCGTCCATCCAGTTTCTGCGGGTAGTGAAGCTTGCGATATCGTTTGCTTCTGGTCGGAGGATTGGAAAGCCAAATCCGGGCGATATCGATGCATTTCTTAGCCCGTTGGTTTTGAAAGCCCAGGCAATGGATCATGGCAACCAATTCAGACGGCTCTGCTGCGGCCATCGCCTCGACAGTGGGAAATCGCTTAAAAACCTTGAAAAGAACAGGAAGAGCGACACCTCCCCGCGTCCGGTTGAGGAATATGGTGGCGATGAGCAGGCGAAATGGATCGTGTGCCAGTTGCTCCTGAACGAGCCCGAAAGCTGGAGCATCGATGGGGGAAAGGGAAGACAGGATTCAGGGTCAATCAGAGGCTTTGGGAAATAATGGGATATTTTCGGGAGTTTCAGTCGAGGTGCTTTCCCCGGTTGAAGAAAGTCGGACTTGATAGGGGACGCACTCTTGGTCGGGGTCCGGGGAACTGTTGGATGGATAACGACAGGGTCTTTTAGAGGCGATGTTTGCGTGGACCAGGAGGGCAGAGGGCTGTCATCGCCGGAGCTGATATCGCTAGGTACGTCACTCAGAGATGAATCGGACAAGAGAAAGTCAGACGATAAATCGAGATCTTTCAAGATAATTCTTGCTTCATCCGGAATTGAATGCTTCAACACTGGACTGCTAGGTTTCCTGTTCTTCTTCTCACTGCAAAAACTCGGCTTTTTCGTTATATTTTTCTTCGGTGTGCGCAAAAAATACTTGGACTGCACCTCATCACTGGCGGTCACACCTTGCGAATCATTGGCTCCTAAAAATCCGAGTCCCAGAAGGGATCATCGAGAATGCTCTTCTCCACCACGAATCCGTTGCTTTCCTTTGTCGTTGTCTCCGTGGGCTGTTTTGCACCAGCCTGGGCGTTCTTCTGGGCGTGGCCCTGAGGTGTATTATCTTGAGACGGGTGTGTATTTTCCAACACTCCAAGGCTCTCGCGATGTCGTTTGGCCTTTCGCTCTTTTCGTTTCTGCCGTTTGTGGCGATTCCTTTCTCTATTCCGTCCTCCTGAAACGGGCTGGTGTGGCGTATCGTCGTCTTTAGATTGCTCCGTTTTCGACATGGATTTAGCAGCATTAGAGGTATGTTGTGGCAGCATTTGTTGGGATGCGATCTTCTCTTTTGTTTCAGCATAATTGTCATCGTGGAAAGAAATGGGATGTTCGCGTTCGCCCAAATTGGCATTTTTGGAGTAGGCTTCGTCCGGACTGTTATAATAATCAAGTTCAACGACAGGATGCTGAGTGGGTTGGACGATTTCAACAACGGGTTGAGCATTTTCTTCGACCTTTTCACTCTCATGCGAAGGAACCCTGGCAGTAGAATTAAGCGGTTCGAGGAGCATTGATTCATCATCCAAGCCGTGGGACTTCTGGGGCAGGCCAGTCACATCATCCATGTTGTCTTCAACATCCATAGCTTCATCTTGATGATTTTCATTGCTATTGTCTTGTAGGAAGCCCAAATCCTGTTGGACAGACTCATTCGAAAGCCTTTTGCTCTTCTTGCTTTTGTCCTTGGATTTCTCGCCACTGTCTCGCTTTCTTTTCCGCTCCTTCTTTGCCTCCTTCCGTTGTTTCTCTTCTTCTTCGTCGAACTCATCGCCAAATTCGGAGCCATCCGAGTCTGGGCAGCGGATTTCATAGATATCGAAGTACGTCTTCTTGACATATCGCAGGAGTCTATTCGTGGCGGCATTGTTCATTCCAACAGCTCCTGCCTCTTCGCGCATGGCGTCTGTGAACTGTCGTCTATCGGATCGCTTCACCGGATATTTTCCTTTGCGCATAAAAGGATGCGACAGAATGAATCCTCGTAGCTCTTCTCGCTGATCGGGACCGAGAGATGCAAATACAACATCCTCTTCAGTAACTTCATCTTCAACCGGGAGGTTGTCACCAACAAGTTGGTTGTCAACCGCAACAGTGTCTTTCTCTGTAGATTCGCCGCTTTCCCCGTCATCCTGGACGTTGTCAACCTGATCTTCATCCTGGGCCTCATTTTCGGTATCCCCACTCTCCTCACTATCCTCAGCATCGATCCTGGTAATGGACCTCTCCGTGCGAGCAGCAGGTTTATGCGTTTTTTCCGGCGAGAAATAAGGCGACTTTGTCTGTCCAGCTCCCGAACCCCCACGGTTCTGCGAAGGACTGTCCTCATAGCTCCCATCCATCATCAAGTCACCATTATATTCTCCAAAAGAAGCTTCGTCGGAGAGAATCTCATCCACAACACGGTCGTAGGCTTCTTCATCGAAGGGGTAGAGGTCCAGATCGAAACGGGGAGGGGAGATGACGACGGCGACGTTGCTGGCTTTCATTTTGACTCTTCTTGTAAGGACTTTTTTTCTCGTTTAATTCTGGCTGAAGGAATGTAGGGGTTCGGTTTCTGTGTGTTTCTGCGCTAATTGCGTGTCGGTTTTGTTGCAATGTACTCGTCGAGTGTGTTATGCATGGTTGGGTGGGTTGGTAGGATCGAGGATTAGACCTATCAAAAGAGCTAAGAAGCTGTGGAGAGGTCAGAAAGGGTCAGGAACTTTTCCTTCTTTTCTTCGTCGATTTGCTTTGAGTTTATTGTTGAAGAATTGAAATGTCAAATGAGAGAGATACTCACCACTGTCCTGTTCAAAGGCCAGTACCCTCGATTTTCCTTGTGAAGCTAAAGCTCCCTCATACTCTGCGAGAAAGGGTTGTGTTGAAGTGCAAAACACCAACCCAATCCTATATATTCGCCAAAAGGTCAAAAAATAATTAAAAACACTGACAATGACTCAAACCAAAATATTCACTTATCCAAGAACATTGGCGGCTGGTGAAGGAGGTTAGGGAAGCGAATGAAAAAGGTGCGGCAATCCAACGCGAAAGACGCGGAGCAATGTGGAGCACGGACCACCACTTCAGCTTCTACTCGGAATATTCAGACGCAGATCATGGTGGGAATTTCATTACGCATATTGGTGATAATAACTGCACTATCATATTTGACTTGCAAGTCGAAGTATATGTATGTAACATGCTATCAAGGCTAAGCATAGATATTCCGCATTATGCACTATCTACATCCCTGCACCCACTACATGGGTCCATAAAAAAAAGGCCCTATCTTAACTTCATCAAGATGCATTCCTAATCACACGGCAAATCCACCCGAGTTAAGCTGTCTCGGCTCACCAGCAGCATCAAAAGTTCCATTAGGTAGCACTCGGATGGCCTGGGCAGTACTCTGCCCCGGAGCAATCCAGGTCACATTGTGGCCGCGGGCTTTCATGAACGCGACGGTCGCGTTGTCATAGGCATACTCGAACGAAACTTGGTTGGGGACCAGTTGATCGTGTAGTCGAGGTCGGGCCAGTGCCTCAGCCGCCGAAAGCCCTTCGTCGATGGCATGGATGATATTTTGGATTGTAGCTGTAATAATCCGACTACCACCTGCGGAGCCAGCGAGAAAGAATACAGTCCCGTTGGGGTGGGTCACGATGGCAGGGGATGCAGAGGATAGCGGGCGCTTTCCGGGTTTGATATAATTTGCCTCCGAAGGAATATAACCAAAGGAATTGGATGAGCCAGGGGTAGAGAAGTCTGGGTGATCAGTTATTATGGAACAGAAAAAGTATAGTAGATGGTGAGGATTCTTACCATCCATCTCGTTGTTCATGATGATACCCGTTTCAGGGACCATCAAATGACTTCCAAAGTAAAGATTAATCGTCGTAATGAGAGAAATTGCCATTCCTGAGTGATCGACGGCAGCCATGTGCGAGGTTCCCGGACTAGATCTGTCAGCCGACTGCAAGTTAGATGGACCAGGAGGAAGCCCTACGTGTTCAGACTCTCGATTCCTTGGGGATCATAAGCAGAAACATTTTGAGTCCGCACATCTGAGATCTTGGCTCGAATACTGTCGATGGTGGACTGATTTAGCATATTCGCTTGATACTCTTCCAGTCCATTGAGAAACAGTGGATCGCCCAATTTAGTTCTCTGGATTATAAATTAGCAATGACCAAGCTCCAAGGGATATGCTATAACTAACCTCACCATAGCCGAACCGAATTGCTTCATCCATGCGATGTGTGCTCAAGTTGACGTTACCAGGTGCGAAAAATTGGCCATAAGCTTCCATAATCTTCAGTGCACTCAGCGCAACAATACCACTTGATGGAGCAGTAGTACTCGCAATGTTATAGCCACGATAGTCAATATGGGCAACTTCACGGCTGAGTGTCGTATAGTTACGCAGGTCTTCCAGTGTCATGGTGCCATTTTCTGCCCGCAAAGCATCGATCATAGTCCCGGCAATAGGCCCGGAGTAGAAGGCATCCGCGCCTTGGTTGGCGATGGTCTCAAGAGTATCGGCATAGCGCTTGCGAGTCATAGTATCACCAAGGCCGAGTCGGGTCCCGTTCGGGGCAAAATCAAGAGCCCATGTCGGATTCTTAGACAGGAAGTCCTCCTCGCCGTCGACTGCCTTTTTCATATAGTTAACCAGATCTTCGGTGACAGGAAAGCCCTCTCGTGCCATTCGGATCGCGGGCTGCATAACGGTCGACCAGGGCAGAGAGCCATAGTTTTTGTGGAGATGCTCCAAACCACGGATCTCACCAGGAACACCACTGAACCTTTGTTAATGCATTAAAAACAATAGAGCAGGAGTTATCGTACCTTGCTAAGCCACCGCGGGTGGATGCTTTGGTATTGTTCGTGTACATGTCCTCGAAGGCGGCGGCAGGGGCTGTCTCGCGGAAATCGATGAACTCGAACGTCCCATTCGGTGCCTTGACCAGCATGAATCCACCTCCTCCAATGCCACTGTGGTACATGCCTGATGAATCAATCAGCATGGGCTCGTTGTGGTATTTCGGAATACTTACTAATGGTCCCGACACAAAACACTGTCGCAACCATCTAACCAAGGCGATTCAGTATCATCCAGGATAAGACTCAATTCAAGTGCTCCTTGATGCACCTCAAGGCTCCGAGTAGGGGGGCGGAGCAAGGCTGGCGGAGGACCACTTACAGCATCAGCAGCGTTTCCGCCCATTTTCAGCATCTCGGTACCATGACGACTACAGATCGCGCTCTCGCTCGCTACTGCACCCAGCTTGCCATCTTCAATCTTATGGAGAGGGCCATTGCTATCTCGTCGCAGACTCGATGCTATCTCCACAGGCGAAGTGTATACACTCGGAAAATGCACAAAGAGGAAAAGAAGAGACAATAATGCCAGTCCTGGTCTTATCGTGCTAAACATTATTGAAGTAATCTTCTTTCGTTCATTCGAGGGAAATGAATGCGAAGGATCTGTCGCTGTGGCCGGGAGTGAGGAGTTTTTTAAATGGCGCAGCGGCTGTCAGAAGGTCAAAGTTAGCCCAATCTCGGATATCAGTAATTAGAGAGAGTATCCATTCAGGATAAAACAAGATGAGGGGAAAAGGAACTGGCTAATTTATCTCGTATTCCTTACCTGCTTCTCCACATCTTGACCGGGAGACCATAAAACCCCTCTTATTGTCATATCGTCGGGTGAACCTGTCGATCTTGGAATATTGGGGTATCAATGCATCCAATCCAAATCGATTGAACCGCGGTCGCATACAAAAACCAACAACCACGATTTAGAAACAGATTAAAAATCCACGAAAATATAGATATAAAATAGTGAACGGAGAAGGTAAACAGATTATTGCAGAATTTGCGATAAACTCCAAATGAGCGAATGTTCCGGAAGGGGAGAGATAAGGTGGTGCGGAGAGCTTGCCGGGGTTCCATTTCGATAAGAATTGGAAGAGCTGAGAGATCCGTTGAAGGGACCGCCCGCCTATTGGTCCCAATGAATAATCATTGATAATGGAGTCGGCTTTAAGCGATGGTGTGATAAAGCTGAAATCAAAGCTTATCGTCCCACTGTGCCTGGCGGGCTGATCGGCAGAGCTGAAGGCAGTTCAGCTGCAACACGCCGTAAGGATTGCGTGGAATATGGGTGAGCCAACTGACTCAACTCTCATGCCCTTGCTTTATTTTTATTGAGTCCACTTCTTTGCTTTTCCTCCAACTACCCATCAGTTTCAACAGCATCCTTTACCCAGGCGATTGTGGTGGTCCATTCGGGGGAATATCTTCAAGAGGCTGCACCACGGCAGTAACTAGACGACGCCCCCAGTCTTTAACAAACCACTTGTGTGAGAGGAGATGCATGCCGACACCGTAATGCAAAAAGAGGATGCGAGCCATCCAATCTCCGTCTTTGAGCAGAATAATGAACGCCTCGCTGATGTGGATTGGCCACGATATGATGCCGCCCCGTTTACCACCCGTTGGCCATCGCTTAATGGAATCGTAGAGTAGTCCCCACGTGTCGATATATTCCGTCTGGTGCGGGCCGGTATTATTCTCAATCTTGCTGCGTAATTGGTTAAGTGATCCCAACAGAGTGCTGACAACGTTAGTGAGAATTTCTTAAATCCAGTGTTCTGACACCAACCTGCGTAGTGAAACCATTTTTGAAGTCCAAGGACTGTACCAAACATTAGTATTTGCCTCTGAGCAAAGAATAGGGAACAAGACTCACCTATCCGGAAGCTCTATAGTCTCGTCTTCCTTCGGTATCCACCCGCTGATTTCCTCCATGTGCTCATTCGTTGTCAACTGGTAATATAAAAACGCGCAACCGGCAATTAACCGACGAATCTCCAGCACCTGGTATAGAGGCTCAAAAGGATGATCGCCCCGGGAAGCAGATGGGTAGGCCGTCGCGCAGACCATGATGAAGACCGAGCAGATGAACGCTGGCCCACAGTTCTGCGGGGTGATCTCCGTGAGCACCCGACTAAATGCGGAGCAGGCTTGTGTCTGGTACTTAAGAGCGACCTCCAGCCATGGACGATTATCAATCTCATCCGGCTCTAAGGAGGCAATATGGAGGGCGGAGAGGGCGAAGATGGCGTCCAGTAGATATGGATGGTTTACCGCAATATTGGGTAGGGTTTTCTGGAAGTATTCCGCGTTCAATTGGCGCTCGGGCAAGGTGGCATAGGTTTCGGTGATATATTGGTGAAATAGCTTTATTTCGAGCTGTCGTGTGGGTAAGGGGAGCTCGGTGGATCCAGCCGTAAGGTCCATCAGCTCGTGTGGAGTGGAAGACTGGCCATCGGTGTCGCTAGAGGGTGGAGGATAGGTGCATTGCAGCTTGCGTTTCTTGCATAGACTGCATCTGGGGTTCCCTTCGTCGCACTGGACGGTGTCAGTGGATTGTCTCAATTGCGGATTCAAGCTGCGCGACGGAGCCCCCGTAAATGGGGAAAGAAGAGCAAATTCAAAAAGAGCAGCAATCACACGTAGAATAACGACTAAATAAGCAATGGAATTAAATCTAGAACCTACCTTGACATGCCTTCGCTTGCATTCAAGACAGCCCTTGCGGGACTTGGTGTGACTGCGACGCGACGGCATAGGAAATATGGATTTCTCTGCAATTTAAACGGAAGAAGATTCCGAAAAAGATGGGGAAGAACGAACCAACCAGAGACTGGCTGGTTGGATAGCAAACAGGAATAATGATGATATGTCGTCGTCTGTATGGATAAAGGATGCGTAAAGGAATACGAAATAAGGGCGACGATGATCTGCTTCGCTTCGCTTGGCTGCTTTAGACCGTTGAAAGTTGGAGATTTGGAGCTCCTTTTTTTTGGTGTGGAGAAACCGAGGCAGTGGGGTGAATGAGTAATCCAGGTAGGTTGTCTGATTGGCTCAACAGGGTTGTATCAGGATCAAGCTGTCATGAATATGTATATTATTTAATAATTAGAGGATGAAAGTAAAGAAAGGGTTGATAAATATTTGATTGAATGTAAAGATTGTTGTGGTTGAATCTCATTCACGTGCGTGGAAGTTGTATAGCGTCAACAACACCTAAACGGGAATATTGAACCATAAACTACCTACTAATACTTCGGAGTTTAAACAAAAGCATCATCTATATCATACATAGTCTATAGTCTAGTAGGTAAATACAAGCTACAATACCTCCTTGCAATATGTACCCCCGCTTCCCCTCTTCGTGGGGCTGCAATTCCTCTGTATGCTCTCATCTGATATCACATTCTTCTCATCAAGACGGTGAACCCCAAGTCTCCTCTGGGATCCATGTTACATCTTCCTGTTCATCTCAACATACAGAAAATTCTCCGCATCAGACCCATCGCTGTCCTAGGAACGCCACATCTGAATTCCGTTGCAGGCACATACCGAACCTTCAATTACATTAAGCATTATATTGGCTCGATATATTTATCCTAATCAGTATAAGAGCCGGTACTACCGCCCAAACTCGGTGGCAAATCGTCCTCCCCCATTCCCCAGTCACTCTCGCCATCCCCTAATGTCAACTCAAGCGTCATCCCCTCCGTGAAAAACTCATGTCCGATCCAATTCCTTGTATAATCCTGGCCATTCAATTTCGCACTCTGGATAAATACTCTCTTATATTCCTTGTCGAAGTTCACATTGCGGATTGTGGCCGTTTTGTTCGTCACAGGATTTGTTATACTGATTGCTTCGAAGAATGGGGCTGTAATAAGGTAAACATTCTGACCTGGGTTAGGGAAAAGGCCGATCATGGAGAATACGGTGAATCCGCCCATGGCACCTGAATCGTCATTTCCGGGGAGTCCGGATGTGGTATCGTTAAAGGATGAGGGGATATAACTGTGAGCGCTACGAGATGATAGGGCAGGTCGACCGGCGTAGTGGTATTGGAACACGGTCAAGAAGACAGGTTCGTTGCCTATATCGGCTAGGCCGGAGGCATGGAAGAAGTCGAGGCGAGATATGAAATTCTCTGGGCCACCAAGTAGCTGTATAAGTGAGGCCATGTCGTGGGGAACGAAGCTGTGGATAATTAGCGGTCTTCTCTTCTTCAATCATAAGGAAGATATAGATGTACAATTGATATTCCCATACGCTGGACTCGAAAGTCTCCGAGGGATTGGATGTGAGAGAACACCAGGAACCTGATAATTCACTGCAGGCAATTGGATCCTGGTATCCCCACGTTCCGTTAAGATACTTTGGCTGAAAGAAGCCAACAAACCCGGTGTCATTCCCCTTAACAAAGGACGTTTGATCCGATTTGTATAGATTCCGCCAGTTACTAGCCCGGGCCAGATATTTAGTATAATCTTCCTTCCCAAGTCCCTTTCCCACGATCGATAAACTGTAGTCATTGTAGGAATACTCCAAGGTGCGGGATATACTCCTAGTATTAGACCCAAATCCTAGGTAGTCAAAGTCCAGGTAGGGGATGTAATGGTGATTCTTCCAGCTCTGAAGACCACCGCGACCTTGGTATGACCACTCCAGAGGCTCATTCTCGGCATCGTTTACCATGGCTTCGTATGCTAAATCCCAGTCAATACCTGTTAGGTTCTTGACATATGCATCGGCCAGGACGACATCTGCATTCGATCCACCTTGCGTCCAGCCTTTACA
Organism: Aspergillus sp. 'subgen. Cremei'; assembly: GCA_019976455.1. Taxonomy (NCBI): domain Eukaryota; kingdom Fungi; phylum Ascomycota; class Eurotiomycetes; order Eurotiales; family Aspergillaceae; genus Aspergillus; species Aspergillus sp. 'subgen. Cremei'. Next base: position 2,932,142 of record JAFBMR010000005.1, read on the forward strand.
TAGACTCATGCGACAATCCGGCAACCATCCCTCGTGTTTGTATGTATCCAAAAGACTCCGCACCATTCTCGACTGCGCCTGAGGGTCAACTATCGTTAAGAAGGGATGTTGTACTCGGAAAGAGTCCCAAACACTAAAATCATCAGTCCATTGGCCATGTGCGATATAGCGAGTAAACATACCAGTAGAAAGAATCAAAGTACGGCTCATCGCTCTCCCAGAGAGGATTCTCGCCGGTCAAATCCTGAGGCGAAAGCATCGTGCGGTAGATTCCACTCCAGAAGCTCGTCTGCAGGTGCTTATCCACGCCCCCGGTCTGCACGGATATGGGCTTCAGTTTCTCCCTCCAAGCATCCTCTGCGCGTGTCCGAATCCCATCAAAGTCATACACCGGTCCAGGAATTTCCCTTTCGGCATTTTCGCATGCTTTGTCCCCATTGAGGAAGCTGACACCAACCCTGACGTTTACTGTGCCATTCACCGGTCGCTGAAACCGCAAAAAGCCGCCCGCTTGGATATAGAACAGATTGAAGCCACGCGTGACAAAAAGCTCCTTGCGCTCGTTTCCAGCTCTATCATTCACCCAAATTCCACTGTCACGGATAGAGGCGCCCTCAAAGTCGGCACAGAAATACGACATATAAGAACCCGCCCCGAAACTAGGTAAAAAGGTCCCGTTTGCCTTGACACGCCCAGTGTCGGCATCGATACTAATCGAAGCATTCTGTCGACTTTCCCACAAATCAGTCAAATCAATCAACATCACCGGGTCCAGCTCAGATCCATTCGAACTTGTGGCAGTCGGATATGTAAACCGATAAAGAGCAGCATGCTCGGTCGCTGTCATTTCGGCCCGAATCCCATTCTCCAAGGACAAGGCAAAATATCCCGGTCGTGCGACGACCGAGTCATTCGCATAGTGCACTTTACGCGCATCTTTGGAAAAATGGCAATTGTCGATCTCGTTCTCTGGACAATATTGCGGGAAGATTGGAAAGTTGCCCAGGGAGGGATTCCCGCCGCTGCCTGCATCGTGGAGAGACGAGAAGCCGGTTATATTGCTGCCGTCTGTAGAGAAACCGGCGGTGTTTTGTCCGTCGACGTCAGCAACGGGTTTGGCAAGGCCGTATGGGAGACTGGCGCCGGCGAAGACGTTGCCTCCGTTGTTGGATCCGATGAGGGGGTTGATGAGGTCGAGGATGTCGGTGGTGTTGGTTGAGGGTGTTGCCAGTCCGAGTCCTGGCCAGTGAAGGGGGAGTAGGGTTAGATATTTCTGGAGGACTCCCATTATTAACTACCCAAGGTGGATAGATGGATGGACTAGAGGAAGAGACGTTAATAATGCGATGTTTACTTTTGAAGTTGGAGAAAGCAGGGATAGGGAACACGTGCTGCGGGGTTGAAAGAAGGGAGAAAAAATGCCATTGAAATTATTTGCGTCGAGAAAAACTATTATACGGACAGCAATTATTAAGTATGTACTTTTTAGAGTCCTGGTGCATGCCTGTTGCTCAAGGACAAAAATGCATATTTCCCCAATTCCTTCACCCCAATCCACTCATTCCACTCTATATGTATAAACATGGGTATCTCTCACATGGTACTCCATAACGATAACAAAGGAAAACCTTTAAAGCATAACACCCTTGTTCTGCTTCTTGTCGACCCTGTAGTTCTTCCAGATGGCGATGCAAGGGAAGGCAAGCACCAGAATGGCGGTGGCAGCAATGGCACCGCACTTCTGGCTGTAACCCCAGGCATAGTTGGCAGCGTCACGGCTAGGAGATCCCAGGGGGTAGGTCTGCTGAAGGGCCCAGCCGCCGTTGGAGATTTGCGTGGCGTTGCCCTTGAGGTCGTCGGGAAGGGCAGAGGTCAGCGCGTCGACGAAGGTGTTGTTGTAGATGGCGGCAGAGACAGCGTTTCCGATAGCACCACCCAGACTGGAGAAGAGACCAATGAGGGCAAGCATCAGGGGAACATTCTCACGGTCAGAAGAGGCCATGACGGCCATCTGGTTACCGATAACCAAAGTACCACCACCGAAAGCGATGAAGATCTGGCACATGACGGTGTAAGGGAGTTGGTTGGTTTCGCCATCACCACGGAAGTGAATCATCAAACCAGCACCCAACATGAGGAGCGGAAGACCGAAGCAGAAGCAGGACCACTTGAAGCTCTTCACGTAGCGAATCCAGAGACCAAAGACAACACCCCAGAAGCAAGATCCGACGTTGTAGATCTGGGTCATGTAACCAGCCATGGCGGTATCGAGGTTGTAGACGACGTAGCAGAAGTACAAGAAGTAGAGATCCCAGCAGTAGAAGCTGAAGTTGATCAGGGCGGAGCAGAAGCAGGCACCCAGGACAGTACGCTTCTTGAGCAATTCATAGCTGACGAAATGCGCTCGGGCAAAGAACTTTTCCCAGACAGCAAAGATACCCAACACGACGACTCCGACGACGATCTCAGCGATGAAGCTGGCACTGTTGTACTGGGCACGTCCGGCGGTTTGCAAGCTAAAAGGCAAGAGGAGGAGAATCCAACCGGCCATCAGGAGCACGGCACCAACAACTGGGCATGGTTAGCGGGGGGTATAATTGTAGACCACAGAGGAAGAACATACTATCGAATTCATGGATGTAATGGGCGGTGGACTGCATAAAAGTACGGCCACTGGGCTCGTGCTTGTACAGACCAAGCTTCTCAGCCTTCTTCTGGTAGAACTTGAAGACCAGAGCCATGGGCACCAGAACAGCGGTCATGATGATGGTGAAAGCACCGTAGGCCCAACGCCATCCACCAGTGTGATAGATGAAACTGTCGGCAGCCAGCGAAGCAGTGAAGGCGGTGCAAATGAAGGGAGTGCTGACAAAAGCGATGGCGAAGGCTCGGTTCCTCATACCAGAGGTATCAGCGACGAAGATATCCAAACTGATGTAGATGGCATCATAGCCGACATAGTAGATGACGTAACCAGCGGCATAGCTGCTGGGACCGGTGCACGAGGCCAAGATGATGATTCCGATAATGTAGACTGCGGTGAAGATGAGGAGACCTTCGCAACGACCCCAGATGTTGAGGATCTTGGCGACGGGCAGCTTCATCACACCACCGATGATGCTGGCCAAGATACTAGCGGTACTGATGGCCGGGGCGGTTTGAAAGTCGGCATAGGCCTTGGCTTGGGCGTAGGTGCCAATGGCCATCTGCAAGGCCAGCAAGAAGAAACACACCCAGACCCTATATTGATCGACATTCATAATTAGAACATGCATCATCGGCAGAATAGTTATACAGGATAAACCCACCAGGCATAGGTCATGTAGACAGCCTTTTTGCTCCATACCAGCGCGGCAGCTTCTGCTTTCTGCACACCTAGATGGGCACTCTTGGTGACTTGATCGGGTTCCTGCTCGATAGCCTTCTCATTGCGTGCCTCCAAGCTCAGTCGACGGTCCTCCGATTCACTACCAGAGTATGCGGGGGGGATCTTCCGGCGAGGTCTGCTTGGGCTGATGGTGCTCGGTGGCCGTGAGGTCGGAAACAATCTCGGAATCCTTGCGATTCCTAACCATATCAAGGACACCCATGATGACCAGGTATCAATCTTGTCTTCCTCCAATAAGCAAGGGGCGGGTAAGCAAGGGAGGGAGGAGTTGGAATGGAGGAGGAAGAAAGGGAGAAAGAATGGGAAAAACAGGACAGATTAGTTTTCTATATATGTATGCTCGTATGGCCCGCTCGTCGAGTGGGATAACTTAACGGCATATGGCCATGTCCTAAGTGGGTTATGAGAAAAGAGGACTAATTAATCAAACGGGGAATTACGAAGTTGCTAACAAATTTTCGCTCCCGCAAGACGCGCCTTTCGCCGGGTGGGTTCTGGTGGTGTGAGTTTTTTCCGTCGACGATCCCAGCAGGCCAATAAGCAGGTGCCAGGGGGTGGGGTCATCAGCAGCCAGTTAGCGGATCAGATAACGACGGGATCAGATAACTTGGGGCAATGAGCCAATTAAGAGAGGGCATTTGGCCAAGGCGGGCCTATGTCAGTGCCTGATCAATGGCTGCCGGGTTCGATTGGCTGCAAACAGGGAAATGGCCCCAGCGCCGGCCGGTCCGATGCTAATCCCAGCCAATAGGCAGCTCCAATTCCTCGCAGGATGATCCACCTTGTCATCATGCATTATTGATTGATTTGATTAATTTGATGGATTTCGGTCGCGGTCGGGTAATTTTCTCTCCTCATCTCTTGCCACAGAGATTGATAGTCATCCGTTCAACCTTGGGTGTTCCCTGAGCTACGGCTACACCGGGTATCGGTCGAGTCAGGCCTCATGGTTCGTCATACGTTACACATCCACAAGTCCAAGTCACCGACACAGATGGGCTAGCGGCCTCGAGATGAAGGGATCCCACGCGATGCCAAGGAGCGATAACCGGCCGTAGAAGGAAATTGGCGGAACAGCCGACAGGTAACAGGTTGGGGAGGGCGAGAAAATTCCCTAACAGGCTGGGTGGGAACGCAGTGACACCACGATTCCGGTTAGGTGGGGAGAGAGCATGCTTGTTCTGATTGCTTGGACGGCAGTCAAGAAGTGGCCTGAGCAGAGTCAAAATCCTTGAGCAGCTGGGTATCCTGTACATCCTCTTCAGGCGACATACAGTATTCGCTGTTAATGCCTCAGAAAAGCAAGTGAATCAAAGTTTTCTTTTCTTTTTCATCCCATCTTTTCTTTTTTTTCTCTCGTTTTTCTCCGTCCGTTCTGTGGCAGAGCAGTCTCGGCCTGGAGTCCTGATCGCATCGTGTGGATCCCATCCTGGGCATCTGGCTGTTTTCGGCTGTCATCCTCCACTCGTGACATCGGATACTCCGTCTTATCCTCTGTTCCAGTAAAAATGAATGACACACAAAACAAAAAACAAAAATAAAAAGATACAGGGGTTTTCCTTGATGATTTCTCGACTGTCGCACTACTGCTCGACCATGGTTGATAAGATCCATCACCCAAACTGATCGAATCGATCTAATCTAATCTGATGCAGATTCTGATGGGAAAAAACACGCGTAGCCTCCGATAGTCGGCTCATAATCTCCTCATTCCACTCTTTTGCTTTGGTGCTCAGGCATTTTAGCCTTTCTGTTGTTGTTTGTTTTTGCCTTTTGCTTGACCGTTTTCTCCCGATCAAAATTATTCAATTTGTGTGGAGATTGGAATTTCCTCGACATCATTTAATTGATCATACTTTCTTTTTTGTTGACCTGAGGTAAAAAAAAGGGGAAGAAGAAGAAAAGAAACAAAAAGGAAGCAAGAAAGAAAAAGGAAAAAACACACCTATGAAGAAGACAGCATATCAATCACCCCAAATCTGATACGACTGATCCCCCAACCCGCTGCTGCATAACGGCTGATCATAATAAGAATAATAACACCTGGGACTGTCACACGGCCAAGTTTCGCCCGGCCCTACTGCGTGCTAGCGACGTGTTTCACCCACTCACAGCATCGGAGATCGTGTCTGAAACCTGTGTCAACTTAGCTTCGGTGCAATCCACCACAAGCGACACGAACCATGCTTAGTGGCAAACAGGACTAACCAACAATCAGTCCATCCTCCGCGACTATCGCCTCCAACCGACTTCGCTGTTCCAGATATATATGAATCAGATAATATCGATCGGATTATACTTGCTACGCTATTCTTTCACTATGCTTTTTGGCTAGCTGGCCGCCACTACACACTATCGCTTGACCTGTCATCGTAATCCTGCTGGGCTATTTAGCATCAATTTCTGTCAGTATACAAAGTCATGAACAGGATTTTGCCTCTCATCATTACCTAATAATTATGACAGGATCATGCATCGTACCCAGTATGGTAATTAGTCCTTGTGGCAAAAAAAAAAAAAAAAAAAAAAAAAAAGGAAATACTAAGGCTGAACGGACTACTCCGAATGCAAGCAACATCGAGTCATACACAATAGAACACATCCCATTAGCCACCAACCCAGCAATAACCAGGTCGATCGAAGCTGAAGCTGGAATAAGACGAGATGAGATGAGATGAAACAAGTCCATCCCGCGCTATGCGACTGGGTCGGAAAAAAAAAAAAGAGCATCATCTCGCAGATCCCATCCCAGCAGTTCCTGTCGATCACAACAACCTCACTTCTATGCGTAATAAAAATAAAAAAAAAGCTTGACTGATACCAAGCTCATTGATTTTCACATTTCATTTCGTTATAGTCACCAATTACTGATTGTTGGATTACCAACTCTCTCCTTTCTGCGATCAATGCTCGAGTCTTTGGGGATAGGGGCTGTGTTCGGGTCGTCACGGCCGAGATGAACATTCCTATGTTTAGACTTGTCAATCGTTTGATCCCCTGATTCACGTTGGTGGGATGCGGCATGTTGTGCTCTATGAATTGGTCATGTTATTACTAGTATTATCATTAATTGTGCTGTTGCTATTCATCTGCGCATACTACGTAGGTAAAGGGGCTATCTGTACCTGAATATCTTTGATACCTTGCTGGGAATAAACAAATCTTACTTACTACTCTATGGGCAGTCTTTCGGTTGTTTTCGGGGTGATTTGTCTGTGCGAGAAAGTAGCAGCAACAGTATGTCTCCATCTGAAGCTCAAATCTTGACCTAACCTACGGTTACAACCTTCACTATATTGCCATAAGCCTGGGTGTTCTCTTATATGTAGCAGTGATAGCAATGGATTTATAATAGAGCTTATTCTGGGGCCAATTTGAACAGGTATTTCAGGCTGCTGGGGAAGTGTCTGGTTATCCATGCCCTTCCTTTCCAGGTCTATAATCTACAAACTACTACTTTTTTAGAAATAAATAACAAATAATCTTCATATAAAACTATTAGATACTTCTTGGCAGCTCCTCAATAATAGGCTGGTTTGTTTTAGGTCTCGTCTATGACTCGCCATCCTTTGATATCAACCAACGTGATATCACAACACCGTCACATCTATCTACAGAGTAGGATTGAATAAATTATCTTACATTAGTGATTTATTTGAAACGGGATAAATATAAATCTTAGCTTTTCTCTGTAACAACGATACAGCAATCTAAGCGAAGCAAAATGAGGCAACAAGGCAACCTTCCCAAGAAGGAAATCCTACACCACAAAAAAACATCCCACACCGACAAAAAGCTCACCCCCGCCAGTCATGGGCAGCTCTCGCCGGCCTTCCCCAGGGCTACGAAACGCACCATCATTTTTACCCCAAGGAGTCGGCCGAGGGTCAGGTTTGTTTGCAACGAGAATCAGTAGGAGTGCCTCGCAATGGGCATCACGCTCAAGGTATGACCCCGCCCTTCCGAAAAAGGACGCTCATTGTCCAGGATTGTGCTCGAGCCGAGACTCATACCCAGGACTTCCGAGAATGAGAGTTGGAGACTAACCACTCGACTACGGTCACCAAGGGTTTGGTGAGGGGGTTTGATTGTGATGGGTTATCTGTTTGCTGGGCTTAGTCAGTGGCTGCCTGAGGTATGGCTGGGTGGGCTCGGGTCTAGGGCAGCAGAGAGATCGAGGGATTTGATGGACCTACTGACATCTTTCTGTACAAAGAAGAATATCTGTATCTGCCTGATATATCAGCTTTTATACTGCAGTAAAGTCGTTCTGGTATCTATTTATACCCGGAGCATGTCCAGAAAGTACGAGGTGCAATATAAGAGGCAGCAATATAGGAAGCAGTTAGATTTTACTTTCTATCAGTTAGTTCTTCTTCGTCTGTCTCAGATTCGTGTTGGCTCGTTCTCCCCCGACGCGTACAAGATGAACTAAGCTTCATCTCATATGCAGCATAATAATCATCTCAACATCCCCTTGATGTCCTACTGGGGTTTCCCAGCTTATATGATAACAGACCACGTTCTTTCCAGTGCAACTGTGTGTCACTGAGATATCACAGGCCGCAAGCATATTTTGAAGATCATCATATACTGAGCCTTTCTACCCACAAGTACTATCATTATAAACAATTGGAAATCAGAGACAGCATATTAAAGAGGCATATATCCAGACATAGTGGATGTAAAATTTACTATTCAGAATGTATAGCAGTATACTGGGTTTCGGTAATTGTTCCAAGCTTTTGATGACTCGAGGATCTCCAGTATAAGTTTCGACAAGATACATGCTTCTCCTCCAACGGCCATGGTATGCCTCTCCAGGCTCTTTTATCATACCACGAAATAATAACTGAATACTCTACTGGCAGAACATATAATCATTTCTATCAGAATTTTAATCGTGATACTGACTGTCAGCTGTCGTTTATGGTCACGTGACATCCATGCCCTTTCCCAATCCGGTAACCCAGCAACCCATATCATTCACTTCCAGGAGGTCCCCCCCCAACAAACCCAGGGTGACTGGCCGAGTGGTCAAGCAGCTGCGCTTTTCTTGCCAAAAGCGCAGGGGCTTGCCCACTTGGAGTAACCACGAAGTCCTGGGTTCGAATCCCAGCTGAGCTCTGGTCCTATTTATCTGGACCACCTCCTTGCTGGAATTCGTTGCAAACCCCTCTACGGGGGGTTTCGTAGCCCTGGAATTCCAGTCTTCCATAGAAGGCTGGTTGGGTGAGCTTTTTGCCTTTTATATTTATATTTATATATATTTTGCTATCGTTTATAACTTTTTGGTGGTGATGTTCGTTATATTGTTGTTGTCCTCGTGGAAGTTGAGGATCTGCCAGACTGCCTCACTTATTTTAGATTACTCCGTCATAAGGTCTTGCCCAGAGAAGTCAATAAATCTCTTATATATTAATTCGAATGATATATCATATATTTGTAGTCATATGCCATTCTATGGCACGACATCCCATGCGACTTGTACTGAGTGTGGTTACACAGCAGCAACAGAGCAACAGTGAAACCCGATATCATATTGTATCTCTGTCCGGTATAAATTCATGAGGAATTTGTCCGCTTAAGCTAGCTACGGCCTCTTATCATCTATAGTGTTCTTTAATCTACCATCGGCTTGCAAAGAAATGATCTTCGATGATCGAGATATATCTTTGCTTCAGTATCTGATTCGTCGATAAACATAGATTTATATCGACTATCAGCTATTTCCTAGGTACTGCGGTTTAAATACGAATTATTACTGCAATAATAAAAAAAAATCCCCTCTCATTACATGCCACTTTACGGTCTGGTGACTGGCAAGGCTACCTGCAGTAATGTTGAAGACAGCAACGAGTCAATCTCGAATACAAGATAGATCGAGTATGATGGAATCAATCCTACTATCACTCATAAGCATGATCAAGAATATTCAACTAGAAGAAAAATGATCATGAGTCCTCGAATCTTCTAATCTTCAAATCCTCGATATCCTGGACCCTTGATAGCCTGAGGCCCACAACTCCGCATTTCCTGTGGGGAAACCCGTTTTCTCTCCTCTCCTCTCCTTCTTCCCTGCTCTTTCACACCGTCAACGATCATCGCTTCTCTCCTCACTCTCGCGGCTGTTTTATCTCCGATCCTGCGTACAAGGCCCGTATTCACCCATCCAATCAACACCTCAAAAACCAGCTGATCCCAAATTCCAGTCGGAGCAATGAGCCCTGCTTACTGGCCTACAGCGATGTGACGCCCAACTGCACCGGCAGGTTCGCCTTGGCATGCTCTAGAATAACGTTCGTTCTGGGTATAAGATGAATTTATGCACATATATTCCCTGTGTTCTCGGCTTGAGATGCCGGCATGGCACACCGTCAGAGCTTGGAGACTAAATCCACCTCTCTATATTGCTAGTGATCTGGGGTATTAAACTACCCTCATATCCCCACAGATGACAAAGTCTTCATAATGGTACAAAGCCTCGTTATTATCTTATCCATATGAGAATATCTATTCCTTTTGAAATACAGTACTGCTTGGGTGTATACTTGAGACAACAGATATAGCGGGTCCCAAGGACAGTGGTGACAATTGCAAATTTTGGGAATGGAAAACAGTAAGACATGTTCCTGTTTCTTCCTCTTACCTTTCTGCTTGATTCCGTACCCCCAAAGATTCTTGATAGTCTACTCTTACTGACTGACAAAATCGTAGATACCTCTACAGAATCGACCCCTCGCCGGAGTATAACAGAGTTTCATACCATCGACGGGGAAAAGGGCCTTTCTGGGCAGAAGCCCGTGGATATTGAAAAAGCTGCCACGGAATTTGAGAAAACAATCGAGCCATCCACCCAAAATGCCCAAGATCCGAACATTGTCGACTGGGATGGCCTCGACGACCCAGAAAACCCGTTAAATTGGACTGCAACTCAGAAATTGACTGCGACGGCCACCATATCTCTGATTACCTTTCTCACGTATGGAAATTTACCAACGAAATTTTCGGGCATTGACTGACTTTTGTCAAAAGACCCTTAGGTTCATCAATGTTCGCCCCTGGCGTTGGGCAGGTGATGACGGAGTTCAACTCTACCAATCTGGAAATCTCGTCGTTCGTCGTATCGGTTTACCTGCTCGGATATTGCTTCGGGCCCCTTGTTATTGCACCGATTTCTGAGATATATGGTCGGGTCATAGTCTACAATTGCTGTAACCTTCTCTACGTGGTATTTTCAGTTGCCTGTGCGGTTGCGCCCAGTATGAGCAGTCTCATTGTCTTCCGATTCTTCGCAGGTACTGCGGGAAGCTGCCCCTTGACAATCGGCGCCGGTTCTATTGCGGATATGTTCGCCCAAGAAAAAAGAGGCGCTGCAATGGCGGCTTGGTCCATTGGACCTCTTTTAGGACCCATCGCTGGCCCAGTTGGTAAGTTTCTTGGGTCTACCTAGTTTGATAGTAGCTAATGAAGCGACAGCTGGAGGTTTTCTCACCCAAGCCAAAGGCTGGAGATGGACATTTTGGATTCTAACCATAGCAGTAAGTACCAACGAATCCTGCCAAACATACAACTAACCCACGTAACAGGGAGGTGCAATTGGAATCGTTTCTTTCTTCTTCATCCGTGAATCGTATGCGCCTACGCTGCTCAAACGCAAGACAAAACGCCTACAGAAAGAAACTGGAAATCCAAACCTTCGGTCAGCCTTGGATAACGGTCGTACAGCCGGACAATTGTTTCTTTTCTCCATCGTTCGCCCGACCAAGATGCTCTTCCTTTCACCGATCGTATTCATCCTTTCCCTCTATGTTGCGGTTATCTACGGCTATCTCTATCTGCTTTTCACCACCATGACTTCCGTTTTCCAGACACAGTATGGTTTCTCCCAGGGTACAGTCGGCCTGGCATACCTCGGTATCGGAGTGGGTTCAGTCATTGGTCTCGCTGCCCTAGGAGCCACATCAGACCGTTTGCTTCGCTATCTATCTGCCAAAAACGGGGTCAAAAAACCCGAATATCGTCTCCCACCCATGATACCTGGTACCTTCTTCGTACCACTGGCGTTGTTCATGTACGGCTGGACTGCCGAGAAAAAGGATCATTGGATTGTTCCTATCATTGGGACTTCTTTCTTAGGTGTCGGGATGTTGATCTCTTTTGTAAGTCGACCAATTCTTACCCCGACGAGTAACTAATACAACTCATCCCAGATGACTGTCAGCACCTACCTAGTAGATGCATACACTATATACGCTGCCTCAGCAATGGCAGCCAACACCGTGTTCCGATCACTGGCCGGAGCCTTGCTTCCTTTATGCGGACAGCCAATGTACGAGACGCTCGGTCTGGGCTGGGGCAATTCGCTTCTTGGGTTCATAGCTCTTGGTCTTAGTCCGCTGCCAGTGATTTTTTACGTCTATGGAGAGCGGATTAGGAATAGTAGGATGTTCCGTGTTGAATTCTAGTTTAAAACCAGCGTGGAGTTTGCATATATAAAATTACATATAAAAGTGTCTACTATATACACTAACGACGACTGAAAATGATGAATATACCCAAAATTCAAACTGAACAATACAGTGAGATATATACGAAACCACTATGTAATGCCATTAATAGCGTAGTGTAATTTAATCCTTAACCCATATCTATAACCTTTTTTTTTTTTTTTGTAAAGCTGATTCCAGCCATGTATGCTATGCTATGCCATGCAACTTGCTTAAGTCAAACATGGAATCCAGGAATCACACAAAAGCAAATAATCCCGGAAAGTAATAATAAAAAAAAGGCAGACAACACCATAAAATCGTTATATCAGATTCCAAATTCTGGATGGCCTTACTCGGTCGATGTGGCAGTCGGCTCTGCGTTTGTTTCGATCTGAGGAGCTGCCTCATTATGGTCGGGCATGATATCCTTCTGTTCTTCTTTTTTCTCGTCCTCTTGAACGGCTTCCTTATTATCAACAACAGCATCCTTCTCTCGTTCTTCTTGTTGTTCTTCTTTCTCTTCTTCTTCTTCCCAGCTATCGGCAACTTCAGTCGGGGGAGGTTGGCTCCGCAACTGTTTACCCACACCTACACCAGATCGAAGAACAAGACGTTCCTTCTTAGTTCCCCAGGTGCCTTCATCGCCAGAAAGAGCAGCGTACATCGATCCGGATAGAGGACTCTGGCTTTGCGCGGGAGTCGCGCTTCTCGAATTGTTAGCCGTACCCCGTCGAGAAGCGGCAACTTGGGCCCAGCCACCTTCGCCACCACTCATCTCGGCTTTGCTGGCGTCTCTCGATGCTTTGGCCTCGATGGCGGCGACTCGTTGGGCCTCACGCTCCTTTGTTCTATATCGCTCGCGAAGCTTGACACATTCTCCAACGCTCATGCCGCCAATTCCCATGGCTGTTCCGCTGCCCAACCCAAATATCGGTGGGGTCCATGATGTGGGCTTGAGAACAAAAACGTGACGGTGAGGTTCGGGGTCGAAACTCTCAGTGGCGAAGCCCCAGTCTGCTGCAAGGGAATGGGAAAAGGCTCGCAAAGAGGTTTTGGCGGGCTGGAACCGAATTGATCGCTGGGTCGTACTTGTTGCAAGGGATTGTAGGGTTGCTTCGTAGGTCTGAAGGGTGGACAAAGGAGATGAAGCGGAGAGCCTAACGTACATGTCCAGAGTCTCTGCGGAGTACGGAAGGTTTGTAGATGTTAGGTTCTGGGCGACTGTGGTCGACTGGTTAATATCAACACCCAGAGCCGATGCCAGAGAGCGATTCCGCTCTAAGCGACCACATTCATCATCACAGGTCAGCGGGGTCAAGACAGGCAACCTTTGCGGCTGCTGCACTTGTCCCTTGGATGCCACGGCCTTGGCTGCATTGCAGCGTCGCTCCTGACGGAGTCGTCCACAGCCACATGTTACAGCGATCATGGACGAGCACGGCGTCTTCTCGGGGCAAGGGTAAGGAGCATGGCAAGAGTCGGTACAAGGATGTCCGCACAAGGACTTGCTCTTCTTACACGCTTGCTGACAAGGCTTTGATGCATCCTCGCAATCTCCTGGGCGATGGCAATTCTTCTGACATGTGTGGGAACCGCACTTGAGCAGTGCGCCGCAAATTTTACCACATCGTGCATCGGCTAGCCAGCACGGCTGATTCTTCAGTACCTGCTTCCCGCACAGGCAAGTCTTCTGTGTTAAAAATGGACATTTGGGACATCTTTCCTCGTCAGTGTGACAGTTGTGGGCGGTTTGGGGATGTCCACAATCTTTGGGGCGTTCGCACGGTTGCGAGCACGGCGGTGGTTGCGTCCCACAGGGCAAAGGCGGGTGTAAGATAGATCGACCGCAGTTACACGAGATCTCCTCGAAAACCGCTTCCCTGCAAGTGTTGCAGGGTCCCTTGTGACAAATTTCTGGGCATGTATGCCTTCCGCATTTCAGCGTCCGGCCACAGACCCGGGTGCAAATATGTTCAGCCTCCACGTCCTCATCACTTGGACGGAGGTGAGCTTTGAGCTTCCGCCGCATAGCCTGACGCTCAACCGCTTTTTGTTCCCCTGGGCAGCATCGCTCAGTGCATGCATGGCGGCCACAATGCAATCCTGCCTTGCACACACGGAAACACTGAGGAGGCTCGATATTACCTTGATGACACAAACTTGTGGAAGTGGTGCGGCCACAACGACAGTTTATTAGAACCTTCTGCCGACAAGGCCCACATGAACCGACGTGGCAAATCTTTTCACACGGATGTCCACATAGCAAAATCTTACCACACGGTTCCGAGCAGTTGGGAATAGAGTCCTCGCAGGAGGTGCGGGGAGATTCCGAGATTTTCGTCAATGGCGTCTTTCCGCAAGGGCAGTGAAGCACTACATCGGGTGATCTAGGGCAATGAGCAGGATTGGCATCTTGAGGATGGCAGCTCTTCTGGCAAGAATGCACTCCGCAGTCGAAGGGGCGATTGCACTGATCTCCGCAGTTGAAACAACCAGTCCATTTCTCAGTAGTACTATCCTGATCCGACTGTGCACCGTGCAACATCTCACTCTCCAGCTCCTCGTCCTTTGAGCTGCACAGCATCTGCGTTTCAACCCTTCCACAGTAGCAGCGTGCTTCTACTTTTTCCTCGCAAGCGCCGCAAAGGCCCTCGTGGCACGGCCTAGAACAAGTGTGCTCGCCGCAGGGCAGAAGATCACCACAAGTCTGACCACAACTCCATCCTTTCTCGTAGTCAGTGTCTTGACATCGCTTGGTGGATGAATTACTTCCGCAGAAGCAGTCCTGTGTTGGCCCCATAGCTGTGCAAGGAGCACAGGGACCAGCGTGACAGGTCGAATCGCATGGGTGCGGGCAGCCCTTGCGAGGTCGCGAACAAGTTTGACCACAGGAATGGGGAGGGAGACCAGGTAGCGGACGCGGGTCGACCTCCTTTTCACACCAACAAGAATAGCTTGAAGGAAAGACTTCCTGGGGAAGATTGCAACCTGGACAGCGCCAGGCGCGGGGAGCGCTGGATTCTCCATTCTCCTGTTGCCGACGGGCAGGATCCTGAGCAGCTGCCCCTTCGTTTTTTGACCACTTCTTAACACAGCTCAGGTGAAATACCGTCCAGCAGAGACCGCAATTCCAAACGCGCGATCTGCGACCAAGCTCGCTCGTGCAAATAGGGCACTCGTAGAGATTGTGGCCGATATCCTCGTGTATACGGGTGGCGATGTCCGGTGCTACCGATTTCGTGGTCACTTTCGGCGGTCGAGGCTGAGTATTTTTCGCCTTGGATTTCCCTTTAGGATTAGTAGGTGGCGTGGACTTGGATGCTTCATTCGGAGGTGCCCCATTAGGCTGCGTTCCTGGCACAAACACAGGCGCATCAGCCCTCAATCCCGGGTCGTTCGCATCCCCCGCATCATCTTGGACGTTATCCTCTGAACCCTGATCCGTCCGCGTTAATTGTCCTTGGAATGCGCGCCCACCAGCACGTCGGGGCTCCTGGTCGCCACCTCGTGTATTTCCTCCACGTCCTCCCCGTCGACCGCTATCCTGGCCACCTCCCCCGCCTCTCCCTCTTCTCGGCCCTCTTCGCGATCGCGAGGCGTTACTAGGTGCATTCGAAGTCGGGGCACCAGTAGGCTGTGCGGGTGGAGTTTGTTGTGTCTGTGGTTGTGCATCTGAAGACGACTGTGCTTGGGTCTGGCGATGGGAGCCACGATTGCCACGTCCCCTGCCTCCGCGGCGGGATGTTTTGGGACGCGGGGTGTTGTTGGTGCTGTTGTCAGCTGTGGCGGCCGCAGGAGGTCCTGACATGGTCTCGACGACCCGAGAAGGATGGTCCGTTGTTTCTCGTAGGCTCATGCAGTAGAGAGGTAGTTGAGCAATTGATCAGATGAATTCGTGCAGTGATGCGTGAACGGAGCCCGGTGAGGGGAAGTTTCGTTTCCGATTGTACGCAAAAAAAGTCGAAGGAGGGAAAAATGTAGGTTAGCGAAGAGACAAAACAATCCGTCGCACAGCAAACACAATCAACCCGGGGGGCAAAGGATGAAGATGGCCGTGAAAAAACTTGGGGAAGGTGGTGGAAAAGAAGGGATCGACATCGAAAGAGGTTTATCTAAGATGGAGATTCGAAGTGGCGGGATTTGCGGCTCCGCCCAAGTTGGAGACGAAGTTTCAAGTGACTCAGGCGGTGGACATGTGTTCCTGGATCAAGACTCAGAGTTCTGGATCGTCATTAGGATCATGGACTAGTTTGAATTATTGTTGTCTCATAGGCTAGTCCGTTGAAGAAATGAAGAATAATAGTGAGTCATATCGAATCATAGTGGAGCTGGAGTCATACTATTATTGCCTCAGCTCAGTGCAACATTGGTATACAATCAATCCACTACTCTCACTCCAAGTCTACTAATTGATTAAGAAGGCAATGATCCAATCCGAGCAATTCAAAGTACAATTAAGGATACTTGATTCATCAATGCAGGTCAAAAATATCGCTATGCATCTAACAGAAAAGACATTAACCGTGTTCAAACATCGATAGAAGATCCTTCCTTCAGCCAGTCGTCAATCTTCCAAGGCGTTTAAAAGAATACAACAACCTCTCCCCTATCATTACGTCTCAGTCTCAGCGTCCGCCAAAGTTCTTTTTCATCATCAACCCGGCGCTCGCGATCTGCGCGGCTTCGACCATGGTCCCGGCCACGGTCACCGTCATATTCATCTGTAAAGTCTTTGTGGAAGCGTTTCAGTGTCTTGTTAACAGACAAGCCACGAGTGCTTTCGGGTCCCTTGTTCACCAATGACAGGAAATGGTAGGCCATCTCGCGCTGCAATGCATCCGGGACATTGGGCTCCCGGTAAACCATCATTTCACCATTAGCCCGCGGGGAATACGCGCGGTCCTGGTCACGCTCATGCTCGATTTGCTTGAGACGTCGCGACGGTCGGTCACCTTCTGTTTGAGCACTGCCCTTGCGTTTGGTTTTATGAGCTTCGCCGGAAGACTTCTTTGGCCGACGAACTTCAATCTGAGGTTCCTCGGCGTCCGAAGAGCTGCGGCGACGAGAGCGGGCAACCGCTTTAGGGGCAGGCTCGTTGCTGCCACCACTAGCCGTCGAGACGACAGAGCCGCCGAACATGGAGGATACAATCCGCCCCGCACGGTTCTTGATCGAATTGCCCCCGGCATCGCTGCCGTTAGTCTCCTTTTCGCTTCGACGAGTGCGTTTAATGGGAGACGAGGGATCCTGGTACCGCCGGCGCGGGTGGTCATGTTCATCTTCACCTTCGACAGAGGGTGATCGAAGCATCCGATTCAACCCACCGGTGAGTCCAGAGTGTCTAAGCATGGGCGTTCCCGGATGATTCTGAACACTGGATGGGGCATCCATCATGGGGGTATCCACTTCAGACTCAAGCTTTTCGGCATGACCACGCTTCCGCTTCTTATCGCTGGTAGCGGCACTAGCCTGGCTCTTGTCTTTACGATCCTTCTTCTTTTTAGGTGCCGGAGTCATAAATTCGGTCGAGATGGCGGAGACCTCGTTCTGGTAGGGCGACGGAATAGGACCTGTGCCGTACGAAAACCCATTCTCTTCGTAGGCTACATCATAAGCCTTGTTATCATCCTCACCTTGCTCGGCCAGGGTAAGTGACTTGCTGGGCTCGAAGACCGAAGGAGCATGGGCGACCATGCACATCTGCTCCTTGGATTCGGCCAACGAGACCTTTGAAGCGTTGGGGGTTTGATCGGTGACGAGGAAGTCGAATACATTAACCTGTTTGTCGGTGGGGGCCGAAGTCTTCGTAGCACCCGAGGCTGGAGGAGTGGGAGCAGTCGGAGGGGCGGCTTTGGCCTGAGGGTTATCGACATCGGTAGCGTCCTCGACATAAGGTGCGCGATGGTTCGGGGCTGGCTTTTGGTTCTGTTTGGGATCGTTCTTCCCTTTGCGCTGGTTCTTTGCGGGCTTCTCTTTGTAGAGCGCGCCTTCGTACTTTTGCGCCTCGGACATGCATGACTGTACAGATCAAACTCAAGGGTCAGCGTCAATGAATCGATAAATAATGTAGTTGTAAGAAGTCTCTTTTGGAAAGATGAGACTGGTTGCATGGTTTTTCCTCCACTGTTGACTCTGACCAGGATGGAACGCATTTTCCATCGGATGGACAGTAACAACAGCAACGATAGCATGATATACGAGGACAGATAAACGAAAAGCAAGAGGTAGACATACCGTATGAGCCCTGTATTCAGTACCCCAGAAATGCACCATACAATCGATGCAGGTGAAGGATGCGCCTCGACATTGGTTGCGGTGAGGATCAAGCTTCTTCTTGGTAAGGACGTCGCCGCACGCCTAGTGAAAGCAAAAAAGGATGATCGTCAGTCATGATTGATGATTCAACAAGTGGCTGTTCCATAGAGACCCGTCCAACTCACCTCGCATGAAAACGACACCATTTTGACCCCGCTATAACCCACGTATTAGACGTTGCGCAGGCTGTTGTTGGGCTGTCGAAGAGCCACAGGAACGACTACTGGATGGGTCCTGCGATGAAACTATCGAGTACCTGGATCCAGCGACGCGATCTGAGCTATTTGCGACAAAGAGAAGAATTATTTGTTGTACGCTGTGGACAATGCAGGGAGAATTCTGTCGCGCAGAGCAGCCGAGTTAAAAAGATGGAGAATCCCTTTGTCGGAGAAAAAAATCCACCAAAACAACAACCGTAGAGGAAGGATAAATGGGAACAAATAGGAAAATAAATATAACTATTTGAGTATAAAGACAATAAGCGCAGCCTCAGGGACACCGCGGCTCCAGAAAAGTTTCCCAGGGTTTTTTTCTCAGCTTCTGATGCTTTTTTTTTTCTTTTCTTTTTCTTCTCTTTTCGCGCGTCGAAAAGCAAAAGCGTAACGCGCTAGTCCTGTTTGGGTTGATATGGGTTTCTCTCTGCCTTACAGATCAGGCGCGCAATAAAAGCAACACCAAAGGAAATAATCCAACTGGACCAAAATAAAAGAGATAAGCCACATTATTATAATCAGAAGTAGTTTCTGGTACCTTCACAGTTACTCCCCTCCTCACTCCTTCAGGAGTACTCGATTATCATCCCGTGGTGACCATCGCATATCCTGGTTGGCTTCGCCTGAACGCAACTATTCCTACATTGCGGTCAGGATACCCATGATTATCCTGCATGAGAGGGCGGTTGATCTGTTGATCAGAGCCCTGGTGGGTGTGGACGAATACACAAAATCAGTCATCTTGGACTATCAGAAGACTCATTCCATGAGAGAAAATGCGATTCCCCCACCGCTAATCTGCATCTTAAATGTCGCGCGGGAGAAGGGCTGTGCGATGATGCTCTTGTCATAAATGAGTGAGATGGATATGATTATTACACAGTGAACGCGATACAAAAGCACGGCATCCAGCACGTGTTTGCTCAGTTTTTTGAAATCTGAATTCAAGACATCATCCTCTATCATGATTAGACACTCGAATACGAAAACTATTAGTTTCAAACATTACATGTATTATTAGCGAACACGAGTCGGAATATTGCTTTGAGGTTTATTATTAGATCGGATCGAGTCGCATGCCCGGCATTCGTATTCTTGGAAGCCAAAAGCTCTTGTATTGACTGCCGTTTGTTTATTATCGCTGTTGATCAGGCTCGCTGTTTCTAGGGAGCGGCAAACGCAAACAACATCCATAATGAAAGTAGGGTGAAGATCAATAGATCAACCCGATTGTTGGTCAGATGCGCCAGTCAGAGACTCGGTCAGGCGGTCATCACGAGGCCGGTTGGTGTAGGGCTTGTGTCGCCATCCATCCATCCAGACGTCCAGTTCCTGCAATCTTATTTGCTGGGTTAATATCTGGTTTACCAGAAGCTTTGTCTATGCAAAAGTACTATGCATGTGTCTTGCATTTGAACGAGCGGTCTTGTGGTTGTCTCAAAACATTTAAGCACAATGAAACCATGTATATTTTGTTAGAAAATATATATGGCATCAAGCAATATGAATTAGAATAATTCCTAGGGTAGAGCTATTACGAATCCCGGTAGATGGTGTAGTGTATAGTACAAAATGAGACCGGCTTGTGCAAATAATCCAACGAACCCGCGTCAGTATAATATAGAAAGAAAGTAGGGTATCGGCGATGAAATAGCAGTAAATCAAAAACTACTAGTTGACGGCATGGGCGACGATCCGGAGCCATGGGTTTTCAAATCAACCCCGCGTAGTTCTGGATCAGCTGGTCAGTTTCTCGTGGTGTACGCAAGGGAGGAAAGCGGAAAGACTCACGCCTCCTTGGAAATCTCAACGGGCGGGATCAAATCACTATCATGGTTCTCTCCTTTGTTTTGCGCTGCCTGGCTCTTACTTTGGGGCCCTCCTTTCCCGGTCTCTGATTCTTCGTCGTCACTGCATCCACAGTCGTAAAAGTCCCCAATTTTGGTACAGTCAAACTGCGGTTTTTCGAGCATCGTATTGACCTCATTGTGAATGAAACAACCCCAACCCGCTGCCGCATTGCGAGAGGAAACCTGTGGCGGATATTTCTTGAGATGCTGTTGGAAGTGGGATGCGCATTCACCGCTGGTTCATGGTCAGTATCCGTGTATATAAAGAAGCAAATGGGACTAGGTACCATGGATAGAGTCGAGAGAATAGGTAAATGAAAGAGCGCAATGTCTCCTGCTGCTCCTCCGTGGGGTCCTCTGGATAACGAGCCATTATTGTGTGGAAGTACTTCCATGTCGCACGACCCAACTCCGCTCTGAATATTTCCACGCGATCAGTATAACTGGTATATGCGATTTAAATCGTCGGGCCTACTTTGCGGTTTCATTTCCCAATCGCGACATCACCACCTCGCCTTTCAGCATATCTTCCTTTATCAACACATTCGGGGCCGATTTATCGATGTGCCCGGGGGCTCTGATTGCGGGGCTCGGAGGGCCTTGAGGCTGGATGAACAAGAAGAATATGAGCGTGATTGCTATGGCTGCACTGATAAAAATGCGTCGTGTGATCTGGCGACTCGCCATGTTGGAGCCGGTGGGGGGAGGGGGAGTTCGTATGCCGGTGATGCCACTTTGTGGTTATCGAGTATGGAATTGTTCCCCGGTTTCAGCGCCTTGTGACCGGGTCAAGACAAAGGAAAGAATAAAGGAATATGTAAAATGAATTAAATGTACGGCTGAGAAAAGAAGGCAATATGGCGACGGAGAGGCATGGAGAGATTCGTCCCAAGGCAGACAACGGATTGATCTCATTTCGACTCGACTCCCTTTCTTATCTTCCACGTGGATAGCATAAGTAGCACAATCCTTAGTCATACCATATCTTATGCATAGCCGGAATAATACCCCGAGCAAAACAAACGCAAGAACATCACAGTTCAGATGTCACCTACTCATTATATGAGTATTTTACTCAATGTACATTGAGACGGGGATTTCAGGCTGTGTGAAATGTTCTTTTAAATTCCTGGAGAATAGAGCTGTCAGCGAACGAAGGAATGCGGGGAAATCCCATCCGCTGTGACATCTCTCCATCTTCTCCACAACAATCTCTCCGATGCCCCAATCTTCAACCCCTCAAGGTACGTGACTACGTGTGCCTCTTGGCTTAGATTCGGGAATTCGGGTCAACTCACGCTAACAGTACCTAGAAATCCACGTCCTCCATGGTTCCAACTCTCTGTTTGATGGATTCTCCTCAATTTTGCGTAGATCGAAAGCCTTGGCCTAGGTGCTAAACCTTCGCTTTTAGCCTAAATCTCTGCTTCAATTGACAACAACAACGAGGACAAGATGAAGATCTTAGTACTCGGAGGGGTTCTTTGCATGGAAATATTCGCTATAGGCTATTTTCCGTGAGGGTTCTTGCAGGTCTCTTAGCCGTTTGAAGGAAGAAGGCGCAATGTACCGACCACTTGAGGATAATATTACGGCTCGATGCCCAAATTACATCACAGGATGCTTCATGGATATTTAAACATGCTTGGAGCCTTGGGTTAACATGGCTTTCAGTGTGTCGAGCTCAACAGCGACTAGCTACCTGTCACCATGTTGTTTTCTGTCTTGGTTGCTGTCATCTGTGCCGTCAGAGCTGTTCATGCTCTAGGACAAGAGTCTATTATTACCTTTAACCATGAGCCAGGAAGCTTCAAACTAGTAGGGAATGACACCTCGCCGGGGTTTATCTTACTTGACAACAACGACTGGCCAGGAGTTCTGCGAGCTGCAGGAGACCTTGCTGTGGATTTTGGACGGGTCACCGGGTCGAACATCACGAGGGAACTCTTCAATAACACAGATTCTGGAAATCTTCCAAACAGTTCCAGCAATAAAGGCGTTATCATTGCTGGCACAATCGGGAGGTCTGCTCTCATTGACTCTCTAATTCGAAACGGGAAAATAGACGTCAACGCTACAAAAGGGAAATGGGAGGCATTCCAGACAGAGATCGTCCAGGATCCTATCGAAGGAATTTCAAATGCCCTCGTCATCTCCGGAAGTGACAAACGTGGTGTGATATATGGGCTCTACGATATATCTGAGCAGATAGGCGTCTCACCATGGTATTGGTTCGCTGATATTCCAGCGGCACGACACGCCGAGATATATGCTTTGAACAAGCGAAAGATACAAGGTCCCCCATCAGTCAAGTATAGGGGTATCTTTATCAACGATGAGCAGCCAGCCTTGACTAATTGGATCAATGCCAATTACCCACCCGCAAAATACGGCGCTGGTTACAACGCTGATTTCTACTCTCGGGTATTTGAGCTCCTCCTCAGACTTCGAGCCAATTACATATGGCCCGCAGAATGGGCGAGCATATTCGATCTTGATGACCCGCGCAATTCACCTACCGCAGATGAGTACGGGATTGTCATGGGGACCAGCCATACAGAGCCAATGATGCGATGGACAATGGAACAATCTCTCTTTGTGGAGGGTGAATGGAATTGGGACATCAATGAAAAGAACATTACGGAATTCTTTCGGGAGGGGGCTCAGAGGTCGAAACCATACGAAAGCCTGTATACTTTAGGTATGCGCGGAGTGGGAGATACTGCCTCCCCGACAATCACAGCGGATTCATTGAAAGAAATCGTCTCCGCGCAGCAGCAGGTTCTCTCGGAGGTATTCAATACGACCAATGTATCCTCTATCCCGCAGATGTGGTGTCTTTATAAGGAAGTAGCGCAATACTTCCAACAAGGCCTGCGTGTTCCGGATGACATTACCCTCCTGTGGGCTGATGACAACTGGGGGAATATACAACGACTACCTGTCGATAATGAATCAAGTCGAGAAGCTGGTGCTGGCGTATACTACCATTTTGACTACGTTGGAGACCCGCGCGACTACAAATGGATCAATACCATTTCTCCTCAAAGGACATGGGAACAAATGCACTTAGCATATGAACGCCAAGCCAGACAGATTTGGATAGTGAACATTGGAGATCTGAAGGGACTGGTAGGGAAGCCCTTGGTATCGAGAAGATCGTCAACTGACACGGTTCGCAGGAATTGCCTTTGAGTCACTTCTTCGATTTAGCCTACGATATGCCTGTGTGGTCTTCCCCAGATAGCACTGCAAGGTGGCTAAATGTCTGGGCCTCTCGCGAGTTTGGCGTGGCTGCCTCCAAAGATACTGCAGATATAATGAATCGGTATGGGATGTACGCTGCGAGACGTAAATATGAGCTCTTGGATCCGCAGACTTTCAGTTTGATTAACTACAACGAAGCGGATGAAGTCTTGAGTGGCTGGGGAACGCTGGTTAAAGACGCTCAGAAGATCTATAACAGTTTGCAACCAGCAGTGCGTCCTGCATTCTTCGAATTGGTGCTGCACCCTTGTACGGCAGGGTATATCGTCACCAACATCCATATAACGGCAGCGAAAAATAACCTCTATGCAAGCCAACGACGAACTAGCTCAAATATCTTGGCAGAGCAAGCATTGAGCCTTTTTGAGGATGATCATGCTTTAACCCAGAGATACCACAAGCTCTTGAATGGTAAATGGAACCATATCATGGATCAGACTCACTTGGGTTACAGTTACTGGTTTGTTATGACGAAATCAGAATATTGCAGGAAGCTAACCACTTCATAGGCAGCAACCGATGAGGAACACGCTCCCACCGATTTCTTATACACAAGTAGTAGAAGAAAGCCTTGCAGGTAGCATGGGTGTGTCCGTTGAAGGAAACAATGCTTCTGTTCCGGGAGATGACGAGTGGCATACCCTATCGAGCAACACGCTCGTTCTTCCACCGATAGATCCATATGGACCAAGGAGCCGCTGGCTAGACATTTATTCCCGTGGTACAGGTGACCTTACCTTTACGGTAACTCCATACGACTCCTGGATCAAAGCGTCTCCATCAACTGGCAAGATCTCATCATCTGGGAATACGACGGATGTACGGGTCCAGCTTTCGGTTGACTGGGATAACGCCCCACTGGGATCAAGTATCTCTTTTATCAATGTGACAGTGTCATCCAGGGACTACGGCAATTTCCAGATGCCGTCTGTTGAGCTTCCTGTGAATAAAACCTCAGCCCCTGAATCCTTCCATGGCTTCGTCGAATCCGACGGTACTGTCAGTATTGAAGCCGAGCATGCATCACGAAACACCTCAACGAGTAATACGTCATACGCTGTGATTCCAGGCTATGGTCGCACTCTTTCGGGTGTGACTCTCTTGCCAGTCCTGGCGGACACACAGCAGCCTCCCTCATCTCCTCGACTTGAATACGACATGTACCTTTTCTCCAATGTATCAACAGCCAACGTGACGGTCTATCTAGGCCCCTCTCTCAACACAAACCCCTCACGCCCTTTGAAGTATGCAATTGGCTTTAATAACGCGACACATGAAGTGGTGCAGTTTGTCCCCTCAACGCCCTTAGGGTCTTTGCCATCCAACTGGGAAGAGACGGTCAGTAACTCTGTTTGGACTAATACTACTCGCCATGCAATTCATGGAGGTGGCATGAGCAATACTTTGAAACTTTGGGCTATCGAGCCGGGTGTGGTCTTCCAAAAGATTGTCGTCGATCTAGGAGGAGTGAGGGAGAGCTATCTGGGACCACCCGAGAGTACGGTCATTTAATGATGGACTATCACATTCATCAGCAGTTTTGAAGCCATTCAAGCCTATCAACATCTTTTACAAATAGAAAAATTGAGATGAAATGAGATGTCTTAGGGCAGGACAGCCTAGCTGATGAGTGTATACATTACCGTATCGTATCGTAATAATGCTTAGGTAACCTATCTCTAAATCGCCGCCGACTTTCTAATTGTTTCTCCATCATCACGACAATCTTCTCCGCATCCCATCTACAGCTGTGAAAAATGGCGTCTTTGAGATCCTCCGCTTTCCGGTCCCTGATCCGGGTTAGGTCCCCATTGCTGCATTGCCAGCAACGACGATGGGCTCAAGTACACGACGTCCGCTTTCTCGCTACGCATCACGATCCTAAGCATGTGCTCGACAAGTACCGAGCCAAGCTCGACCAAAAAGCTAAGGAGTAAGCCTTTGTCAATTGAGTTTTATGACTATGATTCCATGTACTGATCTTTGGACTATAGAGAGGGACATGAGTCTGTCGACTCTCTAAAGGACGCCTATAAGGACAAGATCCACGATCTCCGTCGCAAAGCAGAAACACCTTTAACCCCCGAGCCCGATCCGTCTTCTCCTGGAACACCATCAGCCGTTCCCCCTCCACCTCCGAAGCCGCTGGCTCCTGAACTCCAAGCGGCTGCCTCAGCTACAAAAAGCGGTATTAAGCCGCTTGACACCTACCTTGACGTGGAGAAGATTCGTGAACTTCCTCCCAAGGAAATCGAAGCCCTCTGGCGTCTCCGCAATGTCAATCAGTCCAACTCCATCTGCGCCGTTATCCCCATAGACACATACCATCGCATTTTCTCCGCCGCTCGCGAAAACCCTCAGTTCATCCTTCCCCTGCCACGCACCAAGACCGCACAACAGCCGGCAGAAGAGAGCCCTGACGGCGAGGCCAAAACCATCACCACCGCCGGCGCGGACATCCACTTCCTTCAATGGGGCTTCCACCCCCCAGCTTCGGCGTCCTCATCCACGGTCCCCTCGACCAACCCGGCCAACGACCACACCTCCACCATCATTTTCACCAACCTCGAAGCTTACAAGCTGCACGGCTCCTTCGCGCAGCCCCACACCACCATTACCCACCATCTGGACCTGGCCGATGACAAGGGCTTGGTTCTCATGCATGGTCAAGTGATGCCGGATACTGGCGTGTCTACTTCCGAAGCCAGCTGGCTGGTTAGCTGTGTGCAGCGATTCTATGATTTCGGTGGCCAGGCACATGGACGGAAGGGTGAGTTGCTCCGCATGTTCACACAGGGTGATGTGCAAAACTTCAAGGTTGAAGAGCTTTTGGAAGAGGCGGAGAAGATTTAAAAGACGGTTTATGTTATTTATGTACCAATAGATAGATTCGGGGTCCGTACTGTAAGGATAATTTGATATATTTGGCATACACTGCACGGACATACTATATACAGTATGCTTTTATATCTGATAGTCCGAGAGATGGATAATGATTTCCACTCTCTAGGGAAACTGTCTTAAACCTGGTCTAGACTCTAGCCAATTATTGCTATAATGCATTCAATACTATACGCACCGATATAGACAGGGGTCTAATCTGGTATATCAACCATTCATGGAATTAACGCAGACGAATCAAAGGAATTTAAATCCCTAGCATAAAATCATAAGTAATCCAACTAAACACGGTCTCATACACCATTCTAGCCCGGTCCAAAGATAAGCGAACGCCAACATCAAATCCATATCATGAAAACAAGGGAAATATAGTCAGAGATTTAAATATGGATACAGAAAGCGAAATCCCGAACGTCTCGTTTTAGATTCCTTTAAATTTCCAAGGTCGGGAGAGCAAGGGGAGGCGTGAAAAAGAAATATTAACATTAACAGTCATTTGAGATTAGAAATCGGATGTAGATCTTGTAGGATAAGAACCTATATCCACAGTCCCGAAGCTGAAGAAGCCATGGGAAAATAGCGAAAAATCGAAGGATCACGTTTAAGATCGGTGTATGGGTGTGGAGCAGCGCAGAAGGGGGAAAAAAAAGGCAAGAGCTAGGACGAGCAAGATGTAAAACAGGCTCAAGCCTCGGCGAAAATCGGGTATCACGAATAGTTGTATGTTAAGACGACAGTCTCCAAGAACACCGAGTCCGTTTATCGGTAGGTAGAATGTTGCCGGAGAAATTCTTATAATCAGAATGTCTATTAGCCACCTCAAAGGACCTCTTCTGTAACGAAAGAGTGAATGTGCTCGAAATATCCCGGCTCAGCAACAGTGTCATTGTGTCCACCATTCGGGAGAGTACGCCAGACTTTGCGACTAGAGTTGCAGAGAGCAAAGAGCTGTGTCATATTCGACGGACTGCGGGGCATTATGTTAGCCTTGATCAGTACACCAAGTTTTGTATTCAGAGGTAACGTACGGGACCATTTCATCCTTCAATCCACTCAAGAATAGAATTGGTACGTTGTTGATTTTGGGCAGGACATCTTCACTTGTCCAGTATTGGTGGCAGAAACGCGCAAGGTATCGAGCAGGAGGGAAGACCCTAGATGAATATTAGAATCTTGAGAGAAGCAAACATGGGAACTTTCGACCCGGAAAATTTGGGGGACATACGTTGGTATCAGTTTTCGGATACTAAGGAATGTGTTTTCCAAAATCAAACCACCAATAGCACCGGTATCTTGGTTGTCGGCAACTAGGTTGATAGCGACTGCACCACCTATACTTTGCCCATAAACAACGATCTTGGTATCTTTTGTCTCTGCGCGGTTGCGAATATAGTCCAGACCGGTTTGGGCGTCGATCTTCAACCCGTTCTCGTCTGGAACCCCGGTGGAGTATCCGTACCCGCGGTACTCCAGCATCAACACATTGCACCCCAGAGTCTCTTGTAGGATCTTGGCAATGGGAATACGGTGGCCGATGTTTCCTGCATTTCCGTGAAACATCAACACAGTCACATCTCCGGCCAGGCGCTTGTTCGACGGACGAAGAAAGTAGGCATGTAACGACTCTCCGTCTGGGGTGGGTATCTGAAGTTCCTCGAAGTCCGAAACACCAAATTGACTGGGCACGGGAACTTTGGTGCGCGCATCGACAGGAATATTACGAGGGTAGATCAGTTCACTGCACGTGGTCAGTATCCAAAAAAACATGTCATATGCATGAAGGACAGCGGGATCGCACTTTTGCTTGAAATACAGGAGGCCGCTGGCAACCACTGCAAGACCCGAGGATGCCAAAACTGGCAATCGAAGGAACTGGGCGGCATTGGTCGCCATAGCGCCGACACTCCAGGACGGTGGGGGAGGCGATTCGGACATGGCGGCGGACGGGGGTGGTTGAGAGGTGGACGGAGGAGATGGAAGGGTGGTGTTCTTCTTCTTGCGCAGACGGGCCACAACGTACGGATAGCAAACGCACTCAGATACTCATAAGGGGTTTGAGAGATGTTGGAATCGGCAGAAACGGGGATGAAGCCTCCCTCACTCCCTAAATAGGCAGATGATACATTCGTCAAACGAAAGGCTGGGGGTTCAGGAGGCTTGCGGGGGGCACCTGAGGCAGGAAGAACTCGGCCAATCATACTGTCAGCAGTTCTCACCGCCCGGCGGAATCAGCCAACCGCCAACGTAACCAAACGCGCTCGCCTGAAGCTCCATCCGTCAGGCAGTCAGAGCTCTGGAATAGCATCATCCTCCTCTTCAACCACATCATCTCCAGCCCACCTTTATCGACCCAGCTTCGTGCCTGTCGGATTCATCACAGACTGTTCTTTGGGGTCTTGGCAATCTTCCATTTTCACGCAATCTTTTTTCTATCCTTTTTTATTTAACTCCACATACAGACATCATGGTCGGTCACGGCTTGACGGGAGTGCTTGGGGAAGGTCAGAGAAGCTCTCGTTCAAGACCCATGAGTTCCAGGCTCGGCTAACAAATATTGCAGATGGCATTCATGTTGACATGAACCACTTGAAGACGGGAGAGGTCAAGTACGTTCTTGTGGTTTCGATCTAGTCCTTTGTGACTGCTGCTGACTGCCGTTTTTGCGTACAGCCTAGGAACTTCGATGTGAGTGAGATTCGATCTGTTTCATCTCCGAAGAGAGAAATGTCAGAAGGATTAATTCGAAACAGCATGGCGATCAACTTCAAGGATGGTGTCATTTTGGGTGCCGATAGTCGAACAACCACCGGAGCATACATTGCCAACCGAGTCACCGATAAACTGACACAGGTCCACGATACCATCTGGTGCTGCCGGTCCGGCTCGGCTGCAGACACTCAGGCCGTTGCAGACATCGTCTCTTACCATCTCAACATGTACGGCATTGTCAACAATGAGCCTCCTTCTACCCAAGTTGCCGCAGCTCTGTTCCAGGAGCTGTGCTATGAGAACAAAGATATGTTGAGGTAGGTCTTCCATCGGGCTGTCTTGGTATCTCTGTGATCATCGCTGACAGTCTTTGCTTTCAGCGCCGGTATCATTATCGCTGGGTACGATCCGCGACACGGAGGTCAGGTGTACTCGATACCTTTGGGAGGATCCCTACACAAGCAGCCCTTCTCGATCGGAGGATCTGGATCGACCTATATCTACGGTTACTGTGATGCTAACTGGAAGGAGAACATGTCCGAGGAAGAAGGTATTCAGTTTGTCCGGGGCGCACTGCAGGAAGCGATCAAGTGGGATGGCAGTTCGGGTGGTGTCATCCGTTTGGTGGTCCTGACATCCAAGGGAGCTGAAAGACATCTCTACCTGCCCGATACAGGTTACACTGGACCCGGTGTGACCAACAAGTCATGAGTGTATTAATATTGAATGACCTTTCTTTTCTCTTCTTTGATTGAATGGAGCTATCTTCAGACATCCCCTCCTGGCAAGGCGATTTGTTCATGTTCGTTTCGGCTCAGTTTGCACCGGAAACTAGATCCTTTTCATCCAAGCGAAACTTTGGCTTTGCACTGGACGTATTCACCCGAGGAACATCTTTCCTTTTTGTCTATTCTCACCGAGAGTGGCGGGCCCATAGGAACGCAGACAGAAGAGTTGCCTATAGCATACGATGATAAGACCCCGTAAAGCCCCGTAGTGTGCTCGAGTTTGAATCCTCCTGACAGGGGAGACGGTCACTAATGCACAGCGGTCATGGATCCAGGAGCAGAGAGCCGTCACCGCTCCGCACCGTGGATGGTGGTTAGCAGCTGGACAAGTGCCTGGTCGAAGGTGAATCCACACCACATATGGAGTGCATATTTGCATTGCCATGTTTTTGAATATGGAGCATAGAATATGAACGCAATATTGAGATTTCGACCATTGGCTATAGTCTATACGGCATAGCACTAGAGGCGTTTTACCCAGAACCAGTCCTTCCTCATTGCCATTCTGAAGACATCTACAATCATCAAATGAGGGACAGCACAATAGCAAGACAGAAAGAAGCAAAGAAGAAAAGAACTATCGATCTATCATGCGATGGTTAGACGATATTTATACCTCCGACCGGCTCTTGAGCACCTGCACGGGCAGCGGCCTGTCATTCGTCCATGGCCAGTCGCCCCAAACCCGTTGTGATGCTGCTACTCGGGACTACTTGACCTGGTTGGGGATAAATGGATGTTTAGTAGATTCAAGATTAGGGGTTATTATCTTCATCATCATTATCATCGTCCTTATTACCAGCTACTATTGTTATTATCCCTCTTCTTTCTTGTTTCGGGTTCTTCCGTGTTGACTGGTTTTGCCGTCATCCCGCAAGACTACGCAGACTGACAGGGAGCTTCATCCCCAGACCGAGAGAGGCAAATCTCCTTGCTCAGATTAATATCATTGTTGCCATCTCCATAATCACCTCCATCATAGCTGTCATCTGTCCTGTTTTTACCGTGGCAATCCCCTCATCTGTTTCGTCGGGTCTGTGGTGTTTTCCTTTTCATCTCAAGTGAGTTCCAGCTACGGATCCAACTCCAGAGCTCCGTCCTCCACTTCTCTTCAAACTATCATTATCCACCGCCGCCACAGCCTCGTTTGCTTTCCTCTCTCCCCTTCAGCTGTTGCCATCTACATCCATCCCATCATCCTTGATTTCCCGCTCTTCCTTCTCATTTCCGTCATCCCAGATCGCAATGGGCCTCACCATTGCCTGCCGTTGCTTGTGATTCCCATCCCGCCTCAGCCTGGGTCGGGTTCATTGCGTACCGGTGCTCTGGCCCTTCAACCTGCGATCTTCTTCCAGGTCCAGGCTCTTTCTTGTTCGTCATCCTGTCTATCGAACCCCTCTCTTGTCTCTGTCAACGGTCTCTCTCTCTCTCCCCTCTTTTGTTTCCTGTTTTCCTCTCTCCACTCCAATGCCCTTGACGGCGTTGCTGATCTTCCTGGCCACAGTGTCTTAGAAATAATACTCGCGCGTTTCTGTCGTTCGCTCGCATTGGCTGGACATGGGATCAGTCGTTCTCAACCACCCGCGGTCGGATCAAGTTGATAGCTCCTACACGATGCTTGGGGGCACCATCAATCCTTCGGAATCTGTCCATCGACCTTCATCTCGCCAGACGTCGCATCCTTCGCAGCACCTGGAGCCTGTCAGCTCCAGATCGACGTCGTCCAACACCACCCCCACCTCGTCCACAGCCCCGCCATCCACGTCCACCATAGGTTCTACTCGTCTTCCTGCCCACCCGCCGCATGATGTTCCTGCCTATATCAACCGTCAATCCCAAACCACCTCCCAGCCTTCCACCCAGGCATCTTCGGCCACTCCGGCATCTACGTACGCGCATACTCCCGCCGCTTCAATGACCTCGTCTGCCTCTGCCCATGCCCCTCCTTCGAACCATTCCTTCCACCCCGCCACTCATCCTTTCCAGCCGTCCCGGGATGCCAGCCAAACAACAACAGAGCCGATGGCATACGATCCGCACGCGAGGAGCCAGTCCTCGCCTGCGTCGCCCCGCCTGCACCCTACCTTCCGCTCCATGCACTCTCTGGGGGGATCCGAGGCCTCTTCGCCCAGTCGGATCAAGGTCCGTGATTTGTCCCATATCCAAAGCATTGCCAGCGAGGAGCTGCTCGCTCAGTCACAAAGAGCCCAGGCTCCGGGCCAATTGCCTCAGGAGCGCCAGTTCGAGATCAGTTCCATGCCGGTCACGGACATTATCGAGATGGTTGCTGGGCTCCTGACTAAAATCACCGCCACCAATGATGTACACCATGAACAGGTTCATCGACACATTCCCCCGCCCGATGGCTCGGTCAGTCTTAGTCCGCAAGCCACAAGCGTCCTTGCATTTCATGGCAAAAACGTGCCTAGCATTACCATTTTGAGCTACTTGACCCGTATACACAAGTACTGCCCCACCACTTACGAAGTCTTTCTCAGCCTGTTGGTTTATTTCGATCGTATGACCGAAATGGTCAACAAAGGTCAACTGGACAGTCTGCGACCCCGCTGGGATCAACCTTCCACTGTCCAGGCCGATATTCCTCCGGGGTCCGGGTCGTTTGACTCATCAACAGCCCGGCAGGCACAGGCCTCGCCCTTAGTAACCCCGCCTTCCTCCGCAAATATGCGGGCACAGGACCCAAACTCGGCATCGTCTATATCACCTTCTTTATACCCTCAGGATGAGGACGACGCTCTTTCCCGCTTCTTCGTTGTTGATAGTTTTAACATTCATCGGCTGGTTATCGCTGGCGTGACCTGTGCCAGTAAATTCTTTTCTGATGTGTTCTATACAAATTCCCGATACGCAAAGGTATGTACTTCATCTTCCTTCCGAACCTGGCGTTTATCTGGGATCTTCGCTAACATGATTATTCCTAAGGTTGGGGGACTTCCGCTGGTCGAACTCAATCACCTTGAACTTCAATTTTTACTGCTGAATGATTTCCGTCTATCAATCACTGTCGAAGAGCTCGAGTCCTATGGAACGATGCTGGTAGAATTTTATGCCCGGGAGGTTGTTGCTCAACAGCAACAGCAGTTACAACATACATCAATTCCCAGAGCGATTCACTCCACGCCTCCTGGGTCCCAAATGGACGGCGTATACATGCGCCCCCACGACAAGCCCCGGAATGATCATGCCGAGATTCGCCAGACTCCTACGCCGCCATAGTTGATACTTTCTGGCCAGTTGGCGATGTGAGGTCTTATTACTTCGTTTCCCTTCTTCATGGATATATGGTTAATACGTCGTCTTCTCTCGGTAAGTTGGGCATGGCTACATTTTCCACTCACATGCCCAAATATGTATCAATGACCCATTCTTATTTCTGTCTACAATTGGCGTCACATACCCTCTTTGCACCACCTTTTGTTTTCTCAATCTCTCTCCACAAGCTTTTTATTTAACCTATAGACTTTGGTTGCCAGCATGTCGGTCTTGTTTTCTGCTTTCAGGCGGTTGTTGCCCGCATGATTTTTCTGCTCTTCTCTCCGCACCTCATCCATTTACCAAGTATACACCTTGGTCCATTGCCTCTATATTATTCTACTTCAACATTGGTCGGTGTTGCAGGCGTTGACATGCATTCTGAATCCTTTTCATCCCTGGACAATCTGGTTGCGAGATTCTTTGTATTTTCGTCGTTTGGACTGTCTTGTCTTCACCAGCGCTTTTTTTCAGATTTATTATATTTCCGGCTATACTGTTTATTCTTCTTTTGAGCCAAGACTTGATTCCTCATTTTCCTGTTCCCGTGAACCCCTATAGTTCTAAAAATTGGGTGGTAGTGACCGCGCTACACTCAAGTTTCCCGTCTGCGTATCCCTACTTCATTCAGGGTCGTGCAGACACAACTACAAAACCGTGTGGCACTCGCAATCCTCAGGTTGGTTTGAAATTTACAACAGCACAACTCCAAAACACAAAACATATGAGCTGTGTATGCAGTACTAAACTCATGGGCTTGATTTGTAGTGTGGCGGTATAAGGAGAGCGAGGAAGGTTTGGAACAAGCTCCTCTTGTTGCTTCCAATGACTAACAAAACATTCCAGTTACAGATTAGCGATATGTAGTACCTTATTGGCACTGCGGGTTGTGGAAACTGCCGTTTCGTTGTCGAGCTTGAATATTTGCTGGCAGTGGAGGGAGCGTCAATGCGATTTCTTCGATAAAATCCCTCCCTCGAGGACATGTCAAAGCCTTTCTATCTTTTCTCATAACCGATGGAGTATACAGCTAGGCAGTCCTCGTATGTTTGGCTTCTATAGCCCCTGAGACGCAATGCCTATGATAAAAGGGCCACAAAGACAGCCATGTATAATTGATTCTGCGCTTTTGCAATGACCCCATGTCAAGGCCGGATAATTTCTTCGGGAATGAACGAATACAACGTGAACTCGAAGAGTAGCAACATATCCCTAGAGCTAGCTTCCACCTATGGATCTTTAAAAAAATAAAAAAATCAATCTTCAGAAGAGTTTATCTCCGCTAAAGTATTTCAAAAAAGCGAAGTTCATGAAGGCACAAGGGGAATATCCCGAAGATCGACCAGGAATGCGGATCCTCTTCAAGGCTGATCCCATATATCTCCGCAGCAAGATTGCAGATGCAATGCAGTTATGCTGTGGAGATACATGCAGCCTCTAACCGAAGAAATCTTATGCCCAGCTACTGTGTCACCTCTTGCATTTCGCCGACATTGCTGGTTAGTGATAGATCGTCCTCATTCTTATGTACTTCAGGAACACAAACTATTCTACAAGCAAAGAAAACAAAAGCTGTTTACTTGTGGTATGGAGTATGGAGTATTAACATTGCTTGCTGGCTACCTTCCCATAGTTATGTATTGAACGCCCCCGAATCTTATAGATGAAGGTTTGATAGTCAGTACGCTCGTTCACTCATTAGTCATTTACGCCCTTCCACTCGTTTTCTGGAAACTCAATCACCCCTTGCACTTTTTTTTGCGTCGATATAGTTTTTTAATTTTCATCATGGTTCGGAGATCATGGGCTGTTTCAGCCCTACTTCTGCAAGCCCTACCGCTGATTGCGGCGCGGCCTGCTCTAGGGTCACAGGGGCACAATATCTCTCCATACACCGACGGTGAAGTGGAAACGGATGGCGATCGGCCTGACAAGGGTAGTTGTCCAGAAAAAGATGGCGGTCGACCTGATAAGGGTGGTGGACGGCCAGGTGGAGATGATGGTGATGGCAATGATAGCCACGATGGTGATGGCTACAGAAGCTGTCCCACAGAGACCATTACGATAAACACTGGACAACCTGAGCAGGCCCGATGTGTCACCCAGAAACCATACCATCAATACTAATCCAAATTAAGTGTCACGAGCACCATCACCATCATTTCCACTATTACCGAGGAAGTGGATGAACCAGCCACAACCATAACTGTCACGACCCCTGGTCCTACAAACACTTTGACTATCACCGAGGACGTCGCGGAGACCACGACTCTCACCGAGACCATCCTCACCCCAGGCCCTGCAGTCACGGACACGGTCACCAGCACGGTTACCGACGAAGGTCCAACCATCACGGAAGTTGTGACCACTCCAGGTCCGACTATCACAAGCACCGTGACCACGACCACCGGAGCAGCTACGGTCACTCTCAGGCGTAACAACCACCGAGACCGAGATAGACACCGAAACTATAACCGATACCTTGACCATCAGTGATACCACGACCATCACCGACGAAACGACCTTGACTGATACCCTTACGGTCACTGATATTCAAACCAGCATCGACACCACAACAATAACCGCCACCGAGACCGAAACCGACACCACAACTGTCAGCGACATTTCCACTGTCACCAATACCATCCATGATACATCGACCATCACCGATACCACAACTGTCAACGACATTCAAACAATCACCGCCACTGAAACCGAAACCGTGACCACAACCACCACTGCCGACACCTGCGACAACACTGGAGGCTCTGGTGGGGGCGACTATGGTACTTGCTCTGACCCTTCGATTAGATAGGAGTACGGCCTTGATGGCCGAACAGAGTACTCGTGGTATGACAACAACCAGGATGACTTCCCCCATGGCTCCTCTACTACCATTGATACTCTGACCGACTTCATCTGCAACCGCCTTATCAGCCCTTGCAACGCACCCCAAGCCACAATTGATCAGTGCTACGCTTCCGCCACCGAGGTCTCCAACAGTGACTTGACTGGAGAGGATCTGTCGAACTTTTGGAACTCTCTCATGACCTGATCTCGTCAAATCTTGTATGGATTTTGTTGGTGTGTCCATGGAATATTAAAGGCAAACGGCGTATGGGTAACGGAGGATAACTTATTTTACGGTACTAATACTTAATATTGATTCGTTCTTATGATGTACTCCATTGACTTTTACACCTGGTAATCGATTCTCCCGGTTCAAGCGTAGCCAAAACAACATAGACAAAATACATTCCGTTCTGGTCTCCCAAGTATTAACCTCATCTCCATGCTCTTCTTCGACTCGAATTCCCGTAGGATAAGACCTCTGGAGACGTTAGTATGAATGGATCTTCGTCAGAATGAAAATACTACCTACCGCACGAATACCGGAATACGAGACCATCATAATACTACGATCCGTCGCGAACCGAAGTCTCGATATATAGAGTACTTCGGATGGTCAGTCAGAACCGAACAAGCTCGTACACATTTCAAAAGACAACTCACCAAGAAACAGCCTGTTTTCATCATGCATTTTGCTACCACAAGCTTAGAGAAAGCAAATAAATGTCAGCATGAAGACCATCCAGAGCCATGAATGTATACTTACTAAGTCGCCCTTATGTGCACGGTCCGACTCGCCCGTCTTGACTCTCGAAACAACACTCGTTCATCCATCCTCGAGCCAGCGAGCAATTTCGCTAGACCAACCCCAATTTTCGCATCGATGAGACGCTGCGGTCAATCTTAGTTTCGTGTAGTGTGATCTTGAAGATACCGACTTACTGTCATGATACGATAACTGTTTGTTGGCACGCCATGGCGTGCAAAAGTGCAATAACAAAATCCGCCGCATTCTCTGCTGACAAAATAACAACGATTGAATTGACTTGCTTTGCTTCACCTTTTGGCTACTAGTCTCAAGCACCACGTAGAGGTGCAAGTCTTGCTTGAGTGCCGTACACAGGACCCGTACGACTGGGCAAAAGAAACAAAACAGCCAAACGCCAAAACAGTACACTTGAAGAAGAGACAGAAACGACAGAAAAGAAAACAGGCACGCAGGAAGGGGAAAGAAGCAGAACAAGAAAGACAAAACAAGAATACATGACAACTGCACTTCTCCATACCCCTCACACAGTGAGAGCCATGATGAAATGGCAAAATATAACAGATAGATGCGAATGACCTCATGAAGAAAAAGCCAGAACGAAAGACAGAACGAAAGACAGAACGAAAATACAAAAGGGGTATAAATAAGAAATGAAAGACTCGACAAACATCAGCATCAACCGTCATATCGAAAGCAGGATACTTACAAGCAAAAAGAAAAAAATCAAACCACCATCCACCACCATCGCCCCCGGAGGGCTGCACTCGGTTGCCGCGTCGTCGTCGTCGTTCAGTGTCATCGTCGTTCGTGCTGGCGTCCTTGTCTTGAGGGACTACGACTTACTTCCCGCGTACGGGGGCGCGTCATTACCCATGAAAATGGAACCCCCTGACAAGAAAGTCCTCTAGTCGTCTAACAGTCGTCACAATCATCAGTATACAATCCAATATGGCCAAGAACAGATCAGACTTACCGATCGGTGAATGCAGCTGCGCCACCAATACTTCCCTAGGACATTCGCCAGCCCTATAAACACATCAGCAGTCACTGGATGGCTTCCCATATAAAGGCCAGCGCCAGCAAAATAGAGGGGGTAAATAAGTGAAAAACGAATGGACGCCTCGAAAAAGGCAAAAAGAATGGACACCTGACAAAAAGCAGGAAAGACAAACGAGTGAACATAGGGCAAAGAAGATGCATTAGTGAAAGACATGGGTCAATAGGGATACTCACAGAGCAAAGCCCCCATTTTCCCGGACGATCTCCCTCTTCCTATTCCAACACCAGAATACCGTCTTGGTATCCCACATTGGCCGCATCGCCTGGATACGAGCCAAGCTGTTCCAGGCGCAGTCCTGACGCCCGCACGGTCCCTCCGAATGAATGAACTCAATCATCGACGACCGCTGATTCCCCCAGTACGTAATGTACTTCTCCTTCTCCCCATCCTCATCCTCCTCCTCCAACGGCTCCACTCTCCACCCCTGGAAGTTCCCAAGAACCCTCGATGGCGTGCGGTAAACGTGCTCCGAAGGCCTAATCCAACGGGGGGTAGACACGCACCTCTCTAGTCTTTGCCCACCGAAACTTCTTGATGTACCGAGACACAGTCTCGACCTGCACCCCCCGAAGCGGACCTGCTTCGACTTACCCGACTCACCTCTATACTTACCTTTGGAGAGTGCAGGCTTCAATGCGGGCCTCTGCTCATCTCCAACGAAGCGCACCCGCTTCGACTTACCCGAACACTTACCCTTGGAGAGAGCAGATTTGAGGCCCGGCTTCATGGCGGGCGTCAGGACTGGTTTCTCGGGCTCCTCTCCAACGAAGCGAACACGCTTCGACTTACCCGAACACTTACCCTTGGAGAGTGCCGATTTGAGAGCTGGCTTCTTGTCGGGCTCCTCTCCAACGAAGCGAACCTGCTTCGACTTACCCGAATACTTACCTTCGGAGAGGGCCGACTTGAGAGCTGGCTTAGCGGGCTCAACATGGGAGACGGGCTTACCTGAGTTGGGCAGGAGCTTGCAATACCGGCTCCGCAGGGTTCCCCGCAGGGAGGGTTTGGCACTCGACTCCGTGGGTTGAACCCAGGGCCGAGTCCGGGCCTGCCGAGACGCTTTCCTCTCCGCCAAGCGGGAAGGATAGGCTGTTAGCGGACCTCTACCCCCAGAGGGGGTAGGCCCAACAGAAGAACGAGTGGAAGTGGGCGGAGGAGGGATACAACGAGTGATGATCTTCCAAGGACGAGGAAGTGAAGGAGTGGAAGGGGAAGAAGGAGAGGCAGGAGGGGAAGGAGAAGGTGAACGAACGGGGGAGACGCGAACCTTGTTGCATCTCAGCAAAAGAGCGGCTCTCTCGGTGTCGTTGAAGGACACGAGAGTAAAAGGAGCGGCGGAACGTAGGTCGGTTTTTGTC
The DNA here is from genome assembly GCA_019976455.1 of Aspergillus sp. 'subgen. Cremei'. NCBI lineage: Eukaryota > Fungi > Ascomycota > Eurotiomycetes > Eurotiales > Aspergillaceae > Aspergillus > Aspergillus sp. 'subgen. Cremei'. Next base: position 2,971,374 of record JAFBMR010000005.1, read on the forward strand.
GTTACAGGCGGCGCGGACGGAGGTCGAAGGAGTGACTGACACGCGAGGCTGTAGGTGAAGTCGACTAACCGGGTTCCGAGAGGAGGAAATACCAGCAACCATAGGACGAGACATCTCGACTATAGCCAACTGATATTGGAAAAAAGAGAAAAGAAGAAGAGGGGGAATGCGGGGAGAAGGTATGGGGGGTCAAGATAAAGAGCAGCAGAAGCAGCGGGGGATAGCAGAAGCTAAAACACGATAGGGGCTTGAGAAGGCGTAGCGTGAAGTCACGTACTAATGTCAAACGACCATAAGGTGTTGGAGAAGGAAAGAAAAAGAAAAGGAAGAAGGGCGAGCGAGAGAAATTGTTATGGCCAGGGCAAGAAAAGAGTCGTGGAAGGCGCTGAGAATAGCCTCGAATTACCGGAACGGGCAACAGCAGGACGAGAAAACGATCAGAATGACGACAGAAGACTGCCGGAACAGGTAGGACAGAGGGCATTTTGAGAGAGTTGGGAAAGAGCTCGAGGGAAATGAATGCCATATCGGGGCCTGAGGATTCAGGTAGAGAGGCTGACGGGGACCTGATGATGGGATAGAGAGCTGTTTGAGGATATAAAAAGGGCAGAAAGTGTTGCAGATGGTATTCCTTGCGTGAATAGAGAAGCTGAGATGGTAGAACTGAAGATTGCATGCTTAGCGTGGAGTGTTGTAATGAATTGCCCTCGTAGACGGCCAGAAGATGGGTAAACAGAAGGCGAAACAGGACAGACAGATATAACAGAACAGAACAGAATAGAATCACTTCCAATAGACCTTTCCTTCCATCAGCCTCCTCGCCGTCCTGTACACAGTCACTCGCTCCAAATCCCCGGTCTCGCCGTACCTCGCTCCCACAACCAGCTTCCCACTTGGATGACCGATCCTGATCTCCTCACCTCCTTGTTCTCCATCAAGACATTCAGAAACCACTGATCCTTCTAATCTGGCAGCAGCAGACAAAGCCAACCCGGCTGTGATGGGAAGAGCCTTGTGTGGTTGTCCTGTTGAGATGGCACGCACCACAACATCCGTCTCCTCCTTGTCAGACTCCACCACCTCTCCAGACAAGAGACGATACGAAGACGACGGTTTAGACACAATACAGACCTTGGGAATAGACGGAGGAACCTGATAAAGACAGCTAGCCATGCCCATCTTCATCGTGGCCTGTCTGCGGATCGACTCGAGCGCCCCCAGGAGCTGGGGATGCAGTGCTTCAATCTCATCTGGTAAGATATGAGAAAGATTCCCAATCCCAATATCCTCAGCCTTCACAAAGACACAGGGATTTCCAGCGTCAATACAGCTGACTCGCACACCATCAAAGACATCCACCGTCCTGCCCGTCGGGAGCAAAGAACCCGTCTTCGAGCCCGAGGGATCCATAAAATCAAGCTGGATTTTAGCTGCAGTGCCCGAGACTCCATCAATAGCAAACGATCCCGACGAAACTGCCTCTCCATCTTCAACGGGAAACGTGGCGTGGATATATTTGTCCGTGTTGGTATTGTATAGCTTCACTGTGACCAGCCCCGTTTCAGCCTTAGCCCCATCTGACGGTAATATCTCTTTCACATCTAGCTCAGAGCGCAGACAAGGTTCCACATCTATGAGCCCGGTATCAACGGCAAACGGCCCAATTGCACTCGTCATATTCCCACAATTCCCGGCATAATCTACCTTGTCGTCTTTAACCCCCACCTGCACAAACGTGAAATCGATCTCCGCATCTTTCCTCTCCGATCGTCTGACCACGCAAATCTTCGAGAGACTCGATACTCCCCCGCCCATGCCATCGAGCTGTCGACCATTATGGTCTGGAGAGCCAATAACACCCCTGAAGAGTGGTTTCCAATCGTCGCGATTGGATGGGAGGTCTTTTTCGTGGAATATCAGGGCACGAGAGGTTCCGCCGCGGTAATACGCGGCTGGGATGCTCTTTTGTTTACCCAGGTGTCGTGTGGTGGAAAATAAACGCTTGGAGATGTTCATTTTGAGTCACCGGCTACTTATGCGATTGTATATTGCTGGTTTATCGTCCGGGAATACTGCTGGCTATATGGCAATTACGAGTGCTGGAGGATGGACGTTGGCATTGCATTCATCATGGAATGGCGATCGTTATAGGGCTGATCCACCCGATCTGTTCATTTAACGGACCTCGGCTGTCCGATTATCGGCAATATCCATTTGGCCGTGGACAAATGGATATAGAAGTGAATTGCGAATATTCAGAATTTACTGCTATTTAAACTACATGCGAATGGAATTCAAGATATAGTGGCTGATGGTGGTTGAAAAATGCCTTCAAGTAGTATGCAATCGACATGCTATAGACCAATGCTAAATATTCCACAGCCGTCCATCAGATACGGACAGACAAAAACGAAGAATGAAAGAAAAAGAAAAGGACATTAAAACCAGTACACAGAAAAGGTGATAATAGAAGTCACCAAGAGCATCAAGCTAATTCGCAAATTCATAATCAATCGTGAGTATGCATGACTCGGCTCGATCCCTAGATCCTAGCTTTCCCTGCGCCTGCGCCTGCGCCAATCCTTTGTGCGCCTTGACAACTCGACAATAAAACTCGGTATAGAGGACTCATATATATCCATTTTTAACCTCAAATATATTAATCAATCAATCGATCCGTGGAGGACCCGGGCTGACAGATTTCTTCCCAAAGGGACCTGGGCTTAAGCTGGCTCTGTTGTCAGTCAGTACACAACCCGTGCAGCGAATTGCGACGTCATAGGAATGAGGGCAAAGAAGGAACATACGATCTACGTCTCTCGCCTTCCTTTCGAAATCCCTCGATGATTTTGGCGATTTCCTTCCGCCCCGCACGTGCGTCCACCTTTTTCCCGCCCAGGCTCATGCTAACCTTCTGGTTACCGTCGGTCATCAGTAGCCTCTTCACTAGAAGATGCCGCATGCTAAGACAGACGAAAACACCGCAGTCACTGCCATTCTCCTGGACAGGCGAGTCGTTCAAATGTACAAACCGGATCGGGCGGTTGAGCAAAGCGCCGAATTTCATCGTCACCTCTCGTGCTTCCCATACATTACCGGGCGGAAGCGAGTCGTAGTGGAATGCAATCCCATCCAAGATGGATATGAGAAGAAGCGACCAGTGAGTACCCCCCTCAGCCTCAGTTACATTGCGACAATCGTTAATCGGGAGGAAGACATGGGTGGTCCGGCTAAAGTTAGGTAGGGCTTCGCGCAGGGTATGAGGGTTGGGCGTTTGGAGGATCATGAATGACATGCTCGGTCGAAGTAGGACGATGTTGGATGAGCTATGCTGTGAGAGGACCTCTTGTTCCAGGTATCTGAGACCATCAGTTATCGCTGCCGCTGTAGAACAAACCCACTCGACTTACTCCTCCCAGAATGAGATGATCTGTGACATGTTAGCTACGGTGCATTCATCATTAGTACCATCGCACCCACATTATCTGTGAGCCAGTCATTCTTCAACGTCTGCATATCCTCTCTCGTCACTGCAACAAGTCAGTCACTTGTCAACCCAGGTCTTCGAATTCCGCAACATACACCGAATATCATAATCTAGAACCCAAACCCATGTTAGCAACCTCATCCAAACCATTGATCGATCCAAAAAAGACAGCCAAACTTACAACTCAAGTACGCATCATCCGGATTCAACTGCAACCAACCCATTAGCACATCACCAGAACACGAACAGAATAATCCATACCGTATCCCCAAACCGTCCCCTCATTCTCTTCTGCAACTTTCCCAATCCACCGTCTCGCATGTTTGCTTGCTTGCTTGCACCTCTCTCTCTCACGGGAAAGGATGAAACTCTTAATCACAACCAAAAAGATCATCCAAACCCAGAACAACAGGCGCAAAAATAGGTTCCCCCGTACACCGTCTCTTTTATCTTTTCTTTTTTTCGCGCGCGTGGAACAAATCAACCACCTTTCCCAATGACAGCTATCCGAAACTGGTTATGATCGGCAAGGCGAAGTGAATTCCGAGGGCCTGCGTGTTGCGAGGCCTGCGTGTTGCGTTACGTTGAACTGGAGTCTAGTGGGCGGCGGGGGCGACAGAAAATAAAAACGAGACACGATATCTATCCTATCTCCCGCTTTGTGGGAGGGATAATTGATGAGGTGTGTAGAATAGTTATTTCTTTTTTCCCCATCGAAATGGAGGGGAGGACTAAGGGAGGGAAGTATTTCTAGAGTCTCTAACGCGAGGGACGGGGGTGATCGGACGGTCGGTCGGAGGTAACGGAACGGATGGTGGTGATGGGGGGGAGGACAGACGGTGGTACCACAGAGGGAAGGATAGGATGGGAGAGAGTGGAGGAGGGCGGTTTCGCACAGATAGATATAGACGAAGAAACACAAGAATTGAGGTGTGATGGAGTTTGCCCCCTCGTCCAAGGGGAGTCGCGGCGATCAACGGTGATGCGGCGGAAAACGTCACCTGTGGCAGTAGTGGCTGGCGCACGTGACGTACTCTATATGGGTTTGCAATGTACAGTCGATCAGGAATAATAAGGGTTAGGGGCAAAAAAACAAGATATATAAGATTAATCTACCAATCATCAATTCACAGTTCAATAAGGGGTATCTAAATGTACAGGCCAAGGTCTTTTTTCGAAAAGCTCAAAAGTACCAAGGAGACGAAGTATAAATCAGAGCAATTTCTCCAGTCATATCAGAAAAAAACAAATCAACCAAACAAGATACCAGAAAATTTTCAGCAAATCATAAACAGTCCTTTGGACCAAGGAAGAAAGACAAAATAAACAAACGCCTCGTAGATGGGTAAGAAAATGGAGGGGGGAAATCAAGTCAAATGTAAAGTGAGCAGGAGGGTATCGAGCTTTTGGAGAAAGCAATCAAACGCTCGAACGGAAGATAGGCAAACGGGACGAAAAATAAGCATTGCAGAATGGGGAGCTATACATTTCATCCTGAAAGCTTCGCAAAGTGCTTGTTCCAGATCCACCCAACTTGGCGGGTATTGTCATCCTGGTTTTTAGCCAGCCACAACTCCCCTTTCTCTGCGATGACATCAAAGATCTCTCCTGCAACATAAGTCAGGTAAGGATACCCAGCTTCACGACGAGCACGGTCGATGTTGAACTCGTAGATGCTGGCAGCGAGAAACAGCACGTTGGGTTCTTTGGGAGGCTCGTTCTCAACAGGCGCTGCCGCTGGTGCGGGCTCCTCTGGTGCATCAGACATGGGCATCGCGGAAGAAAAGAAACCGGAATAGCGACCGCCAGGTGACGTAGGTGGGTTTTCGCTCGCTGAGGTGGAGGGACCAATAACGTTGGCGACATCGTCGAGGAAAGGTGTATCTAGACTCAATCTAGGGAGGCTAGGGAATGGCTCCTGGCTGATCGGTTGTTGAGGCATGGGCCCCGACGATGGTGGAGCACTGGTGATCTGCTGCAAAAGGTGGCTTCGTGGCATTTCGGGTGCCTCAGAAGTACGCCCAGAAATGGTGGAATCAGCACGGTGCCGACCGGTCGATATTTGAGATTGGCTATCGATGCTGGGAGACTGGAAAACGCGGCTGCCAACACTGAAGTCATGAGACACCTTAGGCGATTCGTCCACAGTTGACCCAACACGAGTGCTGGTAGTAGATGGCCGTCGGGGTGAGCCGATATTTGCTCCCGTAGAGGGAGTGTTAAAGTTCACCAGATTAATTGTGTCAGCCAGCAAGGAGCCATTGCAAATGCCAAGAGATAGCACTTGGGCCTCCGAGAAAGTGAAGTCTCCAGCCCAGTCATTGATGATCCTCTGCAGATCATCCGGGAATGCGTCGATCGCGGGCGAAAGCTTCTTTTGTAGCACGCTAAACCAAGTAGTTTGGATTTGAACGAACTTGGTCAAACAGGCTTCCATCATTTTGGCAGTGAGACCAAAGAGCTTAGGAAGTTCGTCCTTGAGGGTTTCGTTCAATGCCATGAACTGTTCGCCTTGCTCAGTAGTCTTTTTGTCGGGCTTGTCACCGCGGTCCTTGATAGCCTTGAATCGGGCATAGTCCATAAGGCGCTTGTCGCGCTTTCGCATGACCCTCTGGGGTCCCTCGTACAGCTTGAGCAACGTAATCATGGGATCAATGACACTCTTCCGAACAACGCCGAGCTGTGAAGATAATAATTAGTACTGCTATTCCAATCCTCATACAAATCAATAACAAATGGACACTTACATGATCAGGCAATGCTGTTACCATAATGTCCCGGACAAGCAGCTTCAGGTGCCGCCACTTGCCCTCCAGATCCGCATAATTTGATTGCGCTACATCCAAGAATCCATCGATTGCGTCGACAAACTCTTCAAACCGCTCCATAGAGCCTTGGGCCTCACGTGTGTACATCTCCACATCACGCATCACGACTTGCAATTGGAAGAAGCCATCGCCGAGTCTCTGAGACAAAGAATCGTATTCCTTATCTTCAAAAATGTCAGACAACCCAACTTGCTGTCTCAGCTTCTCCGTACGACGACCAAATGCTTTCGATAGACCTGCTCTGACATCCGACTCCTTTCGCTTTCGACCGACAACCTGGCCAACAAGGTCGGCTCGCTTCTTCTGCTCGTTGATGCGAACCGAAATACTAGTGACTTCTTCGAGCGCGGTAAGGAGAGAGGCTCGATCTGGGTGGTCGCTGGGCGTTGAATCAAGAAGCTCGGTCAAAAGAAGTGGGTATTTCAAGATACGTTGCACAGGCTTGACTAGCAACGAGTCCAAGTCCCAAGCAGTTGTCAAGTCTGACGCCCATTCACGGCACTCCTTAAGCCAGATAGCAACCTTCGGGTTCCGCTGCAGGGCCTGAAGTTTCTTATTGGCGGCATCGTGATTCTTCAGGTAATCGGAATACACCTTCTCCATCTGCGACATATGCGTCACGAAGGCCTGTCCGATGAAGGTCGATCGATCCTTCTCCAGATCTGACATCTCCGGCTCCGACGTAGAAGCCTGGTCGTCCTTGGGGTTCAAGTGGCTATTGCGCGCGCTGCGTTTACTGGCCCACCGCTGCGACTTGGGCATCACGTAAACGCTTTTTGCTGCCGTTTTGAGGGCATCCTGGAATCCCATGGAAAACTGTACAACTAGATCAGAGTTCGCAAAGAGAATCTTCACATCATCAGTCGAAAGGTCCAAGCAGGAGCTCGAGGTGCCCTTGTAAATATCATCAACGACTTTCATATCTCTGCCAAAGTTGTACTCAGTATCCACCAGTTCCTTGATGACATGTCGGCGTTTCTTGAGACGCCGCTGCTCGGGCGATGGGGAGGTCTTTTGATTCTCGATGCTGGCATAGTCCGAGGTCGACGGAACCAAGGAAGTGGACGACGAGTCCACAGCGTGCGGTGACGGGGTTGGTTCAAGTCGACGGAGTGAAGAGTTGTCGCTACTTCCCGTGCTGTGAACAAGTCCCAACGGGGCGAAAACAACGGGAGGCAACCCATTATGTTGCTGTTGGGAGGGGTCGATGGTTGAGCTGAGCTGTGGGGGTGCCTGCTTGGAACTGGTCTCCTGCGTTTCAAAATGGGGAGGGGGGTAGTACGGCATTGGTGGGAAGGCTTCTGTGGATTCGAGCTCTTGAGGCGATTGAACGTGAATAGCCAGGCCAAGACCTTCGTCGACTTCCTCATCGTTCGATGCTTGTGGATTACACGATGTGATTAAACGTGGTGTCGGTACACCATCATTCAAAGGACTAGTAGCAGTTTTCCTTTGCTCTACTGGCGAGCATTCATCATCAGCAGCGACCTGCATCCAATCGGCAATGGATGGAGAAGCATGCACCCAGTCATCTCGGAATGATAGAGTTGCCGAATGGCGTATCTGATCTGGAGCAATGTCCTCGAAGCTCGGCACCAAGACGGGGTCGTCAGTAAGACTGTTTGGCTTTTCCTCTGCTTTCTTTCCCTCCATTCTCCTTTCCTCCGTTCTCCTTTCCTCCAATCTCTTTTCCTCTGCTCTCATTTCGGTGTTCGAACGGCGAGGCTCCGGGGAAGAAGTCACTCCCGGCAACGAAAGGCTATTTCCCCTGCCACGAGCAAGCTCCTCCAAGTAAAGTTGTGTTACACGCGTAGAATTCCATCCACCTTGTCTTACAAGGCTTGGTCCATCAGAAAGCATGGTATTCCGACCTGACGAGTTCTCGCTCTTTTGCTCAAGCTCAGTTGGAGGCAGCAACCCGGGAAAGTGGTGGATGCTGACAGATGGAGGGGTACTCGAGGCGACAGAGCAAGACTGTGTAGTCATTCCACTGTCATCCACGGACGGGGGAACCTGCGAGAGTTCATCCCCGCTGCCTTCACAATGATCATCCGTGGAGTGCTGATTGCGAAGGGAGGACGACCAGGAGCTCATGCTCCACCTATTCGACATTGGACGTCCAGGCGGCTCCGGCTGTATATAATAATTGCGGTGACCATGGTTTTCGCTGCCGTCCACCGAGTCACCAAAATAAGCAGTATTTCGCAGCATGATAGGAATAGACTCTCTTTCGTCATTATCCGAGAAGCTATAATCCGGCTCATCGCATGACGAGCTGCTAGGGCTGTCCCCGCGGATCTGCATAATTTGACTCAATAGAGTACGGTGCGAGGTATTCAAGTCCTGCTGTGGAACCTCAACTTGAGGCTCTGGGTCAAAGGTAGTGACATGGGTATCGCTGGACGCCGCTGTAACGGCAGAAATAGGCGCCAAATTGGAAGATTTGTTGTTTTCCGGGCCCCTGTTGCCCACCATAGGGATGCCCAGTGTGGGAGAATCCATGGCCGTCATCGGATGGAAATCCGCATTTGCTCTCATCCTCTGAACATGCGTGTTGATGTGGAGCTGGGGGAGTGCTCTGGAGTCCCCTGTTTCTGGCGCCGGCTTCTTCTCCTCATCACAAGTCTGGACTGTTTCTTCGATCACGGTGGCTGTATCTTCAGCTTGCGACGGAATATCTGTTGGGATACCTTCGTGTTGTGGCTGTTCAGGTGAGAAAAGCTGAGCGTCAGCCTGCTGCTCTTCTTCTGCTTGGACACGACGTTGTTCTTCAGCTTCTTCCTGTTTTCTCTCATTCTCCTGAACGGTTCGGTTGAAGGCTTGTTGAATTCTCTGCCGTCTAGTCGCAAAGTCAACATTACCCAGCTCTGGTAATCGTCGTTCGCGCGTCCTAGAATTTCGCGGGTCTCCACGGTTGGCTTGGTTCTGAAAATTTGATACCGTTTCAACCACTCTAGACCGCGACGTGGTAGGGCCAGATTTTGTCACCGGTTGACGAGGTCGGGAGCTTCGCAAAGCGGGTGATTTCCTGGGGGGAGAAGCCGCTATGTAGGCCTGCATATGGCCGTTCCTCTCGGGCCGATTTCGACCGCGACCGGTTTCCCGTCTTGCGGTGGATGATGTTGCGAACGTGGTCTCGTTATCGGTGTTCATGCGAGGGGGAGAGGTCGATGATGGTTTGGGAAGGCGGCTGATGCCTTTAGGTGGCAGGGAGACTTGCGAGGCAGAGCGCCCGCTAAAGGTCGAACTAGCCCTAGGGGAGGGCCAACGCTTTTCGGACCCGGAAACGGGGCTTGTATGGTGAGAGGAGATTGGAATGCGAGATTTGGAATGCGGGCTGAGCGGAGGAGTTCCCGGTTCCGACGGCGGAGAGGAGGCTGGAACCGCCATGTGGGAATCCAAAGAGGTTGGTACGACCTGGTTGACCGACAAACTTCTAGAAAAATCACTTTGGACCCTTCGATGATTATTCGAACTAGCAGCACCTGTATTGACTGCTTCTAAAAATGGAGTCTGCCCCAAATACCATGCAGTGGGGGTGAGGGGCGTCTGACCAAATGTCTGATCGGGCTGATCTAAGAGTGCTGGATTGGGGCTGGGGATACTTCCTTCAGATCCCCGCCGTCGCATATGCGACGGAATTCCCAAGTTTGAATTATGAACGCTCGTGTCGACTTTGGGGAGTTCGCCAAACATCTGTCGTCGAGGTGAGTTGGACATGTCCTGATTGACCTGGGCTTGACTGCCAAAAGAAGTCGCCCTCAATGGGGGCGGAAAATTAGCTTCTGGCGATTCCTGCAGCGACGAGCCTATCGAGTTCCACCGCCCAATGGGCTGCCTTTTGTTTGTTGACATTTCGTGAAGATCTCTGAATCGTGAAGAAGAGGTGCGAGATCGCACCGATCCGTCCGCACTATCTACTGGGCTCGCAGCTCGGGACGCTTGTGTGGAAGGGGCGGAGGGCGGAACAGGAAGCACCTGGTCGACGTTCTGATTGAATCGGTTGATTAGATCTTTAAACGAGGTCTGTCGATTCCTTGCGGTCGAGGCTAATGCGGGGGGGAGGCCTCACGGACTTGGGCCCAAGACCTCTGTAGGATGAGTCGGAGGCCGAACGGTATTGCCCCGGGGTTCTACGCAAAGGCTCAAAGGTGTCTGCGTCTGCCGGCAACGAAGACACTCTCTGGAAATGAGTAGGATACGTTTTCTCCGCTGTCACTTGGCTATTAACCCCATCCGTCAGTGCATTGCCTGCGCCCACCCCAGTATCATTCTCTGTTGTCAATGGAGGTTGATGCTGCCGATAATAATCGTCGGGGTCGGGAGAGGCTCGACCGCCTTGTCGTTGGAGAAGATCGGGATGTTCGCTCAAGGACGTGGGGACGGCGAAAGAATGAGAAGGCAGGAAATTCGGTCGCGAACGATACGAATAAGTGGGAAACGAAGGAGGAGGGGAAGAAGAGGGCGCGACGAAAGAGGCCTCGAGAGAGAGATTCGACGGGGCGTCGTAGAAAGATTGGTTGGAACTGGCGGAAGAAGGACGCCGAAAGTGGTGCGGCCGGCTGCTGTCAAGGAAGCAAGAAACGTGTTCGACATCGCTGCCGGACATTTTGCATCCTTTGTGACGGGGAGGAATTATGCTTGACCGATATGGAAAAAAAAAAAAAAAGAAAAAAAGAAAATATTATTTTTTTAAAAAAAAAAGTCTGTTCTGTGGTCCTCTTTGTGTTTGATTATTTTTTTTCTGTTTGTTTTTTTCTTTTTTTTAGACCAAAAAAAAAAAAAAAAATGGTTGGTTGGAGGAGGATTCCTTGTTCGAGGCACCGCAGCTAGTTGGGTTCAGTTCTTTTGGCGATGCGTTGTTCACGGCAGGGCGGCAAGCGATGAGGTCGCAGATGGACCGGCTAAGGCTACAAAGCAATCGTCCCGGGAGATGCCCCAGTCCAGCGTCATATTTGAGACGAGATGGACCCAGAGAGCGGGGTGGTACGGAGTACCCCGAGTACACAAGACGCCAGTGCTGAGAGGGGAAGGTAGAAGAAGAACGATGAGATAGAAAGAATGGGAGAGAAAGGGAGAAAGAGAGAAGAAAGAAAGAAAGAGAAGAAGAAGAAAAGACGAGAAAGAAAGAGAGGGCAAAGAGCGGAACTGACGTTTGCACGGCGTCTAACAGGGGCAGCAGAAAAGGCTGTTTGGCGCAGAGAGAGGGGAAGATGCAGAGACCACGGAACAGGCAATAGTGATCATATAGTCATCATAATAATAATCACGATTATCGAATATCGATTGGAAGAGGCTGCAGGGGAAGCTCATAAGATGATAGACGAAGACGATGGAAGGGTGAAAGAAGCGATACCTATCACAAGAGAACAGAGACGGTAGCGGTCTGAACGAGAGGTATCAACTTTTCTCTCTATCTTTTTTTTCCTCTTCTTTTTCTGTATGAAATTAATTCTGGAATTCTGGATCCAAAAAATCAAAAGGACCAGTTCATTTAAAATGGATCGTCAGCGATGCCCACTGGGCTAAACAAGCGGCCGAAAGTCCCGCAATATGGGATTTCTAGAACTCGGCGAAAGCAGAAATCAATGATATACTGAATTTATTCTTGAATAAATCCTCCTAATCTTCCGTACCTGAAGGCTGTTCCCTGGAACCAGTCAACTCCACCATTTCGTCTTCCCCCACTGCTGTAATTCTAGACTCCAAGCGGGAACGTTTTGGTTGCGAATTGAGACAATCCGATAATAATAGACTCGTCAGGTTACACGGCTCTTTCGTCACTTTCACTCTTTGTCTACCCAGCTGGGAAATCAAGACGATCTAGCAAATTGATATAGTAATAATATATATAAATAATTATATATTTTTATACAATTTATAAAACTCGATCATAAACTACTGGAGCAAGGGATATCTAGGGGTTGGACCAGTTCACCAGTCTGACTCTCAAATCCTAGTCCTACTAGCCAAACGCCCAAGGTTTGATCAGGCCTTCAAGGAATCAAGGCAATAAAATCAATGGACAGCACATATTGGCGGTGGACTTGCCAACTCATTCTCCTCGTTTATGTGTGTGTTTTTTTTTTTTTTTTTTTTCTGTCTGTCAATCAATCAATCAATCACTGTCACCAGGTCGCCTGCAGATTTTCTGCATCTTGTAAGGTTATGGTTGTTCCCGCTGCGAGGCGTGGATTTTGCTGATTGGCGTTTTGTGCGTACTTTTGCCTCGGCAGCTCACGTGTTTACTGCCACGCACTTTCTTACACTTGCACACAGACAATAGAAGATGTAGACAGACTATTGTATTGTTCTTAGATTAGAAATAATAGTTGAATACTCATCTATCCAATACGGGGTATCTATCTACTATATGTATTCGGGCATATACGGACATAAACTGTACGGAGTAGTACGGATTAAAAGGTATTCCCCTTAATCTGCTTCACCCCCTTCAGCCGGATATCCTTCCACATCATAATCCCCATAACTGCGATGGGCAACACAGACACCCCGGCAATCAGCATTCGCCGTTGCGCCACCCCATACGCATGCATTGTCGCTTCTCGCTCCGCTGTCCCCATTGGATACTGCAGCACCGTCGCCATGGACCCATACAGCTCAGCAGCCTTCCCCTTCTTGTCCGCAGGGAGATACTTCTCCAGGTACTCGGGCACCGTGTTCGACCAGATCGCTCCCGAGATGGCGGCTCCCACGCTGTTCCCGATCTTGGACGACAGGCCCACCAGTGCAAAGGCGACCGCTATCGTCTCGTGGCTGCCCGCTGCCATCGCTGCCATTTCGTGGCAGATGACCAGCGTGCCCCCGCCAGAGGCTTTGAAGATTTCACACATCACCACGTATCCGATTGGGCTGTGTGGATAGCGGAAGTGGATCATCAGCCCCGAGCCTAGAAGGATCAATGGCATGTCTGCCATTGCGGTCCACTTGAGTCGTCCGACTTTGCGGATGAATCTGCGGTCAGGGTTCTGTTAGTTGCTTGTTTTTCTATGTTCGGTGTGCGGAGTTTATTCCGGAGTATTCAATGCAGATACGTACAGTCCGAGTGGAACGGACCAGAAACAAGACCCGATGCTGTATATGTTGGTGATGTATCCTGCATCTTGCATACTGACTCCGAATACCACCTGTAGATACGAGGAGAAATACAAATCTCACGAGCTGCAAAGTCAGACTGGCCGTATAAGTGGAAGACAGAAAAAACTTACTAAAGACTGACAAAAAGCGTACAGGCGACGATACATTGGGGCCTATCAACATCGGATCTGCCAACAGCTCAAACGGGAGGAAACACACTGCGGCCCCGAATCGCTCCCACAGTGCAAATGCAAGGAAACAGAGTCCACCAATGACGATCATCACAATGATACTTGCAGACTTCCACTTGTCGTTTTGACTACTGGCCAGTGTCAAGGGCAGGAGGACCAAAACGAAGCCGGCAGTGATCAAGATCATCCCGATGGCTGTAGAGGCAGCGCTAGTCCCTCACAGCCGGCAGTTCACGTACTGTCAAATTCAATAAAGTAATGCTTGATCGACTGGACCCAGGTCCGGCCACTGTTTCTCTTCTGTATGAGACCCTCCTTACGGGCTTTCTGTCGAGTCACCCAGAATAGAATCAAGATCGGGGCCGCCACAACCGGCGTGAGAATGGTAAAAGTTCCAAATCCCCACCACAAATTCCCGGCTCGGTAGAACTTCTGGGATGCAGCTGGCCCGGCAAGGGTAGTGGCGATATAAGGGGTGCCCGCAATGCCATATTCAAACGCTCGATTCACCAGGTCTGTTGTATCGGATAAGAAGACGTGAAGGACGTAGTCCATTCCATTATATCCCACCCAGTATATGACCTGGATTGCAGGCACGGTTAGCGGACATATATATATATATGAAAGATAAGACCTACCTGTGCTGCAGCATAAGTCTCGACATTTCTACAGGCCGCCATCAACACAAGCCCTGCCTAGTCAGTATACAACTCAGATTAAGACAAAAGGCCGACTAACCAAGAGTGCACAATAATGTCATGATCAAAAAGCCCTCCGGGCGACCCCAGACATCTATCAGTTTAGCAATGGGCAGTTTGACGACACTACCAATCACACTTGTCAAGACCGTGGTAGTGGAAATCAAGGAATGATTGTCAAAAGCCGAGTATACGTATGGCGAGAGCGTGCCGGTAGTCTCCTGCTGGAAAGAATTGACAAAGAAGATTAAGAAGCCCTAAAGAGTCAGATTCGACGCTTTTCAGTCCCAATGGGTTCATCCATACAGCGCATATCCTGTATACAGCATCCGGGTTGACCACACCGTGGCCAACGCTTCAATCTCTGCCACACCACCAGAGGTATGTTCCGTCCCGGTGTGAGGCTCATTTTCCGGAGTCAAGGTGCCCATATTCAGAGCCTCGCCCTGGGCTGCGTTGAATCCCTTGCCCAGCATACTCTCGCCGGAACTTCTAACGCCGAGAAGAGGAGCGCGAGAATCCGAATCGTGATCCATCCTGCCGACTGGTGAAAAGGAAACACTTGTTATATGAAAATCATGTCAGGCTGTGCCTTGGCATTGGGGTCCAGGGTCACCAATGATCCTCCCTGCAAACAACCAACAAATCAGCCTGTGAGTGGTGAATCCAACAGTCTCCGAGGCTGAAACATTTCCCTACCGCTTCCCTGCTTAGTCGAATCCTTTGAGCATGGTAGTCTGGCCTATGAAGGCGATGTCTGCATGACGGAGGGTGAGAGGAGGGGCGCATCATTACTGCTTGTGGAGGAGGAAAAAACCGCCTCTCGCTTATCTGATGATCAGATAAGATCGGGGCCCGGCATTGTTGCCCCATGAGTCAATTGGTCTCCAACACTGTCAGGGTCCAGCGGTTTATTACTCGATGGATACTACATGACCACTTTGGCTTCAGGGATCGGCAGGCTGCTAGCCATGCTTGCTTTTGTCAGCCTCGTCGGACTCGCCGTTGGGCCCGGATGTCGGTTGATTCGTGATGCCTTTGGCCCACGGCGGAGATTCTATCGATCTTGTTGGTTTATTTTAGCCTATACTAGATGGCTTGTTATTGCTTATTGCAGGGTATTTAAATAGCATCCTGTTAAGCTTCACAATCATGGACTTGGCCTTGCTATTCCGGCATATTTAGTCCAACACTACTAAAGGCAGACTTTAACAGATCCATGATGTTGGACTAACATCCAATTCAGTCGTGGCTTCATCATATATGGACTATGTCTAGCTCGCCTATTCACTTGGTATCATCTTGCTTGGTGATGCTCCCCATATGGTGCTAACCCATGCGCTGATCCTTCATCAATAGTCCATAAAAGCCGGTATCGACAGTAAACGAAGGATTCGATTCACAAGATATAAGTATGGCAATGTTGCTCAAGCTGTCAGGATATCATCAATATTAACCCCAGCATGATCCGCAAACTAGTCCTGTCATCGCTCCTCCTCGCAGGCTCACAAGCCAGCAACACCAGCTGGCCCTACCAGTCCTTTCGAAGGGTCGATTTCAGCCCCCCAATTTGAAAATCACCAAACATGGGTCCCACCTCAGAGGGATATTTATTCTTCGACCAGTCATGGGATACATCGCGCCAGATGGCAGTCTAAGAAAGTCACTTTATCTCACCAGTTGTCCGACCCCAGCGATGAAATATACAGCATTTCCCAAGGAAACAATCAGCTCTTATCAGATCAACATGTTATTCTCGGTCACGGCTCTAACCCAAAGATCACCGAGTACGACTCCGATGGATCGCGTGTGATGACGGTGCAGTTTGGACAGGATAATCAAGTGAGCAGCTATCGTGGATATCGAATGCCATGGACTGGAAGACCAAAGACCAAACCAGCGGTGTTTTCGTGTAATAAAATGAATTTCACGATGGTTTTTATGAGCTGGAATGGAGCAACCAAGCATCAGCAGTGGCGGGTGTACAGTGGTGATGGAGACCTGCATGTCCAGGTGGAGGCGAGAGGAGAGAATGTTAATGGATTGTCGTTGAAGGTGTCTGTAAAGACTTCATGTTGATTAATATTACACTATTGACTAGAATATATAGACTAATAGAGTAAATCACGGCTTCACCCAAATAGCAGCATACCGATCCTTTTTGCCCTCATTATACCCACTCAGCGTCTTCAACGCATACCCCTCAGCCCGATATTTATCAAACTCAGCCTGGAAAGAAGGCGAATCCATACCATGTCTGGCCACCCAAGGCCCTGACGCTGATTTATCCCAGATGGCAGCATAAAACACCTCCCCATCCACTTCGTATCCATCCACATCTACCAGCCGATATCCCTCGTCCACATATTTATCAAACCGATCCTGATACTCACTCGACGTCAAATTCCCCACAGCAACCCACTTGACGCCATCATTCTTCTTCTCCCAGACAGCAGCATACCGCGCTTCCTTTCCAACCTCATACCCACTCACATGGGTAAGCGTGTATCCCTGCCCCTGGTACGTGTCGAAATACTTCTGCATCCAACCCGTCGACATCCCGTGTCGAGACACCCACGCCGCACTGCTATTCGACGTCTTGTCCCAGATAGCAGCGTAGTAGTCTTTTCCGTCCACCGTGTACCCGTTCACCTGTGAGACGCGGTATCCCTGGTCGAGATATTCTTCAAACTTGCGGTGGTATGCGTCTGAGGTGAGGCCGGAGTGAGAGCGCCAGGCGGGGCTGCAGGGGTTCTTCTCGAAGATGACAGCATAGTTTGGCTCGTTGTTGCGCTCGTAGCCGCTGATGGAGTTGACGCGGTAGCCTTGCGAGACCATCGAGTCGAATTTCGTCTGGTATTCGTTGGGGCTGAGGCGGTAGTAGGCGTGCCATTCGTTGGCGTGAGCGCAGATGGCGGAGGTGAGGGCAAAGGCCCAGAGGAAGGCTTTCATTTTGATATGTGATGAAATGATGATGAGGATGAAGACGAGATGAGAGTTGAGATATGATTCTGCTTCGTCTTATATAGTTCTGATGCCCAGACAATAAAATTACCTCTCGTATAGACCATATTTATATCGACGCCATCGTGAAAGCGGGCCCTCGTATACGCAGATTGGCACCAAATCAAGTAAACCAAGACCCCAAAATAAACATAACCTTCATCTAATTGATCCTACATAAACTATAGATCATCAGTAGTCCATCTCCGATCTCGTAAATTGCATCATTGGGCTCTTCCACTCCGGATTCTCCCACCTTCACCCCACACTTTTCTTGCCCATTCGTATTCACTCTTAAAACAGAAACCCTAAGGCCATCTCCCAGACGACCTCCACAACTGCCAAGTTATTCATTTCCACAATAATCGCACTGTTGCATAATGCGTCGAGACAGAATACCTCGTCTGAGGATCCATAGAGCAGTGTGTCTGTTTGAAAGCGCAGTGAATGACATGTTGATTAATTTTTATTGATGGGATATTATGGATCATGGAATGTTGGTATTCATAATTCATGACTCATTATTGCAGTATTGCAGTCTTTACTTATTCCTCATATACCTCATCTTCATGTACCACCTCATCAAAAGCTGTCGCCTCTTGATACTGCTGATACTCAGCAATCAAATCATTCATGTTGGACTCGGCTTCTGTAAACTCCATCTCATCCATTCCCTCAGCTGTATACCAATGCAGGAATGCCTTTCGTCGATACATGACTGCAAACTGATCGCTGATTCGCTTGAACACTTCCTGAATTGCAGTCGAGTTTCCAACAATCGTCGACGATAGCTCGAGTCCTTGGGGTGGGACAGAACAGACGGCCGTTTGGACGTTGTTCGGGATCCATTCCACGAATGATGCAGAGTTGCGGTCTTGGATTTTGCGCATTTGTTCTTCGATTTCGCTGATTGATGATTTGCCTCGACTGGGACGGTTAGAATATTTGTGTAGCCAGACAGAGATGGACTTACAAGATGGTGGAGCAGGTTAGGAACCGACCGCTACGTGGGTCAGCTGCTGCCATCATATTGTTTGGGCTGTAGAGCTGTTGCGTAAGCTCGCGGACATTGATCGCACGGAACGATCTGGAATCACGGCTGGTCAAGGGCGCAAAGCCGACCATGAAGAAATGCAAACGAGGAAATGGAATCATATTCACGGCCAGTTTGCGCAGATCCGAGTTGAGCTGGCCTGGGAATCGAAAGCAGGTGGTGATGCCCGACATGACCTTCGACACAAGATGGTTCAAATCGCCATAGGATGGGGCTGGAATCTTGAGTGTGTTCATACAAATGCTGGATAGAGCGTCATTGTCAATGCAGAACGTCTCGTCGCTATTCTCCACCATCTGGTGAACAGACAAGGTCGCATTATACGGCTCAGTAACCGTATCCGAAACCTTTGGCGATGGAAAAATGGAAAACGTCGCCATCATCCGGTCTGGGAATTCCTCTCGGATCTTTGCGGTCAACAGAGTGCCCATCCCCGATCCGGTTCCTCCACCGAGAGAATGCGTGATTTGAAAGCCCTGCAGACAGTCGCAGAACTCGGCTTCACGACGGACAACGTCAACCACTTCTTCTACTAATTCAGCACCTTCCGTGTAGTGGCCTTTGGCCCAGTTGTTGCTTGCACCGGCTTGTCCAAAGATGAAGTTATCGGGGCGGAATAGACGGCCCATTGGGCCTGACTGGACGGCATCCATCGTGCCTGGTTCCAGGTCTACCAGGACAGCCCGGGGGACGTATGTATGAGTGCTTCCCTAGAAATTGATGTAAGAATGGATCGGATTATAGGCGGTTACTAACCTCGTTAAAGTAGACATTCAGTCGCTCGAGTTGTTGATCCGATGCTTCAGTCGCCCTGGAAGAGTTGGTCAACGAGTTCATCCATAATGGACATGACTTACACGCCATCATTGCCGATGCCATGTTCGCCTATAATTGTCTGCCTGTATATTGTCAATAAATTTCATCTCAACAGATATATGCGGACTTACCAGAAAGCAGACCCGATTTGGTTGCCCTAGAGAATAAGCATTTATCGCTACATTGATGCAGACTACTTACACACTGGCCGGTTTGTATATGGACCTGATATAATCAGCTTGAATCACATTCAAAGAACAAGGGCATATACAATCTCACGCATCTTGAAGATATTGAATCTGATAGTTATGACTGTAGAACAAAACTACAGAACTTAAGGCGGGGTGAGTGGGGTTGAGGCCTAAGTGAAGTGAACAAGTCATACAAGATAAGCAAATGATATCAGGCAACATCTGGTCGCGCGCAAAAAAGCTAATGCAACATTAGGCATTTTGGTATTGGGTAGACAAGTCTATTTATTATGTTTTACTTATGAAGCCTAACATTTAGATGTCTGGTAAAATACATGCGTGGCATTAAAACAGTGGAAATAGTGTGGATGTAAGTCATTGCCAGCACATCACAACTTCATTTCCTGTTCCTGTCATCGCATTCTAGACCGCCAGTGTCCCATGGAACCATCAGACTCGCAGCCCAGCAGATGAGGATCGACATCGCAGTTTACAATTGTGTACTTTTTAGTGTGGAATGCTGCTTTAGAACTGAGACATTCATCGCTTCTGATGCTTTTGGCCCCGCCATTTTTGGTCTTTCAAATCGATCAAAAATGCATTCAAAGTTTGATCCATTGTGATGTCACGTGATGTTGGAATTCACCACAACAGGGTTTCTAATTCTAATGGATAGAATGATACTAAGATTAATACTAATATTAATATTTTATACTCATACTCGGGCATACACATACATACCTAAATGTTCATTGTAATTGCTAATCGAGTTCTGTGTCATTACTGTCGCGTCGCGTCGGTCCATCGCGTCTTCCGTCAAGCCTCGACTCCAACCCCTTCGGACAATCTTGACACTTACAAGAATTCATAGCACCATGTGAACGAAGCTTAATTCTCCGATGAAAATAAGCCTCACTCATGGGAAAGAAAAGAAAGAGGCCCGTCAAAAATGACGGCGCAGCAGAGAATTCCTCGCAACCATACCCCAGTCCTGCTTCAGGCTGTGTTAGAACCCGCCCCAATAACCCCTCATCTCACGAGAGGATACCCCAGCATTCTCATCCTGTCATCTCACTATACTACAGGCAAGTCGTGACATTGAGGCAGTATCTCCTGCAGCAGTTGCCCACATCGTCCAAGTCCCGTCGTCGACGCATCCAGTCGTTGGGGGTGGCTCGCGATCTGGGCCATCACAATACACCCAAGGCAAACGGGCAAGATACTCGGTTTGGAGGTCAGATTGAGGATGTCGTCAAGCTTCTGGATACTACACTGGTGGGGGTTTTGAAAGAGTCTTCCCCAACGATCAGCCAGGAACGACATCGAGATTATGTTTCCTTCTCTCAGTCGCGGTCACAGTCTCAATTCACTAGTACAGATACTGGGCCGGCTTGTCCACAGTCAGAGGTAAGATTGAGCATGTCAATACTCTATTATCCATTGCAATCAGTTGGTCGAACTTTGTCGTTGCATCCCTCCTGTCACGAGTAGACATGTAGACTTATATTCAAGTGCCCCATAACACGAATGTAAGAAACTGACCGTCTGCAGATTGTGGACTTTGTCATCTCAGCCTTGTTCAACCGCACTGGCTTCTCGTATCAAAAACCTCAACACCTCTTAACTCATGGCTTTCAACGGGCCGCTCCTCGTAAATATGACCGTGGTGCTTTGGAGAGTGACATTCCGGGAATAGTGGCTCAGTACCCAAACGGAAACTACCAAGCACTGAGGCAAGCGCCTTGGACGGATGTTCTCGGCCTCCTAGGAAGCAATGGCGAAGAGATAATGCTGAGGCTTTTGTTTGACTGTGGGATTTTCTCTGGTATAGACCACCAGAGGGGCATGTTCTATCAAATTAGCGGTGGGTCTGCTTGGGACTATACGGAAGGAATATTATCTCTAATCGTGCTTCTAGGGCCTCCTCTTTCAAATCTTGAGCCATTAGAAAAAGCCGATCCACTCCAGAACCCAACTTCTAAACCAGCTATTTCCATCCCCACCACAGACCGAGAGCTACAGATAGGGGGAAAGAAGGATGACAACGGGCCTAAGACGGTTGTCTATAAGCCTAACAGCATTTCGTTCTTCCGTCGACGCATGCTCTATGCTCGTCCGACTCTCAATTCAAGAGGAGAGGTGCAGTTTGGATTGAAACATATGCGTATGTACTGGCCCCAGGACATTATTCGTTGCGAGCTAACAGCCTAAAGATGTACTCAATCGTTTTCCATCCTCTGACTCGTTGTCGCATACTGTGCATGTGATGAAGTACATTTTTCCCAGACAGTTTGGGTTGCATAACATTTTCACATCAGTTACGGATAGTCGCGAAACTGTCCTGCCATTCAAGGACTACACCTTTCGCGAAGAGGAGATTTTTCGAGCGGAGGCCGTGAAGCGACATCGCCGACAAAAATCATCTGTCACGCACGCCAGTGAAGAGGATCAACGAGCAGAACCAATCAAAATACCCAAGAGACTACGGGGAGAAGCTGTGAATCTGGTCCAGAAGCTGCAGAGCCGGAATAAAGGCTTCTCATACGTGGAATTACTGAAATACTACTGTCCATCCGAGGTGCGTCCACAAGCTCCACCTTTATTTCTGATGAGGAAACGATGTTAATATCTGAAACAGTCTACTGGGCCTTGGAAATTAGGTTCACTGCAGTCACATCCTGACTCGGAGGCTCCGAGCAGTGATCCGAAATCTTCTGAATCTGAACAATTGGTGACACAAGCACGAATTAGCCGCCACTCCTCTCCTGGCGGTGCATCAATAGGGCCCCGGTCAAATCGACCGATTCCATCTTCCTTCAACGGCGAGTTCAGAGGCAATCCAACTGTTCCTGTCCCCAAAATTAGCTTGACAGAATATGCAACGCCACCTTCATTTGTATCAGCTTTCTGTCGAGCAGTTCTACGAAAGCTCATCCCTCCGCATTTCTATGGAACTGGCCAGCATGGAAAACTAAACCAAAAGATCATCCATAACCATGTCGACCAATTCATACGCATGCGCCGATTCGAAACTTTGAGTCTGCATCAAGTTTGTAAAGGACTAAAGGTTTGTTGAACCACGCCTTATCTGTTGTTCCAATCTAATTGGCTTCCACCTCTAGATTACATCTATTCCATGGGTTGCGCCACCTGGGATCCAAGACCAGGAGAGAAAGCTCTCTTTATCTGATTTGCAAAAACGGACGGAGCTAATCCACGAGTTCATCTACTACATCTTCGACTCTATCCTAATTCCCCTTGTCTGGACAAATTTTTATGTCACCGAATCTCAAACCCACCGGAATCGTCTCTTCTACTTTCGACATGATGTCTGGCGTCGACTGATTGAGCGGCCACTGGCTGATCTTAAATCGTCCATGTTTGAGGAAATGAAGCCAGACAAGACCATGAGTGTGCTTGGTCGGAGATCTTTAGGATACAGCGCCTTGCGACTTCTTCCTAAAGCTACAGGCATCCGGCCTATTCTCAATCTCCGGAAACGGACCTTGGTGAAGGGTAGCTGGGGTGGAAAGAATGGCAGATTTCTGGGGTCGAGTATCAATTCAACTATTACCCCTATTTTCAACATGTTGAACTACGAAAAATCGCGGAAGCCTCTTGTTCTGGGTTCGGCTCTACACCATGTGGGTGAAATCTATCCTCGATTGAAAGGTTTCAAAGAGCGTCTGGAGCAACGACAAACCGAAGGACATGGCTCATCACTACCTCAACTATACTTTGTCAAACTTGATATTCAGTCTTGTTTTGATACTATCCCGCAGCGAAAATTGGTCCGTCTCGTCGAGGAGCTGGTCTCCGAAGAGTCATATAACATTACGAAACATGTGGAAGTCAGACCACAGGGTGACTTAAGCAGCATCGGGCCCATGAAAGGAGCTAAACAAACCAAGGCTATGCGAAAATATGTTGGCAGAGCTGCTCCAGGAATGAAGCCGCAGCATCTTCCCGAGGTCATCGCTAGCGGTGCAACCGGTCGAAGAAGAAACACCGTCTTTGTTGATACCATGGCACATAAGGAACACAACACGGAGGATTTGTTGGACCTGCTCGATGAGCATGTTCGAAACAACCTGGTCAAGATTGGAAAGAAATATTTCCGGCAACGCAGTGGCATCCCGCAAGGTTCGGTGATGTCTAGTCTTTTGTGCAACTTCTTTTATGCAGAACTAGAGCGAAAAGTTCTTGGATTCTTGCAGTCTGACAACGCGCTTCTTCTTCGTCTTGTTGATGACTTTTTGCTCATCACCTCCAACGCCGACTTGGCTACACAGTTCCTGCAGGTTATGATCAAGGGACAGCCAGAGTATGGCGTCTCTGTGAACCCGACGAAGAGCCTGGTGAACTTTTCAGTTGCGATAGATGGGATCCATATTCCCCGATTGGTTGGAACTACGCTCTTCCCTTACTGCGGGAACTTGATCGATACTTCTACGCTGGGACTCTTCAAGGATCAAGGACGGATACTTGAAGGAGGGGATTCAACGGCCGCCGCTCTCTCCAATTCACTAACAGTGGAGTTGACAAGGGCCCCCGGTCGTTCCCTGCATCGGAAAATGCTTGCTGCATTTAAGCTGCAGATGCATCCTATGTACCTCGACACCAAACACAATACATCTACGGGCGTGCTGTCGAATTTGTACGCGAACTTGGTCACGTCTGCCATGAAGATGTACCGGTACATAAAGTCATTACAAGGACGCGCACACCCGACACCGGATGTGGTGATTCGAATCATCCAGGACATTATTTCACTGGCGCAGCGGCTCACGCAATCGAAACGGGGCGATGTGGCGACGGATTCGAACTCCGAAGTGGCATGCTCTGTATCACAAGCGCAGGTGCAATATCTGGCGGCTGCAGCGTTTCGGTTTGTGTTGAACCGCAAACAAACACGGTACGCAATGGTGCTGCGTTGGCTGGAGCAACTGGGCAAAGCGGTACGACCGAAATCGGATAGAAAGGCGATACGAATGGCCCAGGTAGTTCGAAGTGGCAATGCGACCTTTGGGGGATGGAGGTTCTGATTATGCAGCACTGTAACAAGGGCCAAAGATTGCCGTATGCGATGAAACTTTATAAACTCATATGATGGAGGGAGATCGCTGTGGCTATTTATTCAATTTGGTCGGTGACAGTAGTCAAGTCAAGTAAGGAGCCGAAAAAGGCAGTAATGAAGACATCCAGGATTTCCGTTTTCGACAACACCAACCGCCCGACCGACGGATGATGGATGGCTGACAGAACGGAGCAATGACAGGAGTATGAAAGAACATTACACCATGAAAAGAATTCGAACCTAGGAACTACTATAATCATGTGGCTAGGAGGGGAGGGGAAAAAGAAAGTGACAGAACGTAAAGGGATAAATAATTGAATCAATAATCTCAAATCACCGATCTATCTATATCGTGGGCCACAAAATAGTCCCAAGGAACGACCGAACATACCATACCACGGAACCCTTGGGAGTGGAAGGAGGTGCGAGTGGCCCAGGGGAAAAGGGGGAGGCAAAAATGCAACTTGCATCTGGGGTGTCAACAATGGATCTCAAGCAACCTGATGCATTTCATCGTCTCATCGTGAATGCATCCTCGTCATTCTGGCATATATTGCAGCGATCGAGACTGCCTGACATTCCCTGCTCCACCGTCTGTACTGTATGTAATCTATTCTGTATCGCCGTACGCTTGCGGGTTCGTGACTGTATCGTCGCCCGTCCTAAGCTGGGAACGCAGCCAATGATCGCCGGCTGGATGCCTGCTAGCCTGTACTATACCGTATATCTTACCGTCTGCAGCGGGCTGGATTGGCCAGACCGGGTCGAAATTACCAGGCCATACGCACGGTGCCTGGATGCCTAAGGCCCCGTTTGCAGTGTTCATCGCTTCTCGTCTTTCTTTCTCTCATCCCCAACTTTCCCTCCCATCATCATCGTCTTAGTTCTTTGTTTTCCATCCTGTCACTCTCTCTGCCGTTTCTTTTTCCTTTCTTTTTTTCTGCCTCTTTTTTCCTTTTCTCTTTTCTTTTCCTTCCACTCTTTTATTGCCTCTCGTTTCGTCTCTTACGGCCCCCGATGCTCGCCCTCTGTCACGACTGGTCCTAACTCCTGATCTCCCTTTCCAATCCCCTCCTCCCTCTCGCTGCAGCCCAGCCCTTTCAATAATTCCAATACCGATCTCGACGCTTGCGCTGGCTGGATCTACTCGACGACTTCGGGTCTCCTGTTTATAATACCTCGACTTTCTGTTCCTTCTCGTCGAAACTTCATTCGTTTGCTTATCTGTATTTCCTTTACCGGTTATCGCTCACGGTATCGATCGACTGCGGTAGTCCCTCGTGACAGGTGGAGGCTCAAGCTTTCAGTCCAAGAATCGATTGATCATATAATTCCCAGAGAACACACCATACATACGCACCCCCATTTCGATTTATCCATTACATGAAATGACGACCACTCTTTGCACAACGCCCAACTCTCCGCCGGAGTTGTCCGGCTCCAAATCCTCCAAATCTTCCTCCTTCCATTCTTCCTCCCAACTCTCCGGCCCCGACGGCATCTTCACCGACATCTCCAACTTTGAAGACATTGGTCTCGAGGACGATGCCGACCTCTCCTATATGAATGGTGGTGCCGCCCAATATGGTCGAGCCGGTGGCATTGCACGGTCCTCCACGGCTAGATTACACGGGAAGAGCACCGTGACCACCACCACCCGAGATCTCACATCCACCCCTAAACAAAGGGCGCCATTTCCGCCATTGCAAGGTCAGGTCAACGGGGCTCTGTTGTCCCAGCAGAATCTCACAACCCCCAAGGTCAGACCAGGGAAAAAACGGCGGGATACAAATGCTACCCCCCAGTCGAGTCCGCTGCAGGTCGCCCAACCTCGCCGTTCGCGATCGACATCGCCGCTGCGTCCCTTGTCCGCCTCCCCGTCTACTCAGAGCTTATCCCCATCGCCCGCTCGAACCCTCAACCGGAAACAGTCCTGGCAGCCAAACCGCAAATCTCTCAGGGATTTAGAGGAGGAATACCATGACTCGGATGAGGAGCTACCTGAGGATGCAAGCTTGTGGAACGTTCCGATCTCGCCCCGGCCGATGCAGGACCGCCCTATCTCGCGCGCTACCAGTCCAGATGGCCGAAGTCCCGGTCCCCGTCCACTGCCCTTGTCGCACACGGCTTCGGAAAACGGTGTCCCTTTGGCATCACCCAAGTCTCGCGGTCCGTCTCGGTCAAGACAATCGCTGCGCTCGAGCTCTGCAGGTCCTGAACGGGGTCAGATCTCTCCGCGTAATCCACGGGTTTACTCATACAATACGGCGATGTCTGATCTGTCGGAAGAGGCAAAAATTATCACCGAAGCGTTGGAACACCATGCGGATGAGAACGTTCGCAGAAAGGGCGAGAATTTGCAAAGCGGTCGGTCCTCCTTGAGCTCGAATGGAGACTCGAAGCGGGGGTCAAAGGGCCCCATTGAGCTCCCACCACTGCAAAAATCCAACATCATGATTGATCCGTTGCCCATCAGCAAAGAGAAAGAGAAGGTGTTGTCGAGAACACGGCCCAGCTGGCTTCCTCCGAAAGACCAAAAGGAAGAGAAGAAGCATTTGAAGGAATATAAGAAAATGATGGCTCAGTCGCGTGAAGCTGGTTTGTTTTGCCCTAGGTATTTACTCGTGACACTTTTCCCGCTGACAGATGTACAATAGACAAACGAAAAGCCGCACAGGCTGCCTCTGCTCAATGTGAGAAGGATAACACCCGCGAAACACTGCAAAATATCTGGGACGAATACGTGTACCCCAATTGGGATCGAGTTATCAGCGAGCCCCGCACACGAGAGCTATGGTGGCGGGGTATTCCCCCTCGAAGCAGAGGAACAACATGGCAGCGTGCCATCGGCAATGAACTATCTCTGTCGGAAGAGACGTACAAGAAGGCATTACAAAGGGCCAAGGATGTGCGCACAGCTGATGGAGATGCGGGTGAAAGCAACAAGAGAATGAGAGATTGGTTTGATGCTATCCAAGTCGATGCGTCGAAAGCATTCCCGGATTTGAATCTGTTCCAAGAAGGAGGTCCGTTGCGCGATACATTGATTGATGTGCTGGAAGCGTACTCTATGTATCGGAGTGATGTGGGATACATCTATGGTCTTCACGTAAGTTTTGAAGCCTTCGTGCTGCGATTCCCAAAGCTAACTATCTCTTAGACCATCGCTGCTCTCCTTGTCCTTCAATTCCCTTCACCTGCTTCTGCTTTCCTGGCCATGGCCAACGCGCTCAATCGCCCAATTGCTGTCGGCTTTCTCACCCTGGACCGAGGGGCCATCGGTCGCACCTATTCGCTTGCGTCTGCGACGCTCCGTTATAAATTCCCCAGCCTCGCTACTCATCTATACGAGACTCTGCATCTTTCCGATGAAGACATTTGGGAGCCTATGTTCCGCTCCCTTCTCACAAACGGTCTGGACTTGGAGCGCATAAGCCGCGTCTGGGACTGCTGGGTGTTCGAGGGAGATCGGATTATGATTCGTGCTGCGGTCGCGATTCTGGGCTCCTTGCAGTCTCAACTTTCAGGGTTCACTACGCCGGATGACCACAGTCGTATCACTGTCAAAAACATTCTCGGATGGGGTCCTCGCCATCTCGGAGCCAAGCCCAAGGACCGTCACAGTGCTCCTGCAGCTCCGGCAACTGGTTTTGGCGGTGGTCAATTCGCCAATGCTGTCGGTGACTACTGGGTTCTCACCTCTGCAGGTGACGAGGATGGTTTCATGAGCGAAGTCAGGGAAGCAGGCAAAGTACGGTCTTAGCTTCTAAAATTCGCTATATTCGACTGTCTGTCATCAGTCTGTTGTTTTGATGACCCCCCTGTATCTTACTCTTTCGAGAGATCTCTTTCCTTACTCTTTTTCTTCTCTGGACATATTTACCAGACGGGTTTGAACAATACCCGAACCTGGCTATAATGGCTTTTTTTGTTAAACTCCCTTTGATCCACTCGTTGATTGGCTATGTGTATTATTTTTATTTTCATGTGCTTTTTTCTCTTCTGACGGTTCCACAAAACGGTTTCCTGTCACTGCTTGGGTTTTTGCAATCGACATCATGGTGTCTGGATGATGATTAGTTTGATATTTTTTGTTTGCTTTTTCTTTTTGGGATGGATGGGTCTGACTAGTACCTTACTATTATACTCTTACTTCTTCTAGTGACTGCCACTGTTCAATAGTCACTAATCACTACTATATAAGTACTCCATACTCCATACTCCATACCTCGCAACTACTATCACTCTACTATTCTGGTCCCACTTCAAGACCCCCATATGTAGCCTATTCTCCTTATCTTTTGCTTTTGATACGGAATATGAATTCTGTCATTTAAGTATAGTGGGGTTCCGGAAGATACGGCACGCCATGAACTATGGAGATTGCGGATAGTATTGATTCAGATAGTGCAGACTGACTCTTTTTTTTTTTTTTAAGATCCTGATTTCACGAAGGAGTCAAAAATAGCCCTATTTCCAGTCATTTCTATATAGGTATATATTTCATTATCTCGTCAGCATGTGAGAATACTATATATACTAATCATAGTCACAGTCACTTAGCCTGGGCCAGCTAGAACATAGACCCGTACATGACTTTTGTCCATTCAGAGATTCAATAGTCCCCTAGCCCATCCACAACACCCACGTGCGGATTACCAAGCGATCTTTGCTACCAGGCCCCGGGGAAACGACCGTACTAGCAGTTTCCGGAACTCGTCCATGAACAAGATCCCCAGCGCCAAGCCTAGAGGAATAAACCAGAACTCGAGGGGCACTGGGGCTGTGTTGAATAAGGTGTGCAGACCGGGGACCTCGGTCACGAAGATGGCAATGGCAAGAGATATCACCATCGCCGGGGGAAGCCAGGGGTTGCGTCGTTTCTGGCGGATGGGGTCAGCCTGTAGGATGGATAGGCGTTTGTTGCGGATAGATAGGATGTTGCCCCATTGGAGGATGACGAGGGTGACAAAGTAGACACATTGTCCGACGTTGTTGAAGTGGGTTAGTTCGTCTTGGGAGTGGCCGTAGAATCCGTCCGAGTACTTGTCAAAGGCGAATGCGAGGGCGTGGAAGGGGATACCAGCTGCCTTGTACATGTATAAGAAGAACATGCTATGGGCACAAAATGTCTCCATGACACCGATGAAGAGGTACGACTGGCCGTAGATTTTGAGATTGATCAGGTGGTCTTTCTTGTGCTTTCGTGGTGGCAGGTTCATCAGGTCGAATTCCTCCTTCTCCATGATCAGGGAGAGTGAGAGGAATAGATCAGTAAAGACGCAAATGATGACCATCAGGAACGAGCTCAGAGGCAACGGGAATCCGAAGAAGACATTCATTAGAACAGGCCAGATTTCTGACCAACTGCCGGCTGGTAACAAATAGGCAATGAGCTTTTGGAGATTCTGAAAGACCAGTCGACCCAGCCGAATTGCGTCCACAATTGAGTCGAACTTGTCGAGTAAGACCAAATCAGCTGCCTCGATGGCCACATCACTCCCCGAGACTACAGCAATTCCAATGTCAGCGGTTCTCAACGCAGGAGCATCGTTGACTCCATCGCCCGTCACCGCAACGATGTTGTCTCGTGCTTTCAGTTCTTCAACGATGCGAAACTTTTGCTCTGGTGTCGTTCGAGCAAAAACAACCTCCTCGTAGTTGCAGATGGCATCCCACTGTTCTTGGTCAAGCGTTGAGATATTGCTGCCCTCGATGAGGAGACTGCGTCTCGATCGTAATGACTCCAAGTTCTTCTCGTCACTCGGGGAATGGACCAGGTCATTCACAGTGTCTGGCCCAGCGGTTCCGGTAAAAATTCCAATATCTTGGGCGATTGCTGCTGCCGTCAAGCCAAAGTCACCAGTTACCATGAAAAATCTGACTCCTGCGCGTCGGCAAGCTGCCACTGTCTGAGATATCTCCGGACGGGGTGGATCGATGATGCCAAATATTCCCACGATGGTTAAATCCTGGACACACTCGGCCAGGACCTCATCATTGAAGTCATTAGACCCAAGGGCAGCACGAGGCATATAGTGCCGTTGGCATAAAACAATCACACGCTGTGCCTTCCTCGACAGTTCCATCTGAAAATCCGTAAACAACTTCTTGGCCGGTTCATCTAGGGCTCTGACCTCATTGTGAATGCCAGACAGGTATGATGAACATTTCGGGAGGAGGACATCAGGTGCGCCTTTCACACATGCGAGATACCCATCGGCATTCTTGGGGTCATGGTGCATCGTAAGCATCCACTTATTCTTTGAGTTGAATGGAATCTGGTGTACTCTCTCGTAAGGTAGAAGCTGGCTTCCAGCGCCAAGTTTGACGGATTCTGCAAAACGCAAGACGGCGGCGTCAGTAGCATTGCCATGAACTTCTCGCTCATTGATCGGTAACGTCATCATTGTTGGGTCAAAGAAGGCATCGTTGCATAAAACCGATGCGCGGAGTAAATCATCCAATGCTTCTAGCAAACTGGCAGGCTTTTCCTTGGCCATCAAGACATCATCCACGCTGTAATCCTTATCTACCAGGCCAAGGGACTTGACAGACATCCTGTTCTGAGTCAAGGTGCCTGTTTTGTCAGAGCAGATAACATTCACACAGCCCAGGGTTTCCACTGTCGCAAGGCCCTTGGGTAGAATGTTGGCCTGCTTCATGCGTTTTGCAATCATCATGAAGGTGAGTGCGACACCAACAGGCATTCCTTCCGGGATGAAGGCCACAACGCATCCCATCACATTGTTCAGCATGGAAACCACATTCATGAAGTCGTAGTGATCCACACGAAGCCAGCCAACCCAGGTAAATAGAATGGCGCCGGCTAGGATAGCTGTCATGCAAATTATGATTTTGACAAAGCGAGTGATCTCTTTTTGAATCAATGTTGGCTTTTCCTTGACACTCGAGGTCATCTTAGCAATGCGACCCATAACAGAACGGCTTCCAGTAAGTACAACTATTCCGGCAGCATTGCCATTGGTGACACTAGTTCCCATGAGGGCGATGTTTCGCGTCTCCAAGAAATTCTCGTCTGTATAATCGGTTGCACCCTCGACTTCATCCGACTCGCCGGTGAGGACAGCGCGATCAAAACGGACATCCCCTGAGCTGCGGAAGATACGCATATCTGCTGGAACTTTGTTCCCAATGGAGATATACACAATATCACCGGCAACAAGGTCTGTGGCCGAAATCCTGACTTGCTTTCCGTCTCGGAGAACTAATGCCTCCGATGGGAGCAAGTCCAAAATGGAGCTCATCACTTGTTTCGTGGACCAGTCTTGAAAAGCAGAGAATCCGGCTTGTAGAACAATCACGATTATAACCAGGACAGCCATAGCAAGGTTCGGGACCGAGGGCGGGTTGCTCAGAGGTTTCCAACAGATGAAAAAGACGATGACAGCAATCCACAGGACGGAACAGAAGCCACCAAAGACGTATCCCAGGACCTTCTTGAGATAGTTCTCCCGGTAATGGGAGATGACGTTCTTGCCATCATTTTGAAGTCGAGAGGCAGCAGATGAGGAGCTGAGACCAGATTGACAGTCGACCCTGAACTGTTGGGATAGTTTGTCAAGGCTGAGGATATGAAAGTCCAGGTTCTCGAAGTAATCCTGGTTAGGTTGTTTCTCCTTCTTTTGGTTTTCCTTGAGATTATCCTGGGTAACATGCTGGGACTCAGAGATGTGGATTGAGAGGGTTCGGAATTCAATCGGGATCCCAGCTGGTGTTTGAATAGTGCTGGCAGTGCTTCTGACGGTGTCCCGGCTCATAGAACGGGGACGTCCTACCTGCTGGGACTGGTAGATAGACCGGCAACCATCAGGGGTGGATGAATTGTCGAATGTGATGGCACGAGAAGGACGTCCAACTCGAGTCGAGTCGTCGTTCAAGTCGCTTGCTGACTCGACATCTCGTTCCAGAGGATCACGAAGAGGGGTTGGAGGTTGTGCCATGGAAACAAAGGTTGGGAGGAAGATTGGATAGGAAACAGTAGATACTGTATGACTGCAACACTGTCAGAGATACGAAATTAAGCAAGAGAATGAGGCAGGAAAGAGGATAGGAAGAAGGGATCAGAGACGAGGCAGATGTGGCTAGGATAGACAGGTTTATATACGCACGTAGCTATACTGTAGCAGTCATGTAGACTAGGCTGAAAACAGAGCCATCCACGGGATTCAAGAAGAACGATATAGCTGTCAGTGCGTGATTAAACAGCAACTCTGGTAGCTGGTAGATTAGAGAAACATGGTTGGATGGGTGGTGGTGGAGCAGAAGAGCGATTGTTGTGACGGCCACTCCCGACAAACTTAGAAGAGGTAAGAACCAGAATTGAAAGGGTAGGATAGGCGAAGAGAAGCGAGTGATGGTGGAGTGGAAAGGGGAGATGGAGATGGAGTGGAGGCGAAGCCTGGTGGATTTCCCGATTGGGGAAAGAGAGAGACGAGGAGGAAGAATCGCGCAAAACATATCGAGGATATTAGATATTGTGTCAGTCAGTTTGTTTTGCCATTGCCTTTGATTTTTTTTTTTCTTCATTTCAATTATATTTCCTATTCAGCACACATTTCTGTATTCTTTTCTATTGAAACAGACGGTGTGCGTGAGTATAGAAGTGCCAGACAGGCGCAGGAGAACAACAGGCTGAGGGATTAATCCACCCAACAACCAGACAGCTGCTATACAAACCTCCGTGCCGTGTCGATGGAGCTGCAGATACGAAACAAATCCCGCGAGATGATGGCGTCGGAGATTTCTTTTTTAGTGAGAAAAGACAAAAACAAAAGTCCTAGGGCTTCATCAGATCTCGCTGAACCGTGGATGTTTTTGCTGTTTTGTCTGGTTGTCGTAAATCCCTCAACCACCAACAATTTCCATGCTCATGATTTCTTTTTTCTCCTCTTTTTCCCTTACATCTTCGATTCAACTCATTTAATTCTGCGTCTTTTGTTCCAGCGAATTGTCGAGTCTGCCAATACGTAAAAGATTCCTTAAAAATCTCTGTTGTGCCCCTATCCAGAGTCTGCAGGCGTGCGTGACTTTTGGCTGCGTTGCTTGTCCGCTGTACCACTAAGATTCAACCACTTTTCACCGTTGATCTGCCCCTGGTTGTATCCAAGGATTGTCTGAAATGCTGTACAACTGTGACGAGAATAAATACCTTGCTTTCGTCGCTGCAGATTGACTCTTGCCGTGATGTTTTTCGTGTATCTACCTGCTTTCTATAATAAACGGAGTAACATCTCTTGTGTATAATCTCAACATCTCACATTCCATGCCTTCAATCAATATATCCGTATCATACGCAGACCATCACAGAAACAAAAGAAAGCATGAGCATCTTGACATCTCCCACGATGGCACCCATCACCATCTCCTACCAACACACGAATCCAGTCACTTCCTCGACGGTCTCAAACTCCCCAACATCTTCGTTCGATGGATCCCCTTGAAGCACACTCCTCCCAGTGATGAAGAGCCCCTAATCCCTTCATCACAACCTCAACTTTCCTCCTTCGCGTCCAAATACGGCTCATGCACCGAAATCCTCCACTACGGCGCCCACAGCTCCGTCCGCATCTACACCAGAAAACCGTCCGGAAACTCCAAAAGCCGACAACTTCACGTCGTCAAGGTCTTCCGTCCTTCTTCCCAGCACTCCACTACATCTCACCACCGTCTCGAGCAACATCTGTCCTCCTCCCTGTCTCATCCCAACATCTGTCGCGCCACTGATGCCCTCCGCAATGATCGCGGTGAGCTCTGTCTAGTCATGGACTACTGCGCCGGTGGTGATCTCAACTCCTTCATTGCCACCTCTGGTAAACTGGAGACCGTCGAAGCAGACTGTTTCTTCAAGCAGATTATCCGTGCCGTGTCCTTCCTCCATGCAAATGGTATCGCGCATCGTGAGCTCAAAACGGAGAATATCCTTCTCTCCACCCATGGCGCGGTGAAGATAGCAGATTTCGGGAGTGCAGAGTGTCTCGTCCATAGCCCTGAACAATCAGCAATGACTACATATCGCCTCGCACAGAGGAAGTTATTCGGGACGGTGTCTTATATTGCTCCTGAGGAGTTGCAGGGTGGAAAGGTTGAGGATCCGAGGGCTGGGGATGTTTGGGCTGCGGCGCTGGTTTATATGGCTATGAGATGGGGTCGGTTGCTCTGGAGGATAGCCAGTGAGGAGGATACACGGTTTTGGGAGTATCTTTCTGAACGGCAGACTGAAGAGGGATATCCTCCGATTGAAGCTTTGGGGAGGGTAGGTCATTTTGGATCTTTCTTTAGCTATACTGACGGTGATAGACGTCCCGTCGCAATGTGATCTATGCCATGCTGCACCCTGTGCCTCATCGACGGATTACCGCTTCAAACGTCCTTCGATCAGAATGGGTTCACGATGTCATGGTATGCGATGCAGGGGAGCTTGGGTTGTGATCAAAATATTCCCTCAAGCTGGGGGTAATCTTGGACTTTAATCTATTGACGAAGAAATGATTACGACGATAAATAATGGTATAATATGAATATTAATTACAAAGTAGAATTGTCACCAGTCCCTAACGAACGCCAAACCGAGGCACTATCTCAAATAGTCCCAGTCGACAAAACATACCCTCCATCGACTACAATCGTCTGTCCATTCAGGTACTGATTTGTAGCAGTAAACAGAAGCGCACTCGCCATTTCTTCGTCTTTTCCAGGCCGGCCAGCCGGCAGATTCTCGTATTTTCGCTTGGGCACGGTACTCTTCTCAGAGCTATCTCTCGTCGTCATCTCACTCGGGAAAACACCGGGGGCAATGTTGTTCACCCGGATCTTTAGCTTGGATGAGGAGATCTCGTGCGCCAGCATCTTGGTCAGATGAATCGCAGCCGCCTTAGAAGCATTGTACGCAAAGTGGGCCTGCGAAGCCTTGACAATCCCTGAAATAGAGGAGATATTGATCACTGTGCTAGACCAGTTGTGTTCGTGCTCGGTTCCCTTCTCGAGGAGGGGCAGGAAGGCGGTTGTTGTGAAGAACAGGTGCGCGACATTGGTCCGGAAAACAGTCTCCCATTCCTCCATGCTAGCAGCGGGGTCTTCAAATAAACTCTTTCGCAAGTCTGTTGCATCCTCAAGGTCCACATTCTCCTTGTGGCTGTTGATTCCGGCATTGTTGATTAGAATCGATAGGTGTGACTCGCGGGAGGCTATTTCTTTTGCCAGGCGGTCGATCGACTCCTTGTTCGTGACATCTGCTGTGATAGGGATGATTTCCCCGAAATACCCTCACTGAATTCATTGACAACTCGGTCTAATTTCTCTTGCGAGCGGCCAGTGATGTAGACTTTACTTCCATTTACGGCTAGGGCCAAAGTGGACATCAGGCCGATGCCTGAACCACCGCCGGTAATAAGGGCCACTGTGCGATTGGGAGTTAGTAGAGGATATGAGGCATGTTTGATACACAACTATACCTTTTCCTTTGACATTGAAGATGTTCTCCAATTTAAAGTGCTGGTGAATGCTCTGTGTATCCATTTTAATCGTGTCTGAGATCAATTGTACCGTGTGGTAGAAAAGGCAGATATATGGTGAATCAATGATCAGTGTGAGAATATTAAAGAGGAAATAAATTTCTTTTCAATTGCAACAGGCTTTTCTTAAGGACAATTGTCACTGTGGAACTGCTTGGAAACCCCGCGCGATAAACTTGTTGCCACAGAGAAAGATTGTCGAAGAATCTTCGACCAATTCACTTTTTCACTTATCACATGGGAGCACCACTACTGAGCACTGGTTTTCTAAATAAAATCGTCATATTAAACGACATTAAAGCTCGCCTTGGTGTCTTGGATTGTCCAATGGCATATAACCATTGCGCGGGCGAAGGGGATCCATTTTCGGGTCAGCCATCTCAGGATGCAATGATAATTCAGAATCGATTGATCATCACTGCATACGGAGAAGGATGTAAAATTGTAACGTCATTCAGTCTTGGTGGTGACTCTGTGGTGGTAGAAGTGGTGGAAATTGCAAAAGCAAGTTGGAGAAGTTCGTACGGTTTCATCAGTATGACGTCGATGGGAGAGGAACACACATGCATACCCACAGAAACATATCTCCACCCAGTCATAAAAATATTCATTCTTAATGATGCGATTACTCAGATATGAGAATTAGATGTTATGAGATATATCTGTAGAGACTGATAATTGAGAAAGTCGACAGTCGTGATACCCATGGTGCGGTGATATATATACGAGGACTTGTGTTTTGACATACTTAACGAACACTAACTACATGAGAACAAGGGCAACATGGATTGATTACATTCAGAAGATTCATTGTGACTTTTCAATATATTCAACATTATACCCATTTAGATCCAAAACGCCTACTATAAATGCATAAGACAGACCAGCTGTCTACAACTTAGCCTTGGGGGAGCCCAAAGCCTCGCTGACTGGGGCAACCTCCACCATCATCTTGCCAGTGTTTGCACCTTGGTACAGATTCACCAAGCCTTGCGGGGCAGCCTCAAGACCACCCTTGATGATATGTTCCTTGCGCTTGAGCTTTCCCTGAGTCAACCAGGTCGCCAAATCCTTCAATGCGGCTGGGTATTTCTTAGCAAAGTCGAAGACAATGAAGCCTTTCATCGTAACCCGTTGCGACTGTAAATGGTCTATTAGCTTCTATTTTACTCTTGCGTGTGATTCTGCTAGTACTCACAATGACAGTCATAAAGCTGGCAGGCCCTTGAGGCTTGGCCGAGTTATACTGACTGATGGCACCGCAGATCGCGAAACGAGCATCCCGTGCAGCCCGGGACAAGCACGCATCGAGGATCTCACCACCGACATTGTCGAAGAACACGTCGATATATTCGGGGGTGGCATCCTTCAGCTGCTTCTTCCAGTCCTTGTCCTTGTAGTTTATAGCCGCATCAAAGCCTAACTCCTTAACTAGGAATTCACACTTATCAGCGCTGCCTGCCAGGCCAACCACCCTCTTGGCTCCTTGGATCTTCGCGATCTGGCCAGCCACCATGCCAGTTGCGCCCGCTGCTCCCGATACCACGACAGTATTACCAGGCTTTGGCTGGCCAACCTCCATCATGCCAAAGTACGCCGTCAACCCTGTCATGCCCAGCACCGACATGGCATCGGTCGGACGGCATCCAGCAGGGACGACCACCTTTTCGGCCTCCTTGGGGCCCAGCAGGGCATATTCCTGCCACCCAGAGTATGCGATAACCCAGTCACCAACTTGGTATTTGGATTTGATGTTGTTTCCAACGGCGATCACCTGGGCGATGCTCTGGCCTCGCATAACACTGCCTCGTTCGACAGGGGCGATGTAGGATCGTTTGGCTGTAAGCCATTGGCGCATAGCCGGATCAAGCGAAAGGTAGTGCACGCGAGCTAGGACCTTGTCATCGGGGATGTTGTCTGGGACGGTAACGGTGTTGATCTTGAAGGTGCCCGTGGACAAGGAAGGGTCAATGGCCGGGGAGGGCGTATTGGCGTAGATAGCCTGACGGTTGGAGATTGGCATTTTGTTGGTTATTCTGTAATGAAACCAAAATATTTAGAATAATGAAATGATTAAACGAGGAGGAAAAAAAGATAGACGATGAAAAAAAGGATCACATTGGGATTATATGGCCGTGAACGACGGGAGTGAGGACGGAGGAAGAGTCTCTTTGGTATTTAGTCCGAGAGAGGAGTAGCCAAAAGCCTCGGTATCTTTCTGGCTGCGACAACCACTTTCTTTTTCGTGTCTCTTTACCTTGGTTAACCAGGGGTCCATTCTTGGTGTTCACTAATCAGTAAGTGCTGTGTCCTCTGAATATACCCAACCCTTGTTCGTATAAATTAATAATAACAGTGACTGATTCTGGAATCTTGCATAGTTCAGCGTCGGTCTCTCCGAGCGTCCGAATTTGACGATCGCCGGCGATCTGCATAAATCGACGGCTGCTTATTCATATGAAAGCTGCATAACTGCTTTGCGCATGCATAACTCGAGAATTATGTCCGACAATGACGCACGGTTGGATTACTTTTCGCGATGAATCAAATGGCACAAGCAGGTCCACAGCATCTTCTTTATTGTCTACCAGCACATCCAAGTAACTCTGCCTAGTAGATCAACCAATCCATCACCATGGATCGAGTGGTTCTGGTGCATCTCGAATCTTGCAAAGCCTGCGTTCAATCTGACGTCATGTACCAAGTTGGTGATGATGTCGAAGCTTTGATCCGAGCACCTTGACATATAAAAGAGATCTGAAGAACATTTCCAGCAAAAGTTTAGGAGATCCACTTGTCTATACTACTTCACTGCAACTTCCAAACTGATACATATCACTATTCTTTAGTCCTGCATCACCGTCAACATGGCTAGCACCCAACCTCCATACTACTCCTCCACCTTTAGCAATCCAGAGCAGGATGCAAATTCATCCACTCCCACAGGCACAACTGTTGGAAGCTCCACTGTCCACTCCCCTGGTGCAACAGGCGCAAAGGTAACGCATGGCTCCTCGACAGGGGCCCCCGGAGCCCCGGGGGTTCGGGACACTCGGTCACACTACGACCCGAGCAGGACCGAATACAACCCTGCGACCGGTTCGGGATATACCTCGAAAAGCCATGATAATCAAGATTCCCGTGCTGAATATGCCCCGAGTACCACAAACAAGGAGTACGGTGCTGAAGAAGTTCCGGCCGAGGCCAAATCGGCTCGGAAGGGGGATGAAATCGGCCGCGGAATCAAATCTACCGTGGCGGGGGTTCATGTATGTTCTTAGCTATCTCTACTTGCTGATCCCTAGCTATCGCGTGGGTTCATAATGCTTACTATTGGACAGGGTGCGGGGGAGTCTCTACGCGGGGCATTGACATCTGCAGTCGACAAGGCCTTTGGATTTGACGAGAGCGCCACTAAGAACGAAGGCATTGCACGACGAGGAGAAGAAGAGATCCGATCCGGCAATGTTTCACGTGGTTCGCATTAATTGACCATGTTTATTGACGACGGAGACGACGATTGATGATCTTATGATTGTACGATGGCCGTTTGGGGGATTCGATGCTATTTCTAGGAGAATCGAGATACTATTGTAATAGATTCTGCTAGCATCGTTAGGCTGTACGGACGACGGAGCCATTTTATCGCCGCAACGGCTCCCTTTAGTCCAGTGGATCTAGGGATGTCAGATCACCAGTGAGGGGATAGAGATAGCAATTAGAAGATACATTTGTTCTAAACAGGCCCGATGGAGAAGTCGAGGCCTTTTTATCTGTTCGAAGAGGAATGCAGATACGAATACGACGAAGGGCCAATAATTGAAACATCGCGACCAAAAAAGAAACAGTCCCTCTTAGTATACATAAATATAATAATAATCAAGCATCAGCAGCATCATCATTAGCTCAATACGAATGCTTATTCCCAATTTCCATCCGGGGCTCCCGGAGGCTGTGCAACACCCAGTGGAACCGGAGCCCAAACTTTGCTTTTTTTTTTTCACTCCTCCACCGACAGAAAATAATAATAATCCATCTTCATTATTAACCCGTGCATCGGCCTAGGCAATAAATAATATCAAATAATTCAAGATCATGTACCATTAAATCACAATCTATCAATGGCAAGTCCATTTGTCCTATCCCCACCGTTGTCCTGTTGTTCTTCGTCCAGAGATCATCGACATCATCGTCTTCCGCTTCAACATCACGAACTTCTCTTCTCTCCAAGCAAGAATTCCTTTGCATGTGATTACTCTTATCGAACGGTTATAATCTCCGTATTCTTATTCTTATCCTTTCCCTCATATTTATCTTCTCTTCTTTTCTTCTCTATTTTTCTCTTTTTTATTTTTTCCTTTATTTTTATCTTGCCTGCATGCTGTGACGCCATCTTTTATCTTGCATTGCGTCCAATCTCACCTCCTTCACCATGGCGGTCACAGCCATTCCACCAGTAAATCAAAATCGTCAGGGAAGCCTTTCCAGGGAGAATCATCCAGGGCCAATGAACCTATCGCCCACTGTGACTTCGAGTTCCGACAGCGATGAACCTGCCACTCACCCCGTCAATGATGCTGACGAAGATGAGGCTGACCAAGTGGTCGGTGTCAGCATTAGTCGCACTCAAAGTCGCATGAAAGCCCGCAAGACACCTGCGGAGGAAAAGAACCGTGTCATGGAACACAATGGAGGTTATTTCGAGACCATTCCCGACGAAGTCGACTCGGACGGTCTGTATCTGTCTGAGATCACCGCCGAGCCTGAGTCTCTCCCGGAGCCCCCCAGAAAACAACCCGCTGTCGATCATGCGCCCCAGGAACCCGGCAAGGATACAGGGGCAGACTCTTCGGTTACGACAGATTCAGATAGCCAGCGATTGCCCAAGGATCAACGGTCCAGCTTCACCCGATCGATCTTGAAAAACGGCCTGCCGCTGCGTTCGCGGGCCTGGTCGGGCGGCGACACATTCAAGAGGTTCCTTCCGGATCTGGGTTCCCTGGCGAAACGGCCATCCTTGTCGTTTGGCAAGTCGAATTCGAACCAGCAGCGTCCTCGCAGCCAGACCGTGAAGCCTTCGCCGTCCAGGTTGGCTTTGGAGCAAAAGGAGCAGTCTCCGGTCCGGCCGCAACGCCCGTCGACTTCCAGTGCAAACCAAATCGACAGCAATGGAGTTGAGGAGCCTATCTCAGAGCTCAAGCCTCTCAATGAATCAGCAGCTGCAAAGCACTCGTTTACCCGCAGACCCAGCTCTACCATTGGAGGAGCACCGCCCGTGCTCCGGAGATCCTCTTCCGACCAGTCCTTGTACTTGAGAGCATCTTCGACGGCGTCTTCTCTCGATCAGCGACCCCAGTATGAACATATTCATTCCCAGGTCAATAGCCGATTCAAAGCCATCAAGGACAGTCTCCAGGATTCCAGCAGCCGTCTGCTGAGTATGCCCACCCTGCATCTCCAGGACATACGGAGTGATTGGGGCTACAAGCCATTTATGAACGATGTCTCCCAACGCAAGGGTAACAATTATTCGGATGAACCTCAGTCACTGCCTGAAATTCCTGCTCCAGACCCTTCGGAGCCCCAGAATCGTATCCCACGGTCGAACTCCAACACCTTGCACCCCATCCTAACTGAAGCCATGTCCGAAATGACAGGTGACGTTGTAGTTATGGGAGGATACCGAGGATCTATCCTGCGCTCGGCCAAACCACCGCAGCGTCAGCTGTGGGTTCCGATGAAGGTTGGTTTGAATATCCGCAAGGTCGATCTCGAAGTGGGTTTGAACCCGGAAGACGAGGAGCGGATGGAGGAAAGCATCATTCCTTCTGGTGTGCTCTCGCATGTTGGTCCAGTGGATATCTGCCGCCGGTTGATTAAGCGACTGCAGAAATGCGACAATGCTGTCAATGGGGATCTTCGGGTGTGGGACTATGGATATGACTGGCGTCTGAGCCCACATCTGCTGTCTAGGAAATTGATTCAGTTTCTCGAGGGCCTACCGTGCAATGCCCCTGATGTGCCCCGTGAGAAACGTGGAGCATATGTGATTGCTCACAGCTTGGGTGGTCTTATTACGCGACACGCTGTGAACCAACGACCCGAGCTGTTCGCTGGTGTCATCTATGCAGGCACGCCGCAACACTGCGTCAACATTTTGGGACCGCTTCGCAATGGTGACGAGGTCCTGCTGAGCTCCCGAGTTCTCACGGCGCAAGTAAATTTCACTTTCCGGACCAGCTTTGCCCTTCTCCCCGAGGACGGTCACTGCTTCATCGACAAACGGACTAAAGAAGAGTATCGGGTGGACTTTTTCGACGCAAAAGCCTGGGATGAATGGCGTCTGTCGCCTTGTATCAACCTCGCTCTTCCACCCTTGACTGGCAAGAACTTCAAGGATAACTTACCTCTTCTCGGAAAGCGGTTATCCACCGTTCTAAGTGGTTTGACAGATACTGATGAGACGAACGATTCGTCCCACAAGGCAGAAGACCTTCCCCACTCTGGTGTCAACCATTATAGTACTATGCCACCAGACAATCGAAACGCCCCTAAATCCACGAACCCATTCTCAGAAGTACATAACAAGGCTTCTGCGATGGCTCCATCGATCGACGGCCTCGTGGGGCCAACCTCCAACCCGAAAGCTGCTCCCGCATTCAAAGCCTCAACTACCTCCACTATCCCCCGCCCAGCGGCAATCGCCTACCTCGAACGCACTCTCGCTGAAGTCTACCGCTTCAAACAAGAGCTCGCCTACAATCCTACCCACCAGTCTGAAAACCGCTACCCGCCCTGTGCCGTGCTGTACGGAAAGTCGGTGCCCACCGTCTATGGCGCCCGGGTCTGGTCGCGCGAGCAAATCAAGCACCAAGATGCTTATGATGACCTGGCGTTTGCCGCTGGAGACGGAGTCTGCCTTGCTTCCGCTGCCATGTTGCCTCCGGGATA
Source organism: Aspergillus sp. 'subgen. Cremei' (assembly GCA_019976455.1). Lineage (NCBI taxonomy): Eukaryota > Fungi > Ascomycota > Eurotiomycetes > Eurotiales > Aspergillaceae > Aspergillus > Aspergillus sp. 'subgen. Cremei'. The sequence goes on from JAFBMR010000005.1 coordinate 3,014,302, forward strand.
CCGGATTATCAAGGATGGGTTGGTGAAGAGTGACCGTGGTCATGTGGGGCTGTTGGGTGATCTCGAGGGTGTCGGGCAATGTCTTCGGGCTCTTGTCCGAGGTCGGCGAGAAGGGGTGGGAATGAGCACTCCTCTCGCATAGTTGCTACTTTTTTGTTTTCTTGCTCTTTTCTTACCTGTTCGATTTTCGATACCCTACTCTTCCCTCTTATTCTCAATTATGATATGATGTGATGGCTATGCTGAATGATGGCATATACTATATACTTTTTGTTGGAAATTGTCTTGTGCATAAACATCCATGTACACTATTTATGATTTCTGTAGGCTTGATAGAAGCATGCATGTATAGAGAAATCTAGTATCATATATAAGCCTTTTATTTATTTCTTTCTATATGTCTCATCCCATACATAATCTATTTTGAAAGTAGGAAATGTTTTTGTTTTTCACTCCACAATTTCCAACATCAAGAAGAAAAGAAATATAAAATAAGATAACACCGAAGACGAAGATATTGGGCCAAAAATTCTAGAAACAAAAAAGATATAAGGGGAAACGACGCCAAACTAAGCTAAGAAAACAACTAAGAACACAACAGTCCAGTCCGGTCTATTCTTAATCCGTTCTCGAGTTGGCAATGTTCATGACCAGAATATCGGTTGCGCCGGCCTTGGACAGGTCGTCCATGACAGTGGCGATCTTCTTTTTCTCAACCATCGAGCTGACGGCAACCCAGCCATCCTCCTCGAGGGCAGTGATGGTGGGAGCACGCTTGCCGGGAGTGATTTTCGAGGCGGTAGCCAACTCCGCGCGGGGGATGTTGTACTGGCAGAGGACAAACTTCTGGGCGGCTGTAAAGAGAAAAAGATCGGTCAGACGCTTATTAGGCAGAAAGTAGAATAATAGATGAACATACTGATAACACCGCGGATACGGGGGAGGATGAGGTCCACGATGGGGTTCTTGGTGTTTTTGGACTTGACCAGGATGGCAGTGCTCTCGACAACGGTGTCAATGGCCTTGAGACCAGCGGCCTTCATGGTCTCACCGGACTCTGTACAAATGCAATTAGTTATCTGATACATCACATAGTAATTGTGATGATCGCGCGCAACTTACCAACCAAGTCAACAATGCCATCAGCGACACCCAGGGCACAGGCGGCCTCGACACTGCCACCAACGTACTTGATGTTGGTGCGCGAGCACTTGGACTCTCCGGCACCCTCAAGCCCGGCGAAAAACGCCTCAGAAAGGGCAGTGAAGCTAGTCACGACATTGCGGCCAACCAGCTGCTTCGATTCCGTAATGTCACCCTTCTCCGGGACCTGCACCTGCAGCTTGCAGCCACCGAACCCGAGGTCGAGGATCTCCTCCACTCCGGAAACGTCGCCCTGGGGAAGGTTTGCGTCGTGCTCAGCAACCTGGTCGCGACCAGTGATACCAAGGTCAACTCTTCCCTCACCAATGAAGGTTGGGATATCTGCGGCGGGGAGGAAGATGAGGGCGATCGGGAGGTTCTTGACCAGGGCGATGTCAAGACGGGTTTCGCGGCGGAATTGGACGTCACATCCTGCCAGGAGGTCCAAGGTGGCTTGTTGAAGACGACCCTCTTTAAACAGACAAAGAATCGCAGGTCAGCTTGATGTCACAATTCTCTTTTGGTTGTATAACAAGTGTTTTCAATGCTTTGCGGAGATGAGTCACGGCGGGCACTTGCTCTTTGGGACGGCGAAGAGGAGTCTTCCTTCGAGGCTGGGGAAGTATCAGTATCGAGATGAATGCGAAATAGTATAATTGGCCAAAGGAATCTATTCAGAAAAGCAATTGACTCACTGGTTGACAAGATCCATTGCGATTGGCGATCAAGCGCGGGGTAGATCGGAGGGAGTAATTGCAGGGGGTTTAGGAGAGAAAAAGAGATTGGCAAGAAATCAGAATAGGGAATATGGGGATAGACAAGATGTCAGATGACTCTTATAATCTGTCTCTATCCAAGAAGTAAGAGGGGTTGGGATGAAGGGGAGATCGATGACAATGATGGAATTTGGGACGAAACCGGAGCTTTCGCAGAGTCTGACTTTGGGGAGGGGCAGCAAGAGGGAACAACAGAACGGCGCAACAACGACACGTGGGAGGCTACTTTACATTAGATTGGGATGATAGCAAACTACTCGAGATATTATCTATGACTACTAATTATTTGCTCATCCGATGTGAATCTTGAATCATTTGGCGCCGTATCGAAAGACCCGGCGGCGGATGCCTGAGTCACCACATGTGCCTGACAATTCAGGTGTTCATTAGCCCTGAACCCTCGCCTAAAGTTGCCCGCCTTTTTCCTAAAACAGAAACCCACACAACCGCAAAATAATCGCACCGCCAAACCGCCAAACCGCCTTGCTGCCAACACCACCACCGACCCCGAACGAAACGGCCTCCTCTTCCGCCATCTTCCTCCATCCAGTCAATCCTCGCTGTCGTCGAGCCCTACCTCCAAGATGGATTCCAGCAAGCAGCCCGTTAAGCTCGTCAAGGTGACCCGTGTCCTCGGCCGTACCGGTATGGAATTCTTTTCACCTCCATTTTTATGGCCATGTCGCTAACATGTCCTGCTTCGACAGGCTCCCGTGGTGGTGTCACCCAGGTCCGTGTCGAATTCATGGACGACACCTCCCGCAGCATCATCCGTAACGTCAAGGGCCCAGGTATGCGACTTTTGTTCTGCGATTGAAGTTCCCTCTTTTTTTACCCATTCCCGACAACTCCCGTGAATTGGTCCAAGGAAAAGCCAGATGGAAAGAAGAACAAGAGATGGATCAAAAGGAGAAAAGGAAACAACAAAGGAAGACAGAAGGCACAAGAAGGATCAAACATACGGAGTTGATTGAAGGAATCAGCCAAATCGAAGAAAGGTACAAAGGCTAACTGGACTTTTTTGTCGCACTACAGTCAAGGTCGATGACATCCTCTGCCTGCTCGAATCCGAAAGAGAGGCCCGCCGTCTCAGATAATTTCTCCGTTTCCTCCGAGTTTTCTTTTTACCTCTCGAGGCTATGTACGTTTTGCTTGCGATGGAGATGATTCTGGGAGGTTGGGAAGGCAAAAAAGCGTGGTTGGTTCACTGCATGGGCTGGTGCGACAACATACGGTTGTGAATTCTTTTTTCTCTCTTTTTACTATTCTGTCTGTTACGAACTACCAGGGAATAAAGAAGAAAAGAAAAAGATCGACCTGAAATGAAAAAAGGAAAAAAATTTGAAATCAACGGATTCGATTGGATGATGTTTTCCGGGCTGTTTACCTACGTCGCAACTTCAACTTTCCTCTCATCGGAGAGGATACTGAAACGTCTTTATATCGATGATGCGGTCCGTTGTTTTTCTCATTCCCTGTTTCTTTTTCACAGTCGCATAAGGCGCACAGGGTTATAGAGGGTCCAAAAAAGTGGAATCGGGATGGAGAAAAAAAAAGAGATAATGATTGAAATGGAACCTTTCTTCTCCGGCATATCGCTTCGATTACGGAGTCTGGTCCGGATTCTTCTAATTATGTGATATCCTCCTTCGTCTATATCTCCTGGTTCCAACTTTTGCCCCATTGGACTTCATGCTAGCTATCAGATGCCCCTACGATAGCTTTCGTCATGACTGAGCGTAGTAGATCCGAGAAAGTATGGAGTAGTATGGGGTACGAAGTAGTAATATGCTGTCAACGTGACTGGGATTTTCTATATGGTATTTACTATACAATATATGCTATCAGGTGTAAACCAACACGCATACCACACCAATCTAAACCGCCCAGTCCCCGTACCAAATAACCCGAAATGTCTAGGTTTAACACATGTTTTTGTTGCGCCTATAATTGCTCCGCACTGGTAATGAGTCGTTCAATCAAGCTCTCATTCCCCTTTGGAGAATCCACCATAATATCACCAACCGCCGTGATGAGTCCCGCAAGTCTCCGGCGACGGATCTTCTCTTCTAACTCTGCACTCTTCTGCTTGGCCAAATCCAGTAGGGATGCCGGTAAGTTCGCCAACCGTGCAACGTTCAATCCGTAACTGCGATGTGCGACGCCTTCGCCAACCTCATACAGGAAAGTAATATCCTCGTCTTTCCCGGTGCCCGATTCTGTGAAGCGCATGTGCACGTTTTGGAGCTCTTTGTTTTGGAAAGAATGCACCATGTTGGAGAGGTGCTGGTAGTGTGTGATGAAAAGTGTGAGACTTCGAATGGACCGGACCATATAGTCCAAGACTGCCTGTGCAATGGCAACACCGTCATGGGTAGAGGTGCCCCGACCCAGTTCATCGAGGATGACAAGCGAACGAGGCGTAGCTTGTTTGAGTATGTCGGCAGTCTCGGACAATTCGACCATGAAAGTAGATTCACCTGCCAACATATTGTCGAACGCTCCCATGCGGGTGAAGACTGCATCTAGCATACCCAGCTTTGCCGATTGAGCAGGGACATAGGAACCGATCTGCCCCATAATAGCGATAAGGGCCACCTGCCGCACATAGCTGGACTTTCCACCCATGTTTGGACCTGTGACAAGAAGCGCACGAGTTTTATCTGTATCCATATCGATATCATTGGGGACGTAGCTGTCGAGTAGAAGCTGTTCAACCATCGGGTGGCGTCCTTGATCCACTGAGATACATGCATGCTCCGTATACTCAGGCTTGACATATCCGGGCTGGCTCGCTATAGTAGCTAGAGAAAGTAGACAGTCAAGCATCGCCAAAGATTGTACACAGTCACGGAAAGACTGGTAGCTTGTGGCTAGCTCCGCAAGAAGAGCCATGAACGCCTTGTCACAAGCCGCAGCCAGAGCTTCTTTGTGCTGATCTCGCTGTCGAAGTAACTGGATAACCTCTGGTGTGTGGAATCGCGAAACCTTCTTTGTGCCGCTGACTTTCACCCACGATGCAGGCACCCGTTTGAGAGTGGCCGAACTGTTCTCAACCTCGATCAGGTACTCAATGCCCGCAACAGTGGTATATACCACTTTCTGCTTCCCTATAGCTTCGCCAGCAGCGGAGCGATGCTCCTCGAGCTCATGTTCGACGGTAGCTATCCCAAGCTTCTGTTCACTGATGTCTTCGGTCTCTTCCGATTCTCTGAAAAATTCGTACTTATCATCCTTCTTCGCGGCATACATGTTTATCTTGTCGAGGAAGAACACGACATCCTTCAAAATCGTCGGTAGAGATGCAATGGCCTCACTGACCACGGGCGACGTAAATCCAGTGTCTGCGGGGGCTTTAATGTCCGCGAATTCCTGGGCAATCATCTGCATTGTCTGGAGGACAGTCAAAAGCTCCGGCCGTGTGCACTGCCCAGTCAGTTAGCATAAATCCAGTCACGAGCCATTCATGTGTTCTATATACCTTTCCATAGTAAATGCGAATCAAGCTCTTCTCCAAATCACTCTTGACTTTACCAAGCAAGCCTTTCACTCTCTCCACTTGAACGGTTCGTTCCGGATTCAGGAGTTCCTCGACTGCATTAATCCTTTCCTCCAGCCGTGACTTGTCAAGCAAAGGCCTTCCAACCCATTTCCGAAGCATTCTTTGCCCAAAACGCGTCCTTGTTCGATCCAAAGTCCAGAAAAGGCTGCCCTTGGCGGAGTAGTCTGTCTGGTTTTGGTATATCTCAAGGCTCATTAATGTATTGCCATTGAGAAGCATATGTGACCGAGAAGAGAAATGTTGGAAGTACTTCGTAAGCTCAAAGACATGCTCCAGGCCGTATTCTGCCATGTGCTCAATCATAGCTGAAAGACAGATAGTGACCTGTTCGGGCAAATTGAGTACTTTCTGCAGTAGACTACTTGCCTGCATATCGTCTGTGCTGCTTGCAGTCTTCATTTTATTGGCATAGAAGCTCGAGACGTGGCTATGACACTCGGCAGCTGCAGTCTTTTTCTTATTGGCCCTATCAACTCGCACTGCGTCGCCAAAGACATTCATCTTGCTACCCGAAAGATGTTGAACGAGCTTCTCTGTAGCTTTGGACAATTCACCGACAATGAGGATCTCACAAGGCGCGATATGAAGCAATCTTGTCTCGACCTCACTTCTCATGAAACCATCCTCAAAGTCATCATATATTATGTCGCCAGTGGCCGGTTGGACGGCAACAATTCCCACATGGGTCTTTTCGTCATTTCCCAAGCCTTTGGCATTCGCCTCCGTTATGCAGAGCATATATCCTGTTGCCGGAGATGCAGTAGGGGCAGGCCCTTCCAATCCCTCCACATCGTCAATATATGTGCCCTTCGTGTACAAATTTGTAAGTTTGCGGACAAAGGGTGCATTGCGGTTATCACCAGCAGCTTTGAGTGCAGCAGTTTCAATCTGCCTAACTACTCCAACTTTGTGCCCGGCGGTAATTAGACGCTTGACATGCACATGTAGCCTGTGTACAGGTATACTCGCAGATGCGAACCGATCGAGATGAGCTTCCGAGGGATCTAAGTCGTGAGAAATATAATTTAGCACGGTACCAAATAAAGTAGCAAGTGTAATTTTTCAAAGCACTGCACTTACGCTCATCAAATCTGAATTTGCCAGGAATGCAGACAATACTCAGCTCCTTGGCAGCTACCCGCGCATCTTCACCAAAAAATCGGAACTTGTAACCGACTTCGATGACCAGAACTGTATCCATGTGCTTTTTCTTAATTTCAATGACCTGCTTTTCCATCGGTGTAAGCTTGCTCCCGCCTTTCTTAGCCGTGCCTTTTCCTTTCGTAGGAGGAGGTGCCGCGTCCTCATCCTCATCGCCGTCTGCGCCATCCTCCCCAACTGGAGCAGCTTCGCTGGCAGTGTTCATTCCAATACCAATAAGACAGTCTGCGCCCCCTAGCTTTTTAACAAACTGCTTATGTAGCTTCTCTCTTTCCTTATCTCGTTGTTTGGTCTCTCTTTCGTCTAGCTCCTGTATCGGTTGCAGCCCAGATTCGGGAGCTGAACTGTTGAATTTAAATTGTTCTGTTCGTTGACTGCCGCTCGATGGCGGGGCTGGTTCGAAATGGACAGAGCGCTCGATTGTTGGGCTTCCACTGGTATCTTTGGAAGATGATCCGTTCGTTCTGGCTCGTTTTGAGACCGGTGCCACAATATCTTCGTCGTCGTCCGTCAACCCATTCTCATATCTTGTCTTCTCGTCCTTCTTGCTCTCTGAAGTGTCTTCTTGCTCCCCGTTCGTTTTTACGTCCTTATCGTCACCGCCACTAGGAGGTTTTTGCTGTGTTCCAGATGGTTTCTTCGTGAAAAAGCTTGCGATGGTTGGCTGTTTCCGCTTCAGGCTCGGAGAAGACGAGGCCGAGGATTGCGATGATGGGAGAGGCATTTTGGTTTTCCCCTGGCGTTTCACGTAGAAATAAAAACAGATGCTAATGTCAATATGCTGTTTAAAAGCCCAAGGCAAGTGGATTGTCAATCATCACAAGTGTAAAGGTGGCGATGTGAAGGGTTGATCTCGAGGCTTTGCCCCCTGCACTATGCTGAAACAAAAAATATTCCAGGATGATAGGAAATTGTATGCGAGCTGATCTATTCTCGGGGGTATTTCTCAATAGCGGTTACCTCTCTGCATCGTATAGAGGATTTCAGCAGAGAAACACTAGACCCAGAACACAATCAACGACACAATAATCACAAGCATAAATGATGATATTAACCTTGCGACTCCGCATTCGCCGCGGAGCTTGACGCGTAAAGAGCCACACGCGCGTAGCGTGAACAGCCTTAAATTGGCTTATATAATCAACAGATATCTCAATGTAGTCAACTTCCAGCACAAATCTATGATATTAAAAAAGAATTGATTGGTTTCGTACTAAAAGCGAATGTGGTAATTTAACTCTATGGCCTTGTGTCCTCGATATTTCAAAGCAGAGGAGGTAACCATCGCCATCGCCATCGCCTCGAGAACTGATCTTGTAGACTTGCCCCAACCGAAATCAAAATCCATGTTGTATAATAAGTAGTACATAAAAGCTATATACCTGCAGGCAAAGGAGTCCCGCGTGGGCTATAATTGTAACACAAAGGCTAAAGCTGACGGGCACATTGATTCCTCTGAATCACAATGATGTTAATAAAAGTATTGCGCGGAGTGCTGAATAGCATAGTAAACACGCAAAAGTTTGGATGGATTCTAGTAAGAGCTTCCATCTAGATAAAGCCTTTCGAAGTCGTCTTCTTCAACTTTAGAGATAGTAGCATCAACGGAGGTGGCGCGTGAAGCAGGCTTTGGTTTGTAATCGTCAGTGGGTTCCGTGTCATATATAGGGTTTTCTTCAGCTGGCAGATTCGGAAAGGAGGCAGCTAACGGATTAAACGAATATGCAGAAGGAATGGGGGGGCCATCAAATGGACTGAATCCCGAGCGTTGGGTATCTCCGAAGAAATACTGCGGTAGATACCCGGTATCAGCAGTGGGACATCGTTTCATCACTGGAGACTGCCAGCCAACGACAGGATCAATTCTGCCATTGGCATTCAGAAGGGGCTCGATGTTTTCTTTATCTGTAGGAATGCGGGTTGCCCTTCCAGCAAAGTTTGAAGCGTATGTGCTGGGGGTAGAAGGCTGGAATGGATTGTAAGCCAAGGTGTCTCGTCGAGAAAACCCAGTATGAGAAAGGTCTCCCATTGCAAACACTGGGCCATCGTCCTGATCATTTTCCTTGAAGCTCAATTTGTATTGATTCGGTTCGTCATGAAACACAGTGAACCTACTACGGGACCTAGACTCAAGGCCTTTGATGGTCATAGAGAGCTCATCAACATCATCTCCATGGGAGGGGTAGTAGCCATTGCCATAGTGAAGTGGCAGAGGGGGCAAAGGGCTCTGTGAGAGCTGCAAGCCTCGTTGAGGTTCCGAATGCCTGCTAAGACTTAGACTGGCCATTTTCTTGGTCCTCTTTCTATCCTGGCCACGTTGAGCGTTAGAGTCGACTTGGGAAAGGACACGCTTCGGACGAGCGGGTCGGCGTTTAGGAATTGGTGTCTCTCCCTTAAGAGGACTGCTATCCTCGACATTGCCAGAGATCACACGTTGCTTTCGTAGAATTCCCGTGGGAGAGAAAACCAGTTCCGTAGGCTCAACACACATGGATGTCTTTTCCATCATCTTGAGGATACTTTCATCCTTCTTCTGGTTACGTTTGCGTCTCATCTGCTCGGTAGCGGAGTCAAATATGTCCATTCCCGGCCACAATACCCCTTTCAATCTTGCTATTTCGTCAGCCCTGTCTTTGTCTATTTCGGTGCCCGGAGAGTCAAACGAATCGTTGTCATCAACAAAAGGATCATAGCCAAGGTCCCCGTGAGGCAACAGAGAGATTGTGCCAGTTTTTCCATTCATACTTCGAGACCATATAGGTGTAGCCTGCAGTATCATGCTGGTTTCATCTCCAGAGTCCAATTCACGTTCTTGTTTCCATTGATCCGACAGCGTTGTCTGTGGAGAGACCGGGAGTCTATGTCTATACTCTGGACGAGGATGAGTCCGAAGGTCTGTGATCGAAGATGTAGCTGGAGTAACGTAGCTAGCAGAGTAGGGCACATCCCGGTTCGCCTGGACGGAATCAACGTTCAGGTAAGTATCGGAGAGCCGTGGATCGAGGTAGTCGGTCAATGAGTTCTCGGGGGGAGGGCAGGTCGTTGCAACCGGTGTAGGTTTATAACCAGTAGCCTCTTTTGTGGGGTAAGTTGCACCATGAGAAGAATTCTTGCCCTGAGACTTCCTCTTCCGAGCTTCTTTCGAGGCCATTCGATCAGAGAGTAGCTTGGCCAGATTATTGGCCTTGTACCACTGGTCGTATTCATCGAGTAACTCGCCTGCTTGTGACTCCTGGTGGCTGCGTACTTGAAGTTTGAAATAATGGGACAGATGTGCCTTGGACGAAATGTGAGTCAATAGGTGGGATACATCACTGAAGTTGGGTCGTTTGGGGCAGATGTTGCACAATAGTGCAGCTGCATCCATTGTGAAAAGATGAGACGAAGAATGGAGGGCCAGATTGACCAAACACTGAAGGAAACGACAGGTAAGAGATACGGATCGTTGCTGGCATGAGAAGCGGCCAAAGACAAGAAACCAAGATAGAAAGACTTGCCCGGATTGACAAAATGCTCGCTGGGAACTGAAGAAGTGACGAAGAGGAAGAGATCGTGAGAAGGACTTGCCCTGGAGACTCCGCGGCCACCAGGGCAGGCGAACGAGAGGGTGAGGGGGTGGAAGGTAGGAGGAAAGTCAAGTCAACAGATAGCTATCCTAAAGAAGTAAGTGATGGTACTTGGAGAAGGAACTACCAGCCCAACTTCACCACTACGAATCACGAAGACGAGCCTTAGAGCGAGAAGTCAACCATAGATCATCAGAGCCATTAAATAATAAGTCCATTGTGAATGCTTTAGCAATAATAATTGAGATACTAAAACTGAAAACTTGACTTTACATGAAAATGTGCCACCATGTCTTAACGGCTCTATAACAGGCCATTGTAGGTATGGTATGAAGCGGAAATAAGTCACGGTGGCTTTGCTCTTCTCCTGCCTTGTATCCCATGATCCACGGAGCGGAAGGAAGACGGGTTATTAGATGGCAAGAGGTAAACACTATCTTACGAATTTTCAGGTCGGAGGGAACTTTGGTATACATCGGAGGAAAGACAGATATCTGCTACCTCGCCAAACACTTTGATGTGATTTCCTTCGGCATGCAACTGTTTGCTATCCATTAGCATCATTCATCAAGAGTGAAATGCAAAGAGCGAAACTTACTATATAGGATCTACTTCCTTGATGCCGTCGAACTTCAACAGACTCAGGCCTGCGATGCCGAAGTGAGTATGAAAGACATCGACCATATTACCAGGTCGGTCTCCGAACCCCCAGCTTCCGGATCCTAAATTGCATTAGTGAAAATGAAATGAAAATCAATCAACGACCAAACTCACCTGGCATTTCAAGATAAAGCTAGCAAGCTTGCTACCATCTATCCAGTGAAGTTTGTCAATCATGGCTATGCTGGCACCAACCCACCAGCTATAACACGAATCTTCCAGTTTTTCAGGGCGACCATTGAATCCGCCATTCTCCATCTGTCTTTCGCTAAGCCAACCACCTAGGCGGTCCTTGTTGATCAGATCGAGTCTTCCAGCAATCGCCAGAGCTCCTACACAAGTGAAGACCTGGCCAGCGTGTGTTTCGGCCCCGGGTTTGATCCCATAGCCACCATCCAAATTCTCGCATTTCTGGATATAGGTGACGGCTTTGGGAACATCAACAAGGTCGAGAAGACCTAATAACGATAAGGCGTTGAATGCACCATATAAGAATCTGGTGTCTGCCTCGCCCCATTCATCACCCATGAATGTACCAGTTTCCTTATCCTGCAATCCTGCGATGACTGTAACCCTTTAGCACGGCCTTGGGAATTGACAGTAAACAAGCAGGATAAAGGATTATATCGTACAAGATCCGACTTTCACCTTGCCTCCCAGGCCACGTTTCTCCAGTTCATCTACCGCATCCAGCATTACAAGGACTTGTACGGCAGAGACTGTATACAACATGTGTGCATCATGACCAGGGGCAGCGCCAAAGCCGCCGTTATCCTTTTGGCACGATAGGACAAAGTTGATGGTTTCCTCTCGGGGTAATGCTTCGGGATGACCAAGGAGATACAGAGCATTCAAGCCCCAATAAACTCCATTCAGTCGAAGATGCTCGGTGAGCCAATATTCCAACTCATCCCTTCTCTACCAGCACCCGTCAACCACATTCTCCATCATTAAGAGAAGATTTATGGCAATAAGAATCACGCACAGTGTCAAGATTCTTGATATAGTCCACGTGTTTTTGGATACACAGTGTTTGTTCTGAGCGGCTGCCAACAGCCCTGCCAGGACCCGAAACCAACGACATTGCGAATTGCGACGTGATGATTCGTCCTGGGAAATTTCTGAGAAATCTCGGGCTGATTCAGGGTGATTAGTGGCAAAAAAAAAAAAAAAAAAAAAAAGCTAACGATCTACCAAAGACGGTGGATGAGTGGGATGTCGTGGGCAAAGTTCAGTTCTGTCATCAAGATAACTCGAATAACGATGAATTACGAAAGCTGTCCATCGAGGGGCAAGCCAGCGTAGATCATGCGGTCATGGAGAATAGATGAAACTCGAAAAGAAAAGCCACAGTGCTGTCAGTGCATGCCGTCCCGTGGAAAGAGTGCAGAAAGGCGACGAAAACCCCAACCAAGCACGTGTTGAGCAGGCGATGAAAAGCTTTTGCAGGAGAGATTAACGAAGTGCGTCGGGCTCGAAACGAGAGGGCTGGTGGCACGTGATCTCGGGGCCGCTCGGCCTGGGTCAGCGCAGGCTGGGCCGTCGGCTGTTTCAGACTTGCTGTTAGGGCCGGCTAGACATGGGCGGTGTGTGAAGACGTGGTGTGAAACCCCTGAATTGTCGACGCCCCCTGGTCCAACCGACCAAGGATATCTATTTATTTTTATTACTGCTGGTGGTAATTATTTCTCGGAACAAAAGTCCTGGGTGGCGGGATGGACTATCGTTGCTTACATTCATTAATTGCCGTGATATTCGTTGATAAATGTTATGCCTGCCCACGTGTACTCTGTATAGGGAATAGTGTGTTTATTATTGCTTTGCCGCTTAGCGCCTGCAGGTGGAGTGTATGATGTATGAGGCAGAATACTACTGATAAAGACTCGAGACTTTTTGCCATCGAGCTGAAGGGAATACGAAAGAAATTACGGAGTAATTAGCAATAAATTTGTATCACATGGGAGGTAACTGGAATACTATCCTTGCAATTAAACCAAAATATACCTAGTACTACTAAGAATAAGAGGCGGATCAAGAGCACTAGTGGGTTGAGATATATGTAGATATCTTATGCAGCAGCCTCGATATCAAAGCCCAAAGTCTTGAGTATCAACATGCATTCAGGCCCCTATGTTTTCTTTTATTCATCTCTCTCTATATATGCACGTTATTGATCCAGAAATTCTGCACAGCCTACAGCTCTATCTAATTAAGCACTAGCCACAGTGTACCATACCTACCTAGTATACCAGTTAGTTAGGCTGATGTCAATATCATCTCTTACCTCAGTAATAGTGACAGCTCTGAAGCCATTCTTCCATTTGGTAATGTGTAGACCTTACTCCTCTTTGACAGAAGTCATTCCTCCAACAAAGGGGTTTAGAAGCGAGCCTGAATCCTATTCGCACGTACTCGAAGCGATCGTCAACTCAGAATACCATCAAGAATTCGTTGAGTAGAGCTTAACGACTGTGGTCGAGAAAGACCATGCGTTGATACGTCGCGACAACCTTTGCCTTCGATGAATCTGGCTCATTGATGACATGGTTCTATGCCTCGTCGGTGAAAATGGCGCCGTCATGACTGTTATTCTGCGCAAGCGGCAGATGATCAAGAATTCAAAGTGTGCCAAAGGGTCTGTGGAACTTAATTATCTTTCTATTGACACAAATGGGTTCCAATTCTATCATTCGGACCACATTTCTGGTCTGAAGGTCAGCGTTGAGACGATCTAGGAGGTTCTCGCTTTGCCACAAGAGCAGGTCCAATGAATCCGACTTACCCGGTATGCATCATTCGGTTCGACCATTTTTCTGACCAGAGTTGTTTATCAGCATCGAATCTGCGTGTTTTTGCGAGGTGCGATGACTGATGGGCATTGTCTCTGTTTGACGATGAGGTATTGATTTGGTGATAACAGACACTATCTGTTAAGATGGTCGGAGCTCGGACAGCCGACCTGATTGTGGCCTAGCGGTGATCTTAGCTGTTATCTTGCGAGCAACTCAAATCAGCCTTTACAACAGGATTAGACGGAAGACCATTGAAAATGGAGCAGAAAACGTGACCAATCGTGTTCATTCCAGTACCACTTTACTTACGCCGTAAATTCTAATATGTAAGTTCACTTAGCGGGCAATTTATTTTATATTACCCTCGTAGCAACGTACAGTAGTAGCGAGCGTTATCTTCCCCACTTTTCCCTTGTCTGTACAGACTACGGGAGAGACTACGTATATACTACGTATGCCACTTTCTTCAGGTTTCTGCCGGGCTAATGTCAGATATTAATTTTTATCAGATGACTGCAGGGTATTACTTCATAGAACAATGGTAAGGTAGGATTGAATACCGTAATAATAAAATAATAGAAATCCATCGACACAGTACGAAGGAAAAAAAAGATAAAAAAAGAAGCCTGCGGGGTAGGCAACGTGAGAACCCTTCCTTGGAACAAGTGAACAACAATCTATTCCCCTTATTTTTGTGGGCCCCACTCGTTGTATCAAAAGGCAAGATGGAACCATGGTCGAGGGCTTGAGGGAAGCTTCACCAGAAGATCTTTATAATGGGCGGGATGACCAGCATGGAATTATTCACACTAGACGGTTGTATGTACCAGGGGTCCTGCTGAGGGAGAGTCAGTTCTCAAAGTTTAATGGTCAATAAATGCGACGCCATTTATCCCAAGTGTAGATCAACCACCACCACCAAAAAAAAAAAAGGTACATAGTACAGAATATCCAATGCACTGTAGCGTTAGAGCGTCCCCAGGAACGGAGTCCTCGCCTCTCGTGTCAGGATTGGCGGTGCCTGATTCGCCGGGCCATCCCAGACAGCCCCACCCGGGCGACTCGCGGTGGACCAATCCCCGGCCGTCCTGACTGGGACGTACATCATCCCGCCCAAGGCTCCAGCTGCCAGACCCATTTTCGTTGGCCACTGAGGTTCACCGCTTCCTGCGGGGCCACTCCTGATCTTTCGGTGTATGGTGCTTTGTGCCTGTCCCGTAAACAGGAGAGGTAGGTGATGGCACAGTAATAAGAATTCTGGTGGTTTGAATTCTACGATCGACCGCTTAGACTTGATCCTTTTCCTCATCAGTAAGATCAGGAACCTTGGAAACTCAAGAGGCAGACGTCATTTAGAGGCTGTAACACCGCTGGGATCCCTCTGGGTGCTTGTTCCTGACTCGACGATCCTTGGGTTTTGACGGCGCCGGCTCTGTTTTGTCTTCCTCTCTCCGCCTGGTTATTCATAGAAAAGCAGCAGCATTTGCCCATTCCATCCAGCCTGGGCATTAGACTAATCCCCTACTAACTCAATAGGCGCCGGCCATAGTGTGTCTTCTCGAGCCACGCTGTTGTCCTTCCCTTTTTCCACCCCCAATAACTAACTAATAACTAACGCCCTTCTCCACTGTCCGGGCTTCTTCTTCTCCCACCCCTTAAAAAAACAAGAAAAGGAAAAGCAAAAAAAGCGACGGTGCCTTTCTTAGCCTGACACGCAGCCGCGCTTGCATAACACTGTCAAAGAGGGAATGTGTCGTCGCTGCGACAGTACAACCTACTAGTCTAGTTGAATCTGAGCACCTTCAGCACCGTGCGGGAACTTTTCTCTCGTGTCCCCCCTCCTAAACCACTCCTCATTCGGAAATCCAATATCGATCTTTGTCTTTTTTGTTCCTTTTCTTTATTTTCTTTTTTCTCGGTTCCTCAGGTTCCTTGGGCCTTTCAGCTCCATCGATCGATCGATTGTCTTTGATATTCTACGCCGAGTATCCTTCTCTTGTCGCCTCTCCCGATACCGGTATTCTCAAAGAACAGAAGGAATAAAGAAAGAAGGAAAGAAAAGAACTTGGGAGAAAAAAGAAAAGGGAAAATAGGTCGCAGTCCGATCGGTCGACTTATCATCTGTGCAACCGTTGAATCGGCGAGTTTGGAAACGAGGGATTATATCGATTGCGGATTCGGATCGAACACTGGTGTGGAGTGAAGAGAAGCAGTATTCAATAACATGAGGGGTGCGATCTGGTAGGTCACAATAATGTCTCCTGTCTCTGCTTTCTGGTGGCGGGTTTCGATGCATTCATACCGAGTCTTCCATTGTTCTTTGAAACGATTGATTCACAGCAAGGAGTGCCATCACTCCATGTGAATTGATTATGCACACAAAGGGGTGGTGGGTGACAATGTCAGCTTTATTAATAGCGTCATCGAACCATTGAACCCCTACATTTGTCCATTCTCCTTGCGGTGCCCATACCTTTCTCTATCGCGCACCTTTGCTTTTTTTTTTTTTTTTTTCCTCATCGAAAAGCAAACCCGCCTTCGTCTCGAATTGTCTCACTAACGGCCATGTCTCTTTCTCTTAGATCCGATCTCTCCGAAGTTTTCTCTTTGCTCAAGAACTATTGCAGTTCACTCTGACAGCCGACACCGAACAACGATATCAATACCTTTGAAAGATTGGCAAGGCTGGTTTCCCTCCAATCGATTCATCCCAACCAAGCGGAAGGACGCGAATAACGCGAACAACTGTGTTTATACAATCTCGAGCTGGTCAGCTTTTTGAAAAAAAGATCATCGCTGGAATATCCATGCTTTAGGCATTACAAAGGTAAAGATCTCAGTTGGGGCTGTGAAACTTGCTCACTCCATGGGGGATTTGGCCCCTCAAATACCACGAATTGCTTCCTTGATTATGTCTGACTCATTTGCTGACTAGAACATTTTTTTTTTTTTTTTTAAAAATAGGTTGATTATTCTCATTCAATCAATTAATCTTCAAACGGCACTTGATATATCACGTTAGCCCCTGTCAATACCGAACGTTACTACGCATTTCAGGGCCACTGTGTGACCCACGATTCCATCGAAAAATGCCCTTGAGACAGTCCACTGTTCCCAATTTAGATCTAAGCTCTTTCACCCTGCAGACAAATGCGAAGATCTCGTCTCCACTGACACCCGGTGCCCAAAGCTCCGATGGGCCGAGTCCCCTGACACCCCGTTCTCCTAAGTCTGCATCTAGTTCACCCTTCTTCAAGGGGACCACGATTCGACCTGTCACCCAAGAATCCAATTGCAAGTCAAACAGCCCAACCTTTCCAGGGTCGCCTGCCTTTTCGTGTGCACCCGAACCCATCACCCCCGGCGTCACGGCGATTCCTCAATACCCCCCTCCCCTAGAGGCTCTCCTAAACATACCCGTGATACTTCACGGTCCTTTTTGCGAACCTCAAAGCACCCAAGTCTTCTCATAGGACGCAAAGGTCGGACGGTTCTGGAAACTCAGGAGACAACTCCAAGAGCCGTGGTAGCTCGAGGGACCGCAAAACGCAAATATCATCCAAGCAATACGAATCAACGCCAGATCTCCCTGGACTGATCCAAGCAGCAGAGCAAGAGAACAGTGAGTACAATGGCCTGCTTTCGTTTCAAGAAGCCCCCCTGCTAAGCAACCCGTAGACGGTGAATCATCTGCAGACAAAGGCCCCCAGGCGTCGACCCTCAAGAAAGTAGGCACAGACATTGAGGCTGGATCCACCCTCAGAAAGAAGCAACCGCGCTTTGCCAACCTTCTCTCGCGATCTCGCTCAATCAGACTGGACGACTCCTCGGCTAACAAGCTAGCCAGACGCCCGTCAACCGGCCTAATGAAGCTTGAGGAAAGCATCTCGCGGGAGGCACAGGAACCCACCAAGGCCTCAACGTCGCGCTATGAACGTCCGGTAAGGGCAACAGGAAATTCTGCGGTCCGCAACTATTCCGTCGACCGTTCAACAGAAATTGGTAGTGGTTCCATCAGGAAAGAGAGAAGCCATGGATCGATGGTCCCATCGGGCTCATTAAGTCAGGTGTCGGGTGCTTCCGCTGCGCTATTCAACAACATCAAGCAGTCTTCGACCGGCGCCGCAGACCGTCTTGGCAAGGCAGGAAAAGGATTCTTTGGCAAGATTACTCGGAGTGGCAGCACAAATGAGCGGGAGCTGGTCACTGATGACAACTATGTATGCTCTGTCATCAACTTACCCCTCATTGAACAAGCGCGACGAACTCGCATCGCAAAGCGGCTCGAGGACTGCCGTGACAAGACGGAGTTCTGGATGCCAGCTTTGCCGTATCGTTGCATTGAGTAAGTTCGCATTGTCCCACTAAAGTATCAATGACTAATTTGTCTCAGTTATCTCAACTTCAAGGGCTGCGAGGAGGAGGGGCTGTACCGTGTCCCTGGTAGTGGAAAAGAAGTGAAACACTGGCAAAAACGTTTCGATACCGGTAAGTGAAAGCGTTTGAAAATTACTACGTCCCTTGCTTACAAACTTTCGCAGAACTCGACATTGATCTCTTCGACGAGCCTGACCTGTATGACATCAACACAATCGGATCTATGTTCAAGGCCTGGCTGCGCGAATTGCCCGATGAGCTCTTCCCCAAAGACACGCAAGCTATGATCGCTGAAAAATGCGAGGGAGCCACCACCGCTCCGCAAATGCTGAAGGACGAGCTCTCGAAACTGCCACCTTACAACTACTACCTTCTCTTCGCCATTACCTGCCACCTCAATCTCCTACACTCCTATGTCGACCAAAATAAGATGGACTATCGCAACCTTTGCATATGCTTCCAACCCTGTATGAAAATCGACGCCTTCTGTTTCCATTTTCTTGTCTGTGATTGGAAGAACTGCTGGCAGGGCTGCTGGACAGAGAAAGAGTTCGCTCAGGCGGAGAAAGAAATGGATGAAAAGGAAGCGGCAGCAGAGTCAAAGGATGACTCCGACTCTGAATCCCAACAGCATTCAACCATCGACGAGAGAGCCATCTCTTCTTCTGGTAGCAGCCAACATGCACCTGAAGAAGAGCCGCCTCGTCCCGAAACATCCAAGGGCCGTAAACCCAAACCCAAGAAAATTGAAACCGCCCATACGAGGAGTATCTCTCAGCTTCCCGAATTGGGTCCTCCTCTTTCCCCAATTCAAATCTAAGTCAAGAACGGCCCAGAGCCTGACATCAGCATCGCTTCGACTTCTTTGATTCCCGAGGCTTGATTTACTTCTCTTTGTGATATGACTTCTATTTCCGCTTCTGAACCGGGTTGGTACAATATCAGTATTACTCTGGTTACTTTGAAACATCAGTCAGGCTGGCCTATCTTTTCTTCATGACCTGTTTTCCTTTCAATCGCGCTGAATCAGAAGTCAGACATTGGATCAGCGTACCGACCTCAGGCCTTAAATCGCCGAGGCAGTACGTTACTCGAATAAATTTCTGATCTATTTCTCAATTTCTCGTCTCTTTTACAGCCCTCGATCTCATTGTGTGCGCATACAAGAATCTTCGCGTTTTCTTTGGGTCCTGAATGCTGTCTTCTGTTATCACCCCCTTCTGAGCTCCATTTGTCGCTGCTCCATCTCTTCTTTTTTGCTCTTACGATCCCGCAGGCTCTGTTTCGCTTAGAATGCATGTTGGGCGCCTCCGGAGTTGGTTTTTGTATCCTTTCAGCTATTGTACATTTTTATCCTCTTTTCGTCTATATTTGTTTCGTCTTGCTTGGCGATATTTGGCGCTCAAGTTCACCATGGCCACATACATGAATTTCTGTTTTTCTTTTTTTTTTATTTTTTTCTTTTTTTACATTTTCATTGATTCCCCTAACTGGAGCTTTGTCCTGGCGCCTTTTGTCACAACGCCCTTGCGATTTTCTTTTCTTTTCGTTTTCTGGAGTGCTCTGCTGGTACATCATTGTAAGATAGATAAGTGGATAACCATGCATCAAACTGGTCAAATTGCCAATGAAAACGGTAAATAATTTCAACCTAATCCTCGCACCGTATCGTAGTCGTGGAATCCAATAAGATCTGGTATGGTAGATAATGGGTTATTGAAAAATCCGACATTGCTTTTTGATCCGCGTCATAATGTACGTAGTTTTAATGATGGGATAAAATATCTTTAACATCAAAAGAAGGCACCGACGACTCCAATCCCAACGCCTGAAGAAACCCAGCATTCCAGACAATGAAACGAAGCATAGGTATAATGGGACAAAAAATGATACCTAAGGCCTAGCGAGGAAGCCTCAACCATCAACATACTTTATCTTATTATCTCAGTCATGGTTCAACCACCGCCCGTCTTTCTCGACTTCCGGTCGTTGTTTCTCATCTTCCTCTCGTTTCGCTTTATCCTATCCTTGCGCTCCGCTCGTGACATGCCGCGAATCGAGCTTCCCTTGGCAGCGGCATCCTCTTCCTTCTTCCAGTCCTTTTCGTTCACCTCGACTAACCAGTCATCGTCATTCTTGTTGTTACCCTTGTAACCCCAGCGAGGCACCCAGTCACCCTTCTCTTCATCGTAGACCAGCTTCTTGCGACGCTCCTTGTCCGCCAACGCACCACCAGCCTTCGTGCTGTACTTGCCAATACCTTTCTTGCGGGCGAACAGCTCCCATTTCGTCGGAGCCTTGGGAGTAGGCAGGGGCTTGTGTCGGGGGAGATCGGTAGACGGGGGAGGAAGGGTAAGGAGGACACCCTGTTGTGTGGAAGAAGTGATGGGGCAGGTTGTGAGGAGTTGGTTCAGAAGGCACTGGGTGCCATCGCGAGCGGTGGCCTTGAGCGATTCATTGAGGGATTGGGAACGGGGCAGCTCGAGAGGATTGGGGTCGTTAACGAGGAGATGGCCCAGGTCAAAGGTGTAGGGGGTGGGTTTGGAGACTGTCACGGGCCTGAGAAGATTGTAGAAGTTAATATTTGCTATACCTATAGATCGCATGCATAGATATTTGGGCCGGGGGAAAAAGATTGTATAGCTTACAGTCTCTCGGGCTTTGCCTTTCCTGCATCGGTGGCAGTGTTTGACATTTCGACTTCTGTCATAATAGCGGCTCGCGATACTGAGCTGGTTCGAAAAGAATGGAGGGCAAGAGAAAAGAAAGAATCTCGCCGATGGATAAAACGATCTGGGCGGAGACAAAAAAAAAAAAAAAAAAGTAGATAAATTTCAGGTTGCCGCTTTAACTTGGCTCCGTACCCGCGCCAAGGGCGGCAAGGCACTAGTCCCGTTCTGGCAGCAGAAGGAATCTTGAAGTGCCAAATTGTGCTCCGAATCCCCATCGCTTTCCACCCTGACGAACGTTGCCAACGACACATCTCCCAACCCCCTTCCGCTACACAGCAGTCCCATTGACCGTCCGGCACTGAGCTCCGTGCCGGCGTGATACAGCACAATGGTGTCTTCCTTCTGCTGGAGCTGCCTGTCGCGGCTTCGTCCGACTCCTCGAGCTCTCCTACCTCCGCCGGCTGCAGCACCCGGAATTGCAGCATCATTCCACACGACCTCGATGCGATATGCACAGCCCGCGAAGAAGAAGAACAGCATGGAGGGGCCTGCCAAGTACCGTCAGGCAAAGTCTGCTAAGATGAAGAAGAAGAAGCAAGTGGACAGAGCGCGTCCCCCGGCCGTCGGAGAACGCAAGGCCCTCCGGAAACGCATCGTTCTCAGCAACCCCAATGCCCTCGAGGTTGCGGGCATGGAAGAGCTTTCGGAACAGACTATGGTGGATGCACGTCTTCGGGGATCCGTGCTTGCCCTTCCTGTGCCCATGATTGATCAATTGAGAGCGGTTCAAGCCTTCAAGCCTAGCCAAGGCTGGTCGATATTCCGCCGGCCAGGAACTGTCGTGAGACGGGAGACATTGGATATGGGAAGACTGATCAACAACATTTCTGCTGGTGGTCAGGAAGAGGGCAAGATGTTCAGAAAGATTATCACTGGTGTGAGAGGATCCGGAAAAACAGTGCATCTTCTCCAAGCCACAGCAATGGCCTTTACCAAGAAATGGGTTGTTTTCAGTGTGCCTGAGCGTAGGTCTTCCCAGAGTGCACCATTGTTCACAATTATTGACAATATGTTCAGCACAGGAATTGGTCGACGCGCATACTGGTTACGCACCACTTGACGACGCCAACCCATCACTGTACGTCCAGAATGCGGCGACAGCTGCTTTGCTGTCTCGCACGGCCATCGCCAATGAGGAAGTTCTCAAGGGCCTAAAGGTGTCCCAGGAACATCCCGCTCTCAAGTCCGTCGTTAAGCCTGGTATGACTCTGGACGCACTTACCAGAATCGGTATTCAGGACCCCGCTGTTGCTTGGGCTGTTTTCCAGGCTCTGTGGACTGAGCTCACTGCAACCGCCCCGGCAGCCAGCATGGCCAAAGACTTCACGCCTCGTCCTCCTATGCTGGTCACCCTGGATGGTCTGGCGCACTGGATGAAGAACTCGGAGTACCGCAACACTGAATTCGAGCCCATCCACGCTCATGATCTTGTTTTCGTGAAGCACTTCCTTTCGCTGTTAAAGCCAAACGCCGCCAAGCCCACTTTGCCCAACGGTGGTCTTCTCCTTTATGCCACCTCTGCTTCCAACACCCCAACCGTCTACGCTCTTGAGGTCGCACTGAAGCAACTGGAAGCTCGCAAGGCTGGTGTTAAGCCTTCCGACCCAAATTACCCTCGGGAAGACCCATACAGCTATGCTGACCAGCGGGTTATTGAGGCTTTTAGCGCTCCTGAGTCTCAGTCTGCTAAGGACACCGCGCTGGAAATTCAGACTCTCACTGGTCTGACCCGGGATGAAGCCCGGGGCTTCATGGAGTACTTTGCGCACAGTGGTCTTCTGCGGGAAAATGTTAATGACGAGTGGGTTGGTGAGAAGTGGAGTTTGGCTGGTGGCGGTGTCATCGGCGAGCTTGAAAAGCTGGCAAGACGACTAAGAGTTACTGCCTAGATGATATGGTATTTTTCCTTCTGTCGCTTTCTCCGGTTTCATTTGAACCATGTCGCTCTATAACCCCTTCATGACACCGAATATTGTCCATTATGCTGTGCTATAAAAGATGGACTTCGGGTTTTTGTTCGGAATATCTGTATTTTACTATTCTCGTTTGGTTGTTGCGTGTCTGTATGCATATAATGGAATTTAAAAGATATATTCTATCTATTTTGGGGTTGGATCTGTTCCAGCACATATATAAGGGCCTTGAGCAGAAATAATCATTGGCATTCACTACATAGAAACTATCTATAATTATTGTAAACCCGTATCAGCAAAGCATACACAATAAGACGAATTGAGCAAGACAGAGAATCAAAACATAAGCCAAATATATCAATCATAAAACAGTAAAACAGAATACAAAACCAGACAAATAACTACGTTCTGTCTACCAACGGCCTTATCGCCATCGTCTCACCCTGTTTAGAGGACTGGCTGTCCATATCCTGAAGGTTATCCGACATTCGTCCCAAGAGTCTTGCCAGCATCCTCAGCTTGGGTATTCTGTGTGGACTCGGGTATTTCAGTGCGAGGCATCTTAGCAGGGCGTGCTGATTGTGAGGCGAGCTGATCAGAAACAGTTTTGCGTTTCTTTTGAGAACCAGAAGGTCCTTCACCCGCTGATTCTTCTTCCTGGTTTTCGTTCTCTGTGTTTCCCTCTGAGTTTGCTTGGCCCTGCTGTGTATCGTGGGTATGCAGACGAGGGGGTGCGGTCTTGCGTGCCGTCTGTCCAAAGCCATGTTCATCTTCGCTCTCAGTTTCCACGGGAGAATCTGAACCGGGGTTGTCATCATCAGAGTCATCGTCATGGCCCGAATTAGTGGGTTGTTTGGGTTTTGCGGTGCACCGCTTGCAGGTACAGTCCTTGCCGAGTAACCGGCGCGCAGTCCTCTTCTTTGGCTTTTTGTATCGGTATGGGATACGTATTTCAGTGCCCTCTGGAATGCGCTCCGTCGCCCATATAAGCACACGGTTGGGAATGGTTTGGTCGTAGCCCCATGTGGCATTGTGTGAACCACGACAGGCATGGTTGAACAAGCTGAAACCTGGGAAAAGGTACATGTCACAGAACATTGGGTCATATCTTTTTATGCGTTTCTCATTACTCAGTGTGTTCTGCCATTCTGGTCTGGGAAGCCTCTTCCAATGATTCCTGGATGGTCCGAAAGAGCTTCGCCACTGTAAATCCCACGGGATAACGTTGACTAGCAGCTTTCTCAAGACGGTCTGGATGACCCAAGTGTCGAAGGTGAGGTCTCGGAAGATGTCGACACCCAGCTGTAATAAAATGTCGAACGGCACCTGGATATTTGCAGCGAAAGTGAACGGGAACCAATTCTCATGCCAGTCTTCAAAATCTTCCAGCACGAGAAGTTCGTCGATCTCGTGAGCCATGATGTTGGGATCATCGCTTTTATCGCGTCTCATGAGTGTGATATCGAATACCTCTCGCAGAAGAAGGCTTAACACTGTCCCGTGTTCTTCGTTGGAGTGCGAAAAGTGATACATATCATTGTATGAGTATATCCCCTGTCGCATTGCGTTGTGTAACCATGTCCAGCTCTTTCCACAGGCTCGATGATGATACAATTTTCGAGCAATTTGGGAGCATGTGTCACCCTGGGGTTCAACGCCCGGGCAAAACTTCAGATGCACCCTCTTTCCACCTTCGAGAATACACCTACAAGCTTCCGGATGATTCCCGCGTTTGATTTCCTCGATATCCTGGCCACTGTATTTTGCATCTTTCACAATCCTGTGGCAATTTTCGCACCTCGGACCGCTTTCAGTGTCTTTCGGCGGACGTCTGTATAATTGCTTTTTGCCCTTTTGGAGTTCCCGATTCTGCCAATTTTTTGGTAGATTGTTGGGAAGAAGATGCCCCCTGATCGATGGTTCTTCTGCAAAAATCATCTCCCCTTTTTTGATGTCGCGCGTTGCAAATACGCCTAGCGTTTCTTCATCTTCAATGATGCGAATCATGCACCTCTTCCATGGAAGACTTTCGTTGTTCTCGAAAAGACTGTTATTCAAGTTGTCCAAAAACGAGGCTTCGTGTCGATTCTTATCGCCTGCGTCATACGGATATTTCCTATCTCCTCTGACATATCCAGCTTTCCTCTCATACGGATAGCGGTAGCGTTGTTTTCTTGATTCTTTGTGCTTCTTCATCAACTCCCCGTACAAGGTTTTTCGCTCCTCGAAAACCTGCGTGTCATTGAATGCCATGATGAGCCTTTGCCTGAGATAGTTGTCACTAGATTTGTAATCATTCCAGCACTGAAGCCCTAAGAGACTGAGGCTTATGATACTCTGTAGTGCCTTTCGAAGGGTTGGGATGAAATGGTTGATCCCGTTGGGTTCGCGCAACTTTTGGACTGTTGGATTGAGTTCGCCTGTTCCTTGATCTCGGAGATCTACCAGGAGATGCTGCTCAATCGCATGCCAGATTCGAGGATAGAGTCCGGGCTGGCGGTTTCGGGCCCGGGCATCGGCAAGTATCTCACACAGCAGCTGCGCACGATAGGCGTCCCCGATAGCAAGGTCAAAGTATGCTTGCTGGTAGTGACAATAGGCTCGGCTCACCCAGTATGTAGGGTTATATGGACTGAGTGAGATGGCCCAGGTGTACATATCAAGGGGCTTGAGATGGTTGCTTTCGGTGAGTTGAATCGCGTATTTTGAGTTGCTCCTGTCAATGCCCCAGTGCGAGAGATTGCTTCGCGGGAGGAAGCAGTGTCTTTGTTTTTGTCGCCGTTCATCATCATAGAGTCGCCTGCGAAGCTCTGCTGATCTCCCGGAATCATCAAGGCCGCGACTCCTGAGCTCGTTTCGCAATTTGTCAACTTTCCAGTATGCAGCTGTCAACACATCATGTCCATCGATCAAAACCTGCTGGTCTTCTGCATGGTCTTGATCACCATCAGGGCCGAAGATATCCTGGCGTGACCATCGAGCTTGCTCCAGGCCTTCATTTTGCCAGTTGGTTTCCCACTCGGATTCATTGGTTGGCAATATATGGTCGATCATCAAGCTCTCATAAACGTTTGTTGCCAGCGCATGTCTGTTTCGATCTTCATTCGGTGGTCGTGGGTAAGGGTTCGTTTTCCGAGTTAATGCCTGTCCGATGATGGAATCCGGAAGATGCCAGAGACGACGCGCAAGCTTTGCATCTTCAACGCTGATAAATGGGGCCCATTCAATTTCATCAAATAGATCCGGCCTTTCTGGGAAATCAGGAATCCTGATGGCATCTATTGGAGGGCGAAGCTTATAAGTAATTTCCTTGTCCGTATACTGATTTTGGGGAGGCATGGCTATAGGTAGTGTGTAAAGCGCATATACACAGTAAAAAAGAAAGGAAAAAACAAAAGAATAATTGAAATATGCAGTAGATGAGGTGAATTTCTCAATGGCCTCAAAGTTGTAAAGTACACAAGCCAGTATCAACTTGGGGGATTATCGCTTCTACTTCAATAATCCTCGGGTCGATACTAACTACAGAAACAAAGACAAACATGATGGGTGGAAATCAAACCTTTACCTGGGAAAGCATAGGATCAAACATCAGACCGGGCTTTCTTTATTTCTTCCTTTCTTTCAGATAGCAACGGTGGGTCTTTGGAGAGATGTTGCACTTCAACAAAGAAAATTTCGTCCGATAAAGAAAGGCATGCTAATATTATGAAGCCTGCCCTTAACCATGGCTCTTAAACCAGAGCATGATCCAGAAATAGAGGTTATTTGAGATCATTGAGCCGAAAGAAGGATATGGCGATCAATCGAAGACAAAGAAAACACTCCTCGTCTCTCGCCTCTTTTTCCATCACAATTATCACGCAAGAAGATGTGATAAAAATAACGAATAGCATTATATCCATGATTATTATGGTAAAAATAGGAGCAGTTTAGCTTTGCAGCTTTATTTTGGTCGAGTAGGACAATAAGAACGGGATTTGCACAGCTATATCATTCTAGCACTCTATAGAGTAGCGGGAAAATGGGCCAGATGCCTATCTGTCTAGGGCCGTCGGAGCCTCGAGGCAAATATTTAATCACCTATATTATAACAGTCATTAGAGATGTTGTATGAAGAAGGCTAGGGCGATAAAGCAAATGCTGTTGTAAGCAATATTCGTGGCTAGACACCACGGCTGCATGGCTGGCGTGACGTGAATCCAGTTTATCAGGATATTTAACCAGTCTCTACTATCCAATGTATGACTTGATAAATCAACCCTGTATCGATTCAAGATAGGAGGCGAAAAAAGCGGTATCCTATAAGGCGCGATGTATGTATGAGTAGGAGTAGGCCAAGTTCGTTCTATCAAAGACACCCACAGCAATTGCAATTCCATTTCTTTTTCCTATTGACCCGATCAGTTCATGGCAGCAGCAAATCATTATTATAGGCTTTAATCCGATGTCAATATGTCAATGTCGAGGTGGCTGTGGTTGGATCAAGTCATCATGTGACGAACTGAGGATGCACCTCATTCTAATTCTGGCCATTGCAATTCCATCCATTACCCGTCACAGGATATGAACCTGATCACCTGAGCGGTACAATGATAACTTGTTGAGCATAATTGATGATGACTCTTATATCAGATTGATGGAGAGAGAGCGAGAGGTGTTCGTGGGTGGAAGTGGGGCATTTTGGCTGGCGGAGATAATGGGAATATCTCGGAGATGCGCCAGAAAAACAACAAGAAAAAAACAGCTTGCTTAACTCAAACAGGAATGCGATATTTTGCGTCTTGAATTTTCTCGTCAAACATCTCGACATCTCCAGCAAGCCTTGGGGGCCACATGTGCCGTTGCTAAAGTTGTCTCGTGTCATTTTGGGGCTGCTCAACGGACTGACGGTCAGCCGACCCTTTCTCTTCTCTTTCTCCCTCCGCTTGCTGCCTGAGTGAAATGACCTCCCACCTCTTCCCTCTCGGCGACGATCATTCATAGTCGCTGACGAAGGATTGCCAGATATGTACGGGTCGCAGTCTAATCCCAGCTATTCCGGCAATCAGAATATAGGTCCTCCGCAGCCAGAATGGCGTCTATCCCCGAATCCAAACCGCCAGCCGCCCGTTCCAGCTTCCCCGCCTATCTCTCCCCCTCCCCCTTCTTACAATCCGAGTATCTACGGGCCTATGCCAGGTGCGACTGGAAGCATTATAAGCGGGGCCGTATCGCCAGTATCTAGTTTGGACAGAAGCTCGTGGGGAGTGCGATTTAACCAAGTGCATCAAGCTCCTCCCCCACTGCCTGTGAGTCGACGTGTTTTCATCCGTTCAAGGAAATTGAAAACTTCTTACTGATTGCTTTTGTATAGCCTCGGCCTTCAAGCGCGGCAGATAATCCTCATACTCGTCTACAAACCCCTGGGGCGGGCTCACCAAACCCCAATAATAACAAGCCTTTGCCCGCTACTCCAAACACTGGGAGTCAACCTTCAACGGAGAATTATCCACAATGGACGACAAATCCTCCTCCGTATACACCTCAGAATATTGTTAACCCTATATCATCCCCGTCGCCAGCACCGCCAGCGCCGCCACACCCACCTCAAGTTCCTCCTTACCTGGATCCCTCGCCGGAGCAGAACAGTCAAACATGGCAGCAGTCACCTCTAGTCGAGCGGCCCCGGCCTCAGTCCCCGCCAACAAATCAGAGTCTGATGCCGGCTGTAGCTCCACCACCTGTACCACCCAAGAGTCCTCACTTCCATGCGTCTGCTTCGGCCCTAGGCATTGGTACTCCGTCTGATTGGGAGCACTTGGGCCCTAGTCCAGGGCATATTGACGATGAGGAAGTATTCCAGCCCAAAAAGGACACTCCGGCACCACCAGGCTCTGTGTTTGAACTGCCCCCAAACTATTCAACAGCCGAATCTAAACCAGCATTGAACAATCAAACTGCAACTTCTACATTGCCGCAGAGTATCTCACCTTTGATGCATAATCCGCAAAATGACTATTCACAAGGCCCGCAGATACGATCGGCGAGTTCACCGGTTAGCCCCAGCGTGACCCAGGAGATACACGAACCGCCTCCCCCGGTCAGAGTAGACACCGCTGAGTCCAGTTACAGCACAATGTCTGCCACCGACCCTTCTGAAAGCATTGATGGTGTGATCGAGGCTTGGACACGGCCCATATCACCAGAAACTAAATCTTCAGCTGCCCACACTCCTCAAGAATCTCGGTCTAATTCAAGAGATCCACCAAGACGCAAGCCTAGTCCTCTTGAAATTGAGATTCCGCAGCACAGTTCAGGGAATATAGAGTCCCCAAGGGAGATACATTCTGCTTCGAATGAAGAAGGATCAAACCACACTGCAGAAGATGCCGTTAAAGCAGAGCCTGTTGCTCCGCAGCCAAAGGGCCTGGATCCTTATGGGGATATGGACCCGTGGTTCAAATCTTCACTAGCGCGCTACACAGCTATGTTACGAAAAGAAACGGTGGCCGATTCTGACGAGGAGCGATTCAAGATCTTTACGGCCTTCATGGCCAAAGAGACAAAACTACGTGAAATCTTGTACAGTATCGAGAATGAACCCAAGAGTGACGATCAAATTGCCCCGCAAATAGAGCCGATCCCACAGCAGTCAACGCAAATAGAGCCGATCCCACAGCAGTCAACGGAGAATTCTAAGGAAACTGCGTCTCCTATCGAATCGGGGTTAATACCTGTGGAATCAGAGAACACTCAGGATATATCCCCCAATGTCCGGGAAGGCTACGAAGATGGGGAGTATAGCCCCGGTGGGCGCCCACTACTTCCCAGACTCCATACTCCTGTTTCTCACGGTCTTCAGAGATCAGCCTCAAATCCTACAGGCCTTGCCAATGCTTTGAAGCATGCAAGATCTGGTAATCCACCGGTGGCTGATTCACAGACTCAATCCTCACGCTCCACATCGGTCCCTCCCTCAATAAGTGAGAATTATGAAGAAATTTTCAGGCCTTTGTCAACGAACCCTCCTCAGGCGATATACACGCCGTTTAGGTACACCGAAGGCCCTCAGCGGGGCTCTGACAGTCTTAAATTTGATCAGCCTGCATACCAAGCTTATTCTGCCTTACGACAAGCATCTGCGGAGAGTGGGCGTGTAATGTCAAATGGCCCAGCATCAACGACTAAAGGCAGGTCAGGAACTGCTACTCCTGCCCCAGCCCAGTCTGAACATGATGAAACGTTCATCGGACTTATCAGAGAGAAGAGTGTTGCTTATAGGAAAAGGCCACGTCGAAAGACCTCTTCTCCACCCCCGTTGCCTATGTCTCTGCGACAAGGTAGAGCAGATTCTCTCACCGAACTACGGTCTATTATCTCTACGCCTCTGTCAAAACATTCAGAGAGCTCCTGGCATGCCACAACTAGGAAGGACTTGGAAAAATACTCTGATGATTTCACTTATATCCAAAGCGCCTTGAATGGGTGGGAAGCCAAAAACAGGGTTAGGCGAGAGGCTCTTGATAAAGAGCGGATGAGGCGTCAAGAGGAGTCTGAAAGGAGAATCGATGACCTGTTTAATGAAAAGGAGATCGGATATGCCGATATCAACGTTCTAGAAGACCAATATCGACAGACAGAAGCCCGTGTGCAACTGGACGAAGAGCGACGGGAACTCGATGATTTCAATGTTAACGCTTTCAATCCACTCGACCGAAGGCTTAGGGAAGAGATATCCGCACTCCGAGATCATTACGACTCTGCACTTGGCCAACTCGATCATGAAAACAGCAGGATCAAAGATTCAGCAGCAGACAAATATAATTTGTCGTTTACAATGAAGACCGTGAACGAAATCTACCGATTGCTCGAAATGCGTTACCAGAAGCGCCTCGGGATCGCTTTAGATCGTGAGCGTCGGCGAAAGAAGACGGAGCGCCGACCACTCGTCTTCATGGGTGACACTTTGGGCCTAAAACGACTGGATGCAGACTTCGATCGAATGGAGAAACGAAACATTTTGGAAGCAACCAAAGACCGGGATGAAAGGGCCAATAGGCTCATAGACTCTTTTGACAGTGCCGTCATGCACGGTTTGGGCGAGAACCAAAGCCTCCTCGATGAAGTTTCCACAAAATTGAAGAAGATTAGTCCTGCAGTGATCCGCTCTTCTGGTCTTTCGGATTCCGAAATCGACCAAATCCTGAGGTCTGTCTCGACCCTAGTGGGATCGCTGCGGATGGACTCTGAATCCATCCTTCACAATTTCGGCATCGCCGATTCTACCCTCAATGATGCCGATTACAGTGTCTCTATCGCTGAAGCACGTTATTCGAACTCGGATGCCAAGGTTTTCCGTCGACTTGATAACGAGAAAAAGAAGGAGGATGCTAAGATCCAGAATGAGCTTGACTCCAAGCTGGAGAGCGTCCGGAATGGCCCAGCAGAGATCATTTCCAAAATCAACGATCTCCTTAGGAGTTTAGGCAAAGATCCAGTGGTGGAAGAGCCGAACCCTTCTACTTCTATTCCTGGCAGTCACCCTGTCGATGTTTTGCTGCCGGGTTCTCGTCCTCCCACTGCCAGTATAACACCCAGAATACCAGACGAAGACCATGGGCA
The DNA here is from genome assembly GCA_019976455.1 of Aspergillus sp. 'subgen. Cremei'. Lineage (NCBI taxonomy): Eukaryota > Fungi > Ascomycota > Eurotiomycetes > Eurotiales > Aspergillaceae > Aspergillus > Aspergillus sp. 'subgen. Cremei'. The sequence continues at coordinate 3,045,588 of JAFBMR010000005.1, forward strand.
CCAACAGCGACTACGCAAAGCGCTAGAAAATGCTAAGAAGAGGAACGCCACAAGGAACAATCCATAATCGTGTGTTTCTCTTTCTTTCTCTTTTTCTCTATTTTCTTTTCCGTTTCTCTTTTCTTAATTCGCCATCCGGTCGCCCTTTTCTGCCTTTTTTGCTTCTTTTTTCTTTTTCTTTTCTTTTATCTCTTTCTCTCTCGTCTTTCTATATTCTAGGTCAGGTAAAGCCTGGCTCATGACTTGACGAATTTTCTTATCAATACCCTTCTCCTCTTTCTATTTTTGCGCTTAGAAGCATATGTGCATATGGAATCCACGGGTTGGAGGCTTAGATATTCATACATTTATACATAGCAAATTTACTATTAATTGATAAAGGCATGTTTATAGTGCGTAACTTAGACACTGAGGGATAATACTAGTTTGAGTGCTGGTCAATTGCTGTTCTTAAAAGCTACACGAACATGCAGTCTTTGGCCACTGACGATCGTGTTGCTCGAATCCTCCAGCTGCCATCATGAGCCTCATGTCTTGCCTGGCGCATGCGGTGTTTAGCGGCAAGCTTTCTTTCCTCCGCAACAGACAGCCAGAAAAGAAGAATTATCTAGCTTTTGCCCGGCTGTCAACTTCTCATTAGAGCTGAGTATCATGATTGGGATGTTATGATTAAAAACAATTCAACCTGTGCTAACCACCTCACTGTCACTGTTCTAGCTTGCCGTCGTCGAGGTTATCCGTTCAGCCTGGCCCGATTTGTCTGACGATTGTGGCTCAGGGAATGCAGAGAAACGATTGGATTCAAACCAAATCAAAGAGAAGAATACAAGGCATATTTTAGAAATCCACATGAGGATCCAGAAGACTGGTCTCTTCGCCGGATGAGCAACGTTCACGGCGCGTCTGATCAGCGCAGCACAGCCTAGACATTGAGACCTGGGGGATCAACGCAGACCTATCAATATCCAGCCTACAAGCTTGCGTTCACATTTCTCGCAGCTATCTACTGTCCACTCGATGCATATGATCTCACAAAGTCCGAGAAGTTTAATTATTGTGCTGCTGTGCCGCGCGCAAATGGCGTCCAGTGGCACAGAGGCTGCGCCGCCTTGACCACCGCGAGAGATGCTCCTGAACGAACGATTGATCACCACCAACAGAGTCTGAGTTAAATGGCGTCTTGGGTCATGAGATCATCAATGCAATTACTCCGTGTCTTGGAAGGAATCTTTATTTTTATTTTATTTTTATTTTTATTTTCACTATTTACCTACCTATTGCTTACTATCGCTGACGACAAGTCACCCACCATTGGAGTACCGGATACAGTGGCGGTGTTCTCGGGAGATGAACGCATTTATCCAAGGTCCAGCACTCCCTGCTGCCCTGCTGCCCCGGGCCCCAGTTGCACCCCCCAGCAAGGCCGCTGATCGCACCGCACGGGCGTTGAGAAAAATTGGGATCTTGAAAAGTACGAATCTGGGAGGTCTGCCTGTTCCAAAAGATGAATGAAGAAGAGCAAGGTACTCATTCCTCCTTATTTTATGAACTATGATTATCTTATGATGTGAATTCGAAAATCACATCGGCGATTGGATCAAATGGCGCAGGGGCATATTGCCAACATTTTTATTCATTTCTCACGGCGACTCCGTGTTGGCGAAGCGTAAATAAGACATACTCGGCTTGTGCGGCAATATTGAGGACAAAGGGGTGTCTCCCATCCATTCCTTTTTGATTAATCTGTTGCTTCTCCCAGAGGGGAAACTACGTCGCAATTTCGAGCTGCCTTATGGGATTTCCTTGTTATCAAGTATCTGCGCATCAATCTTGCTGAGTATCTGATTCAGCGACCTTGGGCCTGTATCTTGCGTTAATTGGCCCTACAGCCCTGGGTCCAAGCTCTCATTGCCGTCGACATGACTTAGTGGGCGTTGAAGATCATGATTCGGGATCTCCCTCTGTCGGACGATGTGCTTCCAGCCTTTCTATAAGCCTACGGTTCTTCAACTGCGCTCGAAGCCAGTACCGTGGCTTTACTACTCTCCTTTCCTATATCGACATTTGTTCCTAAGCGCTGTTGACTGAGTGATACAAGATTGAGACTTCTGGAAGCTCACCTCCTCTTGGCAAATGTACTTGACAAAAATTCTCCGGTCTGCGCACAAATACTAGTGATTTTTTTTACGCGACCCTTTTGCGGCGCAGATAGTGGATGCTGGCCACTCCCAGGGCTGTGATGGGCTTCGCGAGGGTAGATCAAGGATCGGGAGATTTCAGCCCCCTTCCAAGGACGCCCTCCTTCTTCACTGTGGCTCAAGCTAATACACCGCGTTGGGGGTTCTTGGTTCATGGTACCCGCTCTAATCCGTGGTTCGGGACAAACTCTATATATTATTCGGGCTGGCCGTCGCAGAACCCACCATCTCCTAGGAGCATATCCTTCCGACCCAAAGTCCATCCTGTCGGATCGTTCATGCTTTAATGTCTGCCCCTACCAGACAGTTTCATCGGCTTTCTATTGGCGGGAACCTGCCTGACACGCAGTCCCAAGCCGACAGGGCGCCGCATTCAATATCCCATGGGCCAAGCAGTGGCAGCAGCGACAATGAATCCTTCGAAAGTTCCGAGGAAGAGGGAGAGAGCGAAGGAGGAGACTCGGCTGAATCATCAACTGTACAGGCGACCTCTGGTATCACCTATGATCTCGCCCATCTGGATGGTGATTCTGTGGCGAGAGCCCTCGTCGGCTTGACTGGCCGGTTCGAGGTTATAAATTGCCGCACCACCGGTAGCGGGTACAGTTTTCAACTTTCAGAACAGCCTCAGGTCACTATCAGTCCAGACACTTATACTTGTACCTGTTCTACGTTTCAAAATCGTCCTGATGTGGCCTGTCAGCATATCTTTGTGAGTACCCCTCTTTCTTCATGCGAGCAGTTGAAAAGAAACTGCGTACTGATTTTTTTTTTTTTTCGCTTCGACCATTCAGTGGATTGTTGATCAACTTCGTGGTTGCTTGACGTCTCATCCTCCTTCCTCTGATGTGCCGTTGACGAATGACGGTCGTTCACCGGAATTTTCGCGCATCGAACAACTACTTGAAGGACAACTGGAAACAGTTGCAGACCAACTCAGTTGTCAGTATACCCGCTGTGAAGCAGACGGCGGTATGAATCGTCCGCAGAAAGTCAGAGATATCATGTCTGCCTTCAGTCCAGTCACGCTCCCTGAGGAGTTTCGACTGGATCTGGTAGAGGACCCAGAACAAAGCCGTACCCCGGAGCAGTGCGTTGTTCAGGGCGACTTCGAAGCCACCATGTTCCGGCTTGCCGTTCACGACGACGTTGTCTACAATAGTCTTTGTAAAGCGATGCCGCCCGGAGCTTGCGCAGCAATCTACTTCGACAAAATCCAGGAGAAAACACGAAGGTTGCTGGCGGATTTTGATCGGTACTGCCAAACGGGTCAAGCTCCTGCGGATGGGACCAGCGTGGAAGTCGGCGATGTTGTTGAAAATCTGCAACAAAATGTGGATCGTATTCAGGCAAATATCATCGCGCGGGCTCCCCACGGTATGGAAGGGGCAGCGAAAGCCCTTGTCACCCTGCTGGAGGACGTTTGCAACCGCAACAAAGATGCACTGGATGGCAACCGATGGGGCCGAGCTAGCTTCCAAGGAGAAGATGAGGACCAGCGCAATCTATACCAACAACTTATCGGCAAGGCGGAAGAAACAGAAGAGTTTTTCGTCTTGGATGCCCTAGAGCATCTACCTCCTGGAGACCTCAGCCAATTCGGGTCCAGGATGAGGGCAATGCTTCACAGAAACGAGGTGAATCGCGCCCCGAAGGCTTACATTATCAAATTGAGCGCTCTAGTACGCCTGGCCGAGTCTACTTCTACTGGTTCTGGGCAAAAACGGCCTGCTGCAGGCACGCCTGGAGGAAACAGCAAACGGACCCGATGAGCAGGCTCAACACAGTCAACTTCACCTTTTGAAGAAGCTGGCCTTGAGCCTCCGATTTACGAGATGGAATGGACTGCCAGCTTCATAAGCATGTCTTAACGAATTTTCTGCCCTCATGAATACCCTGGAATGTTATCTTGCACCCCGATGTTTTCTTTCCCCTCTCGTTTACGTTTTGTGCCCCATTGCGTTCTGATTATATGTGGCGAATGTGTATCTAGCTAGTTACCAGCTGGTTCTGGTTCTAATACAATCAAACTGTGCTGTATTAAATAATAATCCCCTCGTCATACCATAGTTTAAAGTAAAAAAGCGCGAGATCCGTACCAGATCATGGCCGGATCCTGTGACGCAGCATGACACCCGATCTGAAAGCCACGACCATGGATGCAGCCCCAAACCCTAACTATTTACCTGGTACTCGGGACTCTGGCCAACTTTATTTATCTGGAATGGAACCTTGCCACGAAGATGACGATATTGAAGATCGAATTGCAAAAAGCAGTTGCCAATTCCAGTAACCGAACACCTCTGGTAAGTTAACACAGCCACAGTCCCAGCAAATTTGAACCGACGGTGAAATTTCGTTCTTCCGTTGTGGTTGATATTCGGCAGTTCTCCAACACCCAATACCACACCCCTTGTAGTATATTCAGAAGCTCCACTTTACGTAACTTGGGCAATTTAAAAGAGAACCAATAGGAATTCATACATGCGATCTTAATCAAGAGATTATTCTTGATTCCTTTTTCATGCTATGACGTTTTGGGTATAGTGGATGGGACCTGCAACCCCTCGGATCCTCGGAGGGGCAATCAATCAATCCCACATTTTGAGAGTTTCTTGGCTGATAAGAACAATTTGGTTTCCTTCTTACAACTACAAGGCCGGCTGGCCCAATGGCAAGGCGTTTGACTACGAATCAAAAGATTGCAGGTTCGATCCCTGCGTCGGTCAATAGTTTTTTTCGTTTTTCGTTCTATTTTTTCCTGCTATGTACCTCTGCGTATGCGTCGTTCATGTTTCCTTTCTACTCTTATTTTTTTAACCTAAAAAAAAAAAATAAAAATAAAAAAATTGAAAATTTGATATTAAGTATGCCAATATTGATGAAGTACATCTACTGCGATGGGTAGTTGTGATTGTAACATCCGTGATACTATATATTTCATCCTACGCCTCTTATATATACATCAACTCGAATCAATTCCAAATAATTTCATGCACATGCATACACATCATAAATAAAAAACAGCCATGGCAAATCTAAGACAAATCCAAAACCACCCTACCCTGAACTCTACCCTGGCCCATCTCCTCAAAAACACTAGTCAATGCCTCCATCTTCTCCGTTCGGAAATGAGTCTTGATAACACCCCGCGCCGCAAACTCCAGCGTCTCAATGGCTTCCCTCCGATTCCCAACAGCCGACCCGGTGATGTTATAATGCTTGCCGATTAGAGATCCCGGGAACGCGGTGGCAATAGCCTGGGGCTCATGTTCCGGAATACCCACGCAAACCAATGTACCGTTGAACCGCAGGAAGGGAAGAGCCTGGGCATAGGCGATATTGGATGCTGTGCATACAACCACACCATGAGCCCCAAGCCCACCTGCCAGTGATCTGACATGCTCGGCAATGGCGGCCCCCTTGTCATCAATTGGGAATTTGGTGATGTCCACGAAATGCTCCGCACCAGATTCCTTGACCAGTTCTTCCTTGCTGCCATGGTCGACACCAATTACACGCATTCCCATGCCTTTGCTTGCCAATTGGACTGCCAGGTGGCCCAGGCCACCGCCAGCGCCGGAGATTACGATCCATTGTCCTGGCCGTGTGTTGCTTCGCTTGAGGGCAGCATAGACAGTGACACCTGCGCAGAGCATAGGGGCGGCCTCGTCAGAAGCAAGATCTTCCGGAATTGGTGTCACGTAGTTGGCCGGACCCAAGGTGTACTGCTGAAATGTACCAGGGGTGTAATATCCGGAAACCTTCTGGTTGACGCATAGTCCATCGAAACTGGCTTGACATGGTTCTATTAAACTGTCAGCGAAATGACTTTTCCTCAGATAAAAGGAAGGAGTCGGCACATACGGCAGTTTCCACATGCACTGGAAAGCCATTTAACCCCAACTCTATCTCCAACCTTCAAACCAGATGATTCGGTTCCAGATCCGAGCTTGACAATCTTTCCAACACCCTCATGACCGCCAACTTGTCCAGGCTGTGTGGGAAACGGAAGTAAACTCCACTGGGACTCATTAGACATAACCTTAAAATTGGACTCTCACACTACATACACTGTTTGTCATGACGCCATAATCGGAGTGGCAAACACCAGAGTGCGTCCTGCAGGGAATCAGTTAGCATCCCCTCCTATACTTGGCATACGACGGATGATCATCATTGCATAATGTATAACGGGTAGACGCACAGATTGATCAGCACATCGCCTGGCCCAGGCTCGGGAACATCGATTTCCACCACCTTTGTAGACACAGTGCCGGGCTCGTCATAGATGATAGCCTTTTGTTTCTTTGGGATCTCAGGAGCAGCCATATTTGTGGATGTTGTCGTACAGATAATTGCGTATGCTAAATGAAATGCAGTGTATGTTCTTCTAATCCGCAGAAGATAAGGAATGAATCACGACTGGGAGATGACTTGGGAAGAGAATATCGATGGAGGACGAGGGAATCAGCGTGGATGCAGTTGCCCCCCCTACTTATAATTATCCTTTGTTGCCGAGTCAGATGTTCTGTAAAGCCCACCTGCCATGATTGGCCACGGTCGCTGTGCAGCTAGGGGAATGAGGAGAAATAGTGGAGATGGATGTAACTTTGCCAGCCACGGGATTCGGGGAGAACAAAGACCCAAGTCATGAAAATAGGTGCTGCAAGACTAAATAAATGCCAGAAACCCAGGGAATTTCCAGCGAGTAATTTCGACGCTGAGCATCCATCTTCCATGGACATGAACCCATACAAAGGAGCAAATTCCCATAGAAAAAAGGTAATGGTTATGGCTGATAGAATTACGCCGGCATCATAAAACCCAGCATGAGTTGTACACAAACACCAGACCTCGGTCGATCACCGTTTAACTCGGCTTGAGCAAAACAAATGGTTGCTTGTTCCCCCAAAGTAATAGATGCATCTGACGTAAATCTGTTTGATCGGCCTTATGTTTGAGCAAAACCCCGTGGTCATTCATGATGCCGATCGTCTCGGCGATGAGGGGTAAGCGGGGAATCCGACCGGGAGAGCCTGGCCAGGAGAGAAAAAAAGTGAACACCAACGATCTTTTCACCCGGTAGATCCGGGCCAATTTATACCTGGAACAGAGTCACAAAGGTACTCACCAGGAACGGGGTCGGAATGGGGTTAGAAATGAGATAGGATTCAGAGAGATGAATGGGCGGATATCTCGGTGTAATAGCCACCGATTCATGGAAATTTCTTCGAGTGATGTCGCAAATTCCATCGGAATGTCTTTTCTTTCTTATTTCTTATTCATCCTTATCTTTCGAAGCAAGAGAATAGTCAATTGAGGAGTGTCCCACGTTTTTTATCACTGGCGACATTGGTTTGCAGCAGGACGAAAGTGAAACCGACGAACCATCAGGGTTGGATTCAAGAAGGAGAAAGCTCGAAGCTGGGCTGGAATAGAATCGGTCAATCAAAATGCCAATACCAATAGTCGATTCTCACATTCACCTCTTCCCAGAATCCCACCTCCCGACGTTCGCATGGTATAGCCCTTCAAGCCCCCTGGGATCCCAACATTCGATAGACGAATATCGTACTGCGACCTCTGAGCCCAGCTATCTTCGGGGATTTATTGTTCTCGAAACAGATCGGATATCATCCCAAGAATCCGGAGCCGGATGGACGCATGTCCTCGATGAAGTCTCCTTCTTTACTCGAATTGCTCTGGGGGAGCCTATTGCAGGAGAAGGACATCGTGATGTGGATAAGCCGCTGTGTCTAGGAATCATCCCGTGGGCACCTGTGCCAGAAGGTCCTGGGACATTGGAAAAGTTCATGGCATTGGTGAAGGAGAGAACGAGAACGGAGGATGTATGGAGGAAGGTTTGCGGTGTGCGATACTTGGTTCAGGATAAACCAGCTGGTGTGATGCTGGAGCAAGACTTTCTTGATGGGTTGAAGTGGTTGGGGAGGAATCGGCTGGTGTTTGATCACGGGGTGGATGCCAGGCAGGGTGGGCTCTGGCAGTTGAGAGAGACAATCGAGATGATGAAGAGGGCTTACGAGGGGGTGCAGGAGAGCGAAAGGGTTGTTATAGCGATAAGTACGGATTTCCTTTTTTATCCTGTTTTTCTCTGATTGTTTTTATTCCTTTTCTTCTATGTCATCAACACTGACGATCTATAGACCATCTCTGCAAACCAAACCTCCGACTGCCGTATTCCTCTCCTGACTTGATAACCACGCATCCCGAGTTTTTGGAATGGAAGTCTCTCATCACAGCCATGGCACAATATCCCACATCTTACATGAAGCTTTCTGGCGGGTTCTCAGAGCTTCCATCACTTCCTGCATCTCCCGAACCAGATATCTCTGCTCTAGTCGATAGAATCCAGCCTTGGACGGATGCCGTGTTTGATGCGTTTACTCCAGAACGAGTGATGTTTGGATCTGACTGGCCTGTCTGTAATATGGGAGGGGGAGGAAATGACACTTCCTGGAGGCGTTGGAGAAATATGATCGAGATTGTGTTGGATAGACGAGGACTGAAAGATGGGCAAAGGAGGGGTGTTTGGGGTTCTGTTGCAATTAAAGCCTACGGAGTAGAGATTTGAGTATTGTTGATGATATTTTGCTTTTGTTTATTGAATACCATCTATTAATAATGACTGAGTAGAAAAGAAGTTTTATGTTCATTAATTAACAGAATCACTGGAGGTTGACGAAGAGACCTCCATCCACGAGTAGCTGTGCCCCAGACTATACACCGTCAGTATCTCATAAAACCATATAAAAGGGAATAAAGACTCACCACATATCCACTCAACTCATCGCACGCCAGAAAGACTGCTGGCCCTGCAAGATCCGGCGGTTGTCCCAATCTTCCCAAGGGAATTCGCCCTTCCATGTACTCCCTCTTGCTCGGATCACTCATATCGGCATCGTTCAACTGTGTCCGGATTGTTCCAGGCAATAGAGCATTGCACCGGATCCCGTATTTCCCCAGAGCCACCGCGCAAGACTGCATCAGACTGAGTACCCCAGCCTTGGTGGGTGTGTAGTGTGTTTGTTCACCACCGCCGACGAGAGCGGATATAGAGCTGATTCCAATGATAGATCCACCTGGAGGGGACTGGACAAGTGCCATCTGTCGTGCTGCGGCTTGAGTTGCAAAGAAAGCACCAGAGAGATTGGTTGATACCGTGTGACCGAGAAGTGGAGGATCAACTCTGGCAAGACGTTAGAAAACATGCAGAAAGGCATGGAAAGGAAGGTATAAAAGAGACTCACTCCAGGAATTCCGCAAATTTACACACACCAGCATTGCTCACAAAAACATCTAGTCGTCCAAAGGCCTCCACAGTCTTTGCGACAAACTCCTTCCCAGTTTCGGGCTGCGTGACGTCCCCAGCAACGGCGATGAATCTTTTCTCCTCCGTGCCAGTTATACTAGCCACCTCATTCTTCATGGCATCCAGTTGTGCTTCTTCATTGGGACCCCCGAGGTGATTAATTGCTACTTTGGCACCGTGACGAAGGTATTCGAGAGCAATGGCCTGGTGAGGATTATTATTAGACAGTCACGATCAATTGAGACTTTTCACCACATACCCTTCCAATTCCAGTCAAGCCGCCTGTAATGGCAGTGACCTTGCCCACTAGGATCTGAGGTAGAGGCATTCTCCTTAAGATCTGAATAGAAAAGAGAGTAGGTATCTTGGAATCCTTCGACAATGACAAATAGATCAATAGCGGTCACTCGTCACCAACACAAGGTGGTATTGATTTGTATCCAACACTAAATTAGCTTGGACAATGGCAATGTGTCCTTTTTGCTTGAAAAAATATTTTCTCCTTTCCTTTCTGTGAAAATAATCCCAAATCCTCGACCCCGCCGAGGGGACAGAGTGGCGATAAGATAGCGGGCAATTGGTGGAGTTTGGTCTCGGGTACTCGTGGGGATGATGCCCCGAGCCAACACGGCGCAATGGGCAATTCCCCGCAGTCGGTGGATTGCCGAGGTCTCAAGATAATGGACAATGGCGTTGATGTTGGATTTTATTATTGTGGAAGGCATATTCGCGTATAATCATGTTTGATAGGGCTTATGGTTCTGCTCTGGTTGTGGTAGACTGTATAATAGATTGATCTTACATTTTATCTATGATATAATATAATCCAACAATAATGAAGAGTCACAGTACGTACATGCATAACTATCGTAGGCTATGTATGAAAGATGGTTGTAAAAAAACATAGGACATTTCAAGAAGGAAAAATCGATCACTAAGCTGTGCCATTGGCGTTCTGCTCATTGTCCGCGGGCGATGATAAGCTCTTCTGGGGCGCTGGAGTGAGGATCGAAGCAGCATTGATCAAAGGTGCAGATGGGTTGAGCTCGAGGCCAAATCCTGGCTTGTCCAAAATTGAGACATCGAGGTATCCCTTGGTGGGAATGGGCTCGTTCAAGAAGAGGTTTCCAAAGACCGGCTCAACACTTCTTCCATCAGGGGAGTTGGCAAGATACTCTTGGAAGGGTGTGTTGGGCTGAGAGACCACAAAGTGATACGAGTAAGGACCCGAGGCGTGAGGCACGACGGGGAGGTCGTATGCGGCAGCGAGTGCTGAGACCTTGAGAAGTTCCGTCATACCCCCAACCCACATCACGTCTGGCTGGAGAATGTCCAGGTTACGTCCCTCAACGAGTTTGCGGAATCCGTAACGGGAGTATTCGTGCTCACCAGTGGTGAACTTCACGGTGGGGTGGGCTCTCTTGAGAAGAGCATGGCCGTCAAAGTCGTCAGGGGTCAAACATTCCTCCCACCAGTCAATGTTGATACCCTCGGCCTCACATCGTTTTACGAGCTCGATTGTGTAAGGGACATTCAAAGACATATAGCAGTCCACGCGCAAGGGGAAGTCTGGACCGACACTGTCACGCTGCGAACGGAGGTACTGCACATTCTTCAACAGGCCTTCTGTTCCTTCATCGGGGCCATGAGGCAGAGCAACCTTAGCCCCTGAGAATCCCATTGACTTTGCTGAGGCAGGCTGCGGGCCTGTGCAGTAAAAGTCCAATCGCGAACGGGTAGCTCCACCAATGAGCTTATAGACAGGTTCGTTGCGGATTTTCCCCAGAAGATCCCAGAGAGCCAAATCGATCACCGAGATGACGGCCACTGGAAGCCCCTTTCGGCCGTAGAACATGGATCCGCGGTACATTTTCTCGAACAGATTGTTGGTATCCCGGGGATCTATAGCCAGAGCACACAAGATTAGTAATAGGGCCTTCATATAGGGGCCATTGAATTCGTATTTATCGCACCTTCGCCGAGCAAGAATCGCTCGAAATGCTGGTGTACCAGCCAGCAAGCCGGAGGACCACCAAATCCAGTCGCAAAGCCCTTGGATCCATCAGTGGCTTCAATCTCTACACAGAAGGAACCCAAGACGTTGATTCCCCAAGATGTACGCGAGCCACGATATTGCGCCCATCGTGTCATAGGTGTAGAGATGCTGCTATCCACCAGCCAATGGCCACCCTTGACCTATAGAAGTGACCAGGAGTCAGAGAAAGCCCAAAACCACAACCGGAAAATAAAAGTAAGAGCCATACATTGTGGTAGTCACCTCCAGATCCTACTCCATCGATGATGAATGTCCGAATCTCTTTGATGCGGGGAAAGGTTGTTGATGTCGAACCCATGGTGGAATGGAGGGGCAATCAATCGTATAGCACGGGGACCAGAGAACAAGACAGAAAAAATGCAGATACAAAGAGATGAAGCAAAGATCAAGTTTCAGTTTCACAGGAGGGATTCCAGCCGTATTTGAGACCGGAATTTCCGCGCTGGATCGAGGGGCAGAGAATCACAGTCTCTCCTCGGACGGGTACTTCGGGGCATTGCTCCCCCGAGATCAACATGCTGTATTTTGAGCAATAGCCGGAGTAGCCGTGGGCCATCTTGCAGATAAAACACCTACTTTGGCCGTTGGTGTCTGCTTTGTCTGTATATAAGCCTCAATTCCACATCAAAATAAAAACCATCGACCATTTGTAATTGCCGTAGAAGACGTGCGTTGCGGAGATGCTATCTCGCACCGCCAAGGAATGTTTTGCGGGGTAAACCCCGATAGAATGCCTCAGGCAGTTAGGCAGAAACTACCCCCAAATGTCCGATCCGAACAGGATGGATTATTTCGTCTTTGCAAGCATCCAAGCGGCTCTCCGGGGATTTTCTTTTCTTTTCTTTTTTTCTTTTTTCCTTCGATCCGTACTTAGTAACTGATTCCCGAGATCTCTCTTCCTCCCCTTGGCCTGGCCCATTCTCATCACCACCACCGATCATGCCCTATTGATGGAGCTTGTCCAGATTTCTCCGATCTCGCTAGAGCACCATGCCGAACGTTGCTGCAGCTCAGCAGACTCCACCGCCAAACAGGAATCCTGGCGATGAGGATAGAGAGAATAGTGCAGACGAATCCTGGTCTGCTGCTGATAGTGATAATGATCGCGCCATTGCTCAGAATGGTCGGGGGCTGAAACGAAAACGTCCCCTCACAGTGTCGTAGGTTTTTGCCAGTTCCCCAAGCCTTGCATTTTGCCTGTCTCTTTGTCCTTGCATGGCCCCATGAAAGATTCCAAAACTGACGTATCACAAAGGTGCGAATTGTGTAAACAGAGGAAGGTCAAATGCGGTATGTCTTCTTTTATTAATACCTCTCCATTACGCTCTGACAATTGTTAGATCGAGCCCAGCCCAGCTGTGGCTGGTGCAGTCGCAATGGTCAATTGTGTGAATATAAAGAGCGAAAGAAGCCTGGTCTTCGGGCAGGCTATGGCAAGGAGTTGGAACAGCGACTTGGTATGATGCTCTCTTTTCTTAGGAGATTCCTAGCCCCATCCACTCGAATAGTTACTCATTCAATAAACAGACAGGCTGGAGGAGGTCATCCAGACACAAGCCCGTCTCATAGAATCGCATATTCTTCAAAGCCAACCTCGCTTCGCTCATGACCTATCTCAATCTGCGCCCCTCTCCTATAGCTCTCCATCAGAGCCTTCTGCTATCCATGGCCCCAGTCCCCGAAACAACATCTATTTCCAAGAACCGACGTCTATACCAGCACCTTCCCGTCATAGTGAAGTATCAATCACCAGCCCGTCGGACACATCAGCCAAGAATACGATGCAAACCCATATTCCGAGTATCCACACCACAGCTCCGTTGCCACAAGTTCAAGATACAAGCCATAATGACTATTCGGGGAATGAATCATCGCTGAATGTGCCGGTGAGCTTGTTCTCCAACCAAGAACAGTCTTTTGCAGACCCGGAGCTTGATCTACCCCCATATGATTTGCTATACGCCCTGGTGGACCTTTACTTCGAACATATCAATACATGGTGCCCAATTCTCCACCGTCGGACAACGTTGGATTCCTTTTTCGGACCAACTCCTCTGGAGGAGGCGGATCGCATTTTGCTATATTCAATTGTTGCTACAACACTCCGTTTTTCGACCGACAGCCGACTAAACGAGCAGAACCGAAAGCGATATCATGATTCCTCTAAGCAAAAAGTCCTACTTTACGGACTAGAAAACTCTTCCGTTAAAGCCCTCCAGGCCTTGGTCATTTTGGCCCTTGACCTAGTGGGTTCATCCAATGGCCCTCCAGGTTGGAAACTGCTTGCTTTGATCACGCGGTCTGTTGTCCAGTTAGGACTGGCCGTCGAATCCAAGTCCTCTCTCATCGCTCCTATTTATCCCTCCATTTATACATTGAGGGCCGTCACTCTCCCGGAGCCAGACTCCTGGATTGAGGATGAGAGTAGGCGCCGGCTGTTTTGGATGGTATACTTGCTGGACCGATATTCTACAATAGCGACCGCCTTCGATTTTGCTTTAGATGACAAGGACGTCGACCGCAAGCTTCCGTGCAAGGACGAGTACTTTACCAAGAACCAACCAGTTGAGACGAGGTGGTTCCATCGTTCGAGCAACCGTGCCGATTACCTGACTCGTGCAGAGAATGTGGGATCATTTGGCCTTTATGTGGAAATACTCGGCATTCTCTCACGGGTTCATCAGTTTTTAAAACGGCCTGTGGATATAGGGGCTCTGTCTGATGTTGAGGAATGGCAGACGACATATCGTAAATTGGACAGTGAATTGACATCTTGGGAGTTCAATCTTCCAACTGAATACGCCTATGAGAACTCCTCCCGGCTGTTTAGCGGTTCAAAACACAATCGAAGTCTCCATTGTGATTGGGTCCAACTTCACTGCACATATCAAACGTAAGCAAAAGCCTTCATTGGCATTTCAAGTCTGAGATGGATGCTAACTTGCTGCAGTGCTGTTATCAGACTCCATTCATCAGCCGCATATCCGACAACCCGGTCCCCAATATTCACACCGTCATATAGTGCAAGTCAACGATGCTTACTTGCAGTCGACAATATTCTTTCCGTGACTCGTTTTGTTATGGATAATAACTTGTTAGATAAGCTTGGCCCGCCTTTTGCCTTTACCCTCTGGGTTTCTGCCCGATTGCTACTTGTCCATGGCTCTACAATCGCTCGTACTGTTAGCCAAGATATAATATTCTTCGTTGATACGCTTTCCAGAATGGGCAAGTACTGGAAAGTTGCGGAACGTTACAGCACGATCCTACAGCGTGTTCTCGACGAGTATGGCGAGTACCAGCAATCTGCAGCAACCGATGGCGAGCGCATCACGCCCTCCACAGTGAAGATCCTTGCAGACATGCGTCGCTGCGCATTCGACCTAGATTTTCTCATTTCTCGCCAACCTCGCTCGTCTCCCGCTGGCAGCCAGCCAGAGAAGATGACACCTGCGATTCCTTCAAGAAACTTGGCTCCAAATGAGCTAGAATATCTCGATGTTTTTGGCTTCTTCAACGTGCCACGCGTGCCCCCTGCGCGGGCGGCGGATATAAATGGCCTCGACATCAGCGAGTCAGTCAATAATCCAATGTCAATCCACGGGCTGACAGCGACCGGACCTACAAGTTCTGTCGGAGTGGACGCTACCTCTTCAAATGCCAATGAGTTCAACATCACAAATTATCTCATTCCAACTCCAGAAACAGACTGGCTCTTCCGCCCCGGGGGATGATAACTGGACAATCTTTATATATCTTCATTAGATACTAGATATTCCGGCTTTTTATAGATATATCCGGTTTTCCTGTGATGCGAAATGAGCCAACGACTCATGGGATTGGATTTCCCCATCGCCACCATCCGCTTTTGATACAATCTGCAGGAATTGGGTTGATCTCTCTAGGTTCATCAGCAGCCTGATGCTATCTCAGACATTGTGGCCTTACAAGGCCGCTGAGGTACATGGTTCTGCAAAAGACACATTAAGTTGAAGAAGCCTGATTTCATCACAAATTGTGATTGATGTCTTGGAAATCGGAGATGGTTATGCCCTCGGGCATTTACTAGCTAGAGCCAAGTGTTTGGAGTGTCCTTATAAACTGGTTGTTGATGGCTAAATAAAACCTTAGCATCTGTACAACACAAGGATCATATATAATCCTTTTCTTTACGCTTGAAAGACAGGTTCCCGGGAAACCGATTTGTAGGATACAGCCCGAACAGTGAGATTGCTAGAATGTAAATATCAGATACACAAACAAAAAGCCACATTCTACATACGTTTTGCAGAAGATGAGCTGCATCGGCCATCTGTTTAGAAATACCCGAACTGTCACCAGGTAGCCATTCAATGACGTCGGTTGCTGTTGTCCTCTAGACCTAAGTGTTCACACGTGAAGTAGATAGGTGGACAAAAGCCAGATGAACAACGCAATGCAGAAAAATTTCTTTTGTGCTTCAAACATGCAAATCCCAGACATGAAAATTTAGAAAACAATGCTAAATAAAAACCCGAGTAACCCAAACATCCGAAGAAGTAAAACGAAACATGGCCGTTCATGAAAAGAAGAAACAATGTGTAAAGTGGAATTCAGGGCTTGGATGGACTGTTCTCTTCGTCAGCGGGTTCAATCCTAACCAACACTTCTTCGAGAAATCCTTCTAGGAACGACGTAACATCCGCACCCATCCCAATTGGCGCCTCGTTATCCCAACATTCAATCCTAGAGAACATCCCGCACATATCACCCACAAGAGCCTCCATCATTTGATGAACGTAGTCACGACGAGACTGAAGTTCAAGCAAATCCATTCTGTTTTCAGCGGAATGTGCAACGGTGTTTCGTGTAAGAAGTTCGAGACGACGGGCTCGACGACGCATGGCTGCCCTAAGTGCCGGTAATATAACACTATTCAGCGCTGTAACCTCATTAGAAGGCGGTAATCCACCTGCACCTTGCATATTAGTCTCTAAGCTTCTGTGAAGCTGTTGGTTGCCACCTGCGAGACCGGGAGGCGGTGGTAGGCTTCGAGTTGGGTTCTGCGGGGTCTGCTGAAGTTGCGGCCGGGACTGCGGCTGTGGCTGCGGCAATCCATGTTTGGGCGTTGCTGGAGGGCGATGCGAGGGCTGGGGGATTTGTTGTGGAGGACGCATATCCGTAGCAGGCCTAGAGCCCTGATCAAAGAGATTCCGCGAAGGTGTTGCGTACGTGGATCCTTGAAACGGTGATCCCGAAGGATGAGATGGTGTCGATCTCCTGGGTGTTTGATCACCTGGAACGTTGCTCCGTTCTTTTGAAGCCAATGGATTTCCCGGGGAACGATCCAGCTGGAGAAACGATAGGTCTTCAGCCAAAGACTGCTGCAAGGCTTTGTCATATTCACTGGTGCCGGGACTTTCCTTCAGGGGTCGCGAAACAGGTTTTTGAAGGTGTGAAGGGGTTTGAGGCCTGAAATCTGCAGCTGTGTGCTTCACCGGGGAGGGCGGCAGAGGGACCTTTGTAGGCGATATCTTGGGAGTGGGGTTTGGAGCGCTCTTTATCTGGGGTGACCTTGGTGGTGAGTTGTTGCTGGGTTTCGTCGGACCTCTAGAAGGCTCATCTCTTAAATCCCACTCCACAGTATCGTGGTTTCGAGTGTTCATGTCTGAATTTTTCATAGGCCTCATAGGAGCTCCTCTTCCTGCAGGCCGGACTGTACCAAAATCCCAAAGGTCTTCCTCTTCAGGGTTTGCTGGCTCGAGAGGGGGCTCGTGCACTACTTCATCTTCTTCCTCGCCATTGCGATTCCCATAGACTGCATGCCAGCGCTCATAGCGTTCGATAAGCTCTGTTAGATAAGTTGTTTTCTTTGCCCGTTTGATAAATGGGTGCTCAAGCAATTCTCTGGCCGAAGGCCGTTCCTTAGGATCACGGCGTAGACACATATCAACAAAGCTCTTGAATCCTTTGCTATAGTCGCCCTGTAACACAGGAGGGGGGTTTTTGGAATCAAGAAAAGGACTTTCATGGGGTGGATATCAGAGTAGGGAGGCTCTCCTAAGGCCAATTCAATCGCCGTAATCCCAAGAGACCAAATGTCGGCCTTGTAATCATAGCCAGATTGTTTGATAACTTCTGGTGCCATCCAAAACGGTGTGCCTACAAAAGTGTTCTTTTTGGTCATGGTTGCCGACAATTGCCCGGAAACACCGAAATCCGCCAACTTCACCTGGCCATTCGAGGTCAAGAGAATATTTGCAGCTAGCGCGAATGTCAGCACCATAATGTAAAGTGCGGGTTTTTCAGAACGCTACCTTTAATGTCCCTATGTAGCTTCTTGTCACTGTGTAAATAGTCTAAACCTCGGAGCAGCTCCTTCAGAATGATCACGATATATTCCTCCGGAATCGGACCAGGGCGTAACAAATCAGAACAACTACCTCCAGAGCAGAATTCCATAATGATCCATAGATTCGACCCTTTTAGAAATGAGCCGTGGTATCTTGTGACATACGGAGAGTTAAGCTCAGACAAAATCGCAATTTCTTGGATAATATCTTCGACTTCATCTTCGGCGTTCTCGACATCGATTATTTTGATTGCGACAGATGCACCCGAGCGCTTATCAACACTGAGATCATGAATAAAGTGTTAGCGATGAGCTTGGGAAGAAATCAAATGGTTGAGGAAACGGGCTACCCTTTGTAAACTTTTCCGAAACTACCACCACCTGAACGACCATGTATATTTTAGCGATTCGATATACTTGACAACGGGTAGTCGCAATAATAAACGCACCAATGCAGTTCTGCTTCATGTAAATTGTCTCCGGATCAACTAGGCCGTCCATGTTTGCGAATTGCCAGGGTCGCAGGAATCAATCAGTCACGTCGCACTATCGCACTTAAATGAGAATCAGTTATCTGTGACTAGCCATCAAGGGGTTGGGACTGTAGAAGGATTGGACGGTGGGGAATTAATCCTCAGGGCATATCAGGGCGGTTATCTCATACCGGAGTAAGCAGAGAGACTGGTTTCTAGCTTGAGAACCACAACAAATGAGACATGAAGAAATTCCACGTCTCTTAAATCAAAAGTCGCACTTCAAGGGATGCTGCTGATCAAGGATAAGTTAGGCTATCATTTCTATGAGGAATGATGGCGATCTTGTTGCTCCACATACTTATTGTTTTGATGAGATCCCTCGTCTGGTGGGATCGGAGGCCGCAAGCCATTAACAAAAAGAGTAGTGTTCCGACACACTGGGCCAGAGCCCTCTCTATAGGAAGATATCCTTTTTGTTTTCAATCCTTGCTTTTGGCTAGTTCCAAGTGATCAATACTCAGATAGCAAGGGCCTGCGAAAATCTGGCAGACGAAGAGGTGTTTGTTTCCCTTGCATCCTCCAGCGGCACCCAGGAAACCTGGTGATTGGGGCAGCGCGGGGTTTATTCTGCCAGGCGGTGAGTCGCTATCTCCGCACCAGTCACCGGGCGGTTTCTCCCGGCGGTGAGACAGTAGGAGCGGCTGTATAGAGACAGGAAAATGGAATCACGCTGTATTCTATGAACTCGAGGCTATCTTCCAGATCTAAATAGTTCTTCATGATAGCATAGCAGAAAGCCCCTCCGATACCCCAGCTCCATTAAACCCCTCCGGCCCTCAGTCCACCATAGATACTGCCCAATGTACAATGGCCATCAGTGATCGAGATCTACAGTATGCAGGAACCAATGTAGAAGGCAAATAAAGAAATCGA
Organism: Aspergillus sp. 'subgen. Cremei'; assembly: GCA_019976455.1. Classification (NCBI taxonomy): domain Eukaryota; kingdom Fungi; phylum Ascomycota; class Eurotiomycetes; order Eurotiales; family Aspergillaceae; genus Aspergillus; species Aspergillus sp. 'subgen. Cremei'. The sequence continues at coordinate 3,064,915 of JAFBMR010000005.1, forward strand.
TAAGACGCAGCCCATACCATTCAGCATTGGCCTGTGTGTCTCTAAATTCAACGCCCTGTTCAAATGCAAAGTCCATAGTTATCGTATCCGTGATTAGAAGTAACCGAGTCGATCGTTTAGTCTTCCATGTATCCTATCATGACGGTGCCGTTCTTCAAACCAGCATCTGCGATACTGGTACTGAGTTGGCCGATCAAGTTCTGGCCCATAGCGTTGAGATCAAATTCCACGCCTAACTTATCTTCCAGCGGCGGATTGGCCTTCAACCATTCATAGATGCGTTGCACAGGGTCTGACACAGCAAAACGTCGGATTACTCTTCCAGACGGATGGCGGAACTGAATGCGCGTGGTTGTGGCAGGGTCGGCGGGGGTTCTGTGTGTGGCCGATCCTCTGGGATAGAGGCAAACGGGGAAGGTTCTGCTTCGGTCTCTTTTTCTGCATCTGTTATATTGGCATCTTCCATATCGACAGCTCTGCGCTTGCCTTTGACATCTTCGGTGCTGCGAGTAAGGTCATCGGGGTCTTCGGCTTTCTGCTGCTGCACCGCCCCTTCGCCTAGGCTATTTTTCATGGCCATCTCCAGCATCTCTTCCTCCGTCATTGCATCAATACTCTTTTCCTTCTTCTCTGGTTTGCGCTTTGCCACAGGGTTGCGCACATTGTGCTTCAAGCTGTATCGATCAAGAAACTCATGAAGTTGCATGAGAAAATCGGCAGGCTTAATTAAAGGTGGTCCAGACCAGACCTTCATCTGCTCACCGGTCCGAGGATCGACAATAGCAATGTGAGGATAGTTATCAGAAATATCGCTTGCCTGGAAATAGTACTGCAGGTATGGCGCAGCACGAGGATCATCTTTGGAATATTGTAAAAAGATGAAATGTTCCTTCACCGTTTCCTGAATTGCAGGGTCCTTCCACAAATCCCTGTTCAATACCTGGCAATCGAAGACGGACGAATCTTGGATGTTAACCAGAAGCCATTTTTCATTATCACGGCCTTCTTGGCGAGCCAAATCCCATGGCAGCCTCGACATTATTTCGAACGGTGGTCGGTACATTTCTGCAAGCATATTCGATTTATTCGAGGAATCAGAAGCACCCCCTGTAGCTGCTGAGAGCCTATCACGGCTGGAAGCTTCAGCACCGCCAGCCCAAATGGACGATGTATCTCTCTGGTTGAAGATACCCGGTCGATCTAATCAAATGCAGTTAGCTTAGTATACTAAATCGAAATAAAGTGTAACGGTGTATACTAACTTCCTCGTTGCTGGCGAGCCCGCAATTGACCCAGAATACTGGCATGCATATCACCGTCGTCGAAATCCGCCTCAGGCCCTACCAGCGTTTCCGTCGTACGTGCCATAGGAGCCCGCACGCCATCATCATCGGTATTACCTCCACCTCCGCCACCGCCACCATACATCTCCTCCTGTAAGCGACGTGCCATAGCAGCATCATCTTCGAAATGCGTCGGTGGATTACTAGGTGCCGATCGTGCTTCGTCAATGGCGACATCATCATCGGAATCGACGTGGACAACCCCCGACTGGTCCTCATATCCCCTTGTGCGGGGGCCACCCTGGGATGCAGAAGTCGACGACAAAGGTTCTTCAGTTAGAGGTGCGCCGCCGTTCTCAAAGTAAAGCTGCATTGCTTGCTCAATATTGAAATCGGTCAGTTGTAGATACTGAGTTGCCAGCTCCGGTTTGGAGCCAGTGATTTCAGTAAACTGAGCTACTACATCGCCATCCATGGTGGGCAATGTGGTAAAGACTTCCTGGTTTGGAAAAGTGAAGGATAGGTAAAGTGGGATGCTAGTGCCGGTGTGGGCGATTAGGTATTATTGCAAATAGCGAATCCAGAGATGATGCAAACAGCTGCAAACCGCAAGTACAAGGCTGTTGCGAAAAGAGAAAGCTGGCAGCGAGATAACTGATGGATTAGATTGCTATAAAATGAAGAACAAGCAAGGTCGAGTCCGAAGGACCTTGATACAGTCGAAGTGGGCGCTTATGAAGTATTTCGATAGCTAGGAAGAGTTCATTTGTGATCATCCGGCAGCAGTGACGCACTTGTCATGGATTGGGTGGGATAATCAGATTCTCCGTGTGTAACCCAGCGGTATGGCAGGTGGTAATATAACGTATTATTACTGGTTACATACGGGCACAACTTGTACTGCCCGTATTTGGCGCCCACTCGGTCCCCGCATGACCTGCCTGTTCCGGCAAGATGAACGCGCGACGCGAAATTTGCAGACGCGCCGGGCGGCGTCGCGACTAAAAAGGAATTAATTAAGCCGCGGTGGGATAGGGCCAGGTACATCGTGATACTTTCAACATAACTGAAGGCAGTGGCATCCCCCTTCCTCCACATCGCTCTTGCCACAGAGAATCTCATTCAGGTCTACGCATCGTGATGGCAGCCACGGCTCTGGGCAAGCGTCAACGTGGTGCAATTGAAGCAGAAGGTATGGTTGTTGCTTCCCAGTTTTTATCCATCTCACTGACTCGCTCTTGACTCAGCACTGCCTGTCCGAACTTCGAGCAAGCGTCGAGTACAAAAGCCTCGCATCCTCAAGCAAGACGATCAGCCGCCTGTACCCTCCACACGTCAACTCCGGTCAAGGACAAGAAACGGCAGTTCGATCGAGCAAGAGAATGATGGCAACGTCAAGAGTCCTCCGGCCGAGAACGGACGCTCGAAACACACCGTTCGAGATGAGCAACCCTTATCTCCCACCAAGATAAATGGTCATTTCCGGACTTCCAAATCAGTGAATGGTAATGTCTGAAGGGATAATAATGTCGAGTCTTGGCTAATTGTGAGTACAGATGAAAACACAAAGCCTGTTGAATTCAAGACCCCTTCAAAGTCCCGATTTCGAGATGCCTTGGATTCTCCTCCAACTACCCCGAAGCACCGAGTACAGGTTGGAGGGGTATCTTTGACTCCGCGCACCCCTCGACAAATCTCAACTCCGACCACTACACAAACGGTATACACCCAAGCCAGACAGTTATTCGCGCGTGGCGCAAACTCCCGTCGCTTAGTCGGCCGCGACACAGAAAGAGAAAAACTGGCTTCATTCATCGAAGATGGCGTGCAATTACGGGAAGGAAACTGCTTGTATGTCAGCGGACCCCCGGGTACCGGGAAAAGTGCATTGGTCGAGGAGGTGTGTCGTGATATGGACCTGAAATCTGTCAAGGCCACACATGTCAACTGCGCGAGCATGCGGAGTGCGCGAGACGTCTACAGCAAATTGATCGAGGATCTTTGCGACGACACCCAAGTTTTCAAAAAGAGCGAGGCAGATCGATTGAAGGCAATTTTCATTCCAGACGAGAAAACCGATGATCTTTTCTTGGTCACTCTCGATGAAATAGATCATCTTCTCACTTCAGATGCTGAAGTCCTGCAGTCGTTGTTCGAGTGGTCGCTACACAGCAAGTCAAGCCTCATGCTTATCGGAATTGCCAATGCTCTCGACCTGACAGATCGATCCCTGCCACGTTTAAAAGCGAAGAACTTGAAGCCCCGTCTACTTCCATTTCTACCATACAATGCTAGCCAAATCGCAACCGTGATTACAAATCGTCTCCGGTCGTTACTCCCTTCCGACCAAGACGTGGAAGCCAATTTTGTTCCGTTTATCCAACCCGCGGCAATTCAGCTTTGTTCGAAAAAGGTAGCGTCACAGACAGGTGATTTACGAAAGGCCTTCGAGCTGGTCAAACGCGCCATCGATCTCATCGAGCACGAGATACTGCAGAAATTGGAGAAACAGAACGCGGATCCGGCAAGCCCTACTAAAACCATATTGGTGGAGAACAACAATCTTTCTTCTGCCAAAAATCCAGCACCGAAGCAGAATTCTACGTCGACATATACAGCCGTGACTGCGCCACGAGCCAGTATTGCACATGTAGCACGCATTACTTCATCTGCCTTCGGACAAGGCACTGTTCAGCGACTACAGGGCATTAATCTTCAACAGAAAGCAGCCATCTGTGCTTTGATCGCTCTCGACAGAAAACGCCGCGAGGGTGAAGTACCGGCTACGCCGTCAAAGACCAAAAACTCAGCACCAACTATCAAGCAAGTTTTTGACACCTACTGCGCCCTATGTCGAAATGACAATATCCTACATCCCCTCACAGCCACCGAATTCAAAGATGTCGTTAGCAACTTGGAGACTATGGGCCTAGTAGGTGAATTTCTGGGTCGTGGTCGAGGAGGCACTGTTGCTGGTGGCTCAGATATAAGACGCACCCCCTCGAAGTCCAGTAATGGACCATTGACGCCGAGAAAAGGCATGGATGAACAGGGCCTTGTTTGCTTTGTCACACAGAAGGAGATCGAGAGTCAAATTGCAGGCCCAGGGGAAGGTATCTTGAGAAGATTGCTTCAGGGCCAAGGACTGTGATACTATTGGGACCTTGTTTTTGGAAGCGTACAGCATTATTTGTGGAGTTTGGAAATCATTCAAAGATGGATTTAAACAGCGATCAAGTACGGCGTTTGTCCATGTGAGTTTTTTGTTTGGTGTCTAGCATTATTCGAGCATTGGTTACGGGCGCAACATAGTGTTTTGAAGGACATGATTACAGCAGCAAATTGCGAAGTCGAAATCAATGAATGTATAACAAAATTAACAAAAGGCCATTCATTCATGGCGAATCTATCATATTCCAAGGAACTCATAATAAGTTGAGATGCTGTACAGTCGAAAACAAGAACAAAAGAAAGAAACCCCCATCAAGTCGCTTTGAATGGAATCAAAGATATAAACAGTAGGGAACAACATGTAAGAACAGACTATGCATACAAAAGAGAAGAAAGGATATATGAAAATCGGGTATGGGGGTAAAAAGATAAGATGATAGGGCTCACGCCACTCATCACCAACCCTTTCAACTAACAAGGCCTGCTGAAAGTTGTTTGCGAGGTACAAAACATACAATATTCCCTCCTCTGGAAACACAGAAATGGTTGCACATGTGCGTGTATATTCTTGTTGATTTTTGTCTTGGTTTGATTCCGGTCAAACCATGCCGACGTTGAAAAAGACATTTTGGTCAAGCCGTTTAATCGTCATCCATTGGCTTGTCTTCCAATGTCACACCTTTTGGCTCACTCTCTGCCAGACTGTTCCGGTTGCTGTTTGTTTCTGCTCCGCCAGCGACACCCGAGAAGCTGGAGATGCTACCGAGGCCAGGCTTGCGGTTATACCGGGCAGTAGGGCGAGAAATGGAGCTGCGCTTCCCGCTGTCCGCAGTACCAGAAACAGCAGCCGGTGTAGGCGTGGGGGTAGGAGAGCCCTCTGATGTAGTGGCCACTGGCGGTGGGCTAGATGCACCCGATGAGACACTTACACTCTCAACAGCAGAGACTGGAGACTCGCTGGATGTGCCGTTAGTGGTAGCTTCAGCGGCATGGATGCTGACATTCGATAGCTGCTCGGTTCCCGTTGGGGACTCGCTGTTGATGGGAACGTCCAGACTGCTCCTTGTGTTGGTTCGTCGCTCAGTCGGACTGGTCACATTGATCGGGAATCGTCTAGTTTCCGATGCACCACTGGAGCGGTCGCGACGGTGCTTTCTAGGCGGGTGAGGGCTGTTGGCACGACTACGGTCGACAATAGCACGGTTACGGGCCTCCATGGCCGCTCGGCGGTTGCTCTCGTCTGTGCTGATGGCACGAGGACGGTTGCTGCTGGTCGTAGAAAGTCCAAGGACACTCGACTGACGCTTCAACTCGCCAAAAATGGCATCCTTGTGAGCAAAGAGATCGCGGATCAGACGGTAGCTGTGACGCTCATTCATCGTAAGGCTGCTCTCGGTGCGGGGCCGGAGAACGCATTGAGACAATCCTTGGGCGAGAGTAGAAACGAACGCTTCATCGGCAGACGTTAAATCAATCAGGCGTGTAAAGTGGGTCATAATGGCATCAAGCGTAGCGATATTGTTGAGACGGAGTTGCCCAAGTGTGCTCTGCAGAACCTTGATCCGTCCCTCTTCCGTGGTCTCATGAGCGGTTGTAGAATAGATGGTTTTAACAATTTCGTAGACTTGAGAAGAAACAAGGGAATCTAGATTGATGGTTAGTATTGAAATGAACTAACCGTGTTGATATCAAACGAACCTGGCAATTCAAGGAGGTATAATTTCAAAACGCTTGCAACAATGGGTATCTCGTATTTTTCTAACACTTCGTGATAATCCGTTTTGCTGTTATTCAACGCATTGCGAAGACTGTGCGTTGCCGCCAAGGGAACATCGAATAGCCAGATTGCACGTCGTGCTTCGTCACCCTCAAGTTCGGGGTATCCTGTTGTGATCGATCAGCATCAATGAAAAGGCCTCAGTCCCAATACAAATGATCTTACGGTTGTCAAGGTAGGTCAAAATCGTAGTTACAAGGATAGGCACACGCTTGCGGTCTGCTCGCGCTCTGGCTTCCAGGTCGACACCAAAATTTTGATCTGCAAAGGTTAGCGACCACAATTTTAGTGGAAAATCAAGACAAAAGCCCTACCTTCAACAGAGCCATAGTAGTTTTCATAAGCCTGGACTCGAGGCACGAACCCGCCAGTCCGGTAATTTTCCAGAAGATATCTAAGATCTCCCAGGGGCTGGATTGTCTCCTGGTACAGCATCATGTGGTCCACGGTGCTTTGCAAGTTTGGAATGACGTTGCTGATTGCGCCAGAGAAGTCGAGAACAACGGCTTTGATCGCCTTGAGACGATCCAGCTCGCACTGCTCCATGAAGCGGAGATTCTCCACAACCTCCTCCTCAAGTTTGCATCGGATCTGATCAAGTCTCCGCACAGCGGCCTTGTATCGCTCATCGGCATCATGTGCTTCCCTGCGCAGCTTCTCTGCCGGTGTCTCATTGGGATATGGGTTGTTGAGGGGGTTCCAGCCTGACAGCATTTCCGAAACAGATGAAATAGGCGATTCGCTGCCATCCTCGCTGTTGGCCATGGAGGTGACACGCATCAAAGGCTTCTTCTTTTCGGGAATACCGGAGATTTGGAAAACTCTCGGACGCCACTGGTAGCGCATCTTCGAGCTGTTGGCAAATGTGTTGCCCATGTTACCCACCAAACGGAGGAAGCCGTTGTCGACCAGATCCTGCCCGATGTTCTCTGACAAGGCCAAGCTGTTCGCATTCATGAACTTTTGAGTATACTCGACAATATCGGCACCGGTTGACGTGTTCTGGTAGGTTCCAATGATGGGCACCTTGACTTCTCCCACCTTGATGTTCTCCAGCATATGCACCAGGAGCTTCTTGACCTCCTCGGGAGGGTACATGCGCTCACCAATCTCCACCGGCTCTTCATCAGGAGTCTCTTCATCCGGCAAAACAATCTTGGGGGTTGGCTTGGGCTTAGGGCTGGTCTCAGGAGCCTGGAACGCAAGCTTATTCTCCTCTTCCTGATCCTCCACCACACGGCATTTGTTGAAATAATGACTCCTCAGCTTCTTAACCAATTCCACCTGCTTAGTATGTTCCTTAATGCGGGCCTGAAGATCATCGTGGGAGTTTGCAATTCGAGCCTCGTGCTGATCGCACCAACGTCTAAACGGCGACACAACGAGTTCCCGGATATTGGAAGCGATCTTCCGATGATTCCTGGACGCCTCGACCATTTCCGTGCGAACACCCTCATATGCCTGCCAAGTTTCCCCTCAATGTCAGCAATCGCAAATAAGACTCAGCTTAGTACATAAGACACCCACCTTCCGCACACTCGCCCCATCATCCTTAGCAAATCCAGTTGTCATCCGATCCACGCTCGGTGCAATATCCCCAAGTTTCAATCCGTACTGATCTTCGGCTTCCGCACGCATGCCCGCAATTGTCAGGATCTGCTTATTCTCCACCACACCCTGCTGGAGTTTGCCATAGAGCACCCCTAGACCAGTGGCATAGTCTGGTGTCCAGAACGAATCCGCAAAACCAACCATTGTGACGGTTTAACGATGAACCAAGGAAACAAAAACCAAATACCCCGTAACGATCCCAAGTGTAAACAGCGCACACAAAATTGACTCGAAACGGAGGGAAGTCGACCGTTTAGGTTCTTTCCTTTCTTTCTTTTGTAATTCACTGGCCCGGAATTTTCGTAGGTTCGGACTGCGGAGGGAGGGGGATTGTTTCAGGAATGGAATGCTGTGAAAGCGAGAGAGCGTTTCGTTGCCTTGCCTGCCACCGGAGTTGCTTTGCAAAGTCCGAGCGGCGCTTTGTACACCACACACCACGCAAGCGAGGTCAAAGGAGGGAGAGAGATCGTAACCCCGGTATATTAAAGAATGAGCGACCGGCCTCGTTCACAACGTTATATCGACCCAAGCCTTTGGTGAATCCTACTGTGATACGGATCGTCTTGGAGTAGGCATAGGCCCCCCGGGGGATCTACCTCTGCGAGGGCGGCTAAAAGACACAGGACGCAGGCAGGGCAGCAGCAGAAGCGCCGGACGGGCGGTAAGAAAGGACTGGGAAGAGAATAGAAGCAAATGAAGGATGGGGGGAACAGAAAAGGAAAAAGGGCGGTTTCTGTCCTGCAGTTCTGCAACAACACAACAACAACAACAACAGCAAGGAGGAGAAGAAGAATCAATGACAGGTAGAAAGGTCCAAAGGGGAGTTTTCGATTCTTCTTGTTGGCCGAGATCCCAGCAAAAGAAGCGGCCGTCTCAATCTTGGGCGCCGGCATTTCAATGGCTCCTAGTAATATTACCAACCTGAAACTAGGCCCGTTGGCGCCTCATCCTCACGTGTTGGCCCATCGTATCGCTATTTTTGGGTGCGTCGTGAAAAATTACGCTTAATTACCAGTTCTCATACCTCCCGGGCTTACGTGGTAAGATTGATGTGGTATGGTGGCTACGGCGGCCCACAGCAGCGGTACACGCAATACGCCTGTTCAAACGGGGGATCTCCAGGCTGTAAACACGCCAAGGCTGGAGATAAACATAGAAGATCGGCCCATTGCCAAGTTCTCCTGAAGATTGCCTTTTACATAGTCTGGCTATTATTATCTCGAGACGGTGATTCCAGATGTTATTTAAAGATTTGGGTTCTTCATTAAGATCCATAGTCGGTCATTAAAGTGCATGAGCCTGCTCCATCCCGATGCATAATGAATACATACATGAAATTGCAACTCCCCTGTATGGACTCGAGTTTCGAAACATTTATTAACACGGCAAATAAAATTCAAATGTGAAAAGAGAGAAAAAGATTTACTTTGTCTTTAACAAAAAGCCTTGTAAACCTTTTTCCAAACAGGCCATGCTGCCTTTTCCGCATTTTCCTCCTCGATGAGGTGTTGGATATCCAGCTCGCGGCGGCCAGTCTGCAAGTCCATGTCTTTGGCACGGAGGAAAGGGGTTCTGTACCAGATCTTGTAGGGGATGTAAAAGGCCAAGACTACAGGAGCTGCCAGGTATGCACTGAAAAACTCAGAGACCAGTTCGCTGGCGCTCATGTCAGCGTATCCAATCGGAGCGAAACCAACCCAGAACTGGGCGATCAGGACGAGACAGTTGAAGCCAAATCCGATCCATGAGCCAATAACTCCGGGCTGGGAGCGGAATGCCAACTCATCCAGACTATGACCCTGCACTTTCCAGGCACGGCGGAAGCGGATGTGGGCGAGACACACAGAGCCCCAGGTAAAAATAGACGAAAGACCCGAGATGGCCATCATCCATTCAAAAGCGACCTTTTGCTTCGAAGATGCACCCAGGAAGCAAAGCAAGCCAATGGCCGACGCAACAACAATGGACCACATAGGGCGACCCTTGCGATCGATGTATGCCAAAAACTTGGGCGCCTGGCCTTGCTCAGCGAGAGCTGCAAGGGTTCGAGAAGAGCCATAAACAGACGAGTTACCCACAGACAAAACGGCAATCATAATGACCACGTTCATGACCGAGGGAAGACCAGAGATACCCGCGTTTTGGATTGCAATCACAAATGGGGATGCGGCAGCATCAGCGGAAGAGGATCCCGAAAGAAGCTGTTCGTTGTCGTATGGCACGAGCAGACCGATCAAAGTGAGGGACACAATGTAGAATAGAGTGATACGCCAAAACACCTGCTTGACGGCAGTCGGAAGGGACTTTCGGGGGTTGCTGGTCTCAGCTGCAGCAAGACCAACAAGTTCAGTACCAGCAAAAGCAAAAGCTGCATTGACGAAGACACTGCAAAGACCCTTAAAACCATTGTTGAAGGCACCAGGGCTTTGCCAGTACTTCCCACCGATATAGCCGCCCCGTGGGCCTCCACCGCAGTTCAGGATAATACCAAGGATACTGGGACAATATTAGCGACATGGTTGAGAAATATAGGCCTCAATTCGGTCATCACTCACATGAAACCAATGACGGCAACGACTTTGATGAGGGAAAAGACGAATTCAGCTTCACCGTAACCCTTGACACCAAACAAATTGATCGAGACAATCAAGGCCCAGAAGATTGCAACCCATGCGGCATTTGAGACGCCTGGGTGCCAGTAATCAATGGTCATTGAGGCAGCGACAATTTCGAGCGGTAGAACAACAAGCCACTGCAAAGCATAATTCCAACCCATAGCGAATCCCCATGCAGGGTCGATGAATCGATACGAGTAGTGTGCGAAGGAACCGGCGACCGGGAACAAAACGGCCATCTCACCAAGCGCGTGGACGGTGCAGTAGAGCATGCAACCGATCAAGGCGTACGCAATGAGAACAGAAGCCGGACCACCAGTGGACAAGACGGATCCCGAACCAACAAACAGACCAGTACCTAGATGAAGCGACCTAATCAGCACAAGATCTCCTGTCAATTTCAACCATAAATATATGAAGCCATACCGATAGAGCCACCAATCGCAATCATCTGCAAGTGACGGCCTTTCAGACGACGCTGCAGCGGTGAGGAAGCCGTGTTTTCCGCCGCATTGTGTTCAACATCAAAACTCTCGCCGGCCTCGCCAGCTTTTCCATGCGACACACTGGCATTGGGGTCTCTCTTGAAACTGTCCCATATCCGACGGCCAATGTTGTCTCTGGTGACCTCTGTTTCGCCGTATGATGGGGGTTATCGACAGAGCGGGTAGCCTCAGCCTGGGGCTCGATAATATCCTTTTCCGTTTTCGGATTATCCATGGTCGAATAGGTGGGTATGCTTAAGAATTAACCGATGAGGTGAATTGGTTGTGCTTTCGGTTGCATAAACGGGGAGGTTAGACTGAATTCAAAGAAGACGACCCAACCGACGTCGCCAATGAGTCGAAACGAATTTGTCTAAACCAGCTAGACAGAAGAAAAGGGGAAAGGAAAGAGAAAGAAGTGGAGGAGAGAGGGAGGAAAGGTTGAGGTGATAAGAGTTCGAGGAGTGGAAGAGGAAAGATAAAGAAAATGGAAGTGGATTTACTAGCTAGGTAGAAAGAAAAAGGAATCCAGCTCTGGTATATAAATACCAGCGAGATTGGGTATTTTCATGCACATTCACCTGCAGAGGGGTTCTTGATACGAATCATGGCTGATTTGAGTGTAGGGAAAGGAGTCAGTGCTTTGGGGGGGGAGCAGGGCTAAAGCTAGTTGGTAACTAAGTTTGCCGGGGAAAAAAATGGCTGATAAGTCCCAATGCTATTAAATAATCCTATTGCGATTAATTCTGAATGGGGGGCGTTGACTCGTTAGAGGGTCGAAGGAGGATAAAGCCACTGGCCGTTAAGTTGCGAGGACGAAAACAGCTATGCAGAATGCAGCCAGTCACTTTGCAAACCTACCCGGCCCGGTTTCTCGACCGGCCCAAAGGAATTTATGGATAAGACTCGGACTGTTCGTTATAAATTATGTAGGATTTATCTCATTGTGTAGGTAAATTCCATAGAAAAGGCAGTCATCCAGACCAGGCTATCTTGTAGGTGGAGACCTCTTCCATGATGTATGTACTTCCCGTCTCCACCCCCAACCATCGGGCAATTTCACAGCCAGTTTAGGATGCATGGGATTAGAATTCGGAGTGGAGCCGAGCATTTGCTATCTAGATACCTACTGTACAAATCTGCCTAAGCGTGTTTCTGATTGTTGATAATATCATCGCATATATAATATACTGCTGTCATCTATCACCAACCCTACACCACTACCCCAAGCCCCTAATGACTTGGCCTTTCCAGTAAGCCCGTCTTGGAACAAGGAAGTGCTACGGCTTGTCTGTAACCTGGTGGCAACGGCACACTTGACCTGCACAGAAAGCCATTCATTTGCCCTCGCTGTGAGTGGTCGTTCGCGGGAGGCGGTGGTCACTGGCTGGCGGTGATTGGCCTAACCAGCGGAGGCACCAGCCAAGCTCTGGCCTCGAAACTCTGAAGACGTCGCTGGCAAGGTTCGCACTAGGCTAGTTCCGGAAGGGACCACCGTGATGGTGGGTCTGACGCAACCACGCGACAGCCCTCATTGGCCAATCAGGCGGACTGTGATAAAGCTGGGGTTGGACCTAGAGATAAGCAGAGATAAGCACAAAGTCAACAGTCGAAATCCAATTTGCCTGGGAATTGCTATCTCTCTCCTTATCTCTGCCGGAGTGGCCGCCATTGGATGGTGTCGCAGACCCTGATGGATCATACTATTCTCATATCAGCATTACGGTTTCATTGCAGTAGAGGGGAAAGTCTGGCCACTTTCTGGAAAAGCCCAAAGAACACCAATCCGAGTCAGAAAGCAAATTTGCCTCTTTTTGCCCTCTTTGTTTTTTCCTCCCCATGTTTCTTTGAACTCAGTCTGACTCTTAGACTTGCTCGGAGTGCACCCTACTCGTCTGTCGCTGGGTGGCTAAGAGCTACCAATGCATGGAATTTCGGGAGAACCGCTATCTCAAAGCGATCTAGGAACGCGGTCTCCCTCATGCAGGTTGTTGTTTCGGGGGTTGTCCACCGTTCTAGGTTCCGCCCTGATCATCCTCCGTATTCGAATATTGATCATCGCAAGTGGGCCATATATTTCATTTCTTTTGCGGGTGTTTCCCGTCGGGGAGGCTACGGATAATGTTGCAATCTACAATGGAGGAGCTCGACAAACGCCTGGACGACGACGAGGATGTTTCTATTCCACTGTCAGGCATCGTTAGAATAGATTTGGATGCGTCTCTAAGGCTGGTGGTGCGTTTCGACTTTGTTTCCAGTCATGTATATATGATAAGATGCGATATCATTGATGGAGTACAACAGTTGCCCCGTCTGTGTGGCATGAATCTCTGTCATCTCAGATTACTCCAACGGTAAAAGATGCATGCCGATCCCAACACTAACATTCAGACTGTCTCTACCAACTGTGTCAGTCTATCATCCCGATATCAGCATATTCGACAACCAAGAATATTGCGCACTCCAAAAGTATCCAGAAAAAGCATGTAAGAATAATCGTATGATCACCAATACGAAACACTGTTAACTACTGCTGGATACACAGTTTCCGCCAGTCCGCCAAAACACACAGACCGTTTCTCTGTTTGGGACTCGACTTTGACACGCTGTCTGACTGGCCGAGGAACTGCTGTCCGACGGCACAGTGACATCGCATCCGCCGTGATCGTGATTCCAGGGATCTTGCCCAGTCACTTGTCCAACCTGACCGCGGTTGATTGGGCAGGTTTCCAGAACTGGACAAAGTGTATTTGCCTCGTGGCTGGAATTATGGCCCTTGGTTTGCTGTTGCAGAGCATCACATGGCGGCGGTGTATAGACCGCTTTGAATGTACTGACTTTGATGTTACATAGACATGCCTCGGGCTAGTGAATTAATGAATTGGATTTGATTTATCCAGCTCGGCATTATTGCTTTCATTTGTGAACTCGAACAATCCCGCCTAATTAACTTCTAATAATAACTAAGAAACGCACATGGAAGCCCTTACATCTGGCATGACACAAAGCAGCGACAGACATCTCTCGTTCGATGCCTAAACCCCGCAATCCGCGATTCTCTCCAGCGCAGGAAAAAAAAAGCGCCAGCAATCAAAAGAAAGTTAGAGTTATTGAAACTACGACAAAACGCGGGGAAAACATTATGTAACAGATTCCACACTTGATCATCTTTCAGTCCTGCACTCTGGGGTGCATCTGGCTGTGATTCCATGATTTGCATCATAATCGAATTCGTCCTTTTTCTTTCTCGAATATGGCTGGGAAAAGGGGCTATCACCGGTCCGGGGCGAGCTAAATAGACAGGGTTTATCCAAGGCAGCCATATTATTAGTTTGAAGGAGTCTCGATGCCGTCTATGATATTTTTGGTCGAGGTCAGATATCAAATACCCCGGATTTTCGGCCGCCTTGCTTAGTTTGTCGAATCTTGGTATGTTTTTATGCGGTGGATAAGGCTGATTCAGCGTCTCGCTGGCGTGAATATATTCCACATGATTGCTAGACGAATTTGAATCGTTTATTGTTTATTATCACATCGCATTTCCACTTACTCAGAAAAAGTCCTTTTGTCTTATTTTCTCTGCTGATCATCGATATCTTGGTTGTAGCCAAATGAATTCGTAGCCAAAGAAATTGCAGTGATCCCATCCAACAATATTACGTTAGAATAACCAGTTTTGGAGCTAAGCCTCAATATTGATATTTTGCTTCTGGCATCTTTGGTATCTGAGTCCATTTTTGGAGTAATAGCTTTTGCGCATTTCAGCCACAAAAATCTAGCCAATTCTTGACACCACGAAATGTCAATATCGCCAAAGCAAAGGAGTCGCCCCGAAAATACCCACAAAAAAAAAAAAAAAAAAAGTAAAGGAATGCAATTGGTTTGGCATTAGATGGTTTCTATGTGATATCGTTTCATCATCGTTCGCAAAGTTTTTTTTCGTCATAGCTAGCAAAGAAAATGGGATATCGTGAGTTTTATTCACTGCCACCAGGACCTTCTCCACCAGGGATCAACTGTAGTAATGTTAGAGCTAGACACACATAAGAGATGGCAATTGCCCATACCATGCAGATGTTGTTTCCATTGAGTAAGATCTTAGGCAGCTTGACTTGGGAACCGGAATAATCACTGGAATTTGTTAATAAAAAAGAAATGCGAAAATAGATGCTGATAAGGCAAAGACAAAACTGCACGTACAATTCAGTCACATCCTCCATAACCATGTCTAGAGCACATTAGCATATATCCGCGATTTCACCACTGAAACGAAACAACTTACTGACGTAGTCATCAAATCCGAGCAATGTCCCAGAGAATTCTGTGTGCGGATCAGCATACGGTTGACTGTTATTTGCATACACAGCATATCCAACCTTTGTCACCCTTCATGATGACCCAAATTCTGGATCCGACACACTTGTCGATCAGCTCTGTTGCGCTGATTAGCACCATTCAACCTGCGTAGACGAATAACGACACTAACCGAGGGGCAGAAGTTGCGATGCCATTGTGTTTAGATGAGTGGCTGAACAACCCACGTATGCTGCTTTATCAGATCGGATTTCTTGACGCCAGACTTGGATCTAGCTGAAACAAGAGCTCTAGTTTATTGAAGCATATAGAAAATGAAGCCGTTGGACGATTATCCCATCCAGCCATCTTGGCGAGCAAAGCTGGAGCGGAGGTTTATCCGATCCGCTCGGCCTATTCGACATCACGTGGACCGTTACTTTGTTCTCCGAAGATATACCTTACTCCGCACGGAGCGAAGGCAGTTCATTGATCATTATCATGGCTTCTTTTTGCAGATAACTGGGGGGGTTCTCTACAGAGTCAGATAGATACACCTATGAAATACACTTTTTTCCCCTAGAAATTGTCAGACTGGTGTCAATTACCCCGTTCCATCCATTCAGTATGGTTGGTTTGAACTATGAGAACTCAACGGAGCCTTTCACTGGGCTTGAGATGCCCGTCCGTGGGTACAGCACAGTCTGGTTGCTCGTATGCAATTGCATCGGATTATTCAAAATCTCTGTATAGCTTGCGAAGGTTTAGGTTGGTTTTTGCCGTCATCGTCTTACCAATTCGCTAACAATCCTTAATCGAAGTAACCGCCATGTCTGTCCCCGCACGCCAGTCTCTAGCTGTTTTTCATATACCCCATCCGGACGCTGTAAACTTTGCACCTCGAATTCGAACCGGTCATTCAGTGCCTCCGCTCGGACACAGATTCTTTTGGATGACACCGAGGATTTGGACGACATCGAAGGAGCTGATGGCCATGGACATAAGGACCACAATTTGAATTCATTACTTCGAAATCGGGAACTTGGGGCAACAAAAGGAAGGGGGGGCTCAGCTGGGAAAACCTCGCTGACTCGACAAAGAGCTGCAGCATCCCGGTTTAATCAACACACAGGGGGCAAACCCGTGCTCTCAAAAGAGCAAGTTGCCCTGAAAATTAAGAAGATCAACCAGGAAATAAAGCTGTTAGAGCTGAAAGTTTCCTCTCTACCCTCAATCAACGATTCGGTATCTGAATATTTGCATCTGAAGTATGTGGGATTCGAGGCTGAATTATCGCGATGTGTCACCGTGAACGAATTGTTGGAACAAGAATATTGCAGAATAAGATTTGCAGCGCTTCCAAAGCTGCAGTCTGGTGTTTCTCGAATTGCCAAGTCCATATCCAAGTTTGTCCAAGAGTTTCGCCAAATAGAGTATGGGCTACGAATAGCACATCTTGTGCTGCGGTCGGAGGCTTTGGACGAATCATTCTCACAAATTGTTGGTGGATTTGAACAAATCGCCGGTCCTCGAATATATGCAAGGCGAAATATTGATGCAATGCTAAAACCGTTCTACGACATGCGAGACGAATATGGCGAATTGCGAAAAGCCTGTAATAAAGTAAGTGGTGGTTTAATTGGAATACGTTCGATGCTCCGAGATCTTTCAACGGATGAAGGGTTCCCTAGAGGTTCTTATGATTTCTTCAAGTATTACCACAAGAGCACTGGCATCATCGCGAGAGACTTCGCAGAATACTCACATCGCTTTCGTCGAGGTTATGCGCTCAGAAAGAGGCATCAAAATCCACTTTCAGATGCGTGGTCTTTGCATTTCTTGGCCTCTAACCATCGAGATGTGCCTGGAACCGTCGATATTCTGGACACTTACCTCAAAGCTTGCCGAACTGGCAAAAGGATTTCCGAATTCCATCCAAGAGAATTCTTTGACCTTACAAAGTCTTTGCGAGATTTCTATATTCCGAAGTCTTCAAAGACCCGCTCTCCACGCAGCCCTGAATTAGATATACATTGGCGACAATTGGATGTGCTCGCACCATTTGAGATTGCTTGGGCTTCCGGAGTCACAATGCGTCATGAGATGATGTACCTGTTAGATTCAATGATGAGGACGATTCAAGAGCGAAATGGGCTCTGGGCGAGGAATAGTACTGAAGGTCTTATACACCATGTGACTGGTATGAAAACATTGTTTAGGGATTTCAATTCTCATCGCACCGAGTGGATGCAACAATACCAAGAATTTATGGCTGTCAATTGGATACGACTTCAGCTGGAAGATAAACTCCACACATTGGGTGTACCGGATATGAACAGAGAAAAGGGAGTTTTCACTGTGCGCAAGCCATTAAGTCAGAGTCGCGGTCGTTTCTTTCAATGGGCCGAGAATATGAACACTCATCTCTGGGCATCATGGGTCCTGACGAGCGCCATCAGAGCTCCTCCTGAGTATTGGAGGAAGGTGGAAAGAAGACTTGCAGCCGACGATAAGACCCGCTCAAAAAAGCTGGAGCTTGATGCTTTTGGCATTCCCATTATGGGATCAGCTGAGATTGGGCCAACAGAGCCTACTGAAACCCCTCCAGAGAGCGCTATTGACGACCTTCTAGAGAGCGCTACTGAAGACCTTCTAGAAAGTACTGCTGAAGACCTTCTAGAGAGCCCTGCTAAAGACCCTCAAGAGAGTACTGCTGCAAAACCTCAAGAGAGCGCTAAGAGTATTCGCAAAAAGCGGGCAAGTCTTTGGCGCTTGGTTAAGAAAAGTTTCCCTGCAAGGTTGATAAAGACAAAAGTCAAGCCAGGTCTTGGGCCGGACAATCCTAAGTTAGTACGGTCAAAAGTGGTGCCTGTTGGTGAAAAGCCCAGGGCACAGACAGCTGCTCAGCACAAGCTTAAGGAAACCTCATCTGGAAAGTCAACGGACCCAAATTCCATAAGAAAGGCTTCAGGCCCTAAATCTATTCCCTTGTGGACAGGCGCAGTATCTGTTAGGAAAAATAAAAAGAATCGTACTGTTGGACAGACAAGCAAGCCTTACAGCACTGTTGCGTCAATACGGTCAAATGCTGAGCATAATGAAGATGGCAACGATGATGTGCAAAGTCGCGAATATGAAAATCCAAATAAACAAGGAGACGAAGCCAATCAAACGCCTATCTTGACAAAAAAGCCGACAGCAACGCCGCATATGTCTTCACGGCAAGTCCCCTCTCTGGACCCAGCAATGCCAAAGTTCTGGAGTCACCGGTTGCATAAAGGCTCGGATGGAAAGGCGATTGTTGTGCATTACTGCAAGTCTCTAAAAAACACAGAAGAGGTGGCAAAGCATTTCCTTGAAGATGAGATAATCGGGTTTGATATGGAATGGAAGGCTCAGGCATCAAGTACAGACGGAATTCAAGACAATGTCTCGCTGATTCAAATTGCAAACAAAGACCGCATTGCCCTCTTCCAGGTTGCCCTTTTCCACCCGGCGAGAAATGTTCAAGACCTCGTTTCGCCTTCACTGAAACGGGTTCTCGAGTCTCCACATATCATAAAAGTTGGCGTGTCAATCAAGGCGGACTGTACTCGATTGCAGAAATACCTCGGGATTAGTGCCCGTAGCATCTTCGAGCTCAGCCATCTATTCAAATTGGTCAAATACTGCCAAAAAAGTCCTAAGTTAATCAACAAACGGGCTGTTAATTTGAGCGAGCAGGTTGAGCATCATTTCGGGCTACCGTTGGAAAAGGACGACGACGTACGATGCAGCGATTGGACCCGGTCATTGAACTATCGTCAAGTTCAATGTGAGTACTTCTCTTTTCAAATTGAGGGCAAAGAAGCTAATACATGATCTGTACAGATGCTGCAACAGATCCATATGCAGGTTTATGCCTGTTCCATACAATGGATGCCAAGCGAGAGGCATTAAACCCTGTGCCTCCTCGACCAGCTTTCGCCGAGCTGGGCCTTCCAATCCGCCTGGCAGAAACGGTTGTTGTGGAAAAGGAATCCAAGGAAGTAGAAGTTGTCGAACCAGCTGTGACTTCAGAAATCGTTAGCAAGCACGCTTAAACGAATTATTTCATATTACCATCTAGGAGCTCTGGTGATTGTTAATATCTAGCGTTTTGCACATTTATTCGTTATTTACTGTTTTTTGCACCATAACTTTTGCATCCAAGGCGTTGGTTAAATGGGATCATTGTATGTATACAGTGTAAATATGGGACACCCCCCTACCTGAACATAATTCCAGGATTTCATATATACACGATGCAAAATAGACATGCCAGGAGGTAAAGGATATAAATAATTGAGCTTGTCACAGTAGTTGGGTCATGGACCAATTGCAGTTGGCCCTTGATCCACTGAAAAGGGTATAGGTATCAGGTTGAATCCAAGAAGAGCAATCGAAAATGTGTACATTGTCGGCTGTCAATGCAAAAGATGCATAAACCAGTCCCGGGCAGCGGACAGGCTAACCTCTTAAAGGCAGGACCTTGGACAAAAGAACCTCTTGCCGACAAAGAGGACATTCTGGTTTTTCACGCACCCAGTCGCGAACACAGATCCAGCAGAAAACATGGCCGCATGTTGTAACACTCGGGTCCTTGAAGGATTCAAGGCAAAGGGTGCATTTTCGCTGTTGTTCTGTGGGAATCCAGGGGAGCGTGTTGGAGTCTTGTTCAAGATCGTATCGAGCACTAGATGCCGGAAGAAGGGGAATGTTTGAAGGGTGTTCAATAGATGTGATCAGAGCATCTTCGTCACGCTTTGGCCCTGTGGTCTCAGACTCAATTGCCTGCTCGTCCTCCTGCTGTATGCTCACCCCGACCTTCTGGACGTGGAGTATTCCCTGCACGGCGATCTGAAGAACCAGGAGGACTCCCAGGACCTCGTAGCCTATCCGTTGCTCATTCTCTTCCAACTTCTTTGTGAAGACGTACCGCAGGCCCCAAAATCGTTTAGCGAGGTGATAGTACGAGCCGGTGAAGTAGAAAGTTGCGATGCTGAGCGCATAAACCGGGGAGACGGATGTGATAGAATCCAGGTGCTCTAGGATATACTTCTGAATGCGCAGTTTGGTGAAGAGGGGTTGTTTATTTTCTGGTTTCTTTTTCGGGAATTTTGGCACATTCAAAGCCTGCTGCTGGGCTTTGAGCTGTTGTCGGGCGATGCTGCGTTCCAATTTGGCACGCAGCCGATGTCGGAAAGCGGGCAAGATCTTCTGCAGAGCCCAGGGCACCAGGATGGTGCTTAGAATATATCCCACTCTTCGGGAGATGGACGGTAGCTGAAGTGTATCATCTTCGAGCTGAACAAGATCACAATATTCCTCCCCTAACGTTCGGTTACCGATCAAGGTGGTCAGGGAGAAATAGAGAATCTCCGTCACATGCTTGATAGCATCAGTGTGTGTATGGGCAAAACGAGCTCCACGAAGAGCACGGGTAATAGACTGGGCCTGGTTTATCAGACTGCCGGTGAGGAAGGTGTCTTTCTCATGGGAGCGGATGATATCCGGAGATGTCGCGAAAGGGTAGAAGAGGGCGGAGGGACTTGGAGAGGAGAGGGGAAGCTGGAGGTCATTGTCGGCCATTTCGAATAATATTCATAAGTAGTACAGAGAAAGAGGAGGGCGAGGGAATTTTCACAGTGTCGAGACGGTCAGACTGTCATCATAATCGTTATCATCGCCATCGCCATCATCATGACTACCCGAGATGCCCCAGAAGATGCGGAGATGCCTCGGTCCGTTCCACGTGACCTAATCACGTTACCCCAAATCACGTGTGATCGCCGGTCCCAAAAATGGAAAGGCGCTAGGTTGCATGCGGGCTAGCGGCCGGCGCCCGCCAGTTCCAGGCCGAAATGCACATCGAGCTGAAACCGACCCTGAGCTTCATCCACTTCGATTAATGAAAAAAGGACGCTGGTTTTTGGTCTGCACGACTCTCACCCCTAGTCACTCGTTTTCCCTTCTGTGGACTTGACTTTTTGTTTCCAGTTCTCTTTTTCAGTTCCCTTTTCTCACGTCTTTTCCTTTCTTCTCCTCCGCTTTCAATTACTATATTCCGTCTGTCTCTGGTAGATTCCAATGGAATATGGGCCCTGATCAGCATGCTCAATTGGATGACTTCAGTCTCGTCCTCCCCTTTCCCTATAGGATCGCGGTTATCTTAGTTGCCGGTATGGAATGTGCCGATAGATGATCGGCTATCTATCTCCTTGTCCTTTTTATTTTTTATTTTTTTAATTCTCCTATTGATCCTTTGGGGTGATTAGGCTTCTGGGGTTGGGGGGTAAATCTTCATTATCTGCGCAAAGCAAAGATTGTGGGTTGCCCACTCTCTACAGTCGAATTATGATCCATCATCGTCACTAACAATCTTGCAGGATGTTCCTGCTCTAATCCGATATCCTGCACGTCAATCTCCGAACCAACGACCACACCATTCTTCTGCGTACCGCCTAGCGACCCTCTTGACCATCCCCCTCCTGATCTCCCTCCTCATCTTCTGGGTCGTCACCCATGGCTCTCATGAACGTGTGGAATCGGTGGACTTTATCCCACAATCATACCTCATCATCTTCCTGGTTATTATCATCTGGCCGTTCAATCGCCTGTCGCGCTCAGGACGCCGCCGATTTCTCTCCTCGTTGAAACGTGTTAGTGTTGGTGGATTGGCGGAGGCACAAGATGGCAAGTTTGGAGATGTTTTGCTCGCGGATGCATTGACGAGTTACGCCAAAGTCTTGGGGGATGTCTATGTCTCGTTCTGCATGTTTTTCGCCCCAGACATCTCGAGCACATCCAAGCCGAACCGCAACTGCGGCAACGACTACATCGTGCCACTGATCATCGCCACGCCTAGTATCATCCGACTTCGACAGTGTCTGATTGAGTACTTTCGTGTTCGCCGAACAGGTTCCAAAGGGGGCGGCCAGCACTTGGCTAACGCCCTGAAATATGCTACGGCATTCCCGGTCATAATCCTCTCGGCCAAAATGAGAAACTACAACCCTCTGGACTTCTATGGGTTCAGTGAGATGGCTCTAGGCCAGTTACTGTATGTTTTGTGGTTTGATTTTACACAACAAATGTTTTTTTTTTTTTTTTCTTTTTTCGCTAACATAATTAGGGTTATCTTTACTGTAATCAACTCTACCTACACCTTCTACTGGGACCTTACCAAGGATTGGGATTTGACTTTCTTCACATCCTCCCGGAATGATAAAGATCATCCTTATGGCTTGCGTCGTATCCGATATTTTTCTTCAGATCGAGTATACTACATTGCCGTCCTTGTTGACCTAGTTCTTCGTTTCTCGTGGCTATCCAAGTTTGTATCAAGTCTTGTTTGGCTGACTGAGCGAGAGAGTGGCATTTTTATCCTCATGTCTCTCGAAGTTGCGCGGCGATGGATGTGGATCTTCTTCCGAGTAGAGACGGAATGGGGTAAATTTTCGGTCTCTTTGCCTTGAGCATCTTTATAATACTGACGTGTATCTACTATAGTCCGAAATACCCGTGGCCCGGCCCCCCACGATATCCTCCTTGGCGAGCTTAACGGTAAACTGGATGCGGACTAAACAAAAAAAAAGTCCATGTCTATTCAATGTTTTCGATCAGTTCTCTGTTTTTATACTTGACATGATTACAAACCCAACGTGTGTGGTTCACGTATGTTGCCTCCCGTTCTTTCTTCCCTGTTTGTATTCCGCTACTGCTCGTTACACCCCATCAACGATGTGATCTATATACTTGTTTTGAAAATTTTGGCTGGATTGTTTTGTATTGTATCTAAACTGCGTCATTTGCATATGAGCCAGAGCATGGCGAGGCTGCGTTTGCACATAAAGGGCTGTCTTTGTTTTTGCTTTTTATTTTTTTGTTCGCCTTTGGTTTTTTGCTATCTAAGAACACGGGAGGGGCGTATTAACAAGGGCTATGGACAATATGGCAATGAAACAATTCAAAAAGGATATAACATATGGAGAAAATGAAGGATACCCTATTACCTGTCAATGAACTCTGTTGCCAGAATATCAAGCTTATCGAAGTCAAATGAGAATTGGAAATATGCCATAACATAAATCGTAAGAATGCGCTTGCAACAACATGACATACGTTAAATAAATTCAATCAGATAGAGCAAAATAAATCAGCGCTGAAGTGAGAAAGGCTCAGTTGGCGAAGATAAATAACAAAAAATGCGTAAGTCTTCGTAGCGTCTTATCACCATCATCTGTGGTTTCGATCTGATTGAGGAGCATGACTCTCAAACAGATCCTCGAGGTATGCACTTGGGGCTCGTCCTTGCGGGGGAGAAGTGAGATTCAAACTACTAGTCGACGACTGGCGATTGTGATAGTTCGTGTCGTAAAGGCCAGTAGGCGGCAGAGTAGGCGAGCCAGGTGGACTAGGTGCTGTTCTGGTGCGAGTATATCCTTGCGAGTTGTACTGCGCATTCTGGCCGGCTGTGGAAGCAGCGTAATATCCAGCAGGAAGATACGTCGAACCTCTATTGCCTGTACCGTGCATACCAGCTCCTGCAGTCGGAGAAAAGAACAATCCGCTATTTGAACTAGGAACTTTGGCTGCCTTAGCGGGAGGTTTGTAGCTGGTGCGATTGCTACTTCCCATTTTTTCGAGAGAAACGGGTGCAGGTGGTCGCTGGGAGTATACTGTCGACCTCTTCTTCTTGGAGCGAAGCAGTCCCTTTGTCTCGGAGGAGTGCACCAGAGCAGCCTGACGGACAGAGCGGTTCACGGACCATGCAACAAGTCCACGCCATGCTAGCAACGCAAGCCCAATGAATCCGAGCACTGCACCCACTGCGATGAAGAGCGTTCCTTCGGGAGTACTCGATTTCTGCATGTACGGTGCATCGGCAGTCGGCGGGACGGTTACCACGGGGTAGCTGGTCGTAGATGACGAGGTTGAGGAGGAAGAAGTAGATGATGATGTCGTCGAAGTATCTGTTGTCGTCGCTGATGTGTCGGTGGTTTGAGCGGTCGTTGCCGCTGTTGTATCGGTAACAGTTGCATCAGTGGCAGAGGTAACACCATCTGTCGCCGTGGCAGTATCCTGGGCAACTGATATTTGAACTATCGCAAGAAGCACGAGAACCAAAAGCAGCGTCACAGAGGATTTATGGGCCGTTTTACGCCCAATCGGTATAGTTATCATCGCTGTAGTCGCACCGGGGCCCAGACAAAGGACCTTTTTTTTTTTTTTTTGGACGATTTGCAGTGTCAATTCCAACAATGTCGGAGATAATTGTACTCGTATAGTTGAATAGCTGGATGAGAGAAAAAAGAAAAGCGTCTATATTCAATAGTAGATGTTAAACGTGCGTCCTTGACCAGCCTCTAGCGGTGTGTTTGCGATGTGAGATCAATGATCTCAGCCCAAAACAGAGAGTGGGTCAATAAGCAACGAGAGTTGTGAGGGCGATGATCGATATTCGAGAACGAACGAGATCGAAACACGAAAGATCGAGGCTGCAGAGCCCCAAACCGTCGTCCAAAACTCGAAGAATCGATTAAAAAAAAGCCCTGCGTGCTGGAAAGAAGACGGTTGCTAAATTGATCTCGCCGGTTGCCCCGTGCCTGACCGTGAGTGCCTCAGGCTGAAACACTGTGGAGGCGGAGTTCATCATGTGATATCAATGCTGGTCTTGTGATCTTGTTCAATTCCCTTTTCTATTTCCTTCTTCTATCTTTGCTGCTAGATTGAATTATACAACAGTTTAATTGTTTAATTGTTTAATTGTAAAAGTGGAATACAGAAGGTAAGCATCTATTAGAACATTGTCGACCTCGAGCTGGTGGACTACAATCTGAAACGCCAGGCTTCGCAGACTATTGAAACTTCATATTGAGATGCATAACGTCGATTCATATGACAGATTGGCTCTGTACTGTCACTTTATCTAAAACAGCTTAGATATGGAGGTTTATCATATCGTACAATGTGGGAACCCCCAGTATAACAATAATCATCAATATAGCAATCCAGGAACAACAGTTGTATATTCAATAAACAAAAACTATGACAATCAATCACTGCTGCTTCTTCTGCGCATTGGGGGAGGTGTCTTTCTCAAAAGCAGCATAAGGGACCTGCAGGCTAGTAAGAGCGCTGAATCCAACGTACAGGACAGCCACGAAGAAGAAAGAGGCAATGAGTCCCATGAAAATGCCTATACGTAGTTAGAGACGGTGTGCCGAGATATTTGTCCACGATAGGGCAAGCAAACCTGGTGTAAAATACTGGTATTCTTGGAAAAGAGATTTGTTGGAAGCAGAGTCGACTCGGTAGCCGTGGGCCAAGTAGTCACGCTTCAACTCCATGTGGACAGGGTCTTGGTAGGTGTTGTCGTCAGAATGGTAGACAGGAGACTCGGGGTCCTGGGATTCTCTCGGCGAGGTCACGTAGAGAATAGTGTATTTCTTTGACGGCGGAATTCGGTCAACGATATCGGCAAGAAGGCCATCTATTGACAGTTAGTATAGTTCCTAGAATTGACTTCGATATACCACGGCCACGAACCATTGTCGGAAAGCTGCTGTGCCCGGTCAGACCCCAAAGAGAGCATGGGAAAGTTGACGGCAATAACTCGAGGCTCTTCGCCAAATGATGAGGGATAGGAGCCGGCTGTACGAAATGTGTTAACCAGACATTCTTTCTCCTTTTTATCAAACAATAACCAACTCACAGGCGCCGTCAATGACGGTGGATTCCGTCCCGCAGCTCTTCTCAATCATGCTCTGGACCTGTTTCGCATCCAACATGCCTGCGACTTCATGGATGATCACACTCGACCGGATTGCCTTGTCCTGTCCCGTCATCTTCGCACCGAGGCGGGGAGCGGAGTGGCTGGTAGCGAAATCCGTGCTGTGCACGCCGGGCTGAAAAGCGACCACATAGTAGTCAGACGGGCAAGTGCTGAGCGTTGAAGACAGGTCGTCCAGTAATGAGGTGGCGGTCTTAATGCTTGCTGGAGTAGAGAGGATCCTAAATGATAACGTTAGTCTAGTTGACCAACCGTTGAAGTACTGAAGGGGCCAGTCCGAACGTACTCAGAAGTGGATGCAAGGAAAAAGGGTGATGTATCCCGGAAAGCGTTGACTGTTGCTGCTCCAAGAGCGAGCAGCGAGAAACCGCTCAAATGCATGGTGGTGGTAGAATGAAGCTGTCCGACCAGCGCAGTGCTTGCTTGTCTAGCTAGACGGGGGCAATGATGTTTGAGCCAGGTAGATGGACCGCCGGCTCGGAGGCGGTCGCCGACCGGGCTAAGCTCTGTATGTACTTTTTTTTTCTTCTCTTCCATCAGAAGTCCGAACCCCCAATTCCACCAAACATTCATTGAAACTACGATTGAATAAATACAGCGGACAAATCATACAATATGGGCCCAGGAGCAAAGAGAAGAAAGGTAGCCAGTGCTGTCGAAGAGGTTAATTTCGACCCCGCCGCCCGCCATGAATTCCTCACAGGCTTTCATAAGCGCAAAGTACAACGAGCGAAGCATGCACAGGATTATGCAATCAAGAGAGCAAAGGAGGAAAAAAGAGAGGAAAGGCGAAAGGTTTGCGAGCTCTTCAATAGGTCGATCTCGGGAAGAAAGGGCATTAAATAACCTTTAATGGTATACAGATGCGTGAAGAGCGAGCCGCGGAATTTCAACAGGCACTTGAGCAACATCAGAAACAACTCAAAAGAATGAATAGTGACAGCGACGATGATAGCGACAATTCCAATGCGGGTGGTGACGGCGATGGAGATGAAGACCAAGAATGGGAAGGGTTCACAGAACCTCCTGCCGTGGACTACGAAGCCGAATACATCGACGAAGACAAATATACCACTGTCACAGTAGAGGAGATGGACCCATCCAGAGAGGGCTTACTTCGGTCGGCAAAAAATGACGATTCGGAGGAAGAAGAGGGTCAAGCAAAAGAATCGCCCGA
This sequence comes from Aspergillus sp. 'subgen. Cremei', assembly GCA_019976455.1. Classification (NCBI taxonomy): domain Eukaryota; kingdom Fungi; phylum Ascomycota; class Eurotiomycetes; order Eurotiales; family Aspergillaceae; genus Aspergillus; species Aspergillus sp. 'subgen. Cremei'. Next base: position 3,092,140 of record JAFBMR010000005.1, read on the forward strand.
GGTTGATACCGAATCAAATGCTGTGGCGGAGAAGAAGAAACCTCCAAAGACCGACAAACCCAAGAAGAAGAAAAAGAAGTTCCGATACGAGAGCAAGGAAGAGCGTCAGCTCACTAGGACGAAACAGCGCTTGTCGAAGAAGAGGAAGGCGGATGCCCGACGCGAGCGATGATACCATGTTTATTCTATCGTCACATCCATCCATTACGAGAATACCATTTATTTTCAAGTTCAGTACCACAGGGATACTCTGATTAAATATGCTTCTATGTACCTTTGAACAAATGATATAATATAGTTAAGCACAAGACAAGAAGGGAAAGGTTGCGAGGATGTAACAGAGACAGGCGGATGAGAAGGATAAAGCCAGCTGGGTGGCATAGACCAGAGATATTACAAATCTGTTTCCTGCCAAGAGAATAATAACAAAGAAGGCTGCAATGTGCAAAGTAAATATGTGGAAGGAAAACGCTGCACCCAACATGTCCTGTCAATCTACGACCGTATCCATTCTGGCTTAAACATTGCTGATGGAGACCTCCAGATCGTGGAGATCCTTCTCCAGCTCGGCATGCTTCTTTGCCATGTCCTCGTACTTGCTCTCCCACTGGTCACGGGACGCCTCGAGAGCCTGCACCTTTCGTTCGTAGTGACCAGCCTTGACATCGGTTTGGCGGAGCCTTGAGGGTGAGCAATGTCAGTCAACTGAATTTTGTGGAATGAATGTGAATCATACTTCTCGTTTGTCTCACGCAAATTCCGATCGGCCTCTTCAGCTTCCTCTTCCAGCAGCTGCACACGTCTCTGAAGAGACTCGTTCTGAGTATCGTGCTGAGCACTCTGGTTGGCAGCATCCTTATGGTCCTTGACGGAGGACTCGAGTTTCTCGATCTCGCCCTCCAGGAGCTGGTTGCGGTGGGTGAGAGATGTGATCTCCTGCTCCTTCGACAGGTTCTCCTGCTCCAAGACCTTCACCTTGGCCTTAAGCTCCTCCACGTGCTCCTGGGCAATCTCAGCCTCCTGACGGAGGGCGTTCATTCTCTAGACGTCCCATATCAGCTTCTTGTCCTTGGTCTTGGTCCGGTCTTATTTTCCACAATTCTCCAACCATCCCCCAGTGCTTCGGATGCATAAGATATTGGTGGTCGTAAGGGGGTATGCATGTGCGTTTTTTAAGACAGCTTTCAAGCTACCCCGCCAAACAGGGGTGCCAACAAACTTACCTCCTTAATCTTATCCATTTTGGGCGACGAAACAAAGTTATCTGCAACGAAGAGTTTCAAATATGTATGCAAGAAAAAAAAGGATGCAGTAGGAGGCTTTCGCTCAGCGAGAAACCAGATGAGATGATGTGGTTGGAAGCTGTCAACGTGGAGGATTATTGATGGGTTTGGTTTTGGGGGAAAGAAGTGGAGGACAGGAGGAGCAGTGAGGCGGTCAGCCGCTGCTTACTACTGTGCTTACTCCTTTAAGCCACTGAGGCGCGGCCACAAGGCGGTGGATCGCCCTAACCCAAGGATGCGTCTTGAGAGGATCGTCCCGTCTCCACGGGCAACCGCCGGAAAACACGGTGCACGCATCTAGACCTGTCTAGGGACGCATCACGACTCCTCCTTCACCTTTTCTGACCTGAACGATTTGCGACTAGACTTGAGATAGATCGACTTTGCACGTTGAATGACCATTGCTGGCATCGATCACCCGCTATGCTGGCCGTCCGAGACCAGGAGAACCTGGTGCACGCCCACCAGACCGTCGCCGCGTCCAAACCACTGAATCAAGGCGTCAAGCAATTGCAACCGAAAACCCCAGGAGCCCGAGCCCCCAAGACGCCCTTCAAAGTCCCGCTGAATGATGAAAATGACCCGTTGGCATTTGGAAAGAAGACTGTGAAAGGAAATGGTAAACGGACGGAAAATGCCAAACCAGCCAAGGATGCGTTTGTCACGCCACTGGGTAAGGGAGCAACAATGTTGGGGAAGGATGAGGTTTTCTGTTTCTCTTTTATGGATATGAAATTGACGGAATACTCTATAGCAGATCCTCGTCATCGCGCCCCGTTGGGAATGAAAACGACAAATGCCAAGGCTAAGGGTATACAGACACCAGCACCAGGAACCATCAAGCCAGAGAAGACGAACAAGAGAGCTTCGACCCAGAGGGTCAAGAAATTTGCCCCTCTTGTAGAGCAGAACCAAGCAGAGGTTCAGGAGCAAGCGCCTCAGGATGATGTTCCTGACATTGAATACATGCCACCCAAGCCAAAAGGTGGGTTTATCGCAGAGTTTTCGCTCCCAAAAGGTCTGCGTCTAACAGCACGCAGAACTTCCGGATTACCCCGAAGACATCACCTATGACACCACATTCCCGCAATTCAAGCCCCAAAACCTGGCACTCGGGCTAGAGAGTGTCTATGGGGACAATGAAGTTGGAAGTGATGGGCTCACCAAGAAGCAGCGGAAGTTTCAAGAGAATTCGATCGCATGCGATAAGATGGTGGACGACATGATTCTGAAGCAGGTTGAAGGCATGGGCTTTGAAGAGTCGAATGACAACGAGTCTCTCGATGCTCTTCAGGCTGAAGAGCTCCCTAAACGGCGCACTGAGGCACGTCGCGCAAGAGTGATTCCCAGCAGGACTAAATACTCCAGTAACATCTCAACCGTGAGAGCTAGAGATGCAGCAACAGCACTTTCTGGGGCAGAATCCACTGCTCCACGCAACCCGGCGCCTCTGTCAAAACCCAGAGTGGCATCATCACTTCTTGGGTCTAGAAAACCCAGAGTCCCAAGCAACCCTTCCTCCATGCGTCAAACAGCTGCTACGGCAAATGCGAGAACAACAGTTGGGTACTCCAAGGGTCGCACCATGTCGTCTAAACTGCACGGAAAGTTATCCACCACGCCAAAGGAACCGGCCAAGGGAATCCAGTCACCCGAGACTTACATACAGCTCTATGGCCCCCCGCCGCTTGGAACCGAGATGTGGCTTCGCTGTAAGGCGGCGGGCTGCTTTGCCAGTGAAGAGGAGCGACAGGAGGCTCAGGCAGAAATGGAACTTCCCACATACGAGGAAGATGCTGAGGCACAGGACTTCCAGCTGACTTTGTAGGCTACGGAATGTATTCTGGGTTGGTGTTTTGTTTGATATTTTTGATCATTACTTTTATGAATTGGAACGGCGGATATGCATTGAGGATTGGACGGTGCAAGGCAAACAAGCAGGTCTTACAGGGCGTTCTTATCTTTTTTTTTCTTTGAATTACTTGATGGATTTCCATGATGGGCCACGGACATCTTGTATTATTTGGCAACCAGCATGACTACTGATTATTATAGTATGGAGTAACCAACCAAATCAACACTTATGAAAGGAACAGATCCATGCCAGCTCCCCTATGCACGATGGTGAGATATAGTCTAAATAGCTCCAAGTACGATGTAAGGCACTCTGTAGTCTGTACATCATACATCATAGTTACATGATGGACCTGCAAAGAGGGAGATTGGGAGATGCAGATCGCCCTGTTTCAGGGCCTTCTGCAACCTTGGATCCGTCATTTTCGGGGCCCGAGGAACCCTCGGGACACATGAGAGGTACACGCACATGATTTCAGGCCATCTGTACAGACACAAAGCAGAGCTGTGACAGAGCTGTGTGTACAGTTGAAATATGAATGGCACCGGAATACTCCGTAATATGTCAAGGACCAGCTCTGTCCACTGCGCTGCGTAGACACATCGAGCCCGCGGTGCCGATCGATGATCATCATAACCTGTTCTGTCTGCGTTGAAGAAGAGGCTGGGCCCTCTTTTTTTTCTCGCTCTTTTTTCTCTCACCGCCCCTATTATGTACTCCGTCCTGAGCTAGTCCCCAATTGGCTACAGGCCTGGAAATAACAATCAACATCCGCCTCTTCTCCTCTTCTTTCTTCCGTTCTCAACAACACCGTGTCAGCTCTCTCAATTCCTCTGGCACTGCTTCTTCCCTTTCCCCTCCTCCCCCTTTCCCCTTCATCCCCCTCAATTCGTCTTGCTTGTCATGACGAGTGTCCATCCCGAGTCCCCTGAGGACTTCGAGTTCATCGAGACTCCTCCTGCTTCCGCGACTACTCCCGCGGACGACTGTGGCGTGAGGACGACATCGGTAAGTTCCAGAACATCATTGGACCATCCCAGCCTGGTCTATCTGTAGCTAGGTCTTGCAATTGTGACAAGCAAAGCTAATGGCACTTTCTCTTGCAGTACCCTGCCATCAAAAATGCTCCCGTTCCAGCAGACTCTGCGGGAAGTGACAGCTTCTCCAACATTCTGCTCTTCTCCCTGCTCTTCCTGATCCCATGGTATCTGGCCCGCCAGGTTGGTGGTGGATTCTACACCACCATCTTCTTCGCCATCTTTACCACCATTCCCATCCTGATGGCATTCTGGTCTATCGCGTCTTCGATCTCTCCCCGCAAGAATGAAAAGGCCAAGTATGCCGGCCGTCCCGTCGAGCACTACCTTGAATTCCACAGCGAGCACGACCGTGCCACCTACCGCGGCAAGAGCAAGATCCCCATGGAGATTTTCTATGAGAAGTACTTCAATGGCGAGGTCGACTTCAAGGGCGATGCGCTTGAAATTCTCGAGTTCCGCCACGACTGGGCTAGCTTCCGCTTCACCATGGGTCTCTACAAGCACTTCCTCTTTGGTTTCATCCCCGAGTTGCTGATGCACACTCGCTCTCAGGGTAATTTTTTTTCCTAACGGATTGAAGCAATTGAAATTCTTCCAAGCTAATTCTTTTCTTAGATGAGGAGCAGGTCCGTGACCACTACGACCGAGGTGATGACTTCTACGCTTGGTTCTTGGGTCCCCGTATGATTTACACCTCTGGTCTGATTGGTGACATCAACAAGGAGGAGACTCTTGAGGAGCTCCAGGATAACAAGCTGGCTGTTGTTTGCGAGAAGATTGGTGTCAAGCCTGGCGACACTATCCTCGATCTCGGATGTGGCTGGGGTACTCTTGCCAAATACGCTTCCGTCCACTATGGCGCTCAGGTCACAGGTATCACTCTTGGCCGTAACCAGACTGCTTGGGGTAACAAGGGCCTCCGTGACGCTGGTGTCGAGGAGGACCAGAGCCGTATTCTTTGCTTGGACTACCGTGATGCTCCCCGTATCTCTGGCGGATACAAGAAGATCACCTGTCTTGAGATGGCTGAGCACGTCGGTGTCCGTCACTTCACTACTTTCTTGTCTCAGGTTTACGATATGCTCGACGAGGACGGTGTTTTCTTCTTGCAGATTGCAGGTATCCGCAAGTCCTGGCAGTACGAGGACCTCATCTGGGGTCTTTTCATGAACAAGTACATCTTCCCCGGAGCTGACGCCAGTACTCCCCTTGGATTCGTTGTCGACCGACTTGAGGCCGCTGGTTTCGAGATCAAGGGTGTTGACACCATTGGTGTTCACTATTCCGCCACTCTCTGGCGCTGGTACCGTAACTGGATGGGTAACCGCGAGAAGGTTGAGGCCAAGTACGGCAAGAGATGGTTCAGAGTGAGTAGCCACGTTTGACAAGTTAACATGCTTTGGTAAGCTAACATTGTTTCACCTTAGATCTGGGAATATTTCCTCGCTTCCTCCACCATCACCTCTCGCCAGGGTGGTGCTACCTGCTGGCAGCTCACCCTCGTCAAGAACATCAACTCCACTCACCGTGTTGAGGGCATCAACTCGCAATACGGTCTCACCGGAGCCCGTCAGGCTGCCATCGACAACGTTGGCCACGGTGCTGTCCCTAGCGCCTTCGTCCCCAAGAAGGCCTAAACTCGCCTTTCGCAAACATTTGTCTAGTCTGTTGCATGTGAGTTACGATTGCACATTTTGTGTAGTCCGGTGAATCCAGGCAGGTCCTTTTGAGTGAAGTAGAATGGAAAGAAAGACAAAACAAGAAAACAAATATAATGGATGTCATCCGATTGGATGGCGAAGATTAATGGGTTATGGATTGGGGAAATGGATCTTAGCACAAGGATGGTGGGAATTTTCGCCATGTTTATTTCCATGTCTGTCCCTTATGATCGTTTGATTTGTGTAGCCTACTTGTTCCTAGTTGAACAGGAAAGCTGTGTGTCTATATCAGAAGATATGTCGTAATGAAATTGAAATCTGATGTGTGATTATGGGTTTATGGTTCTCCTTTCTGTTAGGATATATTTTTATCTGATATCAATGCATATAAGTGGGCGTGTCGTGGCCTTTTTGGTCGAGTTAGGCACTCAACGCTTCCATTTCTTGATAACTAAAGGCTCGACGCACAATAATTCCCCAAGCCCATATCATTGTTGGAAATAATATATCTGAAATATATCTTAAGGATGATTAGAGTTGAAGATGGTCTCATTTATTGGTAACAGTGGTATCTATGAACAGTATGGACATCTACTTGTAATTTATTCAACGCGCTTGTAAAGCTTAGCTCTACTTCCCCCAGCACTAGAGCAGCAGCTATCCACGGCCACAGCTTCGGAGTGAAGGGTAGATTTGTTGAAAGCTTGTGTTGACTGTGGCACGTCCAAGGCTGGGTTCTTGGTGAAGAAGCCGTCAGGCTTGAGCATCACGCTGATTCGCTCCATTGGCATTACTGGGAAGTCCTCAATGCGGGGGTTGTGGGTAAGACCGAATGCTGCCAGTCATGTCAGTTATGCTGTATTTGAGTTTCAAAAGCAGATGTCCAATGGTACTTACTGTGCCATAAAACGACGTCCTCGTTTTCGGTGGTGTCGTTCCTTTGGACCCATGTCTCAACGCCATTTGCGCGTCTGCTCTGGTTGGTGAATTCGCCTGCTGCGTATAGCTCATCGTCCTGGTACTTGGTGACCCAGATGGGCTTACTGGCGAATTCTGCACGCTGGTAACCCATTGCCTTCTTGTTGACCAGTAACATTTGACTAGGGGCAGTCTGAAGCTTGTATGCCACTGGTTTGTATGTAATCGGGTTGGTAATATTATCATTGCGGATCTTAAACACGCGGTGGCGGTCAACACTTGTGTTTGCGGTACCACACTTGTCTATGACAGTCTGTTCTGTTGTATACCCAACGAGCCAGGGGTTATTCTCATCTTCCGGGAGTGGAACGCTGTCCTCATAGTAGACAGTATTTTTGAACCCATCAATGGCTGGGTCGATCCGCAGAGAGAACATGTGCTGGTGGAAAGGTGCCATCACTCCAGGGCCAACATTGGTGCCCCAAGGAACGGTGGCTCCATTCTCATTGTCAAAGGGAACCGTTGATAGAATTCCAGTAGCACGGACTTCAAGTTCGACGTTGGCGGCCTGGTCGAAGATGTATGCAAAAATATACTCGTAGTTTGCAACAGTGCAAATCATTTGAAGAACAAGCTGGCGGTTCCGCACGACAGTAGCGGCGCCTGAACGGTAGTTGGTGTGCTTGTGTTGGATACCATTATCTTGCTCGTGCATGCAAATGACATTCTTCAAAAGCACCGGTTGGCCCTTTGCATCTGTTCTGTAGCCATCGAAATACTTGATGTGGCCCAGGCAGTCGCATCCCAGGGACAACTGATTAGCATTGAGACCGAATCCGACATCACCAACATCAAAAGCCTGTTTTCGGTGGTAAGGTGCACGAGGATCTAGGTGAGTGTTAGCAAAAAGCAATAACAAGCTGTCGGTGTAAAAAAAAAAAAAAAAAAAAAAAAAACACTCACCTCCATATGGAACCGTCATCTCCGAGACTGAAAGACGGTAGAATATATTACGATTATCATATGTCACATTGTAGATCACCATACCCTCGCGGTTGTTGAATCCCACCCTGAATCGCCACTTTTGCCAATAAATCGAGTTGCCGTCTGCCGAGAACGAGGGGCCCTCAGGCTGTTGAGCAATGTAGGGCTTGAGATCTTGTCTGAGTGGTTCATCTAGGAGGTCATGGGCATATTGGACTGTGTTCACAGGCTTCCACGGCTGTGTTTCCATCACTTGGGCGTCTGATCCACCGGGAAGATAGTCCATGCGGACCAATTCATGTGTGAGGCCATTGAAGACAGGAGAGAACTTGCATGGTAGAGAGTAGTGGTTGTTCTGAGGGTGATCGACCGCAACCATGTACATGAAGCATTGGAATAGCCGTCGTGTTTCGGTTGGGTCATCTGATCCATACATCCATGGATCGTTGCAGACAGCCATGCCAGGGGGAAGCTTCAATTTCTCAATTTCTGCCTTGACTGCCGGATGCTCCATACAGAGCTTTTCAATATCGATCATTTCATCTATATCAACGGGTCCCTATCGCAAATAGTCAGCTAACAAAAGAAATAAGACAAGCTGATAAGATTCTCACCTGCACTTCTCTGGGAAGCTCTTTCGCATAAACAATTGACTTGCTGTCGGCATTTATCAATGCTTTGTAGAAAGCACCACTATCAAGGCGGTGGAATAAAGCAAAAAGAAGGCGAGTTGGCTTTGCTGGAAGAGGTTTTCGCAACCTCTCCGCCTCTATATATGGAACGACTTCGCTCTTGATAGGCTCTTGGACATCGATGCGCTTTTGTCGTAGAGGAACACCCGGGAAAGCTGCCTCTAGAATCCGGACCGCCAATTGAATCTCCCCAGGGGTAATTGGGTCGAAAGGATGGAGGGTTGTTGAGAATGCCATTGTGATGGATTGTGAGAAGGGAGAAGAGAGATATGTATCGGAAAAGATTGCACAATGTGCAATTGAGTATATTGAAGAGAAAGAAACTGATTAGGTTGAAGACCCGGACGAGATCCAAGGGGCAAAGGCCATGTTTAAATAGACCCATCTTGAGTCCATCGAAAGATAGCTACCATGCTGTGATCCACGGCAACGGTGGTGCTGTCTTCTCTATACAAGCACCGTCTGGATGGACATGCCATTTTGGGACAAGTTACCGCCACGTGTGGGTCGGCATGCGATGGTGGATCGACCAAATGTCGCATCCTCGTGAGCCTCGTCGTCTATCAGACCTTGTATCAAAGAGACAAAGATCAACTGTGGTTCAAGCTCGTCAAGTTAGCCGATCCCAGGGATCTCAATCGAGGAGTTAAGAAACATCATTGAATGTAGTGTTGGTGGCAGTACAATTCGTGGGTTGAGCAGTGGACTAGACTGCGGTGAAGGAGATGGGATATAATTAATACCTCAAAGCAATTGGACTATCCTCAACATCCTTAATCGTATACCAGTGATATCTCCATCTCAAAGCAAAAAGCCCTCTTTCTTCGAGACTTTCTGTCTTCGATTCTCCCCAGAAATGGGGAAAAATGAGGGGAAGAAGAAATTCCGTTGATAAGAGGGCGTATCTCTTGCCGTAAAGGGACTAGCGTGTTTCCCCCTCGTGACTCCAACCGGTCAACTGCTTCGACAAAGGAAATTTCTCGATCAGTGCCAAATCAGCAGTTTCATGATTTTCTCTAGGATGTTTTGGGGGTATCAGGCTACCTGCTAGCTGCGGTTTGAGTGTCTTGTTGACGTTGTTCAGTTGTCGTGACGCACCTCGGTTTAGACCAAGTACAGTATCCCCATACCACTCACTCCACTTGTCCATCTATGTTGACCATGTCATTTCCCAGGCACTATCGCCCTTTCGCCTATCTTATCTCCCATTATGTCACAGGATTGAGTACATATAGTGTGGCAGTATAATATATTATCAACATGAGTCAAATAATCGACTTCTCAGGCACCTTTTCCGCTCAAACAAGGAAAAGATGCAAGAAAGAGGGCTCGAGGTGGACTCGATCAGGTTGCTTAACCTGTAAAAAGCGTCGAAAGAGATGCGATGAGACTAAGCCTAGGTATGGTGCTTTCAGTGTATTCAGTGATCACCATTAACAGAGTTGAAACAGCTGTCGTAATTGTGACAGGCTAGGACGAACCTGTGAAGGGTACAGCTCAATGTGGGCAGAACCTCTAAACCCATCTGCGCAAGTTTTCAAACACAGTCCAGCACCGAAGCGACGGAGAATCAGTCCATCTCCATCGTCGCCTGCTTACTCGGGAGAATTTTCAGAGTCGTTGCTCTCTCCCAACTCCACTCTATCCACCTGTCTTTCCACACCCTCTCCAGTTCCGTCCGACTACGACGGTGCTATTGAGATATACTCCCCAAGCAATACAAGCCGCCAATCTGATGAATATGATGAATCTACGAACACCACACACTTCGACTACCTTACAGTTATCCCCAAACCAGCCAAGCATATCAGTCACCTGTCCAATATCGAAACACATTACCTCCAGTATCACATGGAGCAAGGCTCCAAGTTGTTAGCCAACCTGGAGAGCGACGAGAATCCTTTACGATCATTGTTAATCCCCAGGGCCCTATCATCGTCGCTGCTGATGAAGGCTGTTTGCGCTGTCTCTGCAATACATTTAGCAAATCGCTCTTACAACAGCATGGATGCTCAGACAACAGCAGCCGACTACTATATTCGAACCATTAAAGGGCTTCGGACGTCAATGGCAGGGTGTTCCGCTGGTGTCTTCCCCGACGAAGCTATTCTAACCGTTGCTCTTCTCTGCAAATACGAAATCGTGCGCGGAAGCGTGAAGCAGTGGGCGGTGCATTTAAATGCTTTACAAAAACTGGTAGCCGCTCGCGGAGGACTTGCCTCGCTGGACCGAGACACGGCAGAGTTTCTATTGGGACTGTATGTAGTCCCGAACCAACCAGAATACCTATATCCTGCAAGCTGATGACTCGTGATAGTTGTATGTATGCGCACAATGTGGCCAAGATCACTAACCGCGGACAAATCAATGGCACCATATCCAGTTCCGACACCGTTAGCATCACGAAACTGGATACCTATGTCGGATATACCGAGGAAATCATCAAGATCTGCGCAAAAATCGCAGATTTACCCTTCCTAGGCAGTGACTCCATTTCCGTGGGATTGGAGGTTAACATGATGTAAGTATTTTGAAAGTCATCAAAAATAAGCCGATGGAGCTAACACTACCATTAGAGACGAGGCCCTTCGAAACTGGACACACACAACAACTCAGTACATCCTACCCAAGGGAATCACACAGGCATGCCTTCTTCGCCTCCGCATGGTGGCGGATTGCTTCCGCGACGCCGCGTACATTTATCTCCATTCCACCCTGGAAAAGATGAATCAAGACTGCAGCCAGAAACTACCCTCGACATGGTCGAGGTTTGTTTCGCTGTCCAAGACTGAGGCCCTGCAGCGTTGCTTGGCGCGGGTTGCATCATTTCCACTAGACGCTCACTGTGAATACTCTGCTCTCACGTTCCCACTCTTCATAGCAGGCTGTGAAAGTGAAACTTCTGCGGAGAGAGATCTGGTCATTCAGTCACTGAGTAGTCTAGAGAGGAATTTTGGCATTGGAAATGTCAAACGAGCTAAGGAGCTATTGACTGTTTTGTGGAAGGGGAGTGGAATGCACTGGCTAGATGTGCTAGAGCAATTGCAATGGGATTTGATACTGGCATGATGATTCACATGGCAGTTGGAATAGACTTTCATTCTCTGGGTAAACTTGAAGATACTGTAACATAAACATGTTTAACGATGATGCATTAATAATTTTTTAAGTAAAAATATCATTCAGAACCTGGTTGGCTGTCGTCGAGGGAAACAAAGAACAAATGCAAAACTCCAATTATATTCTGTACTCCACGCTTGTGCTTTGGTATATCAACTCAAACCCATATTAACCTCGTCACCCAGTCCCATCTCCCGTTCTGCCCTCTCGGTTCCGCCCGTGGCTCGAGTACCCCAGCGGTCGAGACGATCCTGCGCTTGATGAATCTCTTTATTTCGAACGCTTACGCTGTCACTATTCGTCCCGCTGCCGTGCAGACTTCCTTCTCGACCTGCACTGCTGCTGTGACTGGCGGCGCCGGGGAGGTTTGATGATTTGCGGGCGTGTTGGATGTTAATCGGCCTGGACGCGGTTGGTCCGGATTTGGGGTCGTCCCTGGTGGCAGAGGTTATCTTCCCGAGGTCCACGGAGGAATTGTTTGAGGTCGGAGGTGCAGAATTGCTGCTATTTTTGTCGCTTACACTCTTCGAACCGCCAAACCAACGTCTTTTCCGTGCCTTGGAAGACGGGGCGAGACTTTGGGCATCTGCATCCTCTGTGGATGCATCCGCACCGCTGCTTGATGCTTTTTCGTTTTGCAGAGCTTGGGAGAGATTGGAGGTCGTCTCTGCGGGCGGATCCTCGGTCTCTGGTATTATCTCCACCAGCTCGGCATCACGATACCATTTTCTGCGGCGGGTATACCGGTCCCAACCATCCTGGCCACGACGGCCATCATTCCACTGGCGGATCAGTTAGATATTCCATCTTAGTCACTGCGTTGCAGAAATACCTACCTTGTTGTCATAGTATATCCATCCGCCGCCATCTGACGATTTGGGATCGGATTTCATACTTGAATCATCGGCACCATCAATACGCCAGTCGCCGCCATCGATCCAGCGCCACTCCGCATTTCCACTCTGTACATCGGGCAATTCAAATTCATCTTTAGGCGGTACCATATTCAAATGTTCATCGGTCCATGAACCACGTTCAGACGGGAATAGGGAGTAGGTCCATCCGATTCCAAGCCATCGGCGCTGATTTTCATATATGATGAACGTAAATCGGACGCCAGACGAGCCTCCGCGCCGCCTGGTTGCGATGTCTACAGCATGACCAGGACCCTGCGTCTTGGATGCTCGCACCTTATCGTCCCCACCAACGTTAGTCGAGAAAGAAAGTCCAGTTATAACGGAGAAGATCCGGCGGACGATCAATGATCGCCACAGAATGACACGCGACACTCTGACCGGCCGGGAATGATAGGTGAGCATGAGGGTGCCTATAATCATGATGACACGGCGTGTAGTTATAAGATAGATTGGCGGGAATGTTAAGAGAATCCATAATGGAGTCACGAAGAGAATTCGGAAGAACAAAGCAGTAAGAGCAGGTCTGGTGGTTGCAGACGTGGCCGTCCTCTGAGTCGATAAGAAATCGGTTAGATCGACCAGTGGCTCCAGTAGAATATTACATCGGGTAGTAAAAGTCCTCAAAGTATCAACTATTTCATCCAAGCTCTTATGATGAGGAGTTGTATCGGAAGCCGCTCTCTGATGGCCTTTATCGACAGCCCTGGAGGATAAGGGAGAGTAGCGCCTCCAGTACATGCCCAGAATTAGACCCAGCACCAACAGAATCGGTCCTGTCCAGAGGATAATGGCATCGCTATACAGAACCACCGTCCAAAACCCTGCTAGAAAGAGGAAGCTCTGCCATGGGTCGCCCGAGGTCCATGTCAACAAGCCAAGCAGCTTGTTCAAGGGTAAGATGAACGGATGGGAGTAGGCGAGAGCACGGGTGACGGGCGGCGGCGTAGCGACCAACAGAGGCGACTTGCGATGTACGATGATACTAGAGCGTTGCCTAGAGGTCAACGATGAGCCCGAGATGGTGGTGGGCGAGAAAGCGGCGACCGTTGGCGGTTGGCTGTCAGGCTGAAAGCCATGGTCCTGGGATAATGATGAGGGGGCCATGGAATCTATCCACGGAATATCTTCTGTCCCAGCATCAGCACCAGAGACGTTCTTCTTCTTCTTCACTTGGGTATGAGCATTAATAATCCCCGGTCGTGATTGCTGGCAAGTTGGGGATGTTGGGGATAGAAACAAGGAGAACCGAACTGGGAAGAACGTACCGAGTGCTGCCATCCAACAGAAACGTCATAGACATCCAGCAAGGTCATTGCGGGCGGTGTGGCAGAGAGGAAGAACGAAGAGGAGGAGGAGGAGGAGGAGGAGAACTAGATAAAGAAACGAACAGGAGGAGCCCTTCAGACTTCAGCCATTCCAGGAACCGACAGCATCGGACTGGAAAAGAAGAGATCGCCTGCGGGGGAAGAACCGCGGAGGAGTGAAGCTCTCGTGATTCAACATGTGACTCGGCCACGACGGGCTGTACTTCAACAAATACTGCGCATAGGTGTCGTACTGTTAATATATACTCTATATGTGAATGAAATATGTAGATATCTATTTATCAGAAGCCTAATCCTCACAATAGTAAATAAATAGCAGGTAGTTCTCACAACACTCATACTCTTCTTGTTGAGGCCACCCGAAAAGCGACTAAAAAAACCCGCAGCCGAAATTTTTCGCCGCTGTCATTGGGTTTTGGCTTCTTCTCCGTCTGCTTCCATTGCCATCCAAAGCATCACCATTTCAGACCAACCCATCTTGGGGCTACCCATCCTCGTTTTTCTTTTTTCTTATCCTTTTCTTTCTTGTCTCCTTCTTCTTCTGACAATCTAGTTGTCAGTGGTTTCTTTAATCGACTCAGGATGGTAAGGAAGTCCCTGAAGACATATCTCCAGATCGCATTGAAAACTGACCGACTTGTCTTTTTCTCACTATAGGCCCATCGCATTGTCACCCAAGTCGTCGTTACCGGCGCCCGTGTATTCGGTCGCGCCTTTACAGAGGCTTACAAGCAGGCCTCTGCTTCCTCCAAGTATGCCTCCCAGAACAAGGGCAAGGGCAAGGGCGGAAACGCCTTCGCCTCTGGCTTGACTCTCGATGAGGCTTGCAAGATTTTGAATGTCAAGCCCCCACAGGGTGGTGAGGCCAATATCGAGCAGGTCATGGAACGATTCAAGAAGCTGTTCGACTTGAACGACCCCCAGAAAGGGGGTAGTTTCTATCTGCAAAGCAAAATTCTGCGGGCTCGGGAGCGTATAGAAATGGAAGTTCGACAAGCGGAACGAAAGGTCGCTCATGACAAGGAGCTACAGGAGGGATGGAAGCCCAAGGTGTACAAGGACCGGTGATTCGCCTTCTTTCACTCTGTCGAAGCTGTCGAGACCCTGGCCAACGACCCGATTCGAATCGAACCTACACGATCGGAGCCACTCCGTCGAATACAAAGAACGAAAACAGCACAACACCTCTTTGACCTTCCCCGTTACCTCCCCTCGGTTTTCGCAGCATAGCATGGCGTTTTTGGTATTTCCCAACATTTGAGACGGAGAGAATCATAGATTTCTTTACATTTTGCCCCCTGCCTCAACTTTCGAGTGTCTTGATACCTCTCCGAACCTGATATCCTCGACTACGTCCGTCCGGTTCGACCTATCTCTATCGATCTAATCTGGGTGAGATTCCCTCTGTATATTACTTGGGAGAAGGAGTGAACTCCGGACGGACGGATAATGACATGGGGCAATGGGAGGATGGAGATGGAAATTCATTTCTCTCCTCCGCGTGTCTTTTCTATTATTTTCTTTTCCTTAGTCTTCTTGATTATTTACATGATCTCTTCTCCACTCTTGGTCCTTTTTCTCATCGAAAGGATTGATTCGTGTATCATAAGTACCATATGTGATGACCTGTCTTTATTTCCCTTGTCTCCTGTTTTGGTGACAATGGAAATGAAATATCTTGAATTCCTGTACAAATGCAGCATCTTTTCTTTCTAGACCCTGGTGACATGTCTCTCCTCTGGAATACCCCTGGTTCCTGGCTGTAGATTTTTTTTTTTTTTTTTTTTGCCTTTACCACTCCCGCCTTTTGATCAACAAACAACCAGAAGCATCCAAACAGTCACCATCATCTATTGTCTAGATGACCAGACAGTAGATTATATCTCTTCGAGTTATTTTCCAGGGAATCTTTATCTCAGTTCAGACCAGAACTATGTAATTTGCTGGCCAGGGCGCCATTCGGAGTGGAAACTCCGGTGGTTAGAAATCCAAAGGCCTCGCCATCGCCCGTCGCAATTTTTATCCAGCCAAGTCCTCTCACTCTCATTCATCCACTCATTTTTTCATTCTTTTCTTGCTTCATACAGACTTATTTTGTATAGCTCTCTTTTTTCTTCTTCATCTTTTCTTGAATTACCTTGCAAACCTCCCTTCACAATGGGTCGTCCTTCAGTGCCGCTATCGGCCGATCTCCCCCCGCTCATCATGGGCACGGCAACATTCAATTCGCAGTTTAATAAAGATCCCTACTCCCTTCCTACCAACGAACTCGTCCAGCGCGCCCTCTCTAGCGGTGTCCGTGCCTTTGATACCTCGCCCTATTACGGCCCCGCGGAGGAACTCCTGGGTCGGGCCCTGGTCACCGATTTCGTCCGATCCAACTTCCCCCGCTTCACATACCGATTGCTCACCAAGGTCGGTCGAGAGGGAGGGGCATCGTTTGACTACTCGCCAGAATGGGTGCGATACAGTATCGGTCGTAGTCTGCGACGGCTTCACACTGACTACCTGGACGTGGTCTATTGTCATGACGTTGAGTTTGTGAGCCCCGCACAGGTGCTGGAGGCCGTTCGCGAGCTGCGACGCATTCGCGACTCCGAAGGCGCCATCCACTACGTGGGTATCTCTGGTTACCCGGTTGATGTGCTATGTGATCTGGCAGAGATGGTCTTGCGCGAAACAGGCGAACCGCTCGATGTGGTCATGTCCTACGCCAACTTCACGCTGCAGAATACCCGCCTGCTGACCCAAGGCCTGCCCCGATTGTTGGCGGCCGGAGTGGACGTTATCCCCAATGCCTCTCCGCTGGGCATGGGACTTCTCCGACGCGTGGGTGTCCCGATTGGAGGCATGGGAGATTTCCACCCGGCGCCAGAGGGTCTCCGCGCCGCCATCCAGCGCGCGGGCCAATGGGTCGACGAACAAGACGAGAAACTGGAGGGCGTTGCCATCCGCTTCGCGCTCGAGTCCTGGCTGCACCAAGGCGCAAAGGCCGGAGCTCTAGGTCCACCTCTTGCACCTTCTGCCCAGGCCGATCCGGGTCTTCTCTCCGTCATCAACCTAGGCACTGGCGAACGGTTGGGTGTCAGTGTCATGGGTGTGAGCAATGAAGACGAGCTGAACGAGACCTTGCGGGTCTGGCGCAGTGTCATTGACGGATTGGAGAATTGTGAAGACGACAACGATGATGAATCCAACAATACCCTCGCACCTACCGTTCCAACCACCAACCAAACCCCAGCCATCCTCACTCCCTCGGAGGGAATCATCACAGACCGCGCCTGGTCCCAGGCTAGACGTAGTCGCATTTTAGCCCACTTCCAAAGGATCCAGTCCATCCTAGGACCTGATTGGGTTGACTTCACCTGGCCCAGCCCTGGCCCGGATTTCGTCAACTCACTCTCGGCGGAGCACATGGCGACTTTGAAAGCACTGGCTGGAAATAGTGAGGATGTTGAGAAAGGCAACGGTTACATTCCTACTCCGCCTTTGGATGCAGTGGATGGAGACTCTGCAGCCCCGGCTGAGGTTGCTCTATGATTTGATATGGAGTCAAGATTTACGATGCGAATGACGTTTGTTATGAATTTTCATAGAACAAAGACTTCATCGAAAGTCGTGCATATTTGAACAGATTTCTTGATTGTACATATATTTTATTTTTTCCGCTTGGTAGCTAACAATCTCAGAGCCACCTGGACTATGATTCTCGTTTCTCAATTGATTGTATCATCTACTACGGGTATTCAATAGAACATAAAGATTTCACTTTCCCCTTGACACTTCTATTGCTCCCGATCAATTCTATGCTTATTGGATCTATACCAAACCAGCTTGTTACGCTAGGGCTTGTTTTCAACCTGGTTACGGTTGAATTATATTATACCATGCATGTTCATTCTACGCATCGACCTCGAGACCCTCACCGTTGGCGCGTTTCTGGGTACTTTCTCCAGTATGCAAGAGCTTAGCCGCAACAATATCATCAAGCTTGACATCCGCAGAGACAGAAAACAGCGCCGCGATAACAGATATGCCGCCAAACGCAATACTAGCCAGAAAAACTGTACTAAATGACTGCGAATATGCGGTCTTTATAGCGTCGGAGACAGCAGCCATGATATCATTTGTGATACCGGGAACGGCTTCCATGGTGGAGATGTTTCCGGCCGAGGCAGCCTCCACGAGATCCATGAGAGAGGATTCGGGAAGGCTGGCGTCTAGTGCTGCTGCAGAGATGTCTCTAAGAAGGTTGACGGCGATTCGGTTGTCGAGAATGGCAACGTAGATAGCCGCTGGCTGGAGTATCAGTATCGCTTGATGAATGTGTTTGTACCAAAGAGGTCAACGATATACTTGCAATTGTTCCGGCAACCTGTTTTGCAGACCTGAGAAAACCACTGACGAGACCAATATCCTCGGGCTTACAGTAGAGAGGACACATGATTAATGTGATTATTTCAGATAGCCGACGGCAAAGCCACCAACTGCGGAGAACTGGAAGATACAAGGTTAGGGCTTTTGGAATGACTGGTGTGCAGGGTAAAAGTGGTCCATACCGCAACACCGTGTGCTCGTCTATTCTGGTTAATCGCAGCCAAAGCCCCGGAGAATGCCATAATGCCTATGTTGAGATGATGAGCTGATACTTGGTGTGCCTGATCACCTTCATCAAAAGACCACCGGTGATTTCTCCCACGATAACACCAGTGCCGACCAAAATCTATGAATACAATTGTTAGATGTCTTAATTGACCATAGCATGGATTGGTACATACCACTACAACCGGCCTTGATGGTATTGGTGGTGAACAAAGCAGAAACAACCTGGGGCCATAGAAGACTATCATTTCATAAGATATTCGTCCTTATAAGAGGCTCATAAGGATCTCACCTCGTTGAGAAATAAACCATGGTGCCAACCGAGCCAGAGCATACTGCTGCGGTATAACCACGATCCTTCAATAGAGACATAGGAAGAAGAGGCTGCTCAAGGGGGGCAAATATTTCTAGGAACATTAACATGAATATGATCTGCACTCAAAAAATTTGAGACACTATGTTGCATACCGTAGACCGTAAATAAAATCAGTAGAATGACTGAAAGACCGCAACTGATGATATTCAAGTAGTAGTTCCAACGCCATGGCTGCTGCGTATTGGTGATAAATAGTTGGGCAATAGCAGCCCCAAACGCAGCAAAAGAAAATGTAGTATCGAAAATGCCTGCATTTCCAATCGAGCGCGCCTTGTTAGGAACCAGTTCTGCGATCACAAAACTGAAAGTCAACCGCACAGCAGCAGCAAGGCCACATAACACGCTACCTCCGATTACCGTGGGCATATTTTTGGCTGTTGCACAGACGATGGAACCCACAAGGCCGAAGAGCTGTCCACCGATGAGGAAGTATCTACGACCAAATATGTCTAGGACATGCAGTCTTTTTTCAATTATCATAATTACCATACCCAAGTCGGCATTTATAGCACTCAAACTGTTCACCTGTCGATAGTCAGCAATTCTTCATCAATATATGGGAAAGGCGACTGCATACTGGCAATGTATAACCTAGGTATAAACTAATTGCCATCAAACAGACGGCAACCAGCGAGCCAATGAAGTTCTTCAAGGTCACTGCGGTTGCAAATAGGACTTTCACAGCCGACGAAGCTCAGTGGCCGGTCGATGGTCGCTTGTAGGTCATGTCTGGCATTTGATCTCCTGGCTGAGGACGATGTTGCTCTGGCCAAGTCTTTGGCAGAGACGGTCTCCTCTGTAGAGACAGTCAGTCATGTTTACTATGCTGGTAAAGTGATCTTTTCATGTTGCCGCTGGTCAATACGCAGACTCTGAACTGAACAGCATATCGCGCGAGCGACGTCCCCGTGGATGAATGTAGTATGAACAAGGAAATGCTTCGTAAGGCCGTACAAACACTCGAAACTCTCTCCCCCAAGCTATCTTTTGTTACTCTAATTACTGGAACAAAGGTTGCTTCTACTTTCACCCGTCTTCTGGCTTTCTGCTAACCCGGATCGTCCATAGGCATATGGTGTGCATCTTCTCAACAAATTCCCCTTCCGTGGACAAGTGCCTTTGAAAGAAAACCTCCCTCGTTTGTCTGCAGAATGTGCCAAAGAGCTCTTTTACTACCACCAAATCGATCTGCTCCATGAGCTATCGGCAGGCAAATCATGGTCATGGTGCGAGGTTCGTCCTGATGTGATTGTACGCCTCCCTGTCTCATCTTTGTACATAAAGCTTGGCTAACATCCCACCAGATCGGTGTCGCTCCCTTAGGCAATGCCAACTGCATGGCCCAAACCATGGGCATCTACCTAGGCCTATACCGCGCTCTTGAAGGTGACGGAGTCCGCGTCCCATTCCCAGGCAATGAAACTACCTGGCTTCTCCTCTCCACTGACTCCAACCAAGACATTATCGCCCGATTCTGCATCTATGCTTCATTTCAGCCACGGGAAAAGGTCCATACCCGAGCCTTTAACATTGCGGACGGCGCAACGCCCGTTTCCTGGTCACAACGCTGGCCGATTCTAGGGTCGTACTTTGGCCTGGAAGGCGCTGGTCCCGACGATTCCAGCTTGCATCCCACCGCGTATATTGACAGGCACTGGGAGAAGTTTCGGGAATTATGCCGTGAGAAGGAGCTGAAGAGGGATGTCATTTACAAGAGCATGCATAATACAGGGGTAAGGATGGTCATTTTGCGGTTGATGGACTTCATGGCATACTGCGTTTGATAGAGTCAGGAGGGCAAAGATTATGCTGTAGTCATAAGCCGTAGCGGTAGTTATAGGAAATACCATATGTACAGATGAAACCTCAGAAAGAAACATACCAGGGGAGATTATCGCAGATCGTATTAAACAGACATATGGATAAAGAGCCAAATCTTATTGATTGAGAAAAAAAATTCCTAACAACATCATTTCTGAGTCCCAGGCCAGTCTCAATACAACCGGTGCCTCAAGTAATCTAGTGCCTTTATTGCCCTTCACATGATATCCTTGACCATTATGCAGACGATGGCAAAGTTGTGTAATCACCGCCTTCAAATCTCTGAAGTCCCGGTGGAGCATTGCCTCTTTTAAGATTCAAATATCTTCTCGGTGTTTGGGCGATTTCCTCATCTAATTTCCCATCAATGAGGATATCAACAAAGGTGTTCGCACGAAAGAGAGGGCTCTGGTTGGGGTTTGTTTCATAGTACTTGACCTCTATCCCATTTGAATCAGTAAATCTCACAAAGAAAGCAAGACGACTTGCTGGGTCACTATGAATTGCAGAGGTTGCATAGATATTAGGATGTCTTGATCCCGAGTCAGAAACTTCAATGCGCACAAAGATAGTGCCATCCCCAACATCCATGTCTGGCGGGAAACGAATAGGACAATAGTTAACACGAATTGACCTTTGATAAGAAACACCAAGGGGTACATTGTACTGGTATTCCTTTTCTCGAAAGACTGAGGCTTCTTCTCTCCAGATGTATTGCTGACGTTTTTGACCATTGAGATGAGATTCTTGGTCTTTTCTTGATACGCCCTTTCTTGAGAATTTAGTCCGTAAGCTTTCTTCATAATGAAGCAGTGGATCTTCTGACGTGTTCAAAATTCCACTTTGAATTCCTGTATCCAACAGATGCGCTAAGTCCTCAGGGAGTGCTTCATGATGGGCGTCATTTTCCCATTGGCTGGGATAAGGGACCTCTGTAACCGGCTTTATTTCCTCGTAGCCTACTCTAGAATATGGCAGAATTGGCGCAGAAGCCACATCAGACTGGGTCAATAAAGTAGAATCGGTACCTCCAGAGCGTCTAGGAAGATTCTTTGGTAATCTTGCCAGCTTTTCAGCAAATTCATGCTCACGCTGTGAAACAAGTTCATGTACCATCTCCTTGACGGCCGTGTATTTTTCAAGATTGAAGGGAACTTGTTCGTGGGCACTTTTTTCGGCTTTCTGTGGCTTCGCATTTGGTACTTTGCCTTGACCGTATGGGCCTTTTCTTGGAAGAGCGTGTAGTACCATTAGTAGTCCCTCGGTGAGAGATCCAGCAAGCTCTTCAATATGACGAAGGTCACTTTCATCTCTGATTCCTTTGCGGAATAGCCAAAGTTTAATGCTTTCGTCAAGTGTTCCTACCGTCATCATAGGGTTCCCTAATCTTTCCCTCCTAGCCTGGCCAAGAATAGTACCAACAACACTACTTGACTCAATAAAATAGGGTCTGATCCCTGAAAGACTTATAACCAAGGTGGCGAATCTGATTGCCTCACTTAATTTTGCAGTATGCGCTGAGCTTGTGGACCAAACTTGGGAGGGGAGCTCTAGGCAGCGAATGAACAGTCGTTTTGGAATAGCTCCAAGACCACTAGAGATATACATGGAATATTTAAATCCACGAGTCTCTAGGGAGAATTTGCAGGCGCCTTTTTGTACGAATTGAATCATTTTTTTCGGCTCGTGGGCCGCATTTTCAGATGACTAGTTTCAATCAAAGTTCGATGAGAATTGAGAATAAGGGACTCATCACAAAAACTCGAAATATTTTTGGAAAAGTCCTTTGCGGAAAGAGGCAAAAACTCCCGGAAGTTCGAGGTCCAAACAAGGACATTAGTCTCGTTAAACAGGCACCCTTGAAGGGACCATGGCATCTGAACTTTCGAGTTAAGATTTTCTGGGGCCTCTGTGCTACCCAGAAACAGCGACAAAGACCAGAATAAACCCTATTTCTGCAGATAGTGTACCGAAAAATGGTGTTGACGTGATGGTTCTTGTCTGTTTATCCTTCATGTTCATGGACAGAGCGTTTTTGACAAGACGGAACTCATTTTCATTCCCCAGTGCGATCTTTAAAGCCGAATTGAAATCATTGGAGAGCAAAGGTCGTTCGGCTTTGTGGGTCTTATGCTTCTATGCTGGATGGAAAGTCGCCCAGTGTCGAATCTGCACATCTGGGGAGTTGCTTGGTCCTATAGCAGCCTGCACTCTTGGGGATGCTGTGAGCGTTACACTTCAAAGTAATGGAGACATGACATTAAGCCCAAATCCACCTGGTGCTTTGACTTTTGCGAGATCTGGGGGCTCTAGCATGCCATGATGAGTAGAAAAGAACCTGCAGAAGAGAGCTTCGAGAATATTGTATCTTATCCGGTACCAGTCATTATCCTTTTCCTCATCCCCTGGGAATGACCATAGCCGGATAAAATTTGCAGTCCGTTTCCCATTTCCTAGCCACAGTGTATAATAATGCAGCGATCCATATGAACCCTGCGTCATAGATTGGGCATGTTGGCAAATTATCCGTCTATGGGCTTATTCGCATTGGCCAACTTAACGTCTCGGAAAGTTTCCATTTCGGTAATCCGTCACATAAGCCATATACCCCGTAGAATTCAGCTATGGTGCATCATTGTATTGTTGAAGTCTGATTTCATCAAGATCTTTTCGAGATAGGTGATGGCCTTGAAGGTGTTTTATATAGGGCACACACGATCAAGGAGGCCTTTGGCAACAGCAGAAATGCCGGCATGTATTTCGATCTTTCTGCAAGGTAATGCATCAGATCCTGATAAGACCTTGTATTATTTCCGTCTGGGTAGATTTGCACAGCTGTTCCAAGTCAGGGAGTTGTTATGCTTTCCTGTAGATTCTTGGGGGCAGGTTAGGAATATTTCTGTATCTGAGAAATAACCAGAATCAAGGCTCTTACATATAACTTTCTTTTGGCAAAAAGAGCCACTTTTCACGAACAACGGTCACTTGGAAGGCCTTTTTGCCGTGGTTTTGGCAAGACTTTGCTTCGGGCTCTTCATGAAAGTATGACCGTCTGTTATATAGTACTATGTTATATAGTACACATATTCATGGCATTTTGTATATGTTTTCGGTGCAGCACCAGTCATTCCACAGCCACTGGGCAGAGATGGCCTGTTGTTTCTGTCATTTGGGTGCGATTTTGGTGGGAACCTATATTATATGAAAGCGATAGACTCCTGGGTTATAAGTTCCTAGGGTAAATAAAAAGTTGGAGTTAGAGTTGAGAAGAGCTGGGACCCACAGCGTGAAGAATTAGCAGGTGGTTCAAAGGGGGGGAGAAGTGGGGAGTAGAAGAAGAAGAGAGACAGGAAGGAGATTCAAGAGCAGTGGGGTGGTGTAGACTGGGTCTATGTTCGTTCTGCAAGAGCAAACAAGATCTAGCAGCAAACGCTGGCCAGGCAACCTTCCTTGGGGCATGTACTAAGAAAGATGCCTGTCCGCCTCGAGTTGAAATGATATAGAACACTTATTCCAGCTACGCCTTAGTATATCATTTTTGACCAATCTCTTGTACCTGAAACTGTAAATGCTAATTATAGGCCTCATTTATCCTGATTGGATACCTAGAAGCCCTAGTTTTCTGCGCTGTTCTGGAAAGACGAAAGGTAACCTGATAGGTACCTAGTGATGTAATGGTCTGTTGTCGGTAGGTAGAAGTGCAAGTAGGCAGGCATGTTCAACGAAAAAAACAAGGTAACAATCCCCCACTACACCCCGCCAAATTGGGAAAGTTATTGGAGAACGACGGGTTAAACAAGAAAATCCAAAAAAGAGAACCAACACTCCAAGTTATACTATGTCTTGGATCCGATACTACTCCAGACGGGACTCGAACCCGCAATCTCCAGATCGCTTATTCTGCCGAAAAACACACGCAACACATTGGACGCGCTGTTCCCGCGGAGCTAGAAGTCTGGCGCCCTACCATTGAGCTACTGGAGCCTTGTTACAAGACTGATTTTTTTATGTTTAATAAGGGGAACTAAAGGATAAGTGGGGCAAATTGAAAGACTAAAGAGTATAAAAGAGTTGTGTACTCCGTCCGTAAAGAGGAACAAAAAGCTAAGAGGCCGCGGGGGAGGTTAGGGAAGAAAAAAAATACTCCAGACGGGACTCGAACCCGCAATCTCCAGATTAGAAGTCTGGCGCCCTACCATTGAGCTACTGGAGCGCAGATTGTGTGGAATTGTTCCGTCTTGACATACATAAGCGAGTGCTAAGGCTACGTAACTTGGCCGGGAACAAATAAATGAGGCAAAAAAATTACTCCAGACGGGACTCGAACCCGCAATCTCCAGATTAGAAGTCTGGCGCCCTACCATTGAGCTACTGGAGCTTTTCAGTTGCGCACTCAAAAACAATTTCATCTTATAAAGCTATCTTAAATACAACGACTTTATTACCAGGAATAGGAACAAGGAGTACACAAATACATCTTCGCTGGATATCATAGTAATGCAGGCTACAGAGCTCAAGTATATGCTGTCACTACCTAGGTCTTGGGTCATCAGTACTATTTATGTAGGGCGGAGGTGGTTCTGTCCCGTGTATCGAGTCTAACTATAACAAATGATCTTGCACCGATATATAACACCATTTAGTCAATACCAGATGCCCATATGCATATATAGTAATGCATTTCATGGTTGATATCTATTCCAAATAAGCGACCCCCCTCGTCTTAGACAAGAAATTCGCCCAAAGTATTCGTTAAAGAATTGCATATTGTCCCATAGACCACAGTGCCCGGGCTGGGAAGGCCTTACTCTAGACCACGCATTCATCGAGAAGCCGAATTTTTTTTTTTTTTTTTCCCCATTTTTTTTTTGCTGCCTGATAAAACTGGAAGACTGGGAGTTCGAATCAAATGATTCCCCTTCTCCTTTCCTTTTATTCTGCCAAATATACCATATACATATCCTTCATTCCCAAAAAACTTTCATGAGGGTGAAAAAGACCAGCCATTTCAAAGATATCCCAGAATCCACCCAACAGGTAGTATCTCTTTTTTAATAGTTTAAAGCCCCAGTGGATTTCAAATACCTATGCCCTGAGAATAAAAGCACTTCTGGGCTTGACTCTGTAGGCTACGACATCGTGACATACTATCCAGGCATTAGGGCTGGAAACAGCAAGCGGAGACGATCAGCCAAGGACACTACAAACAAATATATTATTCATGACTGTCAAGTAGCCTATTATAAACTGCTATTTCCTATCCGTCCATGTACTTGATTATACTCTGATATAGTGGACAATTCCCAGCAGCAACAGAACATCCCAAATTGGTAGACCTCAGTATGACCCGACCTCATCCTCTCCGTATATCGTGGCTTTTCACACAGTAAAACCAACACTCAAATAGACCAACATCTACTGCATATATATTTCCGAAATAGTACATTGCCCGATTAACTGGATTGGGTGCACTTACCTTGAATACAAAATTCGACTCACCAACAACCACTTTATCTTCATCTGCAATCAGTATCAATAGCTTCGTCGGGCAGATGACAATTAAAATGGCACTGTTAGTACATGGAACCCCCCCGAGAAAGTGTTCACAACCCTGATATAACAGTCAAGTCCTCTCAAAAAATGTCCATGTCTGCCTCCAATCCACTCATCCTCTCCAAGCAATCACGTCTAGTGCTCCCTTGGTGAGAAGGATGTGGAAGGTAGGAAAATAAGCAGAAAGGAATAGAGGATGCGGTCCCCCGGATTTGTACCAATTCGATTTGTTTTTCTTTCTTCTAACTCAACTCTGTCTGTTTGTTCAAGCCAAGCAATGGATGAACAGGTAAGCAAGGGTTCAGCCATCCGTCCAACAAACGAGACATCCCGTAGTAGAGTTTGTCCGTAGTCAGTCTGGATATTTGACCCATAACCGTTCGATGCTGCGGGAAATAGACTTAGCCAGGAATGTTATCCACAGGTGAATGACACCGTTGAATCGCCCCTAAATAATTCAGTTGTCAAAAGACAATCGCTCAGCTCAACTGTCATGGAACTGGCATCAATGAGTAGCGCAGTAAAAGAGTACAATAGATAGAAAGCGGAAAACAAAAACATAAGTCATAAACAAAGGCTCCGAAGCTGTACAGATTTGGTATTGCTTCAAGTACCCAAGTAGTACGGAGTAATAGGAGCAAAACCCGACTTGCTCTGCAAGTCTCACATGTTCCACGAATATGGGTATCTCACGCAGAAGAGAGTAAAACAAAAACACCACCAGTGAGGGTATACATCATCAAGGAGAATCGTGTAATAACACATAGAATACAAAACAGGGGAACAAGGAGTGACCGTCGGTAGATAAGTCACACCTAGGCCGGTTCGATTTCACTAGATATGCAAGTTAGTAGTCTCATGCGGCCGATTTAAGCCCTTTCTCGCGGAGCATAAGGTCTTTGTCCATCTCAGACTGTGTCCCGTAGCCCCCAAGACTTATAGCCTGCTCGTTGCTTATGGATTTCGGCACAGAGGCTATGTCGGGGCGCAGTTTCTTCAGACGAGCAGCGCGCTCACGAGATGCCTGTTGTTTTCTCTGCAACTTGGATAGCTTCTCCTTTGGTTCTTGTGGCGGTGGGGAATTGGGCAATGGAGGCGGCGGGGGAGCAGGATCCGCTGGTGGAGGACCAGGGGGCGGAGGTGGTGTAGGTGCTTGATGGTATTGAGCGAATCTGGGATGGGTCTCAAACACCTCTCGCAACTGCCACCGTTGCTCTGTGTACTCATCATAATTCGCAGCGATGATGGTATCTAAGATGCTGCTTCCGTTCGATCCTGACATGGCAGTGGAGATCATACGACCCTTGAGAAGTTGATGTGCCTTGGAAAACGAATTGAAGATCAGTTCAATTTCTCGAGTTCCACCGGAAATATCATTATCAGGGTTGTTCGGGTCCTCTATCGACAAGCGAGCGTTGTTGTTCTCTCTATAGACTCGGTAGACTCTCTACGATTTGGTCAGATCACTCATCTGGATTCATCTGGGTTGTAACGCACCTTGTTAAAGTAGCCTGGTGGTGACAATCGTATGCCAACAGCTTCAAAGTCAAAATGATTACCATAGAAATCAAAGAAATCCATGAGAAGACTGCCCAGATTTGACTCTGTGTGTCCATGCGGTAAGTGCTGGAGAAGACTGGTGACGAGACAGGTTATGGAAAAACCGCCCAAGCCACCAGTTGGGACTTCATTGAGGCCTCGAAGCAGCAGGAATTGTTTGATCACAGAAACGACCACAGGCATTGACGGAAATTCAGACTTCCACTGCTGGAAAGTATTGTTGGCAACAAGTCCACTGTCATTGTCAAATGACAGATCCACCTTCAGACCGGTCAATCTGTCCACAAATTTCAGGATGGGAACACGAGCATGTGCGATAGTCTCTATGGAACCGGGAACAGCAATGTCGAGGTTCCTAAGAAAAGCCGAGAATGCATAGATCTGACCTTTTCGTTCACCAAAAGTTTTGATTCCATTGCGCATGAAATTGCTTGAAAGAAGAACCAGATCTATATCGGCAGTGGGAAGATACAATCCCGACGCAAATGAACCAAATGAACGCAGCTGGACTCCATAGTACCTGGTTTGGAACGCAGACTGCAACCTTGACACTAAGTCTGCTCGGACGATCTGCTCGTAAGCCTGTGGTTTAACCCAATGATAGAAACTCAGGATCTCATTGTGCAATCTATCCGCCCGGTTAGAATGTAAACCCCATTTTAGCTAAGACTTCGCGAAAACTGACCTTGTGCCCATGTGCAACGCTGGCTCCATAAGACTCAACCACGGCGATCCAGATTCATAAGGCCGCACCATCCATTCCTCAATAATCGAACCATCCGCGTAAAACCTGCTCATCGGCTTCCCGGGTTTCTTAGGATAGCTCTTAATCTCGTCATCGTATGTTCGCTTGCGACTCCCCAGAGCAGGATCATTCCCCTGCAGATGCCGCGAAGGCCCCTTGGGCGCGTTCTCTGGAGCATTCGGATTGCCTTGGTCTTCATCACCGAGAGCACCAAGCGATATAAAGTCCTCGTTGGTCGCCACGGCATCGGTCTTGGCCGGTTGAGCGTTCTCCGCAACCCGAGCCTTGCGAATCAACTTGACCACATCCACCTTCTTCGACTGCGATTCATCGGGAGGTGGAGGTGGTAAAGCGGTGTATGGGTCAGGGTTGGACCATTTTGGTGTGGGCGCGGGAGCAGCAGGTTTATTCGCGTCGTTGGACCCTAGCGCCCGCTTTTTGCGAGGATGTGATGCTTCATTGTCTTCGTCATCGGTGGAAACATCCATATCTGCCTCTTCACTGTCACTAAGATTTGCCACGGGCGCGAATTTCAATCCGGGCTTCTCCTCGACCTCGGGCATAAGTTTTTCTGGCGTGGTTTCCCTCTTGGTCCTCAGCAGCGGCCGCTCCGCCGTCCCAGGTCGCGCATAGCGAAAGGTGAATTCATGCCTTGGGTGCGATCGTCGGTCGTTACCACGATTCCCTCGAAATTCGAAGGCTGGCGGCATTTTAATAAACACCGCTGCGATGAAGTAAAAGCTAAAATATGGTTAGGAAAGGGAAGGAAATCAACGAAGAATGGTGGATGTCGGCGAGTTCAGCAAAATGGCGTGGGAGACGCGAGAAATTTCAGGGCTTTTGGCGGTGGAAGAGGAAGGCGGTGAGCGATACTTTTTGATACACAGTGAAGATGATGAAATTATCAAGATTAGAGCAATGGCTTAATTATGGAATTATATGGGTTGAATTCATAATATTCACTTTCAAGTTCCTTGCGCACTCTGCACAGTATCCGTATGGTTCGACTCGACCTGCCGTAAACTCGACCTGCCGTAAACTCGACCTGCCGTAAACTCGACCTGCCGTAAACTTGACCAAGTCCAAGGGCATTCTCTACTCCAACTATCCAGTGAATAAATGTTTCACTGCTACACAGCACCAGGATATTTGGATCCAATGATCTAGGACCCTTTTTCCTGCTTCCAGTTTTTCAGGCCTTTCTCTAGCATCTGGATCAATTCCTTTTCCAGTGCCATCTCTGCGAAGCTCACCCGTCCCGTAGCCCATTCTAACCACTCTTCAGCTCGGGCGCCGCCCTTCGCATGAAGCAAGCCCACGCTCACATCAATGATCCGTGGTCTTTCTTGACAATGCCAAAAGACGGTTGCTCCACAGCGACTGCAGAATTCCCGGTACACACCTGGTGAGCTTTCGTATCGCTGCATTGTGAGTGACCGGTCTATGTTCGAAATATTCGACCTTGGGACAAACGCCCATGTCTGAATGGGGAACCCACTGGCCAGACGACATGAATCACAGGCACAGGTTCCAGCGAGATACTTGGTGTTTCCTGTTTGCAGCCACCATTTCACGTCTTCGGTATTCACCGAAGATGTTGAATGATAAGGCACCAACAGGTCTGGCCACGGAGAAGATGCATCTTTGGACGATGAATCTGGTGGAGTGATATGGAATTCGACTCCCCCACAGTAGCATTGTGCTTGTAATATGCGATAGTGCACCGAATCTGATGCCGTATCAGGACTCTCGAGGTATTCTGGTCTAGCCTCTGCTGGACTTTGGGCACGTATTTCTGCATGAAGCCGACAATATCCTGGTCTCGTGGCCACTGATTCACCGGGAAGAAAAGAGCTCAGTCCTCCGTCGTGAGTATCGCCGATTTGCCAATGCTGGATTGATAGGAGTTGAGGGGGTTTTGTTACAAGCAATCCCGATGCGACCAAGAACTGGTCTGAGTGCTCCAAATGAACAAAGACATGGGCACCGCACGTTCTACAGAAATAGCGGCAGATACCCTCTGATTGGTTATATTTACCAAGACTCTCAAGTTTCTGTGGACGAGTGTGTAAGAGACGATACGAGGAGCAAAGCAACCCCGTTATGGCTCGACAACTGTCGCAGTGACATAAATGGATGATAGAGTGATCTGTTGATGGCTCTAACAAAATGTCCTGGGCTGCACGTCCGCACAGGCACGAGATAGAACCAGTCATCTTGATCCCTGTCCAGATGGGAATCAACCAATAATATCCACAACCAGAAGACCAAAGCCCGATTCTCTTTGCTCTTGCGTTGATATAGCTCAAGAGGCAAAAACAACTCGTAAGATGATTTTCCTCGCATATATCTCTCTGTGGGCCTACCCCTTCGAGTAACAAGTTGAGCGATTCCTCACGAAACAACGCAACTCGCATCTGTTCTGTTTTGCGCAAATATGCTCATTTAATATCTCACTCAGATTGGCGTTTTGGCCTCATTTCGTGGGGCGGGGTGGCCAGCGTGCAGAAACATGCTCGCGTTGAACACTAGCCAGTAGTCAGTCGTAGGCAGGAGATAATAATGCTAATAACCTGATATGGCAGTCGTATGAGGCGGGCGGCTATATAAAGCCGCCGCTCACCCCTCCATCCCGTCCCGACCTCCTCTCTCAACCACGACTCTCGCACATACCAACAAACCACGTCTTTTCTTCCAAATCCAAGGAAAATAATCCATTTATCTATCATTCATCATGGGTAAGTCGATGTCTTTTATTGTCTTACTCTCTCTTTTTTGATTGAGTGATGGTCAACCCGACTCGGTTGGTGGGGTAATAGCGGGGTATCATCACCTCTGGTCATTATTTGGGTTATTATCGCTGTTATTATCCCACCATCCATCATCTCTTGAACGAATCAATCGAGATCTGGAATGAACCGGGCTAACTTGATAAACCATCTAGGTGACCACGGATGCAGCTGCGGTGCTTCTTGCCAGTGCCCTGCCGGTGGCTGCAAGTGCCCTGTATGTTTGTCCCTCAAACCCTTGAATATATTATTATGATGATAGTTGCTGATTTGGTAAATCTTTAAGAAATAAACCTGAGTATGCAGCCGTGATGTCTCTTCTCCTGTTGAAGCGTGTTAGGCTTGCTGTTCGGAAGACTTGAACGACAGACATCTCAATTGGCAGGAGGGTGATTCGGACTTTCATGTATACAAAGATGAATCAATAATCCTCAGGTACATATTATTTTCTCGTTCCTGGGAGCCTGGGTCACTTTAAAGACCTCTCAGTCTATCACCGACGACTATTGGGAGTTTGTAGCTCTTAGCACGTCGATTGCTCCATTATTGCGTACCTTGTGGCACGGGTAGTAGCAGCCGCACGCAGGTTGAATCTCATCAATGGGAGCAGATACCCGGGAATGGGCGCACGCTGAGAGATTGGCTTCTTCATGCAGTCAACGTCTATCGTGTATTCACGATGCTCGTCCTTGTCCTTGGCTGTATGGGAGCAGGAATACATAGCCCCCCATATGACCTCACTATCCTCGGCTCAACAACTACACCGAACAAGCAAAACACATAATCTCAGTCATCCATTTACGTAAAGACGCCTCGCAGATTTCAAATTATCCTGTGAACTCTCTTAGTAGTCTATGACCTCGTGCTGAATCTCTGCGATCGACAGATGGGATGTCTCGAGAAAACTTTGATGAAGGCTCCAAGTGGAGTTTTTCCTCGCAAGTCGCAGGCTGCTGATTAGTGAGAAGCAGCTAGATGGCTAGTCGGCTAAGATATCCATTAAGATCCTTTGTTACCGTCGTAGTGGACTGGGATTAAACGTCGGGTTTCGCGGTTATCCAGTGCGTCTTTTTTTTCCCCTTGTGTCGGATAGAGGGAAAAAGTGAGCGATTAAACCTTCATTTCAGCGTGGAACATCATAATAATACGAGTCGTCAGTATAAGACATGATCATCATGAATCGTAGGACCGAATAACAGCGGCAGGAATAATAATGACTTAGCTGGCCATCGTAACAATAAACGGATGCATCGACAACAGCGGCATTTTTGCCTAGGGCCCTCTTTCTCTCTCCACCTCCCAGCCTTCAATCTCGTGTCACACCACCAACAGTCCAACACCCAAACAGCCAGGCAAAAAAACGGCCTGTGCGAAGAGGGCCTCGTCGTCCATAACACTGCGTATCTCTTGATCCCATTTGATTGCATGCATCTTGACCGGGAACCCCGCCAGTGGAGCCAAGGCAGACAGCAAGTTAGCATGACATGCATAAGTCTTTCCTCACTTGTTGCCTCACCTAGCTAGTACACGATAGTAGGGCCGTTCTCTTGCTGGAACATATGTAACCTGCCCCCACAGCTGCCCGAGGGGATCAACAGCCAGAGGAACGTGGCATGACGGAGAGACCCATCGTCATCGCTTTCCAGGCTGGTGGAGGAAGCCAAATCCAGTTCTCAGGTCGGTCAGCTTCCTAGGTGGGAATAGCAGTAGCCGCCAGAACCCCAGCGATATCCATCCTTAGAGGAAGGTCGCTAAGAACTAGAGAAGCTCTGAAACCGCTTCAACCTGTCAGAAAAAGCGCAGTAGCAAGAAAGAAAAAAGAAAAAGAAAACAAATCGGAGAGGAGACGCGGATGGGCCAAAAAAGCAAATGCGTGCATGGAGGTGGATGTGTTCAGTTGACCTGCCCACCGGACCTCGTAGGACGTGCCCTATCTAGGTGCCTCGAGAAAGGTATAAAGCTGGCTTCAATTCCACCCCTCAAGGTCCTCTTTCTTCTTCATCCACGACTCAATCATCCCAATCTACAAACCAAACTATCTATCTATCTTTTTCGAAGTTCATCTTCACCACCAAATCAATCACCATGTCTCCCTGCTCCTGCAACTGCTGCTCCGGCAACTGCAACTCTTGCTCTTGCAACAGCTGCACCGTCAGTCTCCTTCAAGTCTTCTTATCGAAGAGGCATGTATGCTAACAGTGTATACAGCACTAAATATGCCCTCTCGTGTGGCTTGATCCCTCCTCGATGTTAACATGCCGCTCCTCCGCAATAGTGACGCTGGCGTGCTCGACTCTTGCCATTTGACCTTGTACTCCCGATGATACGACTGACTACCTTTGTATCGGGACAGGGAGTTGGGTATTCATGTTATGAGATATGATGATGGAGCTAGAGGAGGTTGATATTTAGTTTTGTTTTGATTTTATATATACCAATATCATTCAGTCATCATATAACCGTTTCTCCTTGTAATTGACTTTATCACGCATGGTATTGTAGGACACTAGCAGTCATTGCATCCAGTTAGCGAAGCACAGGTTAGATGGGATCATAGGGCTTACTGATGTTACTTGATACATTACAAGGGAATGCCGGAATACACAACGCTGATGCTTGGAAGTAAGACTATAAATCGAGTGCTGTCAAATTTGGACCAACCACAGTAGAACCATCCATCACAGCTCATCCTTGCGTCTTGGTGCAACATCACCCTCCTCCTCTCCGCCAGGGCACACAGCTGGGGTGGTGACAATCATCGAGTACACGCACTTCTCATCCTCCATAATCTTCAGAATCTCATTCTGCTCACCACATTCCAGGATGACGGTGGTTGACCGTGCGGGACCGTTCCAGCATGTCTGCCCATTGGCATACTCCAGAGAAGTTCGTTCAACCGGAACCATCTCGGCGGATTCGTTGAGTTCGTCGATGCTGACGGTTCCAATGCGGACAAACTGACCCATCCGTGCAGATGCACCGCCCTTCTTAGAATTTTGCTTGGTCTTATCAAGGAAGCAGTGCTCGTATTGATACTCTCCGGCATCCTTGGTAATGCAAAGACCCTTGAGGGCGCGGAAGACAGAAGCAGTACCGTAGTCGGTTTCAAGATCTGCCTTGTGCTCTCTCATTTGTTTGTGAAGCTCGTCGCGAGACTTCTCGGACGATTTGAGCGCATCACGAGCTTCTGTCACAGCCTTGGATTCGGAAGAGGAACTATCCCCCTTCTTGGAGAGAAAGCCATTTTCTTCCAGGAAACCCCTGATAGAGATAATCTTGTCCTCAATGAAACTAACCAAAGAAGGAGGTAGGTAGGCAGCAAGCTGGTAGACTAGAAATCATTTAGCAGGAATTCGGCGACCAAAACGTAAGCACAGAATGATACTTACTCGCATCTGCTTCACATCCATCCTCCTCGTTTTCCCACTGCTCCCAGTTGACACCAGTGTTCTCGCTGTCAGGCTTGGCAATTTCCTCTAAATCCCGGTCCCGAGCAGCGTTTCCATTATCGTTTGTGGACTCCCGAGCAGCATATTCCTCCCAACTGCGCACGGCACGCTTGACACCCTCGTCATTAAAGTTAGGGTTGTACTCAACCTTGAACTTGGACAGGATCTCCTCGAGCTCCTTCACTCGCGAGCGGGCCTCATCCCTCTCCGTGCGAACGTCAACCAACGCATTCCGGAGTTCCTCGACCCGGCCCTTGGCCAACGCAGCCAGAACGTTCACCTTGCCTTTCTTTGGTCCCTTGACCACTTTGCTCGCTTCCTGCTTTTGGATCTCTTCTAGATCGGCTTCCAGGTTGGTCACCTTGATCTCCTGGGCCTGAATCTCTACTTCCAGCCTTTTGATATGATCCTCAATCTCCTTCTGCTGTCTGCCTGAATCCACAAGGAGTTCCTTCTTCTTCTTCAGTGCGGAACTCAAAGATTTGTGTCGCTTTTCCTCCTGCTTCCGCCACTCTTTACCGATCTCCTTGCACTTGTCTTGACATTTCGTGCCTCCAACACGGGCCCATTCATCGCTTCCATCGCAGCATAGTTCGTAGTCACAGACACCATCGTTGATGCGCTGGAAGGGAACGTAAGAGGGCTTGTGACCCTTATTCTTGCAGTAGAATCCTGGAAGCGCCAGAGTGAGCTCGAGGTCGTTATTTCCCGGGCGATCAGCGACTGTCAACGGGGAATGGCGAGAGAGATGAGAGCATGCAGAAGTTCCAGGTTCATCACTGCCATCAGGGCAATCGCAATAGTCATCGTTCACAGACGAGAAGGGGATTTGAACGGCGGGATGGGAGATGCAGCTAAACGTTGTCGTGTCCTTGTAGAACTTTGCAACTAACCAGCTCGTTAGCAGCCTGCGCTTGCGCAATAAAGCTGAGGAATATGACGTAGATATATAAATCCCAATTGCACGACCAACTTGCAAGCTATTGCCATAGGGCCATTGAGATCACCGTTTACTTACATTCCGGACCAACTCCCCGAGGTCGCTCCGCGCCATCATTTGCAGCAACCACCGCCGTGGAGCAGGCCGCCAGGCTCACGAAAACAAGCGAACCCTGAGGAAGTATCATGATGATAGCATTAAGCTTATACAATGACAATAGTTAATGTGGAGAGAGCTTTCTGGCCAGATGTTGATAAACAGCCGGATCTAATCTGGGGAGAAGGCCAGACGCCTTAGTCATCCCGCTATCTATCATCGCCAGATTTGGTGGCAAGCGGCGAGATCATCTTGACAACATTTTCTTCGATAAAAATAGGGAGCAAAGATGGGTAATGATGGTGGCAGGTGAGTTTTTAATTGCTGATTTGCCTGAATTTCTTCTAAACTGACCCCTCTTCTCTCAGTATCCCAACCCGCCGCGAGCTCGTCAAAGAGGCCGCGCGGAGTCCCAGTACGGCGCAAGTGAAAGAAGCCCAGCGCGAGTTACAGGAACACTTCTGGACGACCTGCCCGATATCCCATAAGCCTCTGGCCCGACCGATCGTTTCTGACTGCGTCGGAAATCTCTACAACAAAGACGCTATCCTGCAATTCCTCCTTCCAGGCGACGACGCAGAAGGCATCAGCTCCAAGGCTGACTGCGAAGAAATCTTGAGTGGTCGGGTTAAAGGTCTTCGCGATGTAGTCGAGCTGAAATTCGAGATTGACACCGAGCGCGAAGTCCCCATGACAGACAAGCATGAGAAGCGGGAAGGATGGATCTGCCCGATCACGGCCAAGCAGCTGGGGCCGAATGTCAAGTCTGTCTATCTTGTTCCCTGCGGACATGTGTTTTCCGAAGAAGCCATTCGTCAACTCAAGGGTGACAAGTGTTTGCAGGTAAGCTTCTCTTTTCTGCACTTGATTTATCTTGTGCTTGCCCTAACCATTAATTATAGTGCAACGAATCCTACACCGAAGAAAACGTCATCCCTATACTCCCTCCTAAAGACGCCGACAAGCACCGCCTAATCGCTAGAGGGCAAAAACTAGCCGAACAAGGTCTTACTCACTCGCTCAAGAAAGCCCCTGGTTCCAAGAAGCGCAAGAAGAACGCCACTATCGGCGACTCTGCCCCCGCCGAAACCGAACGCGCCAAGGGAGAATCCAAACCGGCCTCCTCTGTGTTAAAGACCTCTGCTTCAAGCCGAAGCGCTACGTCCACTCCAACACCTAATGCGTCATCAAACGGGATCAAAAACGCCGCCACAGCCATGCTGACCGCTCGCGTGCTGGAAGAGGAAAACGAAAAGAAGAAGCGTCGGAAGATGGGTGGGAATGATAACATCAATAGTCTGTATACCAAGAACTCGAAAGGCACCAAATCGAGTGGTGACTTTATGACGAGAGGGTTTAGTATTCCTTCGGGGGCGAAGAGGTGATGCTTCTTTCTGTATGATTCCTTAACAAGGCGTATTGGTTTGCTTATATATCGGCTACGGGACCGGCGACATTATTTCTGCATAAAGAAGATTATCACGTTAATTGATTCCCACAATTCTAGCAGTGGATGGATTCAAACAATAATTTGGTTTCTATTGTACAAAGCATCTCTTTCTTAAAACATGCTAAAAGTAAATACTATATGACAAAGATGTCCCTAAATGAAACATTTCAATTGAACATTGTGTGGTTTATGTCTGCTGGACCTAGCAGATCATTCAATAAGATTTCTTGCACGAAGCTCGGCTTCGATTATCTTCTTCCGGCCGTATTCTTCATCCTTGTTCGAGGGCTTCTGTCTCTTCGCAAAGATCTTGACGTTGGGCAGGGCCTGGAGAGTCGGGTTGTTGACCAAGTGCTCGGCCAACTTCTTGGGCTTCGGGGTAAGCGCTTTCTGGACGTATTGCATGGCCTGTTTAACCGTGGTGATCGAGTGAATGGCAGGATCGGGGAAGTAGTGACCGGTCAGCTGGGAGAATCTCTTCAAGAACTATAGAGCAAATAAGCAGTCAGTACGCAGTTATGGTAGTGGGCAAAGGGAGAGACGAACGGCAAACTTGATAGCAATATCGTTCAATGGAAGGGCGAGGAAGCCCTTGTCCCGAACATTTTGGTATCCGAAAAAGTGCTCCCGAGGAGGATTGGACGCATCCTCCACATGCGCTTCAATTTCCGATCCCTCGACGCTCTCTTGAGTCTCACTGGTGGCCTGTTCAGCGACGGCAGCTTGGGGCTGGCCTCCAATCTGCTCGAAAATGTAAAGGAGAGACTTCTCGGCCTCTTTGTTGGGGAAGGTCAGCACACCATCCCACTGGCCATTTTCACTGGGCTTGATCTGGGACCTCCAGATCAATTTGAAAACCGCCTTCTCGTGTTCACCGACGCTGCAAACATTCGTCAAAGGCTTCTTCAAAGTGTGTAGCAGGCAAACCTCCACTGCGGCCTGGTGAGCAGCGAGAGCCAAGTGTTCCTTTTTGGTGAGTTTGGTCTTAGACATGAACCTGCGACTCAATCAGCACGACTCCGCTTTTCAACACAACACCAAAGACTTACGGGCTGTATGAGTCTGCTGCAGTGGAAGGATAATCCGACCACTCTCCCAAGTGACCAATTCGTTCAAGTCCATCCCATGTAGTGGCTGGGACATACTCATCACCAGGCGCGATATCACCCTCAAACTCCGGTTGCTGCTCCAGCGCTGGTTGTTCGGACTCCTGGTCCTCGGGCTGATTCTGTTTGAACCTCCGCTCAATGACACCCTCTCCTCCGTATGGATCCTTCAAACCGGGCGGGTTCTCCGTGCCCCAGATCTTACGCCGCACTCGTTCGGTGATCGGGGTTGACGACGCATTGCGTAGGAATTGACGGGCGAGCTGTGGCCGGGGACGCACCTCTTGTCTGCAGGTCGAACAGACATAGAGGGATCGTGATCCCTGAAGGGATGGGAATCGCATAGATGGACGCATGATTGCGGCGTTGCGAGGATGGCAGGGCACGGTCAGTCTTCGAAAACTTTCGAGATCCCCAGCCGGACAATCTTCCGGCAGGAGTTGGTCACGTGTCTTTCCCCATCAACAGCTTGGCGTTTATTCCATAGGTACACTCCGCTTAAGATGATCATTTATGGCTATTTATTTATCATTTTTGTTATTTTCATATTGGATATTCATGAAATACATTACATTCTTTTCATGAGTAGACGCTTTTCGTCTATCCTTGTATATACATACATTTACGCTGATATCATACTATTTGCTTTGAACCAAAAAAATAACCCTAAGAAAAGATGCTTGTTCTCTTCTTTACTCCCGGACGAACATACCGGCCATTCCCATACCAGTTCCAATGCACATGCTCACAACACCAACCTCCTGGCTGGTGCGCTCAAGCTCGGGCAATAGGGTAGCGAGCTGGCGGGCACCGGTAGCACCCAGAGGGTGACCAAGAGCAATAGCACCACCCTTGGGGTTAACCTTGGCCTGGTCAATTCCCAACTTGCGGATAGAGTAGAGGGCCTGGGAGGCGAAAGCCTCGTTGATCTCCCAGATACCGACATCAGCAACGTTCATGCCGACCATCTCAAGGAGCTTGGGGATCGCAACTGCCGGTCCGACACCCATCTCGTCGGGAGCACAGCCAGCAACGGCGGTGCCAACCCAGCGACCCTTGATAGAAGAGGTCAGACCAAGCTCAGTGGCGGTAGAACGGCGCATCAGCAAGGTAGCAGCAGCACCATCGCTGACCTGCGAGCTGTTACCGGCGGTACTGGCACCGGTGGGGGAGAAGGCAGGCTTCAGGGTCGCCATCTTCTCTGCGGAGATGTTGTGACGGATACCGTCATCCTGAGACACGGTGATCTCCTTGGGGGGTGCATCGGGGTTCTCGGGGTCGAGGGTGAGAGTCTTGACGGGGGTAATTTCCGCGGCAAACAGGCCAGCGGCTTGAGCAGCAGAGGCCTTCTTGTGCGACTCAGCAGCAAAGAAATCCTGGTCGACTCTGGAGATGCCGTACCGCGAAGCGACGTTTTCAGAGGTAATACCCATGGGCATGATGCAGTCCTGGGCATCCTGGGACGGCGATCCCTTCAACTCAGGCCAGAGGACGGTAGGGATGGCGCGGGATCCATAGTTCCGGGTCATGGACTCCATTCCACCACCAACACCGACATTCAAAGCACCGGCACGGATACCATTGGCGACAGCCGTGATGGCGGCCAAACCCGACGAACATTGTCTGTTGATAGTGTGGAAGGGGACCGAGTGGGGGAAGCCGGCGTGAATCTGGGCCATGCGGCCTGCTTTGGCACCACCGAGTTCTTGAAGCACGGAGCCAATTGCCACCTCATCGATCGCGGCTGGGTCAAGGTTCGGATTGGCTTCCAAAGTAGCCTTGAGGACACTAGAGAGGAGCTCTTCGGGGTATGCGTCCTTGAAACCACCCTTTTTGGCACGGGTCACTGGGGTACGAAGGGAGGAGAGAATGACAATGTCCGAAGGCGACTTCTGGAGGACCTGACGGAGGCCTCGAGGAATTGGAGAAGCCATATTAGTGGATATATAAAAAATCTCGTCTTTCAATTAAATTGTCTTCTCAGAAGTTGAACAGCTGTTGTATGCACGCTAGAGGCCAACCTCGGCTATACTCCAGCAAGTCAAAAAGATATTGCAGATGAAGATGATCAGTAGTTATCTGTCAACCCATCGAATCAAAAAGAGAGGGGAAAGAACAGACGTCGAGGGGATTCCCCAGGTTACTTTAAATAAG
Source organism: Aspergillus sp. 'subgen. Cremei' (assembly GCA_019976455.1). Classification (NCBI taxonomy): domain Eukaryota; kingdom Fungi; phylum Ascomycota; class Eurotiomycetes; order Eurotiales; family Aspergillaceae; genus Aspergillus; species Aspergillus sp. 'subgen. Cremei'. Next base: position 3,132,576 of record JAFBMR010000005.1, read on the forward strand.
ATCATTGCCGGCATGGATTCCGGGGTTCGGTATCCGAATGCTTCTCAAGAGCGCTTCAACAGCAGCACTCGACGAATGCCGGCAACGAAGATCGGCTAAGGACTCTGCCCGATGGTGCTGTGGAGATGGGTCTGGAGAAACGCTTAAGGCGCAGAATCTTATCATGAGAGAAACGATCACCCGCAGAATGATTTAAAAAATGTCTGTCCCTCCTGCACAATCTTTGACACCCTTTTAGACCGTTTTGCGCCCTGTTCTCTCGGTCTCTTCCCTGCTTTCTTCTGACCTTCGAAACAAAACGCGATGGAGAAATAAAAAAGCCTCCCGCAGATCGGATACGGATGGCTTATGTCAGCCATCTCGGATCTGAGCATCGGAAGATGGATTTACGGAATTACGGATTCTGCCTTTGTAGGCTCCGCTAATGATGTATGTATGGTTCTTACGATCAAAACATTTCCTACATTCATAAAAGCTGGCAAGATTATTCAAGTGAATTTCGAATTCTAACTGGACTTTTGACAGAACCAGATTCTAATCACCAGACACGGACCATGAACAGACATATCATTAAACCTTCGTCGCCAAATAAGGCCAAAAAAAAAAAAAAAAAAGAAACAAGAAATGGAGAAATGGAGAAAAATAAAATAATAAACAAGAATTATGGCTTGGTATCAACATCGAACCACTTTTGAAGTTTGAAATGACGAAAAAAAGACGAAATTCTTTTAGGCCATTCATTCAAAAAAAAAAAAAAAAAAAGGACTTAGTGGGTACCATTGGCACCGTTGGCCTTGGAGGCAATAACGGCACGTCTGGCACGAACACCATCGGCAAGGTTCTCGAGAACTTCGACAGTGGATTCCCAGCTAATACAGGCATCGGTGATACTGACACCCTTCTTCAGGCCGGAGGCACCCTCGGCTGGAACCTTCTGGTTGCCCTCATTGATGTTGGACTCGATCATGACACCGACAATGGCGGTCTCACCCTCACGGAGCTGATCAGCCAGCTCTGCGGCTACAAGGGGCTGGTTACGGTGGTTTTTGTTGGAGTTACCGTGGGAGCAGTCGACCATGAGGATCTCACGCTGCTTCTTAGCTCTGAGAGCCTCACGGGCAGCCTTGATGTTGTCGCGGTCGTAGTTGGTTCCCTTGGCACCTCCACGGAGGATGACAAAACCGTGCTCGTTACCAGAGGTCTTGGTGATGGAGGCCAGACCCTGCTTGGTGACACCCAAGAAACGGTGTGGGTGAGCAGCAGAGCCAATGGCGTCAATGGCAACGGTCAGGTTGCCATCAGTGCCGTTCTTGTATCCGATGGGGAAACTCAGACCAGAGGCAAGTTCACGGTGCAATTGCGACTCAGTGGTACGGGCACCAATGGCACCGAGGGAGATGAGATCGGCCAAGTACTGGGGGAGATTGTGTCGAGCATCTCGCTGGCAATGGGCATGCCCAAGCCGGTCAAGTCGGCGTAAAGCTTACGAGAGATACGCAGACCCTTGTTGATGTTGTAGGATTCGTCCAGGTCAGGGTCGTTGATCAATCCCTTCCAGCCGACGGTGGTACGGGGCTTCTCCAGGTAGGCCCGCATGATGATGCAGAGATCACCGGAGAGCTTCTCCGAGAGTTCCTTCAAACGTGTAGCGTACTCGAGGGCCGTGGCAGGGTCGTGGATGGAGCAAGGACCGACAACCACCAAGAGACGGTCATCGCGCTCCTCGATGATCTCAACGGCCTGGGCACGGCCGGATCGAACGGCCTCAATGGCATGAGGGGCCTATTTATTGTTGTCAGTTTATACATTCCTCAGGTTTTTACCCTTGAGTGAACGTTTGCGATGACTCACCGCGGGGATCTCGGTCTGAAGGAACTGAGGAGAGAGCAAAGGGTCATAGCCCAGGACTAATAGATGGAAGGGCGATTAGTGAACAATTCAGGTAGGAGACCAGCGAAATGCAGTGCGCGATCACATACCACGAGTGTCCTCGTTGATTTCTGTGGTGTTGACGAGAGGCATTTTGTGTGAAGATCGGAGAAATCAAAGTATTGCGAAAGCGGTAATAACACAGTCGTATGATGTGTTTGTGGGGAGGGGGAGGAAGAGGAGGACTTTATAGGAATTCCAGAGGAGAAGAAGAAAGGGAATGCAGAAGATGCAGAAGTACAATGCAGAAGGGGAGAGAAGCTGCAGGATAGAATTCTATGCCGTAAAGAAGGCGAACAATGGAAAGGAAAAAAAAGGCGGGATGGTGGGACAAGGAAAATTACGGGATGTAATCTATGTAATTGACGTATTAGGAATGATTCACACACAGTAAAATCCAGCTGATCACTAGTGCCCTGCTTTTACCGCAAGACGAAAAAGTCTTTTATTTATTTGAAATTGACGATGATCATTGAGTATAGGAAAAAGAAAAAAGAAAGAAAAAGCAATTCAAACCAGCTGAGCTGGGGGCTGTTGGGGAGCATCGTTCAGAGGTCATGAAGATGTATCAGCCAGTGATCTCGAGGATATTTTCTGCTACTATAACAGAACCAGCGAATAAGAATGCATCTGATGGTCACACCACTGTCCAGAGCTGAATGTCTCAATAAGCAAGCGTAATAAACAATAAATATAGCCCCAGCCGCACTTATGGCCATTGCTCCATCTTTCTGGACCGAACGCATCGGATATACGGTCTCAATTCCAGGATTTCCACTCATCCGTCAGTCTGACTATAAGGGCACCACCACCTGGTCCTTGCAAACCACCCAACTGTCAGACTACGTGGTTGATATGCCTTTGATACTAGATCAGTCTATCGTATGCACTGTCGTCTCGGGGCATATTCACCGCCAATATCTCTCGCCATTTATTGGTTTTGTCTCGTACTATTGCTCGTTTGCAATCCACACTGCAAACGGAGTGGCATCCATGCGTTTGTACTGTAATATGCAGACTGGAGTTTATCTTAGTGTGCTAAACATGTGGCAGAGATTCCATGTGATATCAATAATTCATAAACTCTTCGTGTTCTTTTCTCCCATCCCCACATCGAGACTCCGCCGTCTGACGCGAAGGAAAAATGTAGGCTAAAAGTAGATCGCAGGTGGCCTTGGCGCCTGAGGCATTAGTCTCCAGCAAGGTACAGCTTCAACTCTCCGAGTCCGCAGCTTGTGTACTTGTCGACTTGCAACACCACGCCTCGTCTTCTTGTAGGCATGCACGTTACTTCGGAGGTATCTTGCCTCTATCGCCATCCCTTCCTATCCTCTATTTAATGTGAAATCACCAACAGCAGCCGGTTCTGCCTTTCATTTGACTTGGAGCTATCGTTTGTTCTCCGGCCCGGCCTCTTCACCACCTATCGTTTATGATCCCCACCGATCACCCTGTTCTTTAGCTGCCTCCACTTCGAAGCATCTGTTTCAATCACCCATCCCCAGCAATCTAATCAATCTGGTTTTGTTTTCTTCTGTGTCTCAGCAGTTCAGGGTCATGTTTGGCTTCTCAGCCAAACGTCAGAGAGAGCACGATGGGCTGATCGATCTCGACGAGAGCGCCATTCATGACAGGAAGGTATGTCAAACCAAGGAGACTTTCTTTCCTACCTTCTCATCACTGACAACTGTGTAGAAACTTCGCCCTCTAACCTTACAAGCCTCTCCCATTATGTTCGATCTACCCTCGGTCACTCCTAACGCCCAGCTTGCTCCTCAATTCCGCCCTTCAGCTTTGACTCCCGTGGAATCATCAGACGACGACGATAATGATGGTGATCATAAGTGCCCGAGTAACGAAACGGCAGATGCTGCGTCCCGTGTGCATCCACCCCAGCACGGCCTTCCCCCCTCTTCCCTCGCGATAGAAACGGCAATGGACGTCGATGCTGGAAGAGAGATACCACCAATGATCGGCGGGATAAACTTGTCGCACTGGCCGCAGAGTGTATACGGTAATGGCAGTGTTCAACCGTCGCCCATCCCACACAATCTCGTCAACCAGTCCCTGAACATCAATGGAGGACGTACACCAATCACGAACGCTACCACCCCCACATACGGATATTTCCCAGAAAACGGGCCGCCTGCAGATCTTGTGGGATCTGATACGATGGTATCTACTGATGAAATGATTTCAAAAAATGCAAGTCTCGGAAAGAACTATGAGACTGCTTGGTGGTGCCGTCAACGTCTCCCGAGTCCAATCAGCGAAGACGGGGATGCCCCAGTGAGCAGCGATAAAGCTTCTCCAACGGATGCTGAGATGACATACAACTCATCCCGTCCTGCATCACCCCCTCTATTCCACCATCACGAGCAAAAGAACGATTGCCCCAAAGATAAGCCCCTAACATGTCCTTGGGTGGAGGCTGAGCCGTCGTCCATGCCTATTGAACAAACAAAGCGACCGGCCAACAAGTCTCCTGGCAAGAAAAAGATAACATTTTCCATGGGATATCGCGCTGATTGTGATAAGTGCCGCCGCAAGGTGCCTGGGCATTACAGCCACATCATACGTGCATAGATTTTGCATACACTTACACTCATAATGACCCTCACACATGTATTTTAGTGGTCCTTTTTCTACAGTTTTTATCTTATGGCGTCTGGGTTGATGGGGGGGTAATGACTACCTTGCTATGAAAACTGGGATATGGAGTTAATTTCGCGAGGACATCTGAGGTTTGTTTTCAGAAAAGATACCAATGAAGCATATATAGTAGGTTTATCAATCAAAATGAGCATTACCATCATAACCATTGTCAAGTTGTATAACCATTCCTATCACACGTACACTTTTTATTCTTGAGCAGAAAGCAAAGACCCTGTAACCAAGGCGTCCAAAAAGTATATGTACACAAATATACAGTCTTCCTTGAAGAGAACAAAAGAACACACCCCTAAATAGATAGATAGACAGACGCCGCAACCCCAGTGGACTTTAGAAGGGAGATGGATGGAAAAAAGAAATGGAAGATTATGCCATGCATAACAGCGCAAAACAATCACAAAAAACAAAGATAATAATAAAACATAGACCCCATTCCATCCTGTCTATCGTCCAGTGATCCAGCTCGTCCAGCTTCGTGTTGTTTGTTTGGTGGCCGATTCGGCATTCTCAGCTAGGGCATCGAGTTGTCCCTGTGGCTGTGATTGGGATGATACTGTTGCTGTTGCTGCATCATTCGATTTGGATTCTTCAAGGGCCTGCAGCACACCGGGCTTGTCACTACCCTCAGCCTTGGGGGCGGCTTCATCCGCCTTCAATCCTCCGAGTAGATACCGCTTTGCTTTGTTCCAGGGTCGCTGCTCCTTCTCCTCCTTCTTCTTTTGCTTGTAAATCTCCCCGATGGTCTCGTTCTTCACAATCTCGGCCTGTTCGGGGGTGGCGGTGCCGTTGGCATATGCTGCCTGTGCATCCCGCAGCTTCTGGAGTTCATTGTCGAGCCACAGTGCCTTTTGGCGACGGTTGTATAGCGTTAGGGAGATCGCGGAGTAAACAGTCAAAGCACCACAGATACCTAAGCAGCAAGAACAAGGACCCCTCCCATCAGCATGATGACTCCCAAAGTACATTTCATGAACCCCAGGTCACGGGCCATGTAGGATGTAAGATAAAGGACATGACATACCCGACGCAGCAATAAGCGTGTAAACCATGGCCTTGTGAGCCTTATTCGCAAATTTTCTCCCGGAATCAATCATCGTATCCACGCGTGATGTTGACTGTGCCATCCGGGCCGCCCGTGCCTGCGCTCGCAACCGCTCAACCTTTTCCTTCGGAGTCTCTTGGGGACCTCCCGGCCCCTGTGGAGAGGCATTCTGTCCGCTTGACATGAAACTGGGAAGCTTGTAGGGCGTACCCGACCCCGCGGGCTTGGAGCTGGCGTAGGGGCCGGTGGCCGTGAATCTCGTTGCGTCTGCGGCGGATCGGGACATGGTGTGAGGTTTTTCCCAAAGGACAGCCTGGGATGGGTGAATGGAGTCCTTGAATAAATAGATAGATGATATTAATACAACGATCTATACGGGTATCAATTAATTGATCCCTTTAATTCGTCGATGATGAACCAAGGATAACGAGTTTTGGCGGATCGTGAGACGACGCGAGCGGTGATGGAGAGGATCTTCCGGTAAATTTTCAGAGGGGGAAGAATAACTAATCGGGATGAGCAGAGCCAAGACCCGCGATGCACCTCAACTAGCTCGATCTACTGAGCTCTCTCTCTTCATTCCTCACTCACAATTTTACTCTGTACCCTTTTATTTAACAGCAGATGAGCTTTCAAGTGGTGCTTTGATCGAAAACCTTATTAATGAAAAACACTCACTCTAACCTGCCCCAGTTGCAGCTTTGACCCAATGGCTTCACAGGAATACAACTCGTCGGACTTGACGTCCATCTTGAAGACACTATCCGCCTTGTCCAATCCAGCATCTCAAAATCAAGTCGAATCTATCCAGAATGCTCATCACCAAGAAGACAAACCCGAGGAAGACTCATACGAGCCATCCGATGCCATACCTCCAAACACCGCTCCTCCTGTAGCTCAACGGAATCCTACTACCAGTGCTATACCCCAGACAAATTCTCAGTTAAACACCCCCGCAAAACAACCTATAGGAAACACAGTCACTATCGACCCATCTACAATAACTGCATGGCCTGCAGCCCTGCGATACGTGATGCGAACCGTATCGCAAAGCGAAGAAATCCAACGTCGAGTCCGACGGTTAATCCAAAGCCAACACGACCATGAGAAACAATGGTGGCAGGGCCGAGAAGCTCTCCTGAAGAAACAGAGTACAAGAGTCGAGAAGAAAAAGGAGTTGGATGAGGTTCTGTGAGTTGTTTACGGGTCCATACATATACTTACAGAACGTATCTTCTGACCTCTTTCAAGGCGCTCTGTTGGAGCTCCGGTCGATGAAAAAGAAGTATCCGTATGTTTAACTCACTGCACTGACTGTCAAATGCAACTTAGGTTGTCCGTCTCGTACAATAATACCTAGCACTCAAACAGCAGACTAACCGAATACCTTACTCACCAGACAGCCGAAGAAAACCAAGCAGAAATAACAAACTACGATTGCAAAGTATACAAAGCATCCAGAGAAATGGCAGATGCCATGATGATGGAACTCCGAGCCTTGAAAATCCCCTTCTTCGCCATCAAATCAACCTTTATTGAAACGACCAGCACCAACAGTGTAGTATCCAATCGGTCTATTAGCGATCCTCATGATCAACAGACTCTCTCCAGAGATGAATTATCTGGTCTTCAGAGACGGATGCTGGAGTTATTGCAGGATCTTTGCCGGGAATGATTTGGATTGTCCTGGTCACTAGACGTGGCATTTCGTGAAGGATGTCCAGATTACAGATATCTGCTGGTATAGATGACAGCATTTCCCAGGCCAGCATCAGCACTTGGCCAAGATGTGATACCCGATTAATAGCTAAACACCATAAAGCATATCAGAGCTACTGTTTCTGGGTTAGCATTGAAACCGTTTATATTACTTCTAAAGAATGGAAGAAGGCAATACCATGATTATGAATTATGTACACGGAACGTTTCTATTCCAACCCCTGGAACCAAGCCGTCTATTTCGTTCGCCCAAGAATCATCTGAACGCTCTGTCCTCCCCTATATGCAATAACAAGACCTCCCTGCGGATACAATGCAATGGATTGAACCAGAAGAGACAAACAAAAATAAATCAAACCGAACACCAAAGAAAAAGAGGGGGAAAAGGCCCAGAGGCGTAGCGAGTTTGGACCAATCCATACGCAAAACGCCTGACAATGCAAAATTAGACTTCACGTCCTATAACAAGAATGGCCAAATGACTTGGGGATTGCTCCGGTTTCTAAACCAGGCTTTTGTAGACAAGGCAAATATTACTCCGGCCGCTTCTCAGCTACGGCCACAGCAACAGCAACCGCAGCTCCTAAGATGCCACTCTCCGGAGCAGGCTCCAGGCTGATTGAAGGACCTTCGGTTGTATCTAAGGATCCGATAGATGTGTTGGTTTGTTGAGAAAGTTGATTGAGGTAATCTTGGCAGCGGTCCTGGAATCCGGGGTATTTGTTGATGACGCTGCCATCACACGCTATCGACAAGCTTCGGGAATTGTCCTCGCTTTCCACGACAGTGACTTCATGGGCCTCCTTGATGGATGCTGCGGAAGTGGTGTGGGGAAACTCGGCGTCATTCCGTAGACACCACATGCTGTGAATTGCGGTAGCTAAATATCCGGCTGCTCTCTTAGAGACCGTCTGGCAAACCCGTCGCAAGAATTGCAGGTCCTCTATGGATGGAGAAACGGGGAAAGTATGCTCCTTCTGGAGAAGAGCAGCGGAAGATGCCAAGGACGGTGATGTGTCTGCCTCGATGAACGCGACGATACTGGTGTCGAGGGAATAGGGCTCGCGCATCGAATGAGGCAGTTCACCTCCAAAAAGACGGGCAGTCTCAATGGCTTCGACAATAATAAGTCGGACAATCTCGCCCAGATAACGCCCGGTGATCATGTACTCCAGCGGCTGGTAGTCTGGCCGAAGGTGAGTACGGTTGAGAAAATCATCCCACCGGGTCATGGGCAAAACACCGCCTCCAAACATGCTCATTTCACTGTTTATTATAACGTGTTTGGCATGGTCGAACCAGCCAGGGGGTCGGGTGCCAAACTTGGTCATCCCTATCTCATGTACCGGGAAATGAATGGCAACGTTTGTTCCTGTTCCCAGGATCAGGGACATCCGAGTCTTAGGTTCAACATAGGCTCGAGAAAGTAGGGTAGCTGAACTGTCATTCACGATGGCGTCCACTTCCACGTTGAGGTCTCGCTTTCGACATGATTCGACGATCAGACCACCAAGTTCCTGCCCAACAGTGCCATTGGAACACATAAACCCTTTGCCCATGTGAATCACCAGTCCACTCTTGGTAGAGGTCTGCTCAATTGGGAAAGACCACGAGAGTCCCAACGAAAGGGGCATGTCGGTTCTACCATAATTGGCGCCAACTTCTCTCAGCACAGTATCGATTTTTTCTGCCATCCAATCGAAGAACAGTGTGCCTTCCAGCAGCTTCACTTCATTGTCGATAGGCGAGGATGAAACTCGAAGAATTTTCATATCCTCTCCTCCCCGCAGCTCAATCAATGCCACTCGAAACGTCGATCCTCCGACATCGAGAGCCAGGTAAGTTCCTTTCTCGGAACCCGAAGGTAGGGCATGGGTGTAGGACGGCAACATGCAAACCGGGCTGGACTGTAAGCAGGATTTAAATTGGTCGCGAATCTTGTCCGACATGGAGATCATGTTCTGCATGGACAATGGCGCGGTGAACAGCTGGTCAATCTCATCGGCAAAATCGCCCAAAGTCCGGCGGTGCCAATGAGCGCCATGAAAGGTCTTTCGTCGTCTCTTGGAGAGGTCACGGAACAGCGACGGGAACAAGACCATGGTTTCCAGCGCGGCGACTATATTAGAGAAGAGCTCCTGCATCCTGTGCAGGACCTTGACTAGAGAGGCAGTCATGGTTCACTAGAGTGGGGTGTATATATCGATTGTTTAATTACCGACAAGTACAGATAGGAATTGAGGGAGAATAGTCGATATGTTGATATCACAGTTGAGGCAATTAGCTCATAGGGACATTCACCCGCAATGGACAAAGGACATGGAGGGGGAGAGAAGGGATATCATAAATAACAGTCGAGAGTAACGGAAGAGAGAAGAGATGGAGTCAAGTAGTATGTAAGAAAGGTGAGGTGACACCGACAAGAAAAGACCGTATTAGTAGCTTCCTCAGCCACCAGTGGAGACTGGGGAAACAAGACAGGAAGGGCAAGGGAGATGAAACTTGGATCGACGGTAGTAGATGTTGTTGATAGTGTTGATAGAGGGTTAGTCTTACTCCACCGAGATGGGGAACGGCAGAGGAAGACGGAGGAAGAGAGAAAGAGAAGAGGGAAAGGAAGAGAAGAGGAGGGGAAGAAGAGCCTTAGTAGTCGGCGTAGCAGTCGGTTTTGTCGCAGTCGCAATGGGGAAGAAGAAGGCGGGAATGGAAGGATGGATGATGCTGATGGAAGGCTAGAAGATATCACCGGCGGAGGGAAACGGACGGTTGAAGCATGGATCAACAGCGGTCCATTCCTCGAGGTAGCAGGGCAAAGTAAAGGATAAGCGATCACCGCATTTGGTAAGAACGAAGTCTAACACGAAAAGACACAGGAAGCAAGGAAAGAGAAAGAGTAAGAAGAGAAGAGAAGAGTAAAAAAAAAAAATAAGCGGTGCGAAAGACAAGAAACAAACAGGAAGAAACGAAGGATTTGGGGAAAAACGGCGAGGATGAGAGATTGGCGGAGAGGACGTACGATACCGGTATGGTATGGTATAAACGGTATGTAAGATATGGCAGAGGCAGTTCCAGACCGTTGGGCGAACAAGTCAGGTATGGTAATTACGGCGGAGCAGCTCCGGGGCTAGGATAAGGTGGTAAAGCAGGTACTACCTTGGCTTGCATCTAATACCTTATCTAGAGTGATACCATAGTGTGATTATTATGATAATATCCATATCATGGAGTAGATATGATATTAAGTATGATGTGACATGTATCTGTATCGCTTTATCAATATGATTTATCAAGTAGCAGTATCAAGTAGACATGTTGACTGTTGACTTGCTGTAGATGTAGTCTATCAAGTGGAGCTGAGTGTGATCGCCATTAGAGTTACATCCAAGATGGTGGTAAATGACAGTACGGTATAATACGGTATATGCATCCCCCATACCATCTGACCTGTCTGATCGGGGATATCGACAACTCTTCTTTTTTCTCGAATACTCGAAAATAACTGCAAATGTTTGCTGCTCGAATACTCGATACTCGACATCTTTTTCCACCCACTTTGGATGATGTTGTTGTTGTTGTGTCTTGTCCGATATCGACTGGGTGTGGTATGTGACACCTCATGGGTTGCAACGGTGGTAGTCCGTCCAGGAAACTGTTACATGGCGACTCGCAATCCTGAATCATGATACTTTGATAAATAGATCAAGATGGTGATCCATACCGTGTCCTACATTCCCAGCAAAGAATGACACACTACACGTACTCGTCTAAATTTATCTCCGTTTCATCTTTCATGACTGCAGGAGGCTGGGATATCTTACTTTTAAACCACGTCAGCTCCCTTAGTGCTTTCGGATGGCGATGACAATCGACTGTCATCATCTTGATCGTGAATTTTTCCATCGATATATGACCACGTGGACTGGATCGGTTGTTACACTTGGTCCATTGAAGAGTCCCCACTTGGAGGTTACACTTGATATTGTACTAGTATAGTAGTCAAAATCATGTAACCGTGGATAGTGCCATCTACCTGGTAGACAACTGATCGTGTCTGAATTTCAGATCACGTTACATTAAAATATAATGGATTGTGTCTGTATGGATGACATCACAACAACAGAATTATAACATCATCTACGCAATATATGGAGTAATATATACTCATCACACTCTACTAACTTTCCTAGGTATAGTTGCAACCCATCATGCCTTTCGAACGAGTTCAAGATAAAAAAGGTGAAACCATCAAAGAAGGCGATACGGTCTATACCAGGTATCGCGGAGGATCTCACGAGGGCGAGGTAGTCCATTCTTTCATTCTCTTCTGATCGACTAACTGATCAAATTGCAGGCTGAAAAGATCGTCAAAGATCAATCCGAGGCCAGAGAAGAAGGAGTTGCCAATCCTCCCAAGGTAGTCTACGCTGTCTGAGATGTTCACTATATTGATGAGAGCAGATCATCTATACAGATCAACATGGCCATCGGGTGGCGCATAATCCCAGTACCCTAGAAAGGATAAAATGAAGTTGGATAGAAGTTGGGAAGAGTATTAATAGTGATAATGATGATAAAAAGAAGAAGATGTTCACCCAAAAATCAAACTTGTACCCTGTCGATATCAGGATCCAATATAAACGACTGTAACACCCATTTTTCAGACTTCCAAGTTTGAGAGAACCAGGATTCCCCTTCTTCCCCGCATGTTCACTCTAGCATTCTCCACTCCAACAGTATTATCTCGTCAGTTATTGCAGTCTCTATGGTCTGTTATCTCCAACATATCACGATGGAATACATTGTAATATATGGTGCCATATTATCGGGCCATGGTGTCTTTAATTAACCTACTCCAACTACCCAACATCTTATAACATCCTATGACCATTAGGTTTCTTATACCCCTGGACTGCTATGTTCGATTATGATTGACATGAAAATAAGATTGACCAATGGAATGCCGTTTGATGCCATGGATATTTCTGCAATCTGCAAACTATTGAAAGTCCAAAGTTACTTGATGAGGGGATTCCGAGTCAGTCTTCGTATACACAACGTATACAACTCGGTGAACGACAGAGTATGCAATATATACGAGGAAAAATCGCCTTAAGATTGTTTATGACTCGCATTTCGTCAAGTGGATCGGGGATGCATACAGAAGCCCTCAATAATTGGATCGAAGGTGCATATATCACAACAATATTGTTATTAATTGCTGTACTATAGGGCGGGGTCCATAAATGGTTCCCTACCTCACCCAGATGTACATTGTATGTTCTCTATGTCTCCTCAAAAATGGGAAATACAAACCCCGTCTGCATATAGGGGTCTTTGTACCATGACACCAACAAACCTGTATGTATAAAGACCCGTCAACAGTCCGTGGAGACCAGCAGCGGCCAGATCCCTTTTATTCTTTCCTCGCACTGTATAGAGAAACCACGCCGAGATGAGATTGAACTCCCTCATAAGTGCCCTGGGCCTGGCGTCCGCGATGTCAGCTTCAAGCATCCGCCACAATACCACAAGTGCCGCCAACGTGGATCTTCTCACGACTTGGTCTAACATGGCCAACGACTCATCAACCCCCAAGGAAGAGGCATTCGATGCGGCTGCGGTCGCTTCGGAACTAAAAAAGATCCAGGACACCCATGCAACAGTGAATATGTCTGCCGAGGCGGCCCATAAAAAGATGGGCAGTCTCTTCGGGAATGGCATATCGGACTTGATCGGTGCTGTCGCAGGCCTTGTGTGCGATTTGGCCTTGGTGCCAGCAGACCTTTTGTCGCTCCTCAACGGATATACCAACCTTGAACTCAACTCGGATAAGAACAAGAACCCAGCACCCTGGGACCACAACTTGTACCCAACCAAAGCTCTAGGCGACACCCCTTACTCTGTGGCAGAGAACAGCCTCCGGGAGGCAATCTATATCCCCAAGGACTTTGGGTATGGGAAAGATGGGAAGAAGCCTATGATCCTGGTACCGGGGACTGCTGTTCCAGCCGGCCTCACTTATTATTTCAACTTTGGCAAGTTGGGAAGTGTCGCAGACGTCGATGTCGTTTGGGTCAACATCCCCAATGCATCCCTGGGGGATGCACAGGTCAATTCTGAATATGTCGCCTATGCCATCAACTATATCTCTGCCATGTCAGATTCCAAGGTCTCGGTCCTCTCATGGTCACAGGGTGGCCTGAATACTCAATGGGCACTCAAGTACTGGCCGTCCACCCGGTCTGCGGTAGAAGATTTCATCGCCATCAGTCCCGACTATCACGGTTCCGAACTGCTCCCGATTCTCTGTCCCACCCTGGAAGACTTGGTCTGTACCCCAGCATTCTGGCAGCAAGGCAACAACGCCAGCTTCGTGGAAACCCTGCGAGACAATGGAGGCGACTCGGCTTATGTCCCCACCACCAATATCTTCTCCTCATGGGATGAGATCGTCGCGCCAATGGATGAGGGAAACGCATCGGCCATCCTCGCCGACACCCGGAAAGTTGGCGTGACCAACAATCATCTCCAGACTATCTGTTCGAAGAAGCCTGCAGGAGGCATTTATACGCACGAGGGTGTGTTATATAACCCTCTCGCGTGGGCATTGGCCGTTGATGCCCTCAAGCACGATGGACCTGGCGACCCATCGCGACTCGACCTTGACAAGGTATGTGAGCAGTCGGTTCCCGAGCAGTTCGGATTAGGACTGGATCAAGTTCTGGGAACCGAAGGATTGCTGTTGGTCGCAGTGGCCGAGGCCTTCACATATTCATCCAAGTCTCACGGGGAACCTCCCATTGCGAGTTACGCTGCCCAGAGATAAACGGTGTGTTGTCGAATTCTCATTATTTGGATGATGAAAGCAGACCACTGTTTGGTATGGATATCCACAGGGTTTCCCGTCCCGTTTATGTGAGCTTGATGGGTTGAACTGAAGGGATTGTCAGGGAAAATCATGCTTGGCTGGGCGGATCTTTTCCGTGCTAGAATATGGATGAGCAGGGGCAACAATTGAAACCAGGAGGCTGGAGACTGACAGGGTTCACATTATTTAATCGAAACTGGGAGAGACGATGGTGATAATAGTAGTAATCAATATCGAGTAGATGGCTACTCCCTAATGATGATGATAGCAATAATAATCAAGATGAATCAATTCACTTCCTGTCTATTCAAGAGAAAAATAAGAATAACCCCCCATTTCAGAAAACATCCGGTGATATAATCACGTGCTTCTGGTATGTTCGACACGTCCAACAATTTTATCTCAAGATTTAAAACGCCCAAAAAGCATCGAATTGAATCTGTTTTCTTTTCTCTTCGACGGGTTTTCTTCACCGTTTAAAAAGGAAGCATCCACGGTGGTTCCGAGGGGGATCGACTGTTCGATTTTCCCCATTTATCAGTGCCCATTGCCCACGAGGGAAGATCGTCAACACGTCAAAAGCCCTACCAAGAGAAGGCGAAAAAAAAAAAAAAAACACTTAGGATAAGACCTGGCTGATCAGTATGGCTGCGAATCCACTGGCTTGAAATTTGAATTGATTTTGGACTCGTCATTGCGTCGAACCACTTGAAGGCGTGGGATATGGAGCCGGTTAGGATATTATCCACCACCCAATCCCAAGACAATCAACCCCAGACGGCACTGTCGGCAATAATATGCGATTATCATCCCAGTCAATCCTAATGATTCCTTGGCGGTTGGAAATTGGCATATCGCATAGGGCGTTTTCTTTTTGTCGTCGGCCGACTGTTAAGGCCTTCGGGGAGGGGACCATGTCCAACTGAACTACCATGTGCGTAGCATTGACCGCGTTATCTCTCTCCACGCTGCTGATACACCTGAATAGATAGGCATACACACTGGGAAATATCAATGGGATAGCGAAACGATGATGAAACTGATTGATATGAACGACTCCGTACTTTCTGTAACCCCCGAAGCGGCGACTCTCTCGGACTTAACACCCAGATTTAACCACAGCGTGCAGCCGGGAAACCCGGCCAGCCCTAGCGTTCAGCCCCGTGAAGAAATACAATTGCCATTCGCCATGATGCTGTGGGTGACGAGTCGTGGGCGTGGCATACGCAAGTCCAGCAAATGCAAGCCCTCGTCGCTGCTCCGCTGCTCCACCGCGCGAAACACCGCCAAGAATGACCGCCTGGGCCGATCGTCAGATTCCATCTCAGCACTTACGTCGTCTTGCCGCAACCCAGCTGGAATTATGGGGGTCACACTCCGTAAGACTCCTCTCTCTTGGTCGTCGACGACTGTCAACCGTTGGTTCCTTCGTTGCTCAACCCAAAATCCTCCCACCTTATCCACCGGCCTAGAGGGAACAACGGCCGTCTTAATGACCTTTGTCTAATACCTCCGGGCGGAGTTTTTTCCCCTTCCCTTTTTCATTCCCTTTTATCCGCTGGTCGTCGCCTTTTTCTACGTCGTTTTATTACTTCAAGGAGATTTCCTCTCCTAGCCACTCCTTGGATACACTTTTTGTTTTTAAAATGCTGTTTTTTTGGGTTGCTTTTCTGCTTTGCTTTCGCAGCATAGTTGCTGACTCTGACGATGATTTCACTTCGTATGTCTCGGTAAGTAAGGGCGTCAGAATCTGGGGTAATTGCGTGATTCGGATGGCTGATTTAGTTGCAGCTTCCCGGAGTGCGAGCTTTGAAATTTGACCTCGCCTGGTATGATCGTGAAGCCGCTAGTCCTGGTTACTGGTTCGTCGCACCGTATGCCCAAATCGACCCGGAACCTACAACGAAACAATACAAGCCTTGCCAGGTCGGCCCGTATATATTTGACGATGATGGTGTATGTATTTCTCTGCATCCGCCCAAGCAGTCAAGGATGGAAAGCGAATAGGGAAAAAAGGAGCGAAAGCTTACACAAGGCTAGATTCTCGTTTGGGCTGGATCTTGTCTGTATAACAACCAGAATGCGTTCGATTTCAGAGCGGTCACCACCATGGACGATGGTAAATCCCACGTCTCGTTCATTCGTGCCCACATGTACGACGATGCCTCGGACAAAGGATCTGGCCATATCCTGAACGAGCACCTCGAGCCGGAATATACGGTTCCTGTCACCAACGACTTGGGCAACTTCAACATGCACGAGTTTCATGTCCTCGCTGGTGGAAAGACAGCTGTGGCCAACCTCTACCGGCCCCAGTACGTGGACCTGGGCGACCTTGGGCGCCCAGATGAGTTTGGTTGGCTCACGACGGGTGGCTTCGTCGAGTTGGATATCACCACGGGTGAAGTCTTGTATGAATGGAACTCGCTTGGTCACATCCCTATCCACGAATCCTTCAGAGTGAACCCGTGGGATGGCCCGTCGGACCACCCCGGATGGGATTATATCCACGTCAACGCAGTCGACAAGAACGACGCTGGCGATTACATCTTGTCCTGCCGGTTCACCAACACCGTCTACTTGATCTCCGGTGAGGACGGACACATCATCTGGCGCCTTGGCGGAAAGTACACGGACTTTGTGCAGGACTTTACTTTCTCCAGGCAGCACGACGTGCAATTCTACGAGTCCAATGAGAACCGTACCATCATTTCGATGCTCAACAACGGTTCGGATGAGCTTGAAAACGAAGAAAATGTTTCGTCCGCTCTCCTCATTGAGATAGACGCTAACTCGAGCCCGAAAACTGCACGGGTAATCAAGCGTATCAACCGACCGGATAACAGTCTCACCCGGCTCCGTGGAAGTGCCCAGTTCCTGCCGAATGGCAACACCTTCTGCGGATGGAGTGAATGGGGCTACCAGAGTGAGCACGGACCGGACGGCAAGTTGCTGATGCAGGCCAGATTTGTGTCTGAGCGATTTTCCTCGTACCGATCCTACAAGTTCCCCTTCACTGGCCGTCCCAACGCCCCACCGGATGTGGTGGCATCTGTGTATGGAACAGACGAGACGGACCTCAGCACCATCTTCTACGTCAGCTGGAACGGCGCTACAGATATCAAAACATGGAACTTCTATGCGCGGTCGGATCAGCATGGCATCCCCGTGCTGGTTGGCAACACTACCAAGACCGAGTTTGAGACCATGTACATTGCTAAGGGGTACCTGGATTTTGTGTCCGTTGAGGCCGTTGACCAGGACGGAAACGTTCTGGGCAAATCCGAGCCACTGCGGGTCACCACGCCTCAGAATTGGAAATTGGCTGGCTTCCAGGGCGAGGAGCGTCCATCTCCCAATGACCCATCCGTGCTGTACGCCCACAAGATGGCAGATGAACATGAAGACGTCCCCGGGCCGGTCGACAAGGCCCAGGAAATGGCCAATGCCGTGTTCAAGGCGTATGAAGTGATTCGCGCGGTGGGCGGTCTCTTGGTCTTCATCCTCATCATTTGCTCCGTGGGCGGGCTCCTGGCGGGCATTTACTGGTACCTTCATCGCCGTCGTATGCAGGCATACACCGAAGTTCCCTCGGAAGAGGGACATGCCCTAGAGGAGAGCCGATCCAACTAAGAACACAGACGTATGTGTGAAACAAAACAACTTTTGCATACTTCTGGGCGTTGAGTGGCATTTTCTTCGCGTATTATGATTTACGTACATTTTGGCAGGTCATCTTAATTTTGTACTATTTATCTGGACAAACTCAGTCATATATCCCAACGAACGATGATTCGATTTAGCTGAAAACCTTCTTTTTTTTTCAAGTATTACTATCTATGTCAACCCAAATTAGACATCCCATATTTTTATCTTATTTCGTGACAGTCCCGTGAAATCATAAAATCATAAACAGTAAAGACTCAGAAGACCAACTTCAAAACTTTTGCCCTAACCGGTCCCCTCAATTCCCTCGCCAACCTCTCATCCTCTCGGATCTGATACGCCTCGGCGCTCATAATTCTTTCCTCTAACAATTTGGCTACCTGCTTCAATTTGTCTTCTTTAAACATGGACATGCACAGCTTGACGTCGGCGTATTCTAGTCCGCAGAAGAATAACAGCGGCAACGACCAGAGCTCTCCAATCTGCAACCGGATGGGCCAGTCCCAGATGGTCTGGTTGATGTGTAACACACGCAGCGATGTGAGACAGAGAGACAAATCTTCACAGGCCAAGTACCAGGCTATGTCGCTGCGAAGTTTGAAGGGACGAAACTCCGTCAGATGCGGTTCGTGGTACATGATGTGGTTGAGCTCGACATGGTGGATCGAAGCTTGAGCGTCTTTACTCGTTGTTTGCAGGAACCTGGTAACAGCCCGGGTGGAGTGAAATACGAATTGAGTCTTCGAGTACAGCAGAAGAAGGGTATCGCAGTAGATACTCTTGCAGGTGAAGACGAGGTCGAACGGGGGCGGAAGAAGTCTAGCCGAAGCAGCTAATGGGGGAGGTGTGCCTTGGTTTTTAGGGTTGCGAGGATACAATTGGCGGTGGTAAAGACGGTAAGCGGGTTTGGACTTGTCCTTGTTCTTTTGACGGAGGATGTCGACTCTGTACGTGCCGAAGAGATATTGGTATATTTTCCATCGAATTTCGGCAGGCAGACGCTGAAAGGGGGCGGGCTTTTTTTCCTGGATAGATGGACGGGGGTTGGTGATCGAAAGTTCTTCGCCCAGTCTCTGCTCTGTGTCTTTGTCTGCCCTAATCGAGCTGGATGGCTTGTCCTTGGGTTGATCGTCTGCTTTGGCGGAGTAGGTAATCGTAAGAGGGCTGTTGTCATTGTCTGCCGCTGGATGTGAAGGCGCAGAAGGGATATCAGCTTTCTTCGCTACATTGTGAGCACGATTGCTTCCTCTGCCACGGGAGGATGAAGATTTTGACGCTCTCGAAGGCGCCTTAGATTTTTTGTTCTGTAGTAGATTCAGCATTTGGAAGCAATGAGCATGAGCATGAGCAGTGGTTGGACAAAAATCAACACGTTGATTTCCCCGAGAGGCAGTCTGAGTGTGTCTGTTGGGATGGTTTGGATTCTATCATCATGAATGAGGATCTTGCCAGTCAACCTACCTTGTTTGAGGCAACGTCTGGAGATTCGTTATCAGGATTGTCAGATGGAACTGATTGTCCACTCTGAGGGATGTCAGCTTGTTAAATATGACAAGACAAACAGTGCAAGACTCACCTTGGGGAAACGACCTCGCGATCCTTGTCCTCTTCCACCTCGACCAAATCGCCAACCACGTCCTCCACGATGGCCTCGGTTGGCAGAGGTATTGGCGCTACCTTGGTGAGGCCTTGAATCTACCATGACCCCTAAGAATGAAGCGACCAAGCTCCTGTAAGCTGAAGGTGATGAGGTGGAAGAAAGAGTGAGGAGGGGTGGTACGATGGAAGAGGAAGAAGAGAGGGTGCCTAGGGCTAGAGAGTGTTTGCCTGTGTAAACCATTATTCACTGGCAGGCTTAGAATAGAACAATGCAGTATTAATCAGATATTGATATCTTTTATATTCAATTCAATATTCAGTCAATCTGTTTGTTTCTTATTTATTTTTATGTTTTCCTAGTATTGATTCTCTATACTGTTCTATACAGACTATTCCCTATCCGGATATACGGCAACCTCACTTGATCCTTTTCTCTCTCTTTCTTCTCTTCTTCTTCTCTTCCCTCTTTCCATCTTTTTCCCTCTTCTCCTCTAATCTCCTGAATACTCCTTCCCCAATTCTTCTCCTCCCCCATCCTTATCAATGTCTCTCTTCCCTGGTGTTCTCCGTTCCTCCAATATCCCAGCTCGATCCTTATTCTTATTACCTCCCGCCAGATCATCATTGCGACCCCACCACCCTTTCCGACAGCATCGCCCCTATTCGTCTTCTTCCAACTCCCCCCCTCCTCTTCTTCTTCTCCTTCTCCATCCTCTCAATATAGCCGTTCTCAATTCAAAATCCTCCCCTTTGTGATTATCCTCGCCCTCGGCTCCGGCTCCTACGTCTTCCTCGTCAAATCCCGCACCGGCGCCACCAAGCCCCAACAATAAAAGCCATCCACCAAAACACCCCACCTTCAAATCAACACCGCATCAACAAAAACAACAATCATCACCATGACCGAAACTAGTGCCCCTCGCTTCTCCCCCGAACAAGTCACCGTGGTTTTCCTCCTGGGCGGCCCCGGTAGCGGAAAGGGTACCCAATCCTCCAACCTCGTCCGCGACTATGGCTTCGTCCACCTCTCTGCCGGTGATTTGCTGCGCGCTGAGCAAGTCCGCGAGGGAAGCCAGTATGGTGACCTGATCAAAACTTATATCCGGGAGGGCAAGATCGTTCCCATGGAGATCACAGTCGCTTTGTTGTCCAACGCCATGGCCGATTCGTTGACTGCCGCTTCCGAGTCCGAGAAGAAGAGCCGTTTCTTGATTGATGGATTCCCCCGCAAGCTCGACCAGGCCGTTTTCTTTGAGAAAACTGTCTGCCCGTCGCAGTTGACGCTTTTCCTCGACTGCCCCGAGGAGGTGATGGAGAAGAGATTGATTAAGCGTGGTGAGACTTCTGGTCGGGAGGACGACAATGCCGAATCGATTCGCAAGCGCTTCCGCGTATTTGTTGAGACTAGTATGCCAGTCGTTACAGCCTTCAGGGAGCAAGATAAGGTTGTTTCGGTTGAGGCCACAGGAGGTGTGGAAGATGTTTATGCTAGAATCCAGCAAGGTATCGAGAAGAGAGGGATTACTCGGGTTTAATTTGTTGCAAGTCTCTTGTCTGATTGAGGCACATAGACGATGAGTTGCATATAGTTCGATTGCCTGCGTACAATATCATATGCATTTCATTAATCTAGCAGTTTTGTCATTCACATCTTATATTTGAGTTGTCTTAAGACATGACTCGTGATCGATTTGATCGGGTCCAATCCTAATAACAAACATGCATCACCAGGCTGGACGTCTAGAAAACAAAATAGCTACTCATCAAATAGAAACATAAATGGGTTGCCCGGGTTTGGGGGAAATAAAGGGGAAAAAAAGATGAACACATGTAAAATAAAAATTCGACCAGAAGAAACACCCCAAGCCAATTCCCCAAGTCATTAACACTTTTGGTCTTTTTTATGTTGTATCTCTTTATTCAGCACCACCAACAGCCTCAACCTCCCGGGGTTGCTGTTGCGGTGCACTCTGCTGCTGGTTCTGGTTCTGATTCCGTCTCCGGTCTCCGGACTTGCCTCCCTTCTCGCCTGCCTTGGCTTCCTCAGCAGCAGCCTGCTGTCCCTCGCGGATAAATCGCTCACGTTCGCTACGGACAACGCCCAGGACGCTCTCCAGAGAGCGGCGCCACACCATCAGGCGGCCCTGAACTTCAGCCCACTGCTTCTCACCGAAGACCCGGTAGGTGGCCCGGTGAACCAAGAACTCCGAGCGCAGCTGCGACAGCTTGCCCTCAACAAGACCAGCACGGATAGTGTCAATCACCCACTTCTCAACATCCTCCAATGGCACGCGCAGAGACGAGGCGATAGTGGAGTAAGGGAGCGAACGGGACGGGGTAGAGGCAGCAAGCGAGGCCAGGGTCAAAAGGCGCATCTTGTTCTGCAGGGCCTCTCCAGCATTGGCGAGCACACCCTCGGAGATGGAGGTCAACGGGGTGGCGGCGACGAAGTCCTCGTAGGCATCAAGGGTGTCCGAAGTGAAGATCTCGAGGAGTTCAAACAGTGTGCTGTCGCTGGTGCGGAGGGCCTGGACGGCATCAGAAGCGGTCAGCGGGGTGAAGTCGAACACGGTCGGGTGCTGCAAGGCGGAGCTCAAGGCCCGGACGGCCAGGTCGCGGGCCTCCTTGCTAGCGGCATTGTTGGCGGGGATGGTCTGCAACGCCTGGATGGTGTGCGTCTGGGCCAACTCAGTGTCACCAGCGACCTGGGCGGCCTCAGCAACAGCCAGGTGCAGCTTCTGGGCTTCCTCCTCGTCCAACTCCCAAGAAGCCAACCAGGTGGGCAACTGAGCAGTCAATTGGGGCTTGAGGGCCTCGAAGGCGTAGGCGGAAGCCGACTGACGGATGACGGCGATGATGGCCAGCAGAACGTGGAAGCGGCTAGAGTCGGTGGAAGAGAGGGTGTTGAAGATGGTGGTCAGGATGGAGATGGCCAGCGTGGGGCCGAACTGCGGCGAGGTGGTGATGGGTTTGGCGAGGTAGGTGCAGATTCGCGACAGGAACATGTCCGCATCCGAAGCCTGTTGGACGAGGTGAACAAGGAGGTTGTACGAGGGGGTGATTTCTATCCATCTGTCAGTTTTTTTTTTTTTTTTTTTTCGTTTAGACTTCTTTTGTCGTCCTCTTTTCTTTTCTTTGCCCAATCTTCCACCGGGCCCATCAATCACACAACTCACCTTTCTCTGGAGCCGAGTTCAAGACAGTGGCAGCCGACACCAACTTCTTGAGAACCTCATCGCGCTGCTTCAGATCGGCCTCTTCTTCACTCTGTTCCTGCTGGCGGAGGGGCTCGAGGAGCGGGGAGATTTCGGCCTGAAGGCTGGCGCCCTCATTCTTGCGGAGAGCGTCGACGTACTGGGCGAACTCGTCGGCGAGCTCGGTGAAGCTCCCCTCGATGAGGAGGGTAGTAGTAGGAGCGGGCATGGCGATGAAAATGGGAGGAGAAAGTAGAGCAAGATCACGAGGGGAAAGGGAGGGAGGAGAGTGAAAAAGGTGGATGGCGGTGGAGGAGGAGAAGCCGTAACTATCGATAAGTTGGGAGAAATTTCAGTGTGTGCAAAAAGTCTTGGCGAGGAGCAGCCGATGGTGATGATGATTATGATGGCCACCACGACAGAGGCCAGGAGGGGTAAAGATTAGGATTTAATTCAGATGTACCAGGTACATTCAAACGCGAGATAATTTAATTATTTCTATTTACTTGTTCAAAGCATGGTGAGGTCTCAAGATGCATCCCCATAAGTACTACGGTAAAGGACTCCGTACCATCATCAAATTAAGAGATTAATTCACAGAAGTCGAGAATCTAATCCATCTAGGATCCAAGTAATTAATTAATTAAAGACAGACATAAGTTCGTATGCAGCGACCATATAGGTCAAATGGCTCAGCGATGAGACAACTCGGTAATTGGGGGAATAGTACGACGTATGGATTGGATGCAAGGCGTAAAAAATTCACCGACAATCAATCAGCAAACATGCAGCAAGCAAAAAAAAAAAAAAAAAAGAAGAAGAAGTCAAACAAGAAGCAGTGCAACAAGAAATCGAAACAAGGTATTATATAGGGATATTGAGCCGGTGGAACTTTTGGTTTTGGTATCCCATGGTCGCGTTACAGCGGTTTATCACCACATCATCTACAGAACGAGACGAACGGCCAGGAAAAGAGCAGTAGCCAAGAGACCAGTCGAGTGGTCGCGAAGAGTACCAGCAGCATTGGTAGTGTTGGAAGCAGTCTCGCTGCTGGCGGTGGTGGAACCAGTTACAGCATCCTTGTTGGTAACAGAGGCGGTGGCAGTGGCCGAAGTGGCGGAGGACGAAGAGGATGTAGTAGTAGACGAAGAGGTGGCATCTGAAGGATCCTTGCTGCCACACTTGGCGTTGTCTTTGCACTCCTGCTGGCCATCGGCATCGTCAGGATGCGCGTTAATGCATTGCGCATAGTTGGCCTGGCAGACAAAGTAGGGGATAGTGTTTTTGTAAGGTTCAGTGTCTGCGGAAGTACCATTCACGCAGGTACAAGTGAAGTCAAGAGTTTCCTACAACCAGTCAGTTTCATGATCGTTACTCGGTGGTGCTGTTTGCTCTTGCAAGCGTTGAGACATACCGGGTCACAGGTGTTGCCATACGCGACCCCACCGCAGATCTTTGGGCAAGAGTTCCGCTCGGCAGTACACCAGGAGTCTGACGATCATTAGTTTATCTGCGATCCTTCAAGAGGGTCCAATTGCAAGATATCTCAACGTACTTCGAGTGCTCAACTCAACCTCTCCAACATTGAAGCCATCAGGCAAAGAGTAGTTGCCGGAGCTTGCCGCGACCGAGGCAGCCAGAGTGGAAAGGAGGACAACAGAGGGGAGCATTGTGATGGTTTCTTCTTTAAATAGTAGATAGGCAAGTAAACCAATTGAGTAGAGTATATATAGAGAATTGGATGCTGAGAAGAGAGATGAGAGCGACGATGGGAAGAGAAGAAGGAAAAGAGAAGAAGAAGGGGGAAAAGAGGAGAAAGAGAAAATTGGGCTTTAAACGAGGAAACAGAGACTAAGACTAGGAAGTGTTTTGTGTTTTGCAGGCGATTTAAGTCCGGGCGGGGAAGAGGAAGAAAAAAACAAGGCAATTGCCACTAAGAAGTGTTAGTTTCGTGCGAAGAGAGAAAAGGAAACGATGGGAACATCAATCTGCTATTAAAGGACATCCCTATGTTGTCCTGCCATAACAACAGAGAGGAATGGCATGGCGTGGTGGAGTTTGTTGCAGCCGGAGTATTTACTGTCTTGGATTGACGCTGATAAGGCTATACAAGGATGCGAGCTGCATCGATGCGCCTCATGTATACCACAAACAGACGCGTCCAATACAGAGACATACTATAGCCTCGTAGCCAGCATCATCATCTCTGTCTATTGCTTTCATCAAAGCAGTTCATGATGCTATACATACCAACGGGAGATCAACGAATGCCAGCCTGGTTGGAATCCACTCCTTGCGTTGCAGAAGATCCTCACAGGAGTCCCGGCTGGGGCGATCACATCGAAAATTCTCCATAATAATCAGCATCCAATTATTGAGAATTGAAGAAAAGGAGTCGGAGAGATAGAAGTCATAACACATCTATCATAAATACGATCACCTGTTTGTAGATCCGTCTGAAGAACATTGATCCTCGGGTTTGCTCTACCGAGGCTGTCGATCCGCGACTTTATTATACACTATTGGGTTCCTTGACCATCTTCATCCCAATCCATCTTCACCATCATCATTATTATTAACTCCTTCATCTCATCTTTCAGTTTATTGTCCATCTATCTACCATCATCATAATGACAAATGACCACCCCCCCTTCCGCCCCTCCCCCGACTCCGTCATGACCCAACCCCCTCTCCTCCTCGCTCTCTCTCGACCACTTCCGTTCTCTCCCCTGGGCTTCTTCTCTCCTCACCTCCCCAGATTACTATCCTATTCACACTTGGTCGCGTCTTCCCAAGCCCTCCACCGGCGAGGATGGCTTCTTCTCCGGTACCCTCGCATCCTCTTCTACCATCCCCCATTGCCTGACTATCCGCCGTCGTGACCTCATCCCTCCATCTCCAGAAGCTCCAGCGTGGCCGGCTCCAACCGCCTCACCCTCATCTCCCCCTCACCTAATCCACCCGATGCGATTATGCTACTATCATTAGAGAATCCGGGTGTCTGTGGCCATCCGTCTACCGCCCATGGAGGTGTCATTGCAACCTTGCTTGACGAAACCATGTCGTTGGCCGTTGCATTGCATACCGCCTCAGAGGGTCATCCCCGTGGCCAAATATATACGTCTCAGTTGGATGTAAGGTATCGGAAACCGTTGCAGGTGCCAGGCTTGGTGGTGGTGAAGGCGAGGGTCGTGGCTCGTGTTGGGAGAAAGTTCTGGGTGAGGGCGCAAGTCATTCAAGAGGAAGACGCCCGATCGACCGGGGGGCATTTAGAATGGGCCAAGAGGAAATTGGTCGTGACGGATGCCATGGCATTTTGGTTGGAAACAATTCCCAAATTGTGACATGTATACATAGAGTATATATGATTGTAGATACAGTACGCCCATCCAGGGGTATATATAAGTCTCATTTAGATCTAAATCACAACATCGAGCGCTTCCCAACGTTTCGACTCGCGCTGACCACCAATCCCACTTGCGTGCTGAACGCCACCGTTTCTCCAGCTTCATCCAATATTGCCACTTCAATCTCCGTGCGTCCGTTGCGTACGACCTTGGTCTGTACCCTGCTATACAGCCATTCCACCCCTTCAACCGGCAACCGCTTCGTCAGGTCGATATTCAACGTCACTGTCGGATACCAGAACTTGGCCAACTGCTTCTTATCCGTAGTGTCTTGAGCATTCACCCCCGACGCAGCTGCAGACATGGAGTCCAGCCCATCCAATGCCATCGGGAACATGTCTGTCAAAAACACCACCGCCTCATTACTCCATCTTCCTCCTTGATCTCCTCCCGGTCGGAACCGCGCCCACTGATCCACCACCCGCGATTTCTTCGCCTTGGGACCAGGTCCAAACAGTTCGAGCTGTTGTGTCGCCCGCCGAAAGTCAGGGAACGGCGCCACCTGTCGCGTCCATTCCCCATCTCGACCGGTGCTGCTCAGATTGCCAAGGTTCACCTTGCCATCTGGACCGGTCCCAGGATGAGTGGGCGGATAAACCGCCCAGCCAGTGTTGGTTGAAACACCCACTTCCGCGATAGACGGTGTGACGGTGATGTAGCCGGCTACTTTAACTTCAAGCTCTTCTTCCGAGGAAGAGCCGGATTTCTGTTTTTTCTCGCGTGGCTGCGATAACTTCACATGGATCGTACTCGTTCGTGCTCCAAGCTTTGTATCCTCCACGGTCAGGATGGCCGGGCCAACGGCCGTGCGACGAATGAAGGCCAGCTGGATTGAGATCGGAGTGGCGGTTTCATTGTAACGTGTGGGATGGGTGTGAGCAAAATGTGTTGTTGCCAATCGATACAGAACGGCAGTTGTATATCCTCCGTGGGGTACTGCTCTTGTTTGTTAATCGCTGTCATTGTATCAGTCGAAGGCACGACATACCCGTCCCGATACACCAGTCGTCCCGCAGATTGGCGGAATA
The DNA here is from genome assembly GCA_019976455.1 of Aspergillus sp. 'subgen. Cremei'. Taxonomy (NCBI): domain Eukaryota; kingdom Fungi; phylum Ascomycota; class Eurotiomycetes; order Eurotiales; family Aspergillaceae; genus Aspergillus; species Aspergillus sp. 'subgen. Cremei'. The sequence goes on from JAFBMR010000005.1 coordinate 3,159,701, forward strand.
ACGATGTGAGCTGATAGGCGTCACTGCGATCGCCTCTTCAAACGTTTGGTTCAGTGGTGCTGAGCCCATTCTGTTTATAATTTCTATATGAATAAATTGCTAACCGAGAATGTATCCGAAAAGCATTCATCCTAGATCGGGGTGAGTTTATCTTAAGTATCCCAATGAGCCTCGGCTTCCGCAACCCCACAGCCGAGAGCTGACTAACATTCATATGTGTGTGTGTCTTTTCAAAATAAAGAGTAGCTAAGGAATAATAAGATATAAGATATAGATGAAATAAATACTATCAAAGGTCTAGTACCTTCCCCTCATTGATGCGCCTCCTCTTCTCCTTTGTTGTGTATAGATAGATGCATTGCCCAAAATCCAAATCATATCTCGTCAATTAGTCCGAAATGTATGTATCACTTAACCTTGTAATCATGATGGCGGCACGACCAACTTCTCTAGGCATGAAAGGACACCTGAATTAACCGTTAGTCTCTGTTCAATAGGAAGAAGGGGATAAGGATCCTTACTCGTTACTCCCTGTGTCACTGTCGCCTTAGCTTCTGTGCTTCGTGATCCCAGCGTTACTGTCAAGGAGTAGTCAACTGCCTTCACACCCTGCAGTTTGTTCGCCCAACGGAATACTGGCTCATCGTCTCGACTATCACCAATAACCAACAAAAAGTCCGGTGGAGCTAACTCTTCCTCTTTTTGGCTCCGTTCCAGACAGTACCTCCATACCAATTCGGCCGCCGATGCCTTGTTCGTGTCCACCGGCTCCACCACCAGTGCCCCCTCAATAAGTAGTGCGTGAATGCCCTGATTCGCGCATGCATCGTTGATATGCCCAGCACACTCAGACGCTAGTCGCGCAGCTGCCCCTCGATCTTCTGCCGATCCGTAGTGGAACATGAGAGAGCAATGCCGCTGCTCCACCCAGCTGCCCTCCGCTCGCTGTTGAAAGTATTCGAGTATATGGCTCACCCCGTCCTTCCAGGCGTCTGTGTGTGCCTGGTCGGTCAACTTGAGCCATTCCTCTGCATGTGGCTCGCGCACAAAACATCCATTCTCAGCAATCAGACCTAGCCCGGCCACCCGGCGGAACAACCGTTCCATCTCCTCCGGCATTCTTGAGCTCATCACGTAAACTATGTTCTTCGGGTCTTCTGTCAGTTCAGACAGTGCGGTGATAGCCCGCTGGGGTGTGGTGATGATAATGCTCTTCGGTGAGCCCCACGATGCCAGGGTACCCTCGTAGTCCACAATAATCAGGCGACGATTAGACTGATGATATTTTTCCTCCAGTCTGGTTACTGAAAGACGGGGGACAGCCATGATCTCACGCGACGATTGTTCATTCCATACCCGAGACAACGTCTCACTGAATGACTTCACCCAGTTGGCCGTTGAGTTCTGCAAGACCGCCCGGTGCAGCTCTGTCCATACTTGCTGGCGTTCTTCCTCGCTCCGTGAAAGTGCTGTGTATATCGCTTCCGCACACTGCCGGTAGTCCCAGGGGTTGACCAAGAGAGCATGGTTGCCAAACACTGACGCACTTCCTGTGAACTCGCTAAGGATCAGAGATCCGTAATTCTTAGGACCGTACTTCCCATCCTGGCAATAAACAAACTCGTGGCTGGTCAAGTTCATGCCCTCACGGAGACTGGTGATCATTAGAGCATCCGCAACAGAGATCAGAGCGAGATATTGGGGAAAAGCCAGGTCCTGTTTGAGGAAAACTAGTGGCTGATGGGCGAGGGTCGAATGAGTGGAGTTAATACGCATCGCGATGTCAGAAATTGTGGCTTCAAGTTCGGGCTGTTCCGTCGTACTAGTCGCCACTTGAATCAGGACAACCTGGGTGATAATTAGTAATGTTTCTTTTTCATGTATTTGTAAATTTAAATCTGGACATACTTGGTCTCTCCATTCAGGGTACGTGTTGAGGAACAATTCATAGCTGAGCAGCTTCTGCCGGATTCCTCGAACTTGATCAATCTTATCGCGAGACACAATAAGCCGTTTCCCTTCGTATCGTTCGGATATTGTCTTGATCCACTGTTCAACATCGGCGGCTTTCCGTCGTTTATCCCAGGACGTAGGATCAATACCTATGGGGAATGTAGCCACATTGACAAATCGATCCTCTAGTTGGAGACCCTCATTAGTGGCCTCCACACTTAGAATACGGCTACATGTCTGAAGAAAATGCCGGCAGTACTCGTCGGTCTGGAATCCAATTAGGTTAGCCCCCAGGATGCCTTCCAGTAGCTCCTTACGAGGTGCCAGGCATCTAAACACCTCTGAAGATGGAAACGCAATGTGCAGGAAGAAGCCGATCTGGGCATCAGGGAGCAGCTTTCGCAGCATGGCTGGAACTAGCAGCAAATGGTAGTCCTGGACCCAGATAGAATCCCCGCGTTTCCAGTTCTTGGCGATCTTCTCCGCAAATGCCTGGTTGATCTTGACATAGTATATCCATGAATGGTCTTCGTACGCCTTGCTTTTAGGGTTGTCTGGGATCTGGTAGTGGAAGACCGGCCACAGTATCGTCTTACAAAAATGCGTGTAATGCCCGTCGAAATCGCCGTCGCTTACGTAGACAGTCAACGACCCGTACTCGTCTCGTAGCCTCTCCGCAATTATGGTCCTGGTCTGAGGAGCCAACGCATCTGTCGGCATTCCCAACGTGCCCACCCAGATTTTGTCCTCCATATGGCCTGCGTCTGTCGCAGATCGCACGGCGTTGCGCAAGCCCCCGTTGCCCTGCTCAGCCGTCTCAATAGTCCATTCCGCCCTCGAAAAAGAAACCTTTCGACTATGATCGATCCGTACATCCACAGGAAGGAGGTGTGTCGGGTCTGGCTCCCCGAGCGTTTTCTCGCGCCCTGAATCCTTCGTTGGAACAATGGGATCCTGATGCTTAAGAATAGACGGGGACGGCGAGAAGGCAGTCTGAGGCTTGGGCTGAAGTAGAGCCTTAGTAGAGCCCCATGCAGGCGAGTGGGCTTCACTTCCTGTCAGAAGATTCACCTCCCCCGTAAAAGGGAACGGATAGCCTGTATTATTATGGTCGGTCTTTGGGATATCCGACGAGAATATGCACTCATGTCCCGTGGTAGCACCTGGCGTGAGACCAGCATTCTTGGTGCCATTTTGCTTTTCAAACAAACTCACTCCATTGGGTGCGGGGGTACGGATTCAGCGGCAGATTCGATGACAGCTTTCGACGCCCGAGAGCTGGTTGAGCGACGATTTCGCGGTTCCTCGACATGAAAGTTCACAGTATGGGGCAAAAAGCTAATTATGATTTCCAGTGATCAACAAGAGAATCAGACGGAATTCAAGGGTGGGCCTACTCACAGCGAGGCGATGAAGATGGTCATGGTGGCCAGCTGACGGTCTGAGGAAAATGAAAGCAGAAAAAAAGAATCGAGGGAATAAATACGACTGCTGACGAAAAGACGACCAAGATAGAACTAGACTAGAAGACGGTTCAACAGTCTTAAAATGAGCACCGAGCCACAAGGCAAACTGCTAGACAATCATTCAGCCAGAAATCAGTGGTGGTGAAGTCGAAAGAAAAGAACGATCTCGTCCTCATGGCTACGTCATGTGAAGTAGCGGAGACTCAGCAAACCAGTTTTGCAACATCAGAGGCCAAGCATTCCACTGGTGATTCATGAATACAATTCAATTATGCGCTTCCTTATTACCTCATTCTGAATCGTTTCTCATTAGGTATTCTACTTGGCAAGATAGAGGGTAAATCTTTCTGTACATGCATCCTTATCTCTGATTGGTCGCATCGATGAGGGGCTATCCATCACGTGATACAATCGCCGCTTATCAAAATGAAGACATGAGACGAAGACGATCAAGTAACACACCAACCCATCGAGGAATCATCAGCACTCTTGTTGATCCAGGTCATGCCCTTACGAATTACGTCTTCCCCTGTTTCCGGTATCAAGAAAAACAGAAAGTCTGCCACCTTGAAATCACAACCCTCACCTTTTGCCGGACATGCTCGTCGAAAACCAACCCAATCATCCAAGTCGGATAAATTAAGCGCTGTATGCCAGGAGGATGATTCAGACCAATTACCAGACATCGGAGTATCAAGATACGTTTCTGAGACAGCTCCGGTGGGAAATGTGATGCAGGCTCTTCAGTATATACAGAAGAGTATGTTTGAGGATGTTCCTACTCGAGCCGGTATGAATAGCACCCGCATCGCCGAGGTACTCAACCTACGACGGTCGCTGCCCCCTTTGGCTTCAGTAGCTCATGTGCATACATTGCTTGATGCACCTACAATGGTTGAAAGGGAGATTGTAGACTTGATAAATACTGGACGTGTCCGTCGTTTGATCGTCCCAGGAAGAGGAAATGATGCAGCTGGGTTAGGGGATTGTCTCGTTCTGGCAGAGGACTGGGAAGGGCTTGTGCGAGGGAGCAATGCCTTGGAATCATCGGTAAAAGGTATTAGTTTCCTGCTCTCTTTCTGGTGGGATTTCTTGAACTGACTGCGTTGTAGACAGATTTCTCGAAGTCCTTGGTCAAATCGGCACATCCTCTGCTATCTCTGGAGGAACGTTTTCCCCGGAAGAATATATGGCACTTGTGCGCGCGGGCTTTTGGTATCATCTTCATCACTGGCCAAGGGTTCTTTGGGTGTTACATCGCTCCCCAGTCTACCATCTTCGTCAACGGCTACGTCGGCCAGTCGGAGCGATACTAATGGCTGGTCGCAGGATGACATCCTCGTTAGTCGTTTCCAGTTCCACACTGCAACCTTGTTCCTCTCGCTCCCCAATACTGGACCATATCTCCGTCTCCTAGGCACTGGCCGGGCACATTTGATTTCCCTCCTCAAAAAGTCAAGCTCGAGCGAGGTGCCTCTTTATCTTCTTCGTGACCGGTGGGATGGCGCGGTGGAAACAGACAAAAGCTTTAATATGGCCAAAAGAGTAAGGGGTGAATATGCCGGTATTCTGCCGGGCAGAACGAAAAAGTGGAAAGACCTATATGGAATGAATTTTCGCTGGGCTCTTGAAGAAGCTCTTGGGGCAGGTTTGGTTGAGATTTTCGATACCGGCAGCGTTGGCCCTGGGATACGCTATCTCTGATGATCAACAGACGGACTACGGAGCGACAACCTAGTGAAATCACACCCAGCCAAGCAACAGTACCTTATGGAAACCATACGAGTGACTAATCTGTATAACCTCATGCCATTCTACTAATCAAACCTGGTCGTCTAGCTATGCGGCTGTGCTATCCGTGTAGTCGAGATCAGGCAGTCGATGCTCTAGGCTAATAAACCTGGTCTCCGGTTTTAGTAGTCAGAAACATCTCCCTCCCTCGTCAGAGTGATTGAGTCTACTGTGGGACTCAGGATGGGAAACTCAGAGCCGAGCCAGTGTGCTGTGCCCTTGGAGACTTGTCAGGAGAACCAGCAAGCTACGAGGTAATTGGTTAAAGCAATGAGCTATATCAGACACAGTGGAGAACTACAACGAGTCTATGAGTGAATCGTGGAAGCAGCCTTTAGTTTGCCCTTCGGGGCTAAATTTTGCTTTGCCTCGTGTTCGATCGATTGAACCTCTCAGCACCCCATGAATGATATATCACTTTCCAGTAATATTATCTCGATATCTTTAAGTGTCTACATAGGAATCCCACGATTAATTACCTCCAACATCGCAGAGAGAATGCAATGGTGTTTTGTCTGATTGACCGCTCCGCAATCACGAGGTGTGGAATCCTGTCCCCATACACTGAGGATTACCATCCACGCCTGACTACGTAGAAGACTAGCAATTTTTTCCATGATCTACCGTGTAAACTCACGGAGCACTGATGGGTGAAGAAAATAAAAAAAGTGAAGTTTTGGTTGTGGAGATGCAGATCGCCATCTTGAAGATCTCCACTGAGCCAATAAAAAATTGCTCCTCATCGTCTGATTGGCTTCTGGATCTATATCGAAGGACGTCAAAAATGACCTCGAAGTTCGAGCTCATGGCTGGATATAGCGACCAGCCTGTTATTGCCAATTCAGCTGGCAACGATATCCCACAAAGAAAACAAATAAAAAACCAGGGTCGTTTGAAAAACAACATATAAACGCTGTTCTCGATACCCACTGTTAAAACAATCCAGTCTCATCTTTCAGCTTTCAGAGAAATCCACATTACATACTCAATTACCTATCCATCAAAATGCAGTTCAAGTTGACCGCCGTCGTCGCCATTCTGGCTGCTGCCACCCCGGTTGTCTCTACTAAGTGTGCAGACGATCTGAAGAAGACTCTCAACAGCCTCTCTGAGGAGGCTGAAAAGACCAGCAAAGCCGTTGACTCGATCAAGTTGGTTAAAATTTTCACCGATGTTCCTGTAAGACTCAAGATATTTCGGTTTAGGTGAAGGACATGAGAACCAACTTCTCATCCTAGCAAACCAGCACCGCTCCCAGCGGTCTGATTAACACTGTTGGAGACGCTCTTGGTAGTGGAGACTGCACCGGCCTCAGCAACGAGGACCAGAAGAAAGTTTGTGAAGCTCTTGAGAATGTGAGTTTGTATCCCATGGAATATTTGAACTTTGGCTGATAATCCATCTACAGTACGTCAAGTCCAACGAGGACCTGGCCAAGGCCATCACCAACAAAGCCGACCTTCTGAAGAATACTCCCTTCACCGCGCCCATCAATGCTGTTCTTCGTGCCTATGAGGGTATTGTCGACGTAAGTGTTTTACATGTTGCCTTGAAGTTTCTCTGTGTTAATGCTGTGGATAGACCTATGCCAACAAGGTCATTAATGCCGCTTCTACTTGCTCTGACGCTACCAAGCCGCTCAAGTCTTTGGATGATAACCTCACAAAGGCCATCGATTCCTACGCTTAAGTGGTATTGGTTTGTGAGGTAGAAATAGAAATATAACTTCTTTCATGTATTATACTGGATAGATTTTAATTTACAATAGAGGTGAATGTTTAATGTCATGCAGATGAATAGGGTTCAACACAATGATGTCATACCAACAACATACGTTATCTAAGGTTATCTCAATCACATTTTGTGTTGATAGGAGTACGTACTCTGTACAACCATCTCCTCATAACCCAACAATGCCCTCCCTCATCCATCTCCACCCTCTTCCGCTCTCCTCTCTTCCCTCTCACCCATCCCTCGACGCCCTTCCCACGCGTCCTTCCCACCTCGACTTCATCCACTCCATCCTCTCCGAAGCCCAATTCTTTCTCACCACCTCCATCCCCGACCACTTCCACCAAGATCCGAAACCCCGTCCTTCCCACCCCTCAACTAGTCCCGTGTATTTATCTACCGCTTCCATCCCCGGCGCACGCAGACAAGGGAAGGAATTCTGGGTCTGTCGTCGCAGTACACACGCCGATGAGGCCGTTGATGGGACGGCTTCTTTCGCGGAATTTCAAAATGGACTGAGAGTTGATCATTCCGAGAAAGAAAAGGAGTACACACCCAGTGTGACGAGTGTCGAAACGCTGCTCGAATGGTCCTCTTTGGAGTCGATCGAGGGGGGTTGGAAGGGGGTGGATATGCATGGTGAGCTGAGCTGACTTACTTTACTCCCCCTTACATACCTTAACTACCAGGTGTAGACAACATGCATGCATACATGGTGGTACTAATGCCGTGCCAGTCAACATAATCATTCATACTTTTCATCCCACCTTCTTAATCTCCCCCGCACGTTTATCAATCTCATCATCTCCGCCGAGCTTCCGACAACCGCCCCCCCGGTTTCGTCACCGTGCAAATCCCACTTATTTGCAATCCAGTTGATCATGTTCCCAGACCTTTAAGAGATAAAATTACTCAGTCTGTTCCCGGGAATTCCATCTTTGCTATGTATGCCAGTGTGGAGCGTGTGCTCTCGTTGGACAAGCCTTCAAAGCAGGTGGAGTGGACAATGGCTACTACGTCGGATGCGGGCGGATCAATCCCCCAGTGGATACAGCGCAGTTGGACAATGGGCGGAGTGCCCAAGGCGGTTGTAGCAGACGTGGGTTTGTTTATCAAATGGACGGGGAAGAGAAGGAAGGGCCAAGTATCTAGGCAACACTGATCTTGATCAGCGAGGGTAGATGTTACAAAGCAAGTTCAAAGTTTAGACAATTCGGATTCTTATATGCAAAGGGAGAAAATAGCCTCATATCCAGATATCACTTAATCAATTCGATCAAGCATCCACCCCGCCACAAGTATTTGATTACAAGAATCCATTTTGCACTCCAGACTCCCCATTTCCAGGAATATAATGCTGATGCGTACATAAAATGTAGGTGAAAAAACAATTCCAGAACTAAAGAAAAAAGAATACCATGGAAGAGAAAATGAAATGAAGATGAAGGTGAAAGTAGCCCAAAATGTCAATAACCGCCAGCCTCGTATGTTAGAAGAATGAAAGGGTGGAGAGTGAAGAAAGGTAATGGGTGTATAAAAGGCACGATAGTGGAAGACCACCTATAACCCGGCCTGGAAGTTTTCGTATAAGAAATCTGTCATAAGGACATCAAGAAGGTAACACAAAGGAGAAAAAGAGATAGGAAGAATGATCGGGTGGAAATAGAAAAGGAAATTGGCCGTTGTGGACGGGAGAAAGTATGCGAGTAGTAAGAACAAGGGCGAGGGTATTAAACGGGGCACAACGACTCTCTAAAATTAGGTAGGGATTGAAAAAGAAAAGCAAAGGTCATTCATCGTTGTCCAGAGCCCACATTATTCGCCTCAATTGGTGGCTGTGGGATGTTCGCATTGGACGGCGTGGGGGTGTTGGCGTTGGACGATGCGATCTGGGCTCTTAGTGCGGCCACTTCAGTTCGCAGCCCCGTCAGCTCCTCATGGACCGAGCGGATATACGCCCAGAGCTTGTCTTCTCGGCTTTGGTCGATGTGACTCGGGTCATGAGGTACAGGGTATTGATTGCCGTTATTTGGAGATGTCTCCGGGCCGGCCATGGAAGGCAGCGGCCCGCTGTGGTTGCTGGAATGACTATGCGATGGAGTGTGTTTTGCTGCTGCCGGTTGGCCATGAAGCTGAAATCGAGAGTCTGGTGAATTCAATCCAGGCGGCGGGGGGAGCTGAGGAGCCCCGGGCTGGGGCGGAGGAAGACCCAAGCTAGAGGCAGAGTGATTTGGAACGGAGGATTGTGTTGGTGCGGGCCCGGTTCTGCTAAACGGTTGTTGCTGGAAGGACTGTGCCATCCCGGGAGAATGTGCGCGATGTAGTTGTATATTGTTATCTGGCCCGTGGTTTATTTGGTGCGAGGATAAAGCATTCGGCGAAAGCGGTTTGGGGCTTTCCGTCATGTTTGTGGGAGCAAATACCGAGGCACCAGAAGGTTGTCCTGGAGGCGGGAATGTCAAATTGCCAGACTGTGATATGGGCGAGGTTGACGCACTGGAGCCGCCGTGGCTGGTAGGAGGAGGGAACAGACCTCCGGGAGAGGGTCTGCCTGCAGCGATAGGGGGATAGGTGCTCGGCCCACGCGACTGGAAGGTACCGGTGTTGGAACGTGCGACAGGTTCTGATGGGGCGTCGTGTTTCTTGATGCTGGGCATGTTCAGTCGCCTTTCCTCTTCCTCGTCCATTCGCTCCGGCTCCGCGTATACTAGCCCATCCATCGTGTCGTCCGGAGGAGCCGTCCCGTCGCCGTATTCATCTTCTGCAGCATAACTTCCCATACTCGATCTTCGACCAGCACATCCGCCTTGGCCCTTGTTATGGCGAGCCAGGGCATCCCCACGGGCAAACCTGCGTCCACATTTAGGGCAAATGTGCGGCCGCTCTCCAGTATGAAGTTTCGTGTGTCGTTTCAGATCATGGAGCCTTCGGAAGCGGGACTGGCAGGTCTGGCATACAAACGGCTTTTCCTGGCTGTGCGTGAGAAGATGGCTTTTGAGGTTGTGATGGCGGGTGAACTCTGTAGAGCAATACGGGCATCGGTGCTTCTTGGCCGATGGGGATCGCTGGCCGCCCTTGTGGTAGCCGGAATTCGGTAGGCTTAAGCCACGACGGGGGTCACTAAGACCACCGGTGGGCATAGGGTACGAAAAGGCTTTGTTGCTGGTCTCCTGTGATAGTTCTGCTTCATCACGATGGCGCGGGCGGTCGCCATCCTGAGAGGCCGAGTCTTCGATCGGGCCGGGACTAGCTACGGTGGAAGAGTTCATGAGGGTTGGCCCATTGTCGACGGAGCCAAAGGTATCATGTACATTCCCAGCATTCGGGTGTGAATCGACCTGCATCTGGTCGGACATGTGTATCGAGTCATTGATCGAGCTGACCTGCGATTTCTCGCTGGCACCGAGAGCCTCCCTCGCGACCTGGGAACTGCTCTGCTCCGACTCCTTCTCCTGCTCCAATGGCCGGTCCATTGGAGCAGCTGTGGTTGCGGTTGTTGTCATTTGTGGTAAAGGGTCTCTGGACCGTGAGACGTGCAGCCCCGCGCTGGCAATTGAGCTCAAGCTCGACTCTGGTTTGGATTGTTTCAAGAACGCGATGGAATCCGGAGGACTCGAGATGGCACCGGACAGGGAATTTGGGATGGTGACAGGCTCGTTATTGGATTGCATCAACGCAGCCATGGATAATGGGTGCTTCTCGCCAGCCTGAAAGGGTTGACGAAAGAATGGGGAAGCTATGTCGGAAGTCATGTCAGTCGAGAAGCATCGAAAGTGGTGGTAGGTGCGAAAGGTTAAGAGATTGGAAACATGATCGTCGGGGCGAACCAAACAAGATAAAAGGGGAGCCGACTGTGCGATATGCACTCCTAGAGGAGACAGGAGAGGAGCAAGAAGAAGCCCAGAGGGAAAAGGAACAAGTAAGATCAAGGGCACTGTCGCGTGGGGCGCTCACCTGGAACCGAGTGTGGCGCAAGCTGACGGGGGGGGTTCAGCTTTCGCAACGTCTCGTCAGACGATCAGGTCCCACGGGTAAAAAAGGCGAAAAAAAAGGGAAGGGTAAAAAATAAAATAAAATTGGGGCTCATCAGAGCGAAAAATAAAAATAGCGGTCAGCCTTGCCCAGGGGAAAGTCGAGTTGCAGGAGGGGAAGAAGGAGGAGTAGTAGTGGTAGTTAGTTGTACGATGGCGCTATATCTGGGCTGGTTCACTGCAACGGGCCATCTGGGCAAGAAGGCAGAAAGAATGGCCTGGAAGAAAGTGGCGGATCAAATGGACGGCGGAACCGGAAAGCTATGGATGAGGCTGCAGTGGAAGCTAGAAACCGCGATTGTCGGGGGAACGACGAGACGAGGAAATTAATTCGAATCAGGATCGTAGCCACGCCGTCAATCATCGACATGCAGCAATATGGTCTATAACAATGCAGAAACAGGTTTTTTGTCTGTCTGTCTTTTGTCTTTTTCTTTTTTTTTTTTTTTCCGCCTCTGTAATTTTTCCTTCTGGAAAGAGAAACAAGCGGCGGGAGAAGATACCAGTAGGTCCAAGTACCGCCCAAGTGAAACCTGGAGAGAGGGAAAAAGAGCTGGGAAAAAAGGGAGATGAAGAGGGGGCAAATCAGGCAAAGGAAGGATTACAAGATGACCAAAGAACCGGAGGAAAAGTGGAGAGAGAAAAGTTGTAGAGACAAAAAGAGGAAGAAGGAGAGAGAGTGAGAAAGAGGAGATGGAGAGCGTCAGGGCAGGCTGAAAAGCCTCAATCAACAAGATGAACTGGAGAGAGAATATGGTAATACGGATACAACAATACCGCCAACACGAGGCCAGTGGCTGGTGTTCCGGGCCGGCACAGTGTTACACGCGGCTCTGTTCCGGGCTGTATTGTAATCCGTTTACAAGGCCAGGCACCAGGTGGCGCAACAAGATCGAATTTATGCTGTATTTTTATTCCAGTTGGTTTACGGAGTATTGAAATTAATTTTTTATTTATTCAGAAGACGTCAGCATGGCTGGAAGGCTGAAGCCTTCAGAGTTCAGGGATAAAATGGGGCTCCGAATGCCCTGTGGGGGAACAGTGTAACTACACCGGTGTTTAGGGAGTTGACCAGTCAAGAAGCCAGAGAGAGAATCATGAATCCGATGAGATCCACCAGGAATGTTATTTGCCATGATTGAAGGGTTTCAACTCTTGAGGCTTTGACAGATTTTTCTCTCTCGTCGAAAGGAGGGAAATGAGGGGGCGACAGGCCAAAAAAAGAAGCAGAGGCTAAGTCGAAACTATGGAGTAACTGACTTTTTACCCTGTTGGGAAGAGCACAGCCTCGTACTACACTGCTCTTTGTACAACCATGACAGACGGAATAGAGAATAGAGTACAACTAGGTGGTAGAGCACTTGAATAAATACACCGTACTATCAGTACTCTGAACATGGTCAAGTCGAGATGGAGTACAAGTTGTGGTGTAGCTGTCTGATCAGAGGCTGTGCAGTGGCTGGATGACTAGTGACTGGTTCTGGGCACGAGCACTGATTTGCTGGCACCAGCGGGGAGGCTAAGTCGGGCTTTGTGTCTGGCGATCCATGGATTACCAGTCCATGTAGGTACTGTCAGTCTGTGTAGGACCTCGGTACTAGTTACGACGGATTGGATGGACTGACTGATCGAGAAAGACAGCTGGATAAGATCTGATATCATGCAATGGCCACTTAAAGGCCACCTGTGTGTACTTTAAATAGTCTGATATCATCGGTCTACAGTAGCACTGCTGCTACCACCAGGAGGTATGCACTTCTGCCATCTTATTGGACATACAGAATCTAATAATTACCTGCATCAGATCAGCTTGATTACTCGATCACTCTCGATCAACCTTGCTATTTGTGCATCTCCACTTTCTCAGACAGCCACACAATCAACTTGACTCTGTGGCGCTCCTATTACCTAGTACAATCCATACTACTCCGTAGGACTTCTCCGTACTTACCTGTGCTGTATGCAGATTAGTGGAATATTGCATATTCCATGCACGGCAAGGCAGTTGTTCTGCAGAACCTCCATCCATGGTTGCTAATTCTGTCATCTCAGCCACCGCTGAGTCAAATATCCAACATTATTCCATTCGCATCATTCTCTACGGAGTATTTGATCACGGATATCTACTCCGTACTCCGTTCATTCTTCTAGTCATGTGATAGAACAGGGTATCTTGAATTAAGTAAGCATTGACAGTCTTAGCATTACTTGGTATATTTGTCTCATGATACAATAGCTAAACATCCTGCATATAAGCTCATATTGACAGTCCATCTACTAAAATGCCATCTTCTATTTAACTTCCTGTACTTTATTCACGAGAACAAAGAATCGGAATAGCACAGATTATCTAAGCAAACAACCAATATTGGGATTGTGATGGGCTAGCTGTGACTGTGATGGCCCTGCAGTCTGTCCAGCCAGTTACGTACTCGGCACAACCCCGCATACAGCATCCAGAACCAGACATGTCGCCCATCTAGGTTATCAATTCTCAACCACATAGCTCTGGTCTTTATTTTGGATCAAGTTCTTATCCATAAATCATTATCACCACACCTCACCACCATCGCCATAATGATCATCATGTCGTAAATCCTCGTTGGTTGGTCCACCCCCTTTCTGGGCAGCGCTTCTGCTCGCCTTCTGGTTGGCTGCTCGCCGATCGTCACTCCCCGTTGGCGCTGGGATGGATTGCAAAACCAACACCAAAAAGTGATCCGGCTTGCATCGCACACCAAACGGCGTCTCCAGCGACAGGCTGTCCTTCTTCTCCTCCCCACTGTGAATCTGTGATCAACCGGCACCGTCTCTCTAGTCATGCTCGCTGTCGTCCACTCACCATCGCGGCCTGCCGTTTCCCCCCCGGCGCAACTCCTCCAGGGCCCTGTCCTGCTCTGCCCATCCCCCAATCATCTTCCTTATCGCTGTTGCGCTGCTTCTAGCCCAGCGCTTATTTCCTGTCAACCTTCACGCTTCATTCGATGCTCCTCGAAACCCCCGCTTCGAAGAGGGAAAAATAATGTTCAGGGAAGCGCCCAACATTGATATTCAAGGTGGTCACGCCGCCCAGAGTCGTCCTCCCATCTCTTGCTTTTTGAGCTTCATCTTCGTCTCTCCTGTATAGTGACACTTGCTTGTCTGGACTTCTTGCTTGAGACAGCGCGGGTTTCGCAGGAAAAGAACTCCAGCTAGATCAGATCAAAGGTTAGTTGCTGATGCACATCCCCTGTCCATGGTCAAGATCATGCAATGCCTTGATAATCGGCCTTGCTCTTGTTTCAAATCCTGACTCTGGTTCTCTACAGACTTGGACTCTTGGGCTTTCCATCCTCACTGATCACAGTGCAAGGTAAGTCCTTTGCTTTCTTCTTTTCCTGACAATACTTGTTGGGTTGTTACTCTTCGTGTGCGCAACAGCGATTAACTCTTGATCTGTCTGTCTACAAAGTATATGGAGCTAGTCTGCCATACTGAAGTATCCCAACTTTGATCACACAAGCCAGCTTGCTCGACCTTGGCACTCTTGTTAAAAATAAGTTCGAGAGCTGGTTCTCTTGACTTGATTCGAACATTACTGCAACAACTGCTTTTGCGAATCTCTGTTCAATCCTCATGTCTGTGTCCAGCGCAAGTCACAACGGCTCCCCTCATATGTACCAAGCAGCCACTCCAGCCGATATCGTCTCTGGCCATAATTACCCTACCATGGCAAGCACCACACCACCTCCCGCCGGAGCCTCCGAAGCCCGCAATTCGTCCGAATCGGGCGTTTCGTCGCTCAAGAGCCCTCGTACACCTCGATTTGCCGAGGCAACTTCGGTTCAATCCCCCATTGGTGCAACTGAAACCGGGAGATCTCCATTTGCAGACCCCCCAAAGTCCCAGACACCCCCCGATGTGTCAGATGTAGGATTTGGATATGTTGCCGCAAATGATCCGGCCCAGCATGCGTCCCATTTCCAACCTCCTCCAGCATCGCCCCTCAAAAGCGCTATGAAGGTTCCCGGGACACCGGGACGCGCTTTGAATCCACTCAGTCCAACCTTCCGGGAAGAATTCTATGTGGAAAAACAGGAAAGAGATGCGGGTAAGGATAATGCTAAGGATCTGGTAAGTAGTCATCAAAGAGCAATCAGTATTTGTCCGAGGTGCTAACTCTTGGAAAACAGAGAATCAAATTGCGAGTCCGGATAGCCAAGATTTTCCTTCGATTTGTGAACTTCGGCTGCAGTCTTATCGTCCTGGCCATTTTGGGCACAACTTTGAACGTTTTTCTCACGACCAAGTCCCTTCCTGCTCGCAATAACCTCCCCGCCTGGGCCGAAGGCACCAACCCATGGCCACAATACTTGCTGCTTAGCATCTCATGTGTGTCACTGTTTGCTTGTCTGATTGTGTTCTGGGGCTATTGGAAGGGTGGTCATAAGCGTGCCGAAAAGGTCGCCATCTACTACTCGATTATCTCCGTTGGTTTCTTCGTCTTCAGTCTTATCATGTGGATCGTTGGAGCTGCCATCTACGAACACTCCAAGGCCAATGGAAATTCAAAGGATCTCTGGGGCTGGTCATGCAATCAGAACACCAGAGAAAAGTTATTCAACAATGACATTGATTATGCCCTTGTCTGCCGTCTACAAGTGAGTTTATCTTAGTTCACTTCAGTTTCCCCATGTACTAATATGTGCCCTTAGGATTGGGGCCTTGTATGTGCCATCATCGAAGTCGTGATTGAAGTCTTGGTTATTCTCATCTACGCGGTCGTCTTTTACCGATTTTACACCAAGAGGCGACTTATCAAGACGATGAACCGGCGTGACAAGGCCAGGTCGGACCTCTACCTTGCCCAGCTCCGCTTCCAATCCGCCCCCAACACCCCTGGATTCCCCCAAACCCCCAAGACGCCTTTTATTTCCACCTCACAGCCACATGACCCCTACTCTGCTGCGGAGAATGGCGAGATGTACTCGACCCAGTACGCTACTCCGCAATCCCCGGCCAAGCCGCAGCCATCATTCCAGCTCCAACCGCCCCCCATCCGCGTTCAGCACCCAACCCCCAAGCAAGAACAGGAAGGATTCCCGGCTCCTCCTCCACCAGCCCATACCGGGACCAACCAGCACGTGGGCGCTGCACCTGGCGAGCGCACTTATGATGCTGTCCCCATCCCCGTTGCCTACGCCAGTCCAATGAGCCCTAGCTTTCCTCCAGGAACTCATCACTAAAAGACGACCACCTGCTGAGACGAGGACATGCTAGCTAAAAGGACTGACTGATATGTTCATTCATGAATGTGTCCTGTCGACGCGCAGTGGAACATGGAACAACCCAACCAGCCAAAACTTTATTTAGTAAACTAATTCTTGTTTTCAAGTTCAAATCACCAATTCTCTCTTCCTCTTTCTCTGTCAGCTTTTGGCTTTGATCGAATTGGGTTTAATGGGCGACTGGCGTCGATTTTGAGATGATGTTTTGGGGGCTTTTTCTCTCTTGACTTATGACTTTTTTTATATATCCCTTGTTTTTGATCCCTCCTTTTCTTTCTATATCATTATACCATTGTGCGCGACAAGAATTCGCAGCCCCTGCTTGTTTTGGTCATTTTGGACTATATATGAATATCAATATAGTATTCATAAAATCATTCAATACCTTGAATTGCTCTACCTCAAGCTGCATTACGGAGTATATTTAGTTTCTTGTCTCCCTTGATACACCTTGAATAGTAACCATG
Organism: Aspergillus sp. 'subgen. Cremei'; assembly: GCA_019976455.1. Classification (NCBI taxonomy): domain Eukaryota; kingdom Fungi; phylum Ascomycota; class Eurotiomycetes; order Eurotiales; family Aspergillaceae; genus Aspergillus; species Aspergillus sp. 'subgen. Cremei'. The sequence continues at coordinate 3,176,407 of JAFBMR010000005.1, forward strand.
GTCAAAAACGTACGATACCAGTTTGCTCTGGGAATTTGAGACTTGTTCTTCGCCCAGACGACGCGGATAAATGGAAATGAAGAATATGTGGTATTTACTATATGTAAGATTCCAAGCACTAATGGTGAAATATTGTCATGAATAAAACCAGAAAAACAGAGCACGCCGTCCAATTCCACCAACTCCTCTGCAATAAAATGTTCATCCCAACCCCTGAGCCATGCGGCTCTCCCTCACATACCGCCCAGGACCAAAAACGCAACAAAACCGAAAGCTGACTGTACATACATTCATCCACTCCTACATTACCTAAGAAAATCGATCATGAATCATTTAGAAAGAGCCCTCTTCGATCACAGCGTTCGGATCTCTGGCGACAAAAATCTCCTCCAAAGTGCCTGCTGAAGTGCCCTTGGAGGGGTCATCACTTTGCAGAACAAGACCCTGCTCGTTGGCCAAATGGAGCAAGCAGATGAAGCCGTACGAAGTACTGATGTCACGCAGTGTCTCCGGGGCGTAAACGGACTTAAGATCGTTCATAATATTCGTGAACCGTAGCTGACTGTTATCCTTCGGTTCTGTGGAGTCAGAGACTTTTGGCTGTGTGGGAGTAGGCGGGCCATCTTCGTCGTTCTCATCGGATTCTGCGACTGGAGCAGCGCTTGATTGGGGTGCGGAATTGAAGTCAGTCGTCGCGATCAACCGCTCGCCCATTCCCTTCCACATCTCCAGCTTGAGTCGCCGAACATCAACCTTCTTGGCGACTCGTGCATAGGCGACATAGTCTGGACGTGCTCTTCGACCGCCTTGAGTCACTAATTGAGACCCGAACCCACCGGCAGGTGCTGTACCACCCACCATGCCGAGTAGCGCGGAAAGTCCAGTAGGCCCGCCTACTTCCCCTACGGCAGCACCAGGAGCAGCATCAGATGGAGGGGAAAGCATTTCCCTCGCGTCTGCAAATGGCAAGTTGTCATCGTCGTCATCCAAACCAATTCCGTTGGGGAACGCATGCCCGTCGTCATCTGCGAAGAAGTCGGCGTCGTACGTGCCGGGTGCGCCCTCTTCATCTCCAGCATTGCCTTCTTGTTTATGATTGGCCCAGAATGCCTCGTCCATCTCGCCATTTCCAGCCGTCTGGTCTTGTCGGCGGTTGTTGAAATTTCTTGTCCCAGTAAGCTTCTTCGAGCCCAATCGAGCTTTGGGTTTGAGGAAGAGACGAAGCAATTGCCGGGAGTTGAAATGCTTGTCATCGGGAAGAAGATTGCGTCCTTTGGTCTTCCACTGAGTCTTGGGCAAGGAGATGGTGGAGTTAGAACTGGCTGGGGTATATATCAATTCTGCAATGGAAGAATCTAGAGGTGCCCCGAAATCAATCTCGAAGGGTTCTTTTTCTTTTCGCTGTTTTGGTGCCATGTTGGTACTTGCGGCCGCATGTTCCTTGATTCGCCTGATTTTCCAGTGTTCTGGACCTGCCCAGTTCTTTTGTAGCGCATTATCGAAATAGCTGAGAATATTTTCATGGTCTTGGGTCTTGGGCTGGTGGGAAAGAGATATGGCGTATGCATCTTCGTTGTCAAATTCTTCGCCATCGGGATTCTCGTCGCCATCTCGGTCTACGCGGTGCACCTTGAGCATTGGCTCCAGGGCGGCCTCACGGGCCCAAACCTCACCACCGTCACCAAAGCCAGCATCGCCGCTGAGGTCGAAACCGGCCAGAGTAGCATCATCATCATCATCAAAGCCAACAGCATTATCGTCGTCAAGCATGATACCCGAAGCATCATTCGCACCACGTCCTTCGTCGTTGGCTTTGTCATTTCGCCAATCCTCAGGAGCCTTCAGGAAGGGAATATCCAACGATCCGCTGGGATCTCCGAGATCAAAGTTCTTCAGTGAGGGACAAATATCCTGTTCTTCCATACGTTCCAAGTCCGGAAAGAATTGCCTGGCCAATGATGTTACGTCGATTTCCGTGTTTTCAAAAACATCCTCATCGGTTTGCTTGGGGGCTGCTGACGGCGAATCTGGCTGTTCGGGCTGTTCAGGGTCCGTCGACTCCTGTCGCTCATTCCCTGCCTCCTTTGGAATTTCTTCACTAGCGTCATCGCTGCTGTCGAATACAATTCGTCCATGTCCATCGATCGCTAGGTGGTTCAGAAGCAATCCCTTGGCGCCGCCTTCATCGAAATCTGCTGACGCCTTCTTGAACAATGGATCTACCGAAAATTCAAGCTCGAACTTTTTAAGCTGCAGGGACGCGAAAGACGGGGCAAGAGTAGCCTCATGGGATCGTTGCTAGATATACAGTCAGTCATACGGCTTGGTATTTCGTCTGTGCCTTTGCGATAGTATACCTTTTTGCGCCCTTTTCTAGTTGCCCCATCTTCTCCCTCCTCGTCCTCCTCGTCCCCTTCATCATCCGCACCAGCTTCGCGAGATCTCTTATCGCGACTGTCGGCCAAACCACTGAGAAGCTTTCCAGTCTCTGTCGCAACACTATCGACTCTGCTGGTATAGATCTTAACGCAGCCGTCCAGCGTACAACTGGCCTTCTGAAAGTTCACCCCGTCTCCTTCCTTAAGTAGGGACATATCATGGAAATAGTCGATAAGCGCAAAGTTCCAAGAGTTGTTCGCGTTGATTTTGTTGTCTGTCGCCATTTTCATCCATTCTTCAAAGTTAGCTAGGATAGGGACTCGTTTCATCGGGGTCACGGCCCTCTGCCCATGGACGTCGCTGTCCCGTCCTCGTCCCCTTGAACGCCGTCGGTCACCAGGGCTGAGATCCGCCGCATAATCGTAATCGGTATATCTTCGACCCGGCATCGGCGTCTTGACGGCGGCCTTGATTTGGTTCATCTGAAGGTCATGGCGGGCTTGTCGGGCCTCCATACGGGCCGCCTTCTCTCCCATGTCATCATTAAGCGGGATCCTGGCATCATTAATCTTATTTCTGTTTCATCTCAAAGCCCATAATTGTACGTACTTGATGGGAGAATTCTTGTGAGGGGTTGAGGCGCCATTTGAGCGGCGGTGAACCTTGGAGTTCGCTACGCGGGGCATTGCGAATTATCAACCCCCCAGCTGTAAGGGATACCTCGAAGGAAACCAAGAAAAAAAAAAGCAAAGAATATCAGGAATTAGAAAAGAAAAAGAAGTAATGTCAGCCAGCGCTAGAGGCGAGACTCATTGCCTGGGAATCACGAGTCGGGTTGTTAACGATGCTGCTGTTGCGATACACTCGGATTCTGCTTTGCTGCGGCGGCGGCGGGAGCAAACAACGGATGGTTTGGGAGCGTCAACAAAACATACAACACGCCAGAGAGACCATATATGCAGACACTAACCCTTTAAAGTAAGGGGCGGTCATCTGACTTTTCTAGTGGTCAGGTATTGTATGGTTCGAACAGTGTATGGTATTATATCGAACAGACGGTATTGTAAAACCCTTGAGATTGGTTGTTGTTCTCGACTTATGGTGACTCGACTGTCTATCTTAGTAAATAATCATAGTGTGAGTTGCTACTTGGAACCTCATTCTCCATCAAAAGCAATTGTTGAGTTTACCCCGGTTTAGCTCTTCGGTCCCAAGTTTCAGCAACGTGGATGCAAGCCCAGCCTCATTTGTGGCTGGTCTCCGAGTCCTAATCAATAAAGCCACATTACTCCGTATTATCTCCCACCCTACTGACATCACTGTGCTGGTGGTTCGTTGTGTGACATTCATAAATTCACCGCATTCGTCTTTCCGATTTCTGCTGCCTTGAGAAAGATAGTCGGCCCTTATTTATCATCCCTCTTTTTCTTTTGGTGCTTCCTCCTTCGGACGACCCGAGGTGTGGTTAATTTTTGTTTGTCCAGGATGCTGCATCTTTCATCATGCTTGGTATACTGACATCGAACCTGAGCCGGACCTCGGGCCATCGAAAGCGTCAATACTCTGTCCGACCTTTCTACTTGACTATCCTCATATTCACAGTCATTACCACGGCCAGCTGGATCTGGGACGACTTGGGGGTTAGGTCTGGTATTTTCCTCCCTTATCAAGTTCAACGACAGACAGGGCCCGGTGCTCATCTACTGCGACGGGGCAGCGCACCAGAGGTATTGCACCCATTGCTCCAATTGATTTCCTCCGCATCTCAAATGGACCACGCTGACATCTTCTGCTTTCTCTCAAGTGTCGCCTGGTTCGAAACGCGAAAGACCAATGCTCCTTTATTCATAACAACTGCCCCGACCATGAAGATGGCTTGTTATCCTACCTCCAACTCTATTATTGCGCCCTCGCCGATGCCAAACCCTTTGCGTTCATAATAATCATTCTCTGGTTATCTTTGCTCTTCAGTACCATCGGAATTGCTGCCAGCGATTTTTTGTGCATCAACTTAAGCACTTTGGCCAGCGTTCTAGGATTGAGTGAGAGCTTGACCGGCGTCACTTTCCTTGCGTTCGGAAATGGCAGCCCTGATGTCTTCTCAACATTTGCCGCCATGCGGTCCAACAGTGGCAGTCTGGCAATTGGTGAGCTGATAGGGGCTGCGAGCTTTATAACCTCAGTGGTCGCAGGCTCTATGGCACTTGTCCGACCTTTCCGGGTAGCTCGGAGAAGCTTCGTTCGCGACGTGGGTTATTTCATCGTTGCCGTAAGCTTCAGCATGGTAATGTTAGCGGATGGCCGCCTTCATGTCTGGGAATCTGCCGCCATGGTTGGTCTGTATGGCTTCTATGTTTTAATGGTTGTGAGCTGGCACTGGCATCTCGTGCGACAACGCCGAGCATACGAAAGAAATCTCGCAGCACGATCCCATTTTCATATCCCGGACAACCAAGAGCTGGATATTGAGGAGGCTGAAGATGATGATCCGGGAGTGGCAACAGAGTCCAGAAGTCTTCTTTGTGCTTCAGCGGAAGATTTCGAGAACTTGGAGAGGTCCGATGCGCCAGCTTGGAAAGAAGGGGAGGAGGATGACGAAACTCGCAATCGGTATCTGGCCGAGATACGAGATAATATGCATGTATACCGTCCGTCTAGGAGGCGGAACACGTGGAATCCTATTAGACCAAGCTTGGTCGGCGCGTTGGAGTTCCAGTCTGTTCTATCTTCGCTCCAGAAAGCGAGGAACATCCATCAAGATCTTGAAATCAATTTGAACAGATACTCGGATGAACCCAGCGCACCAACATCCCGCCAACGGGACAATCGTTCTATTGCATCCCATCCGCGAACTGGGAGGACTGTCGACGACTCTTTATCCCCTCACTTTGGGACTGGGCCCTCCCGAGTCCGAGCTGTCTCCGCCAACGACGCTATGGGGCTCAGACTGGACACCAGCATGTTCGACCACCAAGCGCCCCAACGGCCTGTCCTGACTATTAGTCGACCTTCTGGAGAGCCTGAAAATGAGGCTTCCACACCGCCCCAAATCCCTCGAATCGAACCAGACGCAATGTTGACGGTGTCTCCATCGTCAATAGGATTTCCTTCGCGAAGTCCAAGCCCAGGAACACCACGTCTTCAGTCTTCCGATTTTCTTGCGCCTCCAGATACTTTCCTGTCTCCCAACTACCAGGCAGAGACATCCCACCCACGTTCTCCGCTCCAGGTATCCCCACGTGGTACGGCCCCGAGCTTTTCCGATGTTGCATTAGAGAGTCCATTAAGCCCATTTCCCCCATTTCCGGATGTGCCCAGCCCTGGGTCTTCTAGGGCACCAAGTATCCGTATAACTAGATCTTCTAGCATTACGGACTTACTGCAGCTCCATGATAGTGTCTCTGATGGGGACAACCGGCCCTCAACGCCAGTTGAGTGGTGGCCATATTGGCTGCTCCCTCCTCCCGAATCACTTATCTCAACTCTTTTCCCAACTTTAGCTGGTTGGAAGACGAAGAGCATATGGGCACGACTGCTAGCTGTCATAGCAGCTCCCAGCGTGTTGCTGCTGACTATAACTCTTCCTGTCGTTGAACCAGCACAGGCTGAATCTGTCCCCAATCCTGTCCCGGTGGTGATAGCCTCTGTGGAAGACGGAGGGAGCTCGGTCACTCCGCGTGTGAGGCTGCCAGAGGACAGTCCACTTATACGAGCTCTTGAACCGGAGTCCATCCCGGAAGAAAGAACGCTAGACGCGAACAACAAGGATCACCTCCAACCTATACAAGGGAGACAGCGCTTCGACTCTGAGTTGCCCCCCATTCAACCACCTCCGGCTGCAACCCCATCAAAGGAATGGTGTCGATGGCTTGTCTCATTGCAGCTTTTCACAGGGCCTTTCTTCGTTGCTTTGATTGCATGGACAACCATAGACCCAGACCTAAACGCTCGGAATCTCTTACTGCCGACTCTATGCTCTCTCCTCTTCTCAATACTGTGCTTTGGCTGTCTCATGGTAAGCACACGGAACAGGCATGACTCGCAACTTCCCGATCTTTGGCGACCTTTTCTTGCCCTGCTTGGTTTTATGGTCGCGATTGCTTGGATCGCAACCATAGCCACCGAGGTCGTGAATCTTCTGAAGACCTTGGGAGTCATCTTGAACATCAGTGATTCCCTCCTTGGACTCACTGTGTTTGCTGTCGGGAACTCGCTGGGCGATCTCGTCGCGGACATAACTGTGGCTCGTCTAGGCTACCCTGTCATGGCCTTGAGTGCCTGTTTTGGAGGACCCATGCTGAACATTCTACTTGGAATCGGCTTAGGCGGTCTATACATGACTATGAATACAACATCTCATGGGTCAACAGGCTTGTATGAAATTGCCATCTCCAAGGTCCTTGTTATCAGTGGCGCCACCTTATTAATTACCCTGGTCGGGTTGTTAATTGTCATTCCACTCAATCAATGGAGAATGGATCGGAAAATTGGCTGGGGACTGGTTATCCTCTGGGCCATCAGCACTGTGGGTAATGTCATTGCTGAGCTTACCACCTAAGTGCGCTTACTACTACTTCTTCTTCTTCTTCTTCTTCTTCTTCTTCTTCCACACGATGTAAGTACTCGTGGTATTTCTTTTTTTTTTTACACATTCCAAAAAACGGATACAGGTCCGAATGATGCCTCATGGTTTAAGGATACAAATTGAATGAACTCATGTACTTGACGAAGATTTGGTTTTGGATGATTACTTGCAAATGCCCTTCTACTCCATAAGCTGGGTCGAGATTTTATGGTATATGTTATATATAAGCATATCGATACAGAAGATTCCAACAGTTTACTATAGGCTGATGCAAGAGCTGCAAAAAGAATGCTTAGTTAGGCATAGCAAAGGCTCCTTCAATTCCCCTGACCAAGCGCGATACCAATTTACTCTCCCTATACATCTTGCCTATCCATTAAAAACAATATAACAAAAGCATAAGATAAAAACACCCAAGAATATCACTGCAGCTAAAGTATGCGGCCCGCAGAAGAACTGGTACTGCGGTCATTTGTCTGCACTTTGCGAAGACCCTTACCAGCTTGGATAGAGGCTAAGAGTGCACCTCGATCGCCTGGACCTGCTGCTGCAGGTGGAGCCGGTGGGGGAGCCATCCCTGGTGGTGCTGGAGGTGCTGGAGGTGCTGGAGGTGCTGGCGGAGCGGGAGGTGCAGGTGGTGCCATTGGAGGAGCCGGTGGCGGAGGTGGCGGTGGAGGAGCAGCGGAAGGCGCTGAAGGTTCTTCATTGGACTCAGGAGCTGCCGGAGGAGATGTTGGAGTGTCCTGCACGGGTGTAGCTGACTGGGACTTGTCATCCATGGCGCTCAAAGGTCGCGGTGGCGCCATGGTACCAAAAAGAATACTGGCAAGTTGCTTTGCGCTACCACCACCAGGCCGATCGTCATCCTCATCCTCAGACGAATCAAACTCGGATCCTGCTGCAGACCAGTCATCCTCTTCTGGACGAGCACGGGATTTGCGCTCCAAGGGCACTGCTGCAGTAAAGGTGGGCTTGGAGCTCTCCTGCTGTGCCAAACGATGGAAAGGATTGGTAGACTGGGCATCAGACTTGGGCGAAGTAACGGAAGTTTGGGGCACAGGTTGAGTCGCCGGAGAATCAGCATGCTGACTTATTCTCCTGAAGTAAGGATTCCTGGATTCTGTCTCCGGGCTAAAGCTAGCAGGAGCGGGCGAGCTGGGCTCAGGACTTGCCGCCTTTTCTGGTTCGGGGGCGGGAGCAGGAAGAGCTTCCGGCTCATTTGTTGTGGGGAGGACCTGGCTTTGCGTGGGTGTGCTGTCCTGAGGAGTAATGTTTTCGGGGCCTTCATCATCGGAGGAACTCTCTTCGTCGAGGCCTTCCAATTCCAACTGAAGCTGTCGCTCCCGCTCTCTCGCCATTTCCAGTTCAGCTCGTTGAGCGGCAAGCTTATCTTCTTGTTCCTTAGCTGACTTGCTGGCCTCCTCTTTACGACGCCTTTCTTCCTGTTTCTTGATTTTTCCTTGCCGGACCTGCTCTTCAAGAGCACGAAGACGAGCTTGCTGCGCTTCCTGGTCTTTCCTGAGCTCATCTTCTCGTTCTCTAGCCTCATCCCTAGGAAATTCTGTTAGCAATTATAACAAAAAGAAAGGGATCAGACGGAGACGCAAGAATGGGTGACATACTCAAGACGTGACGTTTCCTGTTCCTGTGCTTGCTGTTCCTCCCTGAGAGCTTGTTCTCGTGCAGCTTGCTCTGCTTTAGCAGCGTCTTCTGCCTTCTTAGTATCGGCCTGGCCGACACTCTCTGCTCCACCCCTCCGGGAAGGTGGTGCTGGCGGGGGGCTTCTTGCCCACGGGCTTAACAGCTGGTTTTGCTGGTCCACCTTGTTCTGCAGCAAGACGACGCTGTCTTTCTTGCTCCCGTTTAGCATCGTCCTCTTCTGCGCGCCTCAACCGTTCTTCACGCTCTTTCTTCTCTCGTTCTTGGCGTTGGAGAAGAGTTTCTCCCGCATCGCTGTGCGGTTTGAGGCCAGCAGCTGCCATGCGTTCAGCGATACGTTTTTGAGCCCGTTCTCTGGCAGCAGCCACACGGTCTTCATGTGTGCCTGTAGATCCAGTGGATGGCGCAGGAGATGCCCGGGCAGCACCCACAGGGCTTTCTGTAGACAATGTGCCATATTGCGGCTGCTGTTCCTGAGTAAATGATGGCCGCGATGACCTATAATTGTCAGTTTCAGGTACGGAATAGAGCACTACCAATTGTGAACTTACTCTTCTTTGCGAATATGGGCAGTTCGGCTGTTGCGCTTGAGATCATAGATGAAGTCTCGAATGGTGTCCTCAACACCCAAGGCATCCTCCCATCGTCTCTTTTCATGCTCACGTGTTGAACTCTCACCTTCGTCTTTAAGACTGTCCTCAAGACTCCGAGCAAAATCTTTCACGCTATCTTCTACATCGCGGGTCATGGTATCGTTTCTTTCTTTGTCCGCTTTGATGTTGGCGCTTTCCGCCTCAAGGCGACGAGCCGCAGCGCCGTCGTCGTCTTGGGTTGCAGGTGGAGGTCTTCCAGCAAGCTCAGCAGCACGGGCTTGCATCCTGGCACGAGCACGTGCCTTGATGCGGTCTGCCTCTGTAACCGTACCCCCAGGTCCTGTACCGACAATGTTCGAAGCACTGTTCGGGTGCGCTTTTGCGTCTTTCAGACGGAAAAGCTCAAGCTTAGCCTCAGCAATGTCACGTTCAACTCTCCGTACATCTGACGCCACCTGCGGAACTTGATCCTCGTAAGCCTGCAACTGACGACGCAAAGATCGCCGGTCGGCACCGCTATCAAGATTCCGGAATGATGCGTTGGGGTGCGTGTCAAGATCATCCTGCACACGTCGGATCCGATCCATCAAACTTTCTGCCTCCCGACGATCTCTGCGGTCCAAGGCATCGTCTTCCTCTGCCCGATTCTCATCCTGGAAGTCGACTGCGTCCAGCATAACCTTGGTTTCACGAATCTTCTTCTTCAATTGCTCGACAGACAGTTCATCCTCAGATGCTTGCGCGGTGGCAGGCGAAGCCCTACCACTGTTTCCAACACGACGGCGAGCACTTGAGCGATAACCCGCAGAAGCATCATCGTTGTTCTTGAACATCGTGGCATCTTTGCGGCCAAATCCTGGCGATGCCGCACCGCCACGGAAGGAATGCTCTTTGAGGTAACTAACGCCAGTCTTCTGAGGCTGCAAGAACGCACCGGAGGCCTTCCGGCTCTCGGCGTCTCGCGAAAGAAGCGACTTCACCGTACCTATAGAGTCGTTGAGATTCTTCGTGGATGGCGGAACAAGCTCTGGTGGCAATCGGCTCGGAACAGGATACCCATTGAGGGTTCTGTAGATCAAATGCATAGCCACAGCAAATTCATCCATGTTGAGTCTGCCCCTGTTGTTTGGATCTGCCAAGGTCCAGATACGTTCTAAGTCCTTCTGGTTCAGGCCACTCTGGCCCATGATCTCAATGGCAGTGTCGCCACCAATGAAACCTTTGTGAAAGCCATCCCATACCCTAAAAAGGTCATCGTAAATCTTCTTCTCCTCTTTGGTGATTGCCCAAGGGATGGTGGCATTTCCAGAAAGACCGGCAGTTGAGAAACCACCCTCTCGACCGGGCTGAGGCATAAGCTGCTGCTTCAAAGCCTCGATATTGGGCAGTCCTGTCGCTGGAGCATTGACAAAGCCCCATTGGCCTGGAATACCAGTGGGCTGTGCGACTAGTCCACCTGTCTGGGCCGGGCTCAGATTCGATCCAAAGCCCGTGGGCATAGGCGGGAGTGGAGGCCGAGGCCCACTGTAACCAGTTGGCTGGGGATTTGTCATGAATCCTGTCGGTTGTGGCTGCAGAAACTGCTGGGACTGGCCGGGGAACCCTGTAGCTTGCGGGGCGAGGCTCGAGTTCTGGCCTGGCTGCTGGTTTGGTTGAAAACCAGTTGCTTGGGGAATGAAACCAGTAGGCTGTGCGGTGAGCTGTGTGAGGAGATGCATGTTTGTTGGTTGCTGCGGCTGCGGTTGTTGAGGAGCAGGGGGTGTAGCTTTATTCTCCAACAACGGGGCATCAAAGTTGGGGACATTCGATCTGAAAGTAGGCTCCGGCTGAGTGTCGGGAACCTGGAAAGAAATAATGTCTACCATGCTTGAAACCTCGTTTTTAATGGTCTCAGGGAGAGCGTGGGGAAGATCTCTGCCTGTAATCCTCAAGTTGCATAGATACATCGCCAAAGCGAACTCCGGAAAGAACAGTTGCCCAGATTTCGTGGAATCCGACAAAATCCTATGACGGTTAGTTCCATCCTGACGAAGTATTTACCACCATGAACTTACCAAACTCTCGACAAATCGCCTCCTGAAAGGTTCGATCGCAAAAGGAGCTCTTTCGCCTTTTCTCCTATACAACAATGTTAGACCCCCTGTCCCAGGTATATAATCAATCCTACTAACCGTCCATGGTCTTGCTATCGCCAACTGCAGACTTGAAAAGCTGTTCAAATTTGGCTTGATCTTGCGCAGTGATAAAGGACAACCGAATATTGGGAATCTTGTTACCCGAAGAGGACTTAGGCGGAGGTTGAGGGGCCGGGCCATCGTTGAACGAGTCTGCTATCGCGGACGATGTCTTCGGAACCGGTCGAACGGGGAGTCCAGTACTCGAAGGGACCTGGAGCTGCGGGGGCTGGCTCTGGGGAGGATATCCTGTAAATTGGGGTTGTTGAACGGAAGTCTGGAAGCCTGTCGGCTGCTGTTGCGGCACCGGCGCAGCGCCAGGAAAGCCTGTGAACTGGGGCTGTAGCTGGCTAGCTGGAAATCCTGTTGCTTGAGGTTGTAACTGGGAAGCTCCCAGTCCTGACAATTGAGGCGCATATCCAGTAGGCTGAGGGGCAAATCCAGGTTGCGGCTGCTGCTGCGGTTGCTGCTGACCAGGAGAGAACTGCGAGTACGTAGGCTGCTGCAAGTAAGGCGGCTGCTGCCCTGGACGAGCGCTATTGGCGCCGCCCAGGAAAGAATTCGACGAAGAGTACATTACAGAATTAAAGCTTGCATGAAGGATAAACAGAAAAGCAGAAGGAGAAACAAAAAAAAAAAAAAAGAAGCAAGCCAATCCGGCAAAAAGATGGGCAGGCCACGATGGGATTATGGGGGGAATCAGGAGGAGCCAGTGACGCTGGCAACTCAGGGACGACGCGGAGGCGGTCGCGCTAAACCTAAACGGGAGCTGCTTTGCCCCCCAATCTATGGTTAGTCAGCATACTACAATGCTAGGTAGGTAGTTAACTATGCCGCAATTGACGGTTGTCAAATTACTGGAGAGTACAATGTACAGGATTAAGCCGCTAATATTAAAACCAGATGTGGCAGGTCACGTAGCTGCGTACATGCAAGAGAACCATCTGTATTATCACCGTTGCTCTGTGTAAAAGCCACTTTGCACAGGAGACTGAGATTGGAAGATTAAAGACGTAGACCTCGTAAAAGATGAAACAAAATGAAAAAAGGGGGTATGAGCATAGTAACAAAGTCGCATGGCCAGCTGCGCAGATTCGAAATGAAGAAACATTCAGCAGGCACGCACCAGCTCACGCCCGCCGATGGGGCAGCTGCCATCTATCCATCCATGGTGCCATTCTGCTGAGAAGCTCCTACCATCTTGCGCAGCTCATACTCCTTGGTAAATTCACGGGAGAGAATACCCAGGTCCTTGACCAGGTCGTGGCAGGCACTAATGACAGCGTCCTTAGGTGTGACCTCTCCGTCGGTCTGAACACGAAGTTCAAACTTGGGGACCAGAGGGTGGGGCACCTAGATATATCATGTTAGAGATATCCAATTAAGTCTTTGACAAAACAATTGGAGGGCATGGAGGCACAAAAATAAATTAAATTATAGAGGAGGCGTACCTTGTATCCCGCAAAAAGGACGTGAGAGCTGTGGAGGAGACGAGAGCGGATCAGGTTGCCAAGCGTGTGGTCTTCTTTGTTAAAGGTAAAGATAGCAGAGGAAGGGATACCTAGAAGAGTGGGAAATAATATGCCTTAGAAAAGCACTAATGACTAGTGTTTTGGAGCAAAAGGCACTTACGAGTGTCGACTTCCACTTCAACTTTGCTCTCTCCATTGGCAAGGACGAAAGATTCGTAGCTGTAATCGTTCAAAGACAGTCAGCAAGTTGAATTTCCAGAAAATCCTATCTCAAAACACGCAGGAAATATCATCAAAGCAGCAAGTAAACTTCAAACAAGCGGACCTTGGCTGCTGATCATGCGCAACGTTGATGGTAGACTGGCAACCATGACGAGAGCCACCGTTTGGGTTCCTCCAGCGGGCATACGCCATTTCGGTGGGGACGATGAACTCCTTGTTGTTGGAATCAGAGTCCATTTTAAGACGATAAGTGCAATGGTTGAGTGGAAACAGAGATGGGTATGGATAGGAAGATTGGAAGAGGAAAAAAGACAAGCTATAGCTTGGTAGTACCAAAAGCAGCCGGCCAAAAAACGACTTGAACAGAAGCAAAAGGTGGAAATGGTTCAAACGGAAATGGAAAAAGAAGTGAATGGCAAATCCCAGGAAGCGTACGGAAGCCCAAGTTTTGGAGGTCATCCCAAGCAGGACACAGCAAGACCAGGCCAGTGATTCCACCTCAGGCATCTCAGAGGGCAAGAACCCCCATTTCCTCTTTGGGAAGAAGGCAGCCCCCCCCCTTTTCGCTTCTCGCTCTGGCGACTCGCACAATAAAAAAGCACTTCTCAATCTAGAAAATTCAAAGAAATGCAATCCTTACCGATCAGGCGCGTTCATTTTGGCAAGACAAGGGAGTCGTTCTTGCAAGTCTGTTTTTTGACCAAGCTGGTATGTTTGATATCCAAGAAAGCCTCCACAAATAAGGAGACAGTGAGGACAATATAAATTGGCGTTTAATGATAAGAGAGACCACAGTTGCAATAGCAAGCAAACACTTTTCTTCAATGACGCAACTTTTTATCCAGAAATCAGATGCCAACGAAAGAGGATATCAAGAACGACCAATAAAACACCAGAAAGAAAACTTTTGAAATGACTGAACAGCCAAAGGAAATAGAAAAAATGAAAGGGAGGGATAAAGCTGGAGAAATGAAGGAGGAACGAAGGATAAGATGGTGGTGTTTGTTTTTCTCCTGGGAGACTGGAGGTGTGAGCTGGAGATAAATTCCATATCAGTCTATCAGTTGCTTTATCGCCATGAGGGTCTTCCTATCCCGTGACTTTTGGCACGTGATAATCACAGGTGGCCGTCTATCTTAACTCCGGCAATACCCGAGGCAGAGTAAAATAACATCATATCCAAGGCAGGAACAGTGAACAAGGCATGGATGCTGTTTTTAAGAGCGTGATCAATACTTTTTTACTGGGGTATTAACTAAATAAATAGTCCCTGAACCTTCAGTCATGACTATCCCCCTCTTAATCTCCAGCGACATCACATCGTGCCATTATATTTGAAAGTCTACTACTATATATAAATCCGTACTTCTTCTTGGAGCAGTCTCTCCCACCCAACAAAAGCATCAAAAGCCAATGACTAGCTAGTGCCATAAGAACAGTCATGTCACTCAAGTCTATCTTGCGCTCTGCCTATCCCTGGACCAAGAGCACCCTTATAGCATCTGCCCCAATGCTCAACATTGCCATGCCCTCACTCGCAGTGTCCGTCTCATCCGCCGGAGGACTTGGCTTCCTGGCTGCCGGGTTCGACGTTTCGAACCTCGAGCTCAATCTGGAAGAAACCGCCCGCCTCGTAAGAGAGCAATCGGGATCTCCTATGCACAAAATTTCCGCTGACCTGGGCATCCTCCCTGTCGGTGTCGGGTTTTTGATCTGGGGAGCTGACCTCTCACGGTCAATAGCTGCTGTTGAGAAATATAAGCCATGTGCTGTGTGGCTCTTTGGCCCCGAATCCCAGCCTGATGATCTGGTGCCGTGGGTAGAGCGAGTGCGGACTGTGACGTCGGGTAAGACCCAGATTTGGGTACAGGTTGGCTCCGTGGCCGAAGCCACCACTGTGACCAAGGCGCTGGATCCGGACGTACTCGTCGTCCAGGGTTCAGATGCTGGTGGACACGGGTTAGCCCGCTCAGCCTCTGTTCTCACCTTGGTACCTGAGGTGCGAGACGCGTTACACCATCGTCGTATTCCCATTCTGGCAGCTGGTGGAATTGTTGATGGACGGGGTGTTGCTGCGTCTCTTGCCTTGGGCTCTGAAGGTGTAGTTATGGGCACTCGTTTCCTTGCTTCCTTGGAGGCGAATATCGCTCGTGGCTATCAGGCGGAGGTTTTGCGCGCTTCCGATGGCGGCATCAGCACTGTTCGGTCCACGGTCTACGACCGGGTGAGGGGAATTGGTGGCTGGCCAGCTCGATATGATGGGCGTGGGGTCATCAATGATAGCTATGTTGACGAGGTAGAAAGGGGGTTGAGTGACAAGGAAAATAAACGACGGTATGAAGAAGAGCTGACAAAGGGGGACTCAGGATGGGGACCCAGTGGCAGACTGACAACATATGCCGGAACAGGTGTCGGATTGGTCAAGGAAAAATTGTCTGCGGCAGCCATTATTGAGGGGGTTCTTCTGGAAGCAAAGAAGGTCATCATGGAAATGTCTTGATGTGGAATAAAACTTTGAATAAATCCACATCATGCACAAAATATATCTCTGTATATAAACATACTATAAGGTGCAAATATGTCACAAAGAAATCCATGGCGGCCAAAAGGCCGTGTATATTATTTGAATACTGAGCATAATGATAATATGCCAGTGACTTTAATACAGAAAATTAACAGCCCAAAGTATGAATCACATATCATCAAACACCCAAAACACCATTCTGTATCCCAGCCTAGTCCCAGTCCCAATAAGATTATTATCGTAATGCGAATGCGACCGTGTCAAAAAACATAAAGAACGAGATTAAACTTCAAGAACAAATGATATCCAAATGTCAATGCGAAACACAAATCCTACGTCATGAAAGGCTTAGGAAACTAAGGCGATATAAAAAGAAAACTCGCCCTCCCCCCTACTGGTTCTGTTAATGCACCACATTCAACAGATCTCCAAAGTTGGATGTTCCCTTTTTGGTTTTCCAGTCATTTTTTTTCTTCTCTCGTCTCTTCATCATCTCAGCCCAACCCTCATCGTCATCTTCGTCATCCGACACGGCACGGTTATTTTGCTTGCCAACCATGGCTGACCTTCCACCACTGGAAATTGGACGAGACGCCCCAATTGACATTGGCGGTGTCTTTGACAGATGTGATGGAGACGGCGAAACAATTGAGATGATCGGTTTCTGATTTTCGTCATTCCATGGCCCTGACATGGATGGAGTAAAAGAGTGTCCCTGCTCTGCGTGTAGAGTCGAAACAGGCCGGTACCGAGGCGCCATTCCAACGTTACTTCGCTCAGATGGTGCGATAGATGGAACATAGCCCTCTCCGGCTGGTGTTCCCGGCCGGTTACCACCTACGGAGAGGTATGGCATGGGGGCTCCATTCAATTGGGAAGAAGCGTTCGGATCAAGCATGCTGAGCGTTCTCTGGTCGCCATAATGACCGCCAGGGGTATTGTTGAATACTGCAACAGAAGGCATGGATGCTGGTCTCGAGTTGGGATTGGCTGCCAGCCCAGTGGGGAAAACTTTTGGCATTTGTGGTTGGGGTGGGCCCTGTCCGCCATGGATTTGAACCATTTGCTGCATCCATTGCATCTGCATCTGCATCATATGCGCCATCTGTTGCGACAGTTGTATTTGTGCATGCTCGGTGGCGGATAATGCTGGCTGGGGATTTGGTGTGCTCGGAGGGTTTAGATTCATCATTGTGTAAGGTCTGGGAATGCCGTTGCTGCTGCCATGGGGAGCCACACCAGGCATGGCTCCTTGATAGTCGTAGACCGCCTGAGTGTTTGGGCTGCCTCTCCTCATCGCCCTGGCCCGCTCTTCCGTAGCGATGACTCCCACTAGCCCTCCAGGTGGCAATGAAGATGCTGGAGCTCCGTGCACTGATCCAGTTCCACCTCCACCTCCGCCTCCGGCGCCTGCACCCAGAGCCAGAGGTTCTCGGTTGGAGGGGTTGACTAAACTAGCGCCATAGTAGGGGTCCCGCGGTAAGTTCCGCGCAAATGCAGGCAAGCTGCCGCGGTTGCCCATGTCGTTCTCTGCAGATCCACCGGAACCCGGGGACGATACGTACGGCTGGTATGAGGCCCGGAGATTCGGAATAGAGGTGGAAGAGGTCAGGCGGGTTGGGGGGCGATTCCTGTTCGGGAACCCATGTGCTGCCAAGATACCCAATGGGATCTCTTCATCTTCGTCTCCTCCATCGCTGCTCTTTCCACTTTCAACATGATATTCGGGATTGGATGAGCGGGTTGTCAGATTTGGCGTGCTACTGCTGGCCCGGTCCATTTCTGGACGAAGCGAGGGCGCTGGGGATTTTTGTCCAGTCACCTTCATCATCTGTTGTCTGTACACCGACAAATGGGCTTCTTGTTTCCGCCTCTGTCTTTCAGCTTCACGGTTCTTCTCTGTCTCATCTTCCTCATCGAAGTCACTTTCCGCAGAGTCTTCACTCTTCGATGCATCGCTGTTCGACCGCCTCAATTCTTGTTGTTGTCTATAGTGTTCAAATTGAGAAGGTGTCATGATTTTATTTGATGAATTGGTTCTCGGCAGGCTTTGTTCGTACCGTGCAGCTAATCTAGCGTGTGCTGCAATTGAAGGGTCTGGTCGTATCTCGGTTGGACCAGGCGGCTTGCGAGCCCGTATAGGAACGGGCACACGGCGGTCAGAATTGCCTGGGGCCGACAAGTTCCCATTTCCGAAGACAGGGGTCTCATTTTCTGCGTCCGAGGCGTCGTGGTCCAATGCCAAGTGTAACTGGGAGCTACCCTTCGAATACAGGGACTCCATAATCAATTTAGAATCGTCGTCTTCAATGGCTGTGGATGCTCGTTTTCCCGAGTACATAACGCTTCTTCTCAATCCTCGATCGTTCCCAATCTCGGGTTTCTCTAGAGAACGATGGGCGGTGGTAGCTGTCGGCATCGAGTCGTATGTATTAAGCAATCCTTCTTCTGAATGGCGACTATCCCAGGAATACGGTGAAGGCTCCACTTCCCTGGACCGGTCCGTATTAATAGGTGCCGGCCGTGATGCCTTGTCATCTTTTCGAAAACTCAGGGATGAGTGGTCTGGTGTGGAGGGCGCATGCTATAATTTGTTGTCAGCATTGGCCTGGAAGGATTAACAATGAATGCAGCCATCAGTATCTGCCGTACCATGTTGTCTCGCTGCCCGAAATCGTTCAGCATATTTTGAAAGTCGTTGTCTATTTTTCCTAGGTTCAAATCTGCATCCAACAGCTTGGGAGGAGTTGGAGTGCTCGCGGTACTCGCTTCCATAGGACTGTTCTTTGAGTTGGCTGCTGATTTCTGAGGCGGGGGAGTGCTCGTCGATGTCCTGGACAGTCTTCCACCCAGGGAGAATGTTCGAGTTGCTGCTCGTAAAGCACCAGTGAGTGGGGGAATCGGTATATCGTGCAGATTTCTCGAATGCGGCGATTGAGCATCGCCTTGTGTCGGTGCGTCTGAGGAGGTGCTGAATCGTACTGACGGTGAGTTCTCGTCACCACCACTGTGACTTGTCAGTTGCTTCGATGCGAAGCCAGACACTGCGGAGGAGTATGACCATACCGATTTTTGGACTGTGGCTTTTCGGATGGAGCAAAAATGTTGTCCGAATCCTCAGGCGGGTATGGGTGCCCTTCAGTCATCGTTCTCCCTATGAGATTGACATCACTAAAAGATTTCCTGTCTCCCGGCCTGCGGTCAAAGACACGGAAAGAAGACTGAGGAGGATTTTCAACCTCGTCCAACACATTCCCAGACGATTTCCGCCGGGCAAAGCCTTTGGGCAGCTTTATTGGCATCTGGGCTGAACCTGACTAGTAAACCCGGAACCACTTTTTCACGGATGAGACCGACAAGCTATACCAGCACCTGCAGTATGTCGCCGCCCAATTTATTTCCTTTTCGGCCGCACTACTCGTTTCTCATAAACAAGCGCCTGTCGCTAGGCTCGGAGGGGAAGTTATGTTTTGGACCGATACGGAGGATTGGGGTCTGGACCAGTTCCAAGAAGCTGAATTCCGAGGTGGGGCGTTTTTGTGTCAAGGCGACGCCGAAGAATGAGAACCAGACCGTCACAGATGTATGATTGAAATTTGCGGATGGGAATTGGATCAGATTCGAATTATTAGGGGAAAAGGTTGGTAGGAGAATGTGAGCGAGCGAGCTAGCCAGAGGGAATCTTCTGGTACACGGAGCAGCCGATAGCGCCTGATCAGAACCATCCAGTGCCTCGGCCAGAGGGAAGACTATGTGTATGGGATGAATGGGCGGGCCAAAAAGAGCCACTTTGTTGGTGTCAGATATGAACAAGGACAGAAATTTCGTTTTGATGACAGACCGGTAGATTGAGCGCGGAAAAAAAGAAAAAAGAGAAAAAAGATACTTGACAAGTCGCCGCCGCAGTATCAGTCATAGAAGCAGAAGAACAATCAACAAACCGACCTGGTTACTTTTGGATGTGGAGGGAAAGTGGAGCTTTGGAGGGCGCTAGTTTTGGATGTGCAGCAACAATCAATAAAATGCCAAATATAGCCGACCAGTAGAACAGGTTATCAGTGAGATAGAATGGAGGTGAGGAGAAAGAGAAAGAGGGACAGAGAGATGATAGATAGAGGAGCGAAAGAGGAGAATAAGAGATGGAAAAAAGAAAGACTCAAGAATGATAAAAATCGCCTGTTTGGAGCAAAACTGAAAAGCGACTCAATGACTTGCCCAAAAGAGCGTAGAGGGGCCAGGGGTTATTCTTAGTCGGGCGAATCAGGGGCCCCCAGTGGCCCTTCGCTATCAGAGGCACTGCTGAGACAGGCGAGTCTGATCATTTGCGCAGTGAAACACCACCATCATCGCATCATCTCATCATCAGCATTTTCCACCGGTAAGGCTAGCATGTTCCCAGTTTGTTTCATCAATCTTTCTTCTTTTCTTTTCTTTTTTTTTTTCCCCTTTGATCGGTAGCTCAATAATAATACATAATACAAATACTAACCCGCAGACTGGTGCAAAACCTTTTGGGTCAGAGGCGCTAGTGATGGCCCGAAGCCCGAAACACTAAAAGTGAGATGCACTAGTTAACTACCTACTGGAGTTTCGGGAGATCAGGACAGATTGGAGTTTGGTAGGATCCGCTGTGTGTGCGACTCGAGTTGTTATTTCATCTGGTTTGGATTTACAGAACAAACATTTCTTCAATCTTGATGAAGCTGTGTTTCTAAATTCTTTATCATTGGAATACTGCTTCCTCTGCTATTGTAATAGTAGATAGGCGGTGATGACGGGTGGAGCTATTGCATTGGACAGGTGATAATCCTTCACTAGTTATTTAGCAATGTACATCGTCTGACACACCATTGCATTTTAGATCATATGATTACAATTCTTCTTTCTATGCTGCTTTTAACTAGCATCACTAGTACCTGTAATGGCGATCATTATGATCAAAACTATTGTTTCATAAATCATCATTCCTGCTTAGAGATGGGGAGGAAATAGCTATCATTAAGCTCGGCGAATGAGTAGGCCTCATTTCAATTGAGAGGTTGCTAGAATTCACCTTCAACAATCATCGGATCCTGTGCTTTCAGGCCTCCAATTAATGCCACTCCCATAGGAACCCGGACCCCCGCACATTGAAGCATGCAAAGGCCACCAGTTTCTTAATCGCTGGACAACATTGAAAGATACACCCAACCAGATAGTCGTCCATAACCGTTTGGAAGGACACATCCAGCTCCTTCAGATGAGGGTAGCTCTTCCCCTCGGAGAATACTTCCTCAAACGCGGCGTGTGATATGTGACGGCAAGATGGGATTTTCAATGTCTGTATCTTAGAGCCAGAGTGATTCATCAAAGCTATGAATCCTTGCGATGCAAGCCCAATTGCATCGGCTGGTCCATCCGGGTTTGAGTTATCCACATCTCGGGTTGATGAGAGGTCCACATATTCCAAGGGAGAGTTGAGCCAACCTTGGAAAAGACCGACAAATCCCCTATCACTGCACACAGCATTGTCCGATAACCGCAGTTTAGATAGGGAACGGCATTGATGATGAATATTTTCCAAAAGGCGGTCATCGGCGCTGTAAAAACCTTCCAATGACAATGTTCGCAGATTCGGACCAAGGCGTGCAATTATTTCGACAAGGTTGTCGACGTTCGTTTCTTGAACAAAATTCAAAGATAGGTGTTCTAGCGAGTTCAAGGTCGAGATGGCCCGAAGGGAGTTGTCGCCTGTTTTCCAGCATTGCTTCAGTTTAAGTCGTTGAAGCCCCGAGCAATATTTGCACATCTCCTCAACGGTGTAATCATCAAATGAAAAATCAAGATTAGATAACTTGAGACTCTCCAACTGTGATCCGACTTTCTGAAATAGCTGTTTCCAGGAGGCATCGGATACAAGGTTAGCAGCATCCAATTGTAGACGCTTGATCTTCAAGTCGCGATCCACCATGTATTCAAAGACCTTGTCTTTCATTTGTCCGGCAAAGCGGAGATTGACGTGCGTCAGTGAAGGCATGAAAGCGAATATCTTTTGAAAGTCATCAGTTCCGAGCTCTGTACGTTCAGTTAGCATACTAAATAGCTGCAAGAATTTATTTCGCACATACTCCCACAGTCATAGATGTCAATAGATCTCAAATCGGGGCGAAGAAACAAGTTCAGAGTCCTTGGGGTCAGAACGCGTCTCTTGGACAAGATCTGACTGAGACGATGTAGCAACGACGACGGCAAGTCTCCGAATTCTTCGATATCGTTGATGTTGTCTGCAACTTTCTGCAAAACGTTAGCATCTCAGTCCGCTATGTTGGTAGGGGAATGGTAGGTGTACTTTAGTACACAATTCAACTAGGCTCAGAGCACCATATTGAGCAATCCCGTCAAGCAAATTGCTTTGATTCTGGCGGCGGCCAGTCCTCGGTCTACGCTTCTTAGCTTTGTTTTTCTTTTCGCCATCTGCCACTTCTTTCGAGCACTTGGCGCAGAGAAGTCCCCCGTTCGGGCCCGTTTTGCTATAAGGTGTAACCGTAAAGCGCTTGCTGCAAACCTCACAGTTCTCTAGTTGACCTGGCATCGGTCGAGATTTTTCATGCATCATCTCTCTGGCAATGTGATCTTCATCGTCGTCGGGCTCTCCAATACGCCTCGATTTGCGGCGGGCAAACTCTTTGCTCTGCTTGATTTTCGCTAGTGCGGCCGTCTCCTTTCGCTTGCGCTTTTTATTTTGCTCTGGTGTTTCACTGGTATCATCTTCGTATTCTTCTTCGGCAGTATTTTCCGTCCCTTCAGCAACCACCTGTTGCTCGGCCTCTCTGAGACGTCGTTGGTGATCTTCTTGGATCTGGGCAGCGGATATGTTGTTGGACTAGACAATGGGTATTAAGAAGGATTTTCGCTGCCAAAAGTGAGGATACGTACGGCCAGGAAATCAGTGAGTGCTGAGTGCCTGTGATGTCCTGTCAGTTCAAAGTTCATATCTCGTACTTGTTTGGGAGATAAGCATACGGTCCCCTGATTTGGTTTCTTGTCCGTGTCCTGCAAGCAGTTAACACCATAGTTCCCAATGATTCAATTATCACCCGCTTACATCCTGCCAAACTAAGCCGCCTCAGGCTTGGTTGATGGGATAGAAGCTCAAACCTAGGTTGTAAATTCGAGGTCAAGAAGGTAGTCTGAAGTCACAGGACCCGTGATGATTTCGCGTTCCACTTAACGCGACTCGGCACTCGGCTTATCGCTTCGTGTTCTGGGGACTGCGATAACAAAGACGTCTCTCGTTCGGGGAAAGGGAGGACAAATCGCCTCAGATTATCTGTCTGGTGTATGACTTAATTTTTTTTCAGGGCGGGAGGGATTAGGCAGCTGCCCTGGTGAATGAAGAGTTTTCCTCCTTTTCCAAACTTGTTGGCTCAGCTCCTTTTTCCGATACCCGCACACCCTCGTACTTTCAACGCCACCGTGATCTACATAGTATCCATCAAACTGCACGCAGAACAGTCGCAGGTAAATGTCCTGCAAACCATCCTACATTCACTTGGTGGAATCATAAGTCGGAAGGGACATATACAATCGTCATGGTGAGAAGAACATCTACAGCGAGGGCAGCCATGTCCCGTCCTGGTAAGCTTTGGGTCGTTGCTTGGCCTTCTCAGTTATTTTATTTCTTTTCTTTCTTCCTTCCTTTCTTCCTTTCTTTTTTATTGCCTCAATACTAATGGACTTTCTACCTACAGATACCCCTCAGTCAGTAGAAATGCCTTCGAATAACCCTCCGGCCAGACGCACCTCCATGAGACTAGCCCAGTCTTCCGTTACCAACACTAGAAAGGATAATGTCCAGGGAGCAGATAACGACGAGCAGATGAGCGATCTAAACACTGTCAGGTTTCTTTCAGGCCGTAGCTTACGATCTTTGGAAGTTGCCATTCCAGTAAAGAAAGAGTCATCCTCTTCTTCTGCTTCGATTGAGGATGTATCGAGAAATGGATCGAACGGATCCAATACCCCGGCAACTAGTGTTGCTGTTACTCCTGCTGAGTCCGACGTTGGCAAATCCAAAAAAAGAGTCAATGCTGCTGCTCGTGCCCGAGAACTACGCTCAAGCACAATGTCACTCAACAGCACACGAGGTGTCAAAAGGTCTGCTGCTGCAATCTCGGCCGACAGCTCTACCGCTGAGAATTCGGATGCTGCTCTAGCCCGTGACCTTCAGCTCAAAGAATATCAAAAGCCCCTCTTTAAGAGACAGAAAACTTTGACTGGTAGAGGTCTTGATGACATTGGAATCGAAGACTCTACCGATGATGAGAGTATGCTTTCGGATCTGGACGTGGATAATGATGATGACTTCCAGCAGTGGCAGGCACCTCGCAAGACTAGAAACTCCCTTCGGTCAGCGGGAAACATTGTCTCTCTGGATAATGAAGATCAAAACGCCCTTGATGAGGAAGAATTTGAAGACGACTATCAAAGTGACTCTGAGTCTAGCAGCTCCAAAGGCTCGGCTTCGGCCGTTGAGGACGAACCACTCATCTCTCGCAGCTCCAGAGCCAGCTCCAGAGCCGGAAACAATGCTAGTGGGCGTGGGAGAGGTGGGAGAGCTCGAGGACGAGGACGGACACAAGCCTCCCGGCTTTCTGAATTTAATAGGGTAACTTCTGGGAATACATGGATGAGCTATCGTGTAAGCATGAGCTCTTTTATGCTCATAGACACTGTTATTAATATTGTTTCGCAGGCATTCAAAGAGCGGCAGAAGCTTGAAAAGCAGCATCCAACTATCATCAAGATGTGGGATGATTTGAGGAACACCCCTCCAATCACACCGGTGCCAGCAGAACAGCCTGCAGGTATATCGAGACAGTTGAAGCCATTCCAGCTGGAGGGTTTGGATTGGATGGTGCGGCAAGAACAAACACATTACAAGGGTGGTTTGCTGGGTGACGAGATGGGCATGGGCAAGACTATTCAGGCTGTCTCTCTGCTCATGTCCGATTATCCTGTTGGAAAACCGTCACTTGTCATCGTACCTCCAGTTGCTCTAATGCAATGGCAATCTGAGATCCAGGTTTGTTGAATCAATTGCATTGTAATCGACACGATCCTAATGGTTGTCAGGAATATACAAATGGCCAATTACAGGTTCTCGTTTATCACAATTCGAATTCCAAAGTCAAACATCTTACGAAAAAGGACCTCAATTCCTATGACGTGATAATGATATCCTGTAAGTTAAATCACTGGGATCGTGTGGGTTGCGCTAACTTCCGGTTTAGATTCTGGCCTCGAGTCATTGCATCGGAAGGAATGGAAAGGGTGGAATCGCAACGATGGGATTGTGAAAGAAGACAGTGAGTACACGGTGTCAATACATACCAAGCCTAGTACATATTAACTTTGACAAGGTGTTATCCACTCCATTCACTACCATCGGCTCATTCTCGACGAAGCACATAGCATCAAAGTACGGACTTCTTCTTGAATTTTTGTTTGGTTCTTGATCAGCTTTACTGACATTACCAGCAACGCACTACAAGTGTTGCACGTGCTTGTTTTGCTCTGAAATCTACCTATAAGTGGTGCCTTTCTGGAACGCCTGTACAAAACCGTATTGGAGAGTTCTTCTCTCTTTTGCGCTTCTTAGAGGTTCGTCCATTTGCTTGCTACTTCTGTAAGCAATGCAAGTGTCAGCAACTTCACTGGTCCCAAGATGCAGAGAAACGATGCACTTCTTGCAAACACAGGTATGGTGCTTTGGAAATTTCCTTTGGATGCTTGATCTAATAGCCTCTGCAGCGGATTCAGTCACGTTTCGGTCTTCAACCAGGAGATTCTTAATCCTAGTAGGTTTACTCACAGATTTACCACATACGCTCTTTCTAACTCCTGCTAGTCACTGAAAGAAATAATGCCGAGGCTCGAAAGGAGGCATTATCCAAGTTGCGTCTTGTAACGGATAGGATCATGCTCAGGCGGGTAAAACGCGATCACACTGCCTCAATGGAACTTCCACCAAAACGGGTTATTTTGCATAATGAATTTTTTGGCGAAATTGAACGTGATTTCTCCAGGAGCATTATGACTAACTCTTCAAGACAATTCGATACATATGTGAGCCGAGGAGTCATGTTGAACAACTATGCCAACATTTTCGGTCTTATCATGCAAATGCGCCAAGTTGCAAATCATCCAGATCTCATTTTGAAGAAACATGCCGAAAACGGACAAAATGTTCTCGTCTGCAGTATTTGCGATGAACCTGCCGAGGAAGCCATTCGATCTCGTTGCCACCATGAATTTTGTCGCCGATGCGCCAAGGACTATATCCGGTCATTTGATGCTGACTCCGTCGTTGATTGTCCACGATGCCATATTCCTCTTTCGATCGACTTTGAACAACCGGATATCGAGCAGGAAGAAGAACACATCAAAAAGAACTCGATCATCAACCGTATTCGGATGGAAGATTGGACATCCTCAACGAAAATTGAAATGCTTGTCTACGAGCTGTACAAACTGCGAAGCAAGAAACAAACTCACAAATCCATCGTTTTCTCTCAGTTCACATCAATGCTCCAGCTCGTCGAGTGGCGTCTGCGCCGAGCTGGCTTCAACACAGTCATGCTTGACGGCACCATGACACCAGCGCAGCGTCAGAAGTCGATTGACTATTTCATGAAGAATGTGGAAGTCGAAGTTTTCCTTGTGTCCCTCAAAGCCGGAGGTGTCGCTCTAAACCTAACTGAGGCATCCCGGGTATTTATCGTTGATCCGTGAGTTTTTTTTCCCTAGATAGCCAAGTAGCTCTATTTCCTATGCTAACGATCATCGCCAGATGGTGGAATCCCGCCGCGGAATGGCAGAGTGCCGATCGATGCCATCGTATCGGTCAACGAAGACCCTGCGTCATCACCCGGTTATGTATTGAGGATTCGGTGGAATCTCGTATCGTTCTTCTTCAAGAAAAGAAGGCCAGTCTGATCAACGGCACGATCAACAAGGACCAAGGAGAAGCACTGGAGAAGCTTACTCCCGAAGATATGCAGTTCTTGTTCCGGGGATCGTGATTGCAATATGGGAAGCCAGAACCCTCGAGGATCAGGCGCTACCCTTGTACATTAGTAACTACCACTTGCAGGCTCAAGCTAGTTCATACGATCCGGTCAGACAGATCAAGTTTCCACGGCCAATTACCAGGGAAGACATGATAAGATTTGACTTTGCTTATTTTGCTACATGCAAGGCGGTATAGGTCCACTCAAGCCAATACCGTTGGTCATGGAATAGACTTAATGGGAGAGAAAGGGAAGGTGCAAAAAACAAGAAAGAAAAGAAAAAATATGATAATGACCAGCCAAAGACCTATTTAATAAACAGACATAGCTACTAGAGCGCAATGTAGCCTGATTGCTTGTAGCAAACCAACTTTTAAACTATGCTATGCGAAGAACTGAGTAGTCAACCCATCTCTCCTTCAAACATTCCATTACATCTTCCATAATTCCAGAATTCATCATGAACAAGAAATCCCATCGATCGTCATTGGCAAAGCTTGGCCTTGTTTCGCCAGCCCTACCAGGAGCCGAGGAACGCCTTCCAGTTCCGTGCACAGCCAGAATTATTAAAAAATAAAAAAAGGACGGACAGATGCGGGCGAGAAGGCGATCCCTGAAGGTCGCCTTACAGGTGGATATGATTATTGCGATCTTCCCTCTTTTGATATTTCCCCCCCTTTCCAACTTTCCCCTCCTTCCCCTTCCTCCTGTACTACATACTACATCATACATACATACATACATACATACAACCACGGGCTGTACGTGGTCTTGCGATGACACCCCGGGGCTCCACTATCCTGCATCTCTCGGAGGCCGATCGGTCCTGTCGCAGGCAGCAACAATAAATTTGATTATTGGGGAAGAAAATGGACCACGAAGAAAATAATCAGCCGCAGGCGCGACCCCGACATAATGTCGACAAGTATGGCCCAAAATTGGTCGACAAAACGGAGAAGCTTCATCATCGCGCAGTCACTAGCATGAAGGTCGCTGCAGAAAGCGACGACCAGCCCGCGGGGGGGTTCGACACTACTCCGATTCCCCACGCGCCGCCTGGGTACACCCTCAAATTTACCTTTCATCGAGGCGACAATCTTCCAGTTGCTGACTTTGGCACATTTTCGTCGGACCCATATGTGTGGGCACAGCTGCTAGTCGACCTCCCGAAACGGCACAAACAGGACCCGGAGCTATGCTTCCGAACACCAACGGTGCGCAAAGACACGAACCCGACATGGAACAGCGAGTGGATTGTCGCCAACGTCCCAGCCTCCGGGTTTGAGCTGAAATGCTGCGTGTATGACGAGGATGCAGCAGACCACGATGACAGGCTGGGAAATGCATATGTGGAGGTCGGTTCAATTTCGGAAGGCTGGTCTGGGATTAAAGAGCAGCGGTTCAAAGTCAAGAAGCGAAAGGCTAGCAAGCGTGTCTATGTCTTTGGGAACCTCTCTGCTTTAGCCTCGCGACGTCACGATCCCGGCGCATATATTATTGTCAGTGTTGAATGTCTAGGGAAGACCCCCGGTAATGAGGGTGGCCGCATGTACACTCTTGGGCCCAACTACTGGTTCAAACACTTTTCGCCTCTGATCGGTCGACTGGCCGGGACGAAAGATGAGGTCCAGACTCAAAATGGCAAAAAGGCAGTGAGCCGTTACAAGTATGTTCTCTTCGTTTCCCCCTGGAACAATATGTTTGCGATTTCCATGCTGATGCTCATATCTTTCCCTGTCTTAGTTTCCAAGCCATTCAGATACAGCTGACAGGACCCGTTCCGGCCAAGCTCTACCATCGTTATGTCGAGTTCAAACCATTCGTGGCGGGAATGTTCACCTCGAAGAGTTTGCGGGGGCGGATTCTCAACCGTGCCCTACATCATCAGCATGACCGGATCTACAATTTTGACCGAACAACCTTGGACGGCCAATTTTCTTGCCCCTGTGTTGAACTCACTCAGAAATTCCTGGAATTTGTTCATTACGGCGAAGGCGGACGGATATTCACCTATGTTTTGACTCTTGATGGACAGTTCCGCTTCACGGAGACGGGCAAGGAGTTTGGCATTGACTTACTGAGCAAGCACACGATGCATAGTAATGTCTCGATATACATAGCATATTCTGGCGAGTTTTTCCTTCGCCGGCGCAAGCACCGTCATCGACGCCGTTCCCATATTACAGAACAGTCGGAGAATGAGATTCCTGTCGAGGAGGAGCCTGCCGAGGATATAATGCCCGAAGCCTCCACTGGCCCTTCTGATTATGAACTTTTTATCGACAATGATAGCGGAACTTATCGCCCCAATGGTCAATATTTGCATTTGTTGAAGGAGTTCATTGCGGTAAACTTTCCCGGTCTCCACGTTACTACATTGGACTCTCAAGAGGATGCCGAACGGATGGGAACATTGAAAGACGAGCAAAGAGAATGCAAGACGAGTGAGGGCCGCCAAATGACATATCTTCAGCAGAGCAGCACCTCCTCTCTTTCTCTGTCCATCTCCAGCTCCGATGAGGAAGAACTTGATGAACGGAGCGGCCGGCGGACCAAACAGCGAGGAGAATTCGCTCAAAGGGTACATGAGATGCGCGACGTGAAAGGTCAGGTAATGAGGTGGGCGCAAGATGGACACCACGATGGGCACCACGGCAATTTGAAAAACCACCTGCATCCAAGAAAACGTCCAGCCTCTAAGGACCCAAATTCATCCAAGTGCGCCGAAGAGCCCAGCCACCCCCAACAACAAAATTGAAACCCCAATGCATACGCATTTTTGGGGTTTTGACAAGTTGGACTTTCATAGTTCTTTGTCTTCATTTTATATTCTCTGTTTCTTTCTCTCTCTCTCTCTCTCTCTTTTTTTTTTTTTTTTTTTTTTTTCCCTTTTCTGCGAGTTATTTATGCCTTTCAGTTACGGCCATTGCTGATCTAATTAACTACCCCGGTGTATGCATCGCGTGAGATGATGCATGCGTACTAGAGCCCTAGATCCAAGGGCCATCTTTACATACCCTAGAACTCCATTATGATCACTTGGAGCTATTGTTATTACTATTATTATTATTATTACTTAGTTTTCTTATGCTGCTTCTTTTTTTTTTTTTTTTTTACTACTCATACTGCTTTACTGCTGCAGGTTTCTTAGTTCGCAGTGGCTGTGTGAGATTTGGCCGCCAAATTCCTTGCATACTCTGTAACACTGGACTGACTGGAGTCAACGGCGAAGCAGCTACTTCATGCACAATGCTCATCCGCAGGGATTCTGAGCATGGATCCCTTGAGAAGAGTGAATATTCAGTGCTATCACATCAAATTCTTCTTGTCGCTTTCTCAATTTAATGTGCCTTGATACAATTGATGCTAAGTCCTGACAGATGACCAGATACGATGACCAGCAGGCAACTGGATCACCCGCTGCATCAACTCTCGTATATATATGGTAATAAAGCAATGTAAAGTAATTAAACCACTAGTGATGATAATAATAGATCCTTCAACGGGCGGAATTCCCACGTTGTGGTCCTTTATAAACTGGGGATGTGTGTCTGGATATATCACATCGTGTTTTCCTTTGTCTCGGGATATGGGGCTGCTGACCAAAGAACGTGGATGAGTTGAGACATGCGAGGCTGATGTAACTAATAAATATACATTTCTTTTTTCTGCAACTTGAATGCCGTGATAGAAATGACAATAATAATAATAAATGATATAAGAATCGAGGGGTAACCCGCGGCACATTATGCCTTAAGAGTCTAAGCACCCCCAAGATCTGCTACTAAGCCTAATCGCCGTCCAAGGCGCTTCGCCCACCAAACAGTCCTCCCCATCACATCACTCGCTACATCTAAGAAGCTTCGCCCACTCACCCACACCACACTTCCCCCTTCCTCCTTTTAGTTCCTGGTCTTCCTTTTCTTCTTCTTGTTTCTTAGCTTTTTTTCCCCCTGCAGGTACAGCTTAATACGCCCAGACGGAAAAGAAAGATAAAGGGGGGAAACAACAACAATCACTTCCTCTCCCACAGCCCCCCTCCTGTTCTCCGACCGTCCCCTTCTTCCAAATTCCGACCGCGAGACAACATTAGACGACTGAATTCCTGGCTGGATGACGGCTCATTTGCCGGGCTGCACGTTCTTTATTGTCGGTTCTTCGACGTCATTCCAGCCTTCGTCGGACTGTGCGCGCGCAGGCTGTCGATGGTTACCTTCAACTGGCCCGGTACCTCTCCGGACTCCCTCTCGAGCGGTGACTTGAGTTCTTTTCCAGCAGCTGCACCATGGGGAATATTGGAAGTCGTCTAGATGACTCCGGGGGCTTGTTCTTCAAGGACCAGGCAAGGTGTATGTTTTCTTCTTTACTCTCGTGGGATTTCTTTCGATTTGTCCGATAATGATGTGCTAACTTCCACCCTGTAATAGTTACGATCGCTTCCGTTACGATAAGCAATTCTAGACAACGGGTGTTATTGAACCTTGTTCCAAATTCATTTCCCGCCACTAGATATACAGCCAGGCGCGACAGTGGTGATGATAGTCCGATTGAGTATATACAGGTGGGTGATTGAGCGGTTTATCCTCGGAAATGGACGATACGTGCTGTTTACTGACTTTTCTTTTTGCTTCGCAGGACCCCGATCTCTCGTCCTCCGCGCCCGTACCAACGTTCCTATTACGTTTAAACAACGAGGAAGAACTTAATTTTAAATTCACCTTCATATTAAGACAGACTCAAACCGGCAATGTTGCGAGTTCCAAGGTCAATGGCGTCTCAACCTCTCTCCCAGAGGTGTCTGATACCGTACTTACAGGCCTCACGTTTGCGCATGCGTCCAACTCCAAGGAGCTGGATAATTTGATTACCAGGGAGTTCCATGCAAACCCTAATCTACAGAATAATTCGAATGTGCAGTTGGTCGGGGACTACTCAACGGGAGGCAGCCCATCCGTTCAATTTGACTGGTCCTGGAAATGGAAACCCCCAAAGACAATAGAGGATAGAGGTGGCGGTTGGCGCAACAGTTGCAGTTTCTTGGATTATGACCAAAGGACGAACCGCTTGAACACTCTCGCCCATTTTTCGTTTTGGGTACATAACACCGTTCGTTTGCTTCCAAGTCCGCAGATATTGTCACCCAACTTGGAGATCAATTTCCCAGCCCGCAATCGCATCCCCTCCTCACAGTCCGTTCTTTCGCATTCCAGCGATGTAGACGCACCGCCCAACCCTCATATACCCCCAAGTACGCCACCAGAAGCGAACGATAACCAAGCCTCCGCTCCCCCGCCTCCCGTCAAAGTTGATCTTCCACATTCGCGACCAGGAGAAGACATGAGTGTGGTTGAAGATGGACCATTGTTCCGAGCGACGATGAAGGCTTTGGAGCAGAAAACAGGTAATATGCGCAGCAAAATCAAGAAAGTGCTCAAGAAAGCCGAAGCTGCCCAACAAGCCCAGACTGCTTGCAATGATGCCGTAGAGGCATTCCTCACCGCACTGAACGACGCCTCAACATCAAATGCAAATGCAATTCAGCCAGCATTAGACCACTATTTCGAAAAAATCGCGCGGCAGATTTTGAGTTACGAGCAACGGAATACGGCTCAGCTTCAGAAACTCATTATTGAACCCCTGGTCAAACTCTACCATAATGACATCAAACAAGCCGAGGCCAAGAAGAAAGAATTTGATGAAGAGAGCAGGGACTACTATGCATATGTCAGCCGCTATCTCGGACAGCGACAGGACTCATTAAAAGAGAAAAAGCGGGCAGAAAGTGACTCCAAATACCAGGCTAAGCGGAGAAATTTCGAGTTGAGGCGTTTCGATTATTCCTCGTTCATGCAGGATCTCCATGGCGGCCGAAAAGAACAGGAAGTTCTTTCCCACTTGACCAAATATGCGGATACCCAGGCCAAGAGCTTTTTGTCAGCATCCAAAAAGATTGAAGAAATGGTCCCTCAACTTGACGCTCTCATACATGAAGTCAGCCAGGCCGACAAGGAGTTTCAGTTTCTGAGGACAGAGAGAGAAGAAAAGCGAAGAGCACTGGAGAAAAACAGCAATACCTATCTCGAGCCTGATTCTCTATCCAATCCTGGCCCACCGTCAACCACGGCCGGAAATGCTAATGGAAATCAAAATCCTGAGAGTGAACTGGGTCGCGCGGATAGCACTGGATCCCAGCTACGAAGCGTTATTAGCAACAGCTCCTCCCTGTCATCTCAGGCGAATCCCGTAGGGCTCAACACATCGGGTGGGGCGCCCAATGTTACCTCGAGCGTAGGTTCGACTGGTACGTCTGCTCAAAACCGCTTCAAGGGCATCCGGGATCTTGAGGAGCGAGATTCCCTAAGTTCTGACAACGCTGCAGGCCAGCAAAGGAAAGAGGGACTTCTCTGGGCACTTTCGAGACCGGGGTCTCATATCGATCCGAAGGGGATCAATAAACAGGCGTGGCATAAGTAAGTTGAGAATCCCTCTTCCTCTCATATACTACACAACTAACCCCCTTGACAGATTCTGGATTGTATTGGATCAAGGCAAACTTTCGGAATACAGCAATTGGAAACAAAAGCTGGATTTACATATGGACCCCATCGACTTACGGATGGCGTCTGTGCGAGAGGCACGAAATGCCGAGCGCCGTTTCTGTTTTGAAGTCATAACGCCCCAGTACAAGCGCATTTACCAGGCAACATCGGAAGACGATATGGGTAACTGGATCCGGGCTATCAATAATGCTTTGCAGAGTGCTGTGGAAGGTCGAGGCATGTCCCCGCCCCCAGTTTCCTCTAAGAACGATAACCCCTCGTTTGGGCGCGATATTGGCTCTGTGTTGACTGGGAAGAGTTCTTCATATTCAGGCCAGCACTCCCATTCCACAAACTCGAACAATACTGTGAGCCGCCGGACAACAGTTGGTGCACGGCCAAGCTACGTGCGCAATGATAGCAACAACTACGAAGAAAATCCGTCCAAATTGCTTCAAGCCGTTCGCGATGCGGACCAGGGTAACAATTGGTGTGCAGATTGCGGATCAGCATCCAAAGTCGAGTGGGTGTCTATCAACTTGGGGATTGTGCTGTGCATTGAGTGCAGCGGTATTCACCGGTCCCTTGGAACACATATATCTAAAATCCGGTCTCTCACTCTAGACGTGAACTCCTTCTCAAACGATATTGTCGAGATACTGCTGCAGATTGGCAACCGCGTCAGCAACATGATATGGGAGGCCACTCTAGACCAAACACAGAAACCATCAGCCAATTCTACTCGGGAGCAGCGGCTGAAATTCATCAGTGCCAAGTACAGTGAGAGGGCCTATGTGCAGCAACTGCCTTCATCACAGTCACGCTTCGGGACATCCGACGAAACTCTTCTTGCCTCGATTAAGAAGAATGACATCCAAGGCGTTCTTTACGGCATTGCGCTGCGAGCCAATGTCAATGTAACTGACCGCTCTCGGAACACGCACGCGGTTTTCCTTGCTCTGGCAGCGGCGGATCCTGCATCACCGGGATCGACCCCAACCAGCCTGCCCTCTCGGCCCAGTACAGCCACGTCTGTGAAGGCGATCCCTTTCCCGGTTGCTGAACTACTTGTGCAGAACGGGGCCGAGATTCCTTCGCAACCACCGCCTATTCCTCTTTCGCCGGCAGCTCAGTTGTACCTCAGTCAGCGGACGGCTAGGGTGGCAGCATTTGGCACGCAGCCAGCAGCACCAATTTCGGGCAAAGCCACATTGGACACATTAGGATCACTCCCCTCAATCCGGGGAACTGGGAACGACAACCCCGGGTCATTGTCCAACGCACCGAGCTCTTTGGACAATAAGGAACGGGAAAAATTGCATAAGAGAGGAAGTGCCGGCGCCCGATTTGCGGGGAAGGTCGCCTCTCTTGGTATTGATCGATAAGGGCGACAGAACCGCCCATAATCAGTAATTATTATATTTAATGAGGCTCCGTGAACATGATGACATTGTTGTTGGGACTCGGAATAATCGAAAGTGATACGCGCAAACACATATCCAGGTTTGGGAGGGATATACATGAGTTGGGTTTTCATGCTTTATGTAATGCCTTTAATGTTTTTTTTTTTTTTTCTTCCTTTTGTCTATATCTACTCCCGGGGCTCTCTTGTATGACCACAGGAGAGTTGGGTTTGTGCATTATTTTATACCAGGACTTGAAGACTTCATTTTATCCCTTGATGTTCTGATGATGATTGATTTTTATTTTTTGCTCTGGTGGACGTTCTTTTTCCTTTTCTCATTCTCTTGTACTGTAGACAAGATACGACATGTTTTGCATGGTTGAATATGGAGTTGATCGAGCAGAGGCAGGCAGTTCTCAAGATAATCAATATGATCACAATGAAGCGATTCAACAATCCTATACAGAATCTCTACGATCGAGCTCTCTCACATGGATGTACTCTGTGTCTATACATAATGCTGACTAAGTCACTAACCAACCCCATTAGTCAGTCATGACAGTCAAAAATTCAAGATGAAAAGGATCACGAGAGAAAGTGACACGTAACCATCTCCAAAGACGGACATGGTCAGTGGAGATGTAAGCTGATCGATGCTCGGAGGGAGAGGGTGATTCGAAGTGACAGGGTTACATACGGGTACCCCTTTTCAGATGATTGAATCAAAACGGGTAAAAATGGATGGGGAGGGGCGGATGATGGAGTCTCTCTTACTGCTCTAATAGAATTGGAGGAAATTGTTGGGATGAGAGTCAGTTACTCCGTACTATATACTACATAGTACAGTTGTATATGAGGAAAAAGGAAGCAGACGGATCGGGAAAGGGAAAGGACATTCGGTGGAGGCCGAGGAGGTGGCGGCCGATGGGGAGAAGTGGAGAATGCGAGGACCAGTGGAAAGGACGAGACTGAGCACGGTCAAATCAAAGGGAATGGCGTCTGTGCCTGAGACTGACTAGAATATTGGGGAGTGGATAGAGGAACCTAAGGTATGGAGATTGGAGATGGAGAGAGAGAGCAGAGGGCGAATAAGTGCCGGCGCAGAACAACCACCGTCGTCATAGTGGCACGTGCAGGCTCGAGCCATTCAGGCGATGACATCATTGGTATAGCAACCAGCAAAGGCGACGGACAGATTGCATGAATGAGAGGTGGTCAATTGGCTGTATGTGCACTCGTGTCTGCTATTTCTACTCAGTGCCTAGTATATAAGCATCCATTTATTTCATTCGATGCTATATTGCTGCCTGACTTCCAAAACGAAAAGACAGCAAAGGCATTCGACGATCAATGATAAGCAGGTCCGAGGATTCGACCAGAAGCGGTGATTGGCATAGAATAGCCCCGAGTGGCAAATTTATGGCCATCAACTCCAGGAAAGATGGAGAATTCGTAGTTGCATTAATTGGGCTCCAGTCGAGTGGATATCTATCGAGGATGCTCTTTCGATAAATACGGGTGCGATGTCAAATAATAGTGCTGCATTGTACATAGTAAAATACTAGTAGTACTATCGGGTGTACCTTCACTAGGCGGATTTTGGATCCGTATGACGAGCTGGCGCAGATAATCAACATTGAATCCCTGCATGGATGGATGCATCATGACCTCAGTGTATACAGTGTATACAGGGGTAGACTTTTGCTCTTGTACAGTTTATTATCTACGGAGCATCAATCACTTTTGAGTATACATAGTCCGGAAAGTTAGTAAGCGCGAGGCAAGAATATTTAGACGAAATTGAATGTGAACAGCTTTCAAGGGGAATGTCCTATGTAGTATCCATATATTGCCAAACAGCCAACCAGAGTGTCCAAGTGGGAGTATTTGCCACCGGCAATGCATATGACCCTGGAGGCTTTAGTTCGGAGGTGGAATATTGTAGAATTAGAAATAAATTAAGGTATGTACAGTACATATGAGCACGATTATAACACGAGCTCAAAGCCAATCAAATCCTCGGCGGGTTTTGTCGGTGACTGTTGAGGAATACCATGTGCTGATACCATGGAGTAGAGACGATCTTGGGGCTTGTTGATCGGGCCAGTTGTCGGCTATTGTTTCAATTTTTGGTATGTGCTACAATAATAAATAATATGGTCTGATCAGATGATGCCATTTTCTGCCCATTGACTCATACACAGTGTGCTAAAGAAGCATTTCGTCTGCTCCCTCGTCACGAAAGTAAGCCACAGACGATCGTTCCCACCACCCACGAAGCCATCGGCAGCCTCCTGCAAGAACCATTGGTTCTGTTTGTGATTGCTGGCCCCTCTCAATGGGTGGATTCGGCGTGGAATGGAATTGGAGAAGGAAGAGAAAAATGACTGCCCCGTGGATTCCTTAGGCTGCTTGTGGTTGATGCCATTGAGGTCCATCTAGGTGGATCCTGATTGGTGGTATCTCATGCCGTTGAGTGGGGCATTTCTGGCTCTTATGCTGTGGCTGTTTTTGAATTAAACACGTCGTAGTAAAATTAAAGAAACAATAGCTTGAAAGTAAGGGGGAGGGAAAAAAAGGGGAAAAAATAGAACATGTTACTCTACACGGAGTAAAGAGGAGTTAATTGTCAGAATAGTAGAGGTGTAGAAATCAGAGTGGGGAGCATGACTGCGACTCTGACTATCCGTCGTATGCACACCTTTTAAAGCTACGCACCTTGCCCATTGGCACTCACCTGTGGGATTATCCACTGCAGTTTCTGACAGCAGCGCGAACCCTCCATTCTCTCTCTCCATCCTCCACAAGAACGGCTTCACTTGAGTCTGAGCATAACAACAGGAAAGAATAATATGGATCAGTCTGACAGATTGCTTTCTAGCAGTTGTGCACCCTACATGAGACTGCCAAGTCAATTACTCCCTCTATTGCTACAAAGTACAATCATTCTTGAGCACACCAGGCCACAGGCGGCAATAGCCTTTGCCTGTCTACCGCCTTTGGCTTGGTTGGTGGCTTGAGAATCGGGCCCTAGTGGGAATGTACCCAGCCAACCCCATCCATCAATCGCTTATTATTACAAGGGAAGAAAAAAAAAAAAGACGACCAGAGCAGAAAATATTGGATGGAAATAAAAGTGACTGGCCATTTCCTGCTACCAATACAAACCCGCCAATCATCCGATTACAACCAGAATGAATTGGGTTTTGGTCTCCACCATGCATGACAACAGTTTAACCTCTTTGCCTTCTGGAACTCTATGTTAGTCTGTACACCCTGGGTCTGAACCACAGTTCCCCACCCTCGTTTTCTTTTTTTTGATCTATATACACCTCATCACTTTTTTTTTTTTTTAATTATTTATTTATTTCTTTTGACAGTGGCAAATCTAGCCCCGGTCAACAATTCATTGACTGGTATAGTCGATCTCTACCATCATAGGCAGTGGACGGCTTTAGTATTGACTGATCTACAGGCATAAGTATTTTACCATCTGATTATTATTTATATTGTCATTATTATTATTATTTTGACCCCCTTCTTTTTCACTATGTACTGTTAATATGTAGTAGGTGCCACATAGTTGCATACATAACCTCACCATCCAGACTACTTCAGGTCTGGACTACGGGGACTGTCTGTTTCATTTGCCACTCTCCTTTAGAGTTATTTGCATACTTGCCCTCTATTTTGAAGAATTATCGGGCTGCTACAGCATTCCAACCTGTCCGCCACTCCATGATTCAAGTACTTTTGGACTGACAAAAAAAAAAAAAAGGATCCATGGATCGGCCCATCCAACGGGCCAAGGACAAGCCAGCGGTACCCAATCATGGGCAGTAGGGAAAAGCTATCAAAAGCCTTAAATCACCACTCAAAAGGCATCATCTCACCGTCTCCAGCGAGAGTCTGTGGCTTTGCTCGGGATTATCCATCGATGGACCTTCCATTTACGTGTCGATCTTCTACGCATTTCTCTCTAGCATTATTTCCACGGACAACATCGGACCTCTTATATATCGATCATCTGGAAGATCCTGAGGCGTCACAGTGTGGGGGCCTTTCCAATGTTTCCATTCTTTCTCTTTCTTCTGTTCTCTTCAAGCCACATGACGGATCTCTAACCGCGCGTAATTGATCTGGTATCTCTTCATGTGGATTGTTTCACCTTCTGCAAGACTGCTTTCTATTCTAGTCCACCCCAGGCTCTGTTTCTCTACTCGATGCTTCTTGAAAATAGAAGAAGACGACAGAAAGACAAGAAGTGAAGAGAAAACAAGAGCTGTTCTATATTCAAAACTCATCGCCACCACAAGTACTTCAAAACAAACGGTCATCCCTCTGTATGTATCACCGACTATCTTGTCTGTCCGCTATTGCTTCTTTTATTTTTTGCGTCTGTGCTATTTCAGTTCTAGCCTTATCGGCTCCCCACACCTTGCAGAAATTGAAATAAATAAACAAAAAAAGAAAGAAAGAAAGAGTGAGAAAAGAAGAAAAAGAAAAAGGAAAAAAAAAATTGCCTCAGAAGATCCAATCCTAGTCGGGCCAATATTCTGGGTCCTGCCGAGTCCCTGAGGTTCTCTCTCTCTCTCTCTCTCTTTTTTTTTTTTTTGCTCCATACCGCTCCGGCCTTACTAGTTAGTCTGTCTGTCGTGCGTCTTCACGTCGACGACCTTTAGTCTTTACCCCCCTTCGTTCCTTGTCTTTCTCTCTTCCCTCCCTCTCTTTCCCTCGCTTCTTCTTCTGTCCAATTGACGTGCTCCATGGGTGGTTAGCTAATATATACACATACACCCCATCCAGTCATCTATCATTCAATCCATTGCAAGATCGTCACCACCGGTGTAACCATAATTATAACCTTTCTTTACTCGCCTTGTTCAGTCCGTTGGATTGTAAAAGGTACGTTCATTAGTCTCTTTTATTCACTGATCTGCATCTTCCCTCGGACTGGGTTGAATCAGACCAAGTGCTGCCCCCATCCCCAGTCATATTCGAATGCTCCAGGCTCAGTGTGTGGCTTTTGCTTGCCTGTCATGGCCACCTCAGCCATCATGCCCCATTTCTGTTTCCCCTTTTGTTCCTATACCACCTCTTCTCATTCCTCGTTGGGTTTTCCGACCTGCGACCCCCTTCCTTCGCACTGGCCCTTTGGCTGGGCTGCCTCAGGCGAGCCCAGCAGATGGCTTCAGTTTCACCTAACCCACTCTCCCGGCCATCTTACTGTTTCCTTTTCTTTGCCTTCCGTCGTGTTGCTCGATCCATCCCAATTTCCCCCACCTGATCCTCTTCACTCACTTCTGTATGTGGGCGAGTGTGCGTCCACGTCCATTGCAGCCTGTCAGCTGCAGAGTGAGTGAACCCAACCCTCTTGGGCTGGGCGTCAGTCAGATTAACCTGTTTTTCGTGGCTGTGGCTCTGCAACGTTTTTGACTATTCCACTTTGCTTCAACTTCGCACTCCTTCCCTTAGTAATGACTGGCCGTCTTGCTGGTCTCCTTTTCTTTGGAAATTGACCTCTTAAATCCTTAATCTCGTCATATCGGGCTTTATTTGACTTACAGCTTGGTTTTTCCTTTGCCTCGGTTCTAACCCTGCGGTTTTGTTAGTTGCATTTTCACGCTTGCTAGTGTGTGTGTGTGTGTGTGTGTGCGTGTGTGTGCGTGTGGCCTTAGCAAAAGACGTAGAATTTCGGCTGCAAATTGTAGGGCTTGGAAGAAGGTATGTACCGTTCTGGCCATTCGTTCTAACACCGAAGACTGCCAC
Organism: Aspergillus sp. 'subgen. Cremei'; assembly: GCA_019976455.1. NCBI lineage: Eukaryota > Fungi > Ascomycota > Eurotiomycetes > Eurotiales > Aspergillaceae > Aspergillus > Aspergillus sp. 'subgen. Cremei'. Next base: position 3,216,779 of record JAFBMR010000005.1, read on the forward strand.
TAGAATGTCTACTGACAGCGGTGAGCGTCTGTGTGCTGTGTGTTCCTAATTCTCTTCTTCTTTCTCTATCATGACAGGCCCCATGGACGATGTGTCTTCGGGTCAGCCCAGATCGAGCCGGGGAGCATCAGAAGAAATAAATATTTCTTCCAAACAACCGCAGGGATCTACTAAGTCCCAACAGTCATCTGGTAGGTCGATAATGCCTTTAGCAATGGGGTTGGGACCAGAACCGAACCATGTTCACTATTGTGCTACACTAACAGGAAATTTCGCCCGTTTTCCAGGCTCCAAACTCGCTCCCCAGTCCTCCAAATCTGACGATGCCTTTGGCCACTATTCAGAATCGCACACCTTTGTGGCCCGAGGCAACCATGGTCAGGCGCCATCGGTAATGAGCATGACCAACATGGCATCTTCTTTGCCAGGTTACCAATCACAAACTCATTTCGACCATCATCCGATTCAACATCATTTCTATCCCGGTGCTCAACCCCATGGCATTATGTACCCCATGCATCCCATGTCCCCCTACCACGGGGCGCCGCCAGGGGGAACGGCCTACAGTGCCTCCTTTTCCCAGGTTTATCCGCCTTATATGCACCATCATCAGCATACACCTACTGTGCACCATGGTGCCTCGGTCTATCACTCATTCATGCCAAATCCATCGGCTCAGCATGGCGCCATTCTTCCCAACCAAACTACAGCATACAGCCAGACTTATTATAGTCAGCATACATACCCGGCAGCCTTAGGGCATGGCCAGGCAGCTATTAATATGCAAGTTTACTCACAGCCCGGTCCTCGAAATACCAAGACGCAATCCCCCCAGCCACCGCTTCGACTCATCCACGAAAAGGTGGAGGGAAAAGTGTCCCAAGTTTGGTTTATGACGTATCAAAGACGATTGTCGATGGCTCAATCCCAATGAAACCTGCACCAGCCCATTCCCCAACACCAGGTAAGTCTGAGAATGGAGCAACGCATCCGGGATTGCATTCTATGTAGCCCCGTTCCTTACGGCTAATTCTCGCTAGATGCACTTTCTCTCCCTTCAACGCCATCGGGAATAGCTACGCCAAGAGGACCTCCTAGAAAACCGAAACAATCTGGTCACGCCTTGTGGGTAGGCAACCTTCCTCCCGGGGCATATGTTGTTGACCTCAAGGACCACTTTTCCCGTGATGCCACCAGCGCTATCGAAAGTGTTTTTCTCATATCAAAGAGCAATTGTGCATTTATAAATTACAAGACGGAGGCCGCCTGTGCTGCAGCACTGGCGAGGTTTAATGACTCAAAGTTTCAAGGAGTGCGTCTTGTATGTCGCCTGCGTCGTGGATTAATCCCCGGGTCCAACCAGAATACCCTGAGCTCCTCCACTCCATATACACCTAAAGGGGAAGAAACACCCCCAAACCCAATTGGAAATGATGAGCCACCAGGGACCCTCGAGACAAGAAACTCAGAGAATAAGACTCATGGTTCTTCGAGGGTACCCAATCGATATTTTATTGTGAAAAGCTTAACGATGGAGGATTTGGAATTAAGTAGACATAGCGGTATCTGGGCAACTCAAAACCACAACGAGGCCAACTTGAACCAGGCCTTTGAGGTGAGACATCCTTTCCCACTTAGACACCCTGGGATCAATTTCACTTTCCTACTGACCTCCTTTAGACCGCGGATAATGTTTACCTGATATTTTCTGCGAACAAGTCTGGTGAATATTATGGGTATGCTCGGATGCTGTCGCCGATAATAGAGGATGAGGCGTTAGCGTTGGAGATGCCACCGCGATTGGACCCCGTTATCACGGAGGAACTGAACGTCACCCAAACCCAGGCGACATCCACGGCCCCCAGTGGGCGAATCATAGATGACTCGGCGCGGGGGACTATATTTTGGGAAGCCGATTCGGAAGAGGAAGATGAAGAGGAGGACAATGATGGCAAGAGCGAAAAGAGCGTGGGCGAACCGGTTGAAGAAAGCACAGAGCCCGGTAGCCAGTCGATCGGAAACCCATTTCGGATTCAGTGGCTCTCTACTGGGCGAGTGCCATTCCATCGTACTCGAGGCCTGCGCAATCCTTGGAATGCAAACCGAGAGGTCAAGATTGCCCGGGATGGGACCGAGATTGAGCCTACAGCTGGGGCGAAGCTACTTCAACTCTTTCAGCCTCAATCATCTGGGTTTCAAACGCCATGAACGTATGAAAACTCAAAATCGAAAAAAAGGAGAAATCCTTCACTCAGCCCACATTAGCACCACACATGGACGATTATGATATTGCAGAGCTGCCACGCAGTGACGCAAAAGCATGACACAGTAATGTGCATGACTGGAAGTTGGGACCAAGAACACAAAAATATTAAAACGAGAGAACTGGAAAACTGCCTAAGGGCTTTTACAGCAGATCTCGAACGACTATTTACGGGAAACGGGTAAGACTACTATATACAATAAAGAGTTTTGGCTTTGATTTTATATACATATGCGAATGTGTATATACAACTACTACATACTAGAAGAATACATATATATATATACATATAGACGTGACCTCCACCTTGGTTTGACGGATACAGCATATAGCATACCTTTCTCAATCAGTCCATATAACCTACCTGTAGCTACATAGGTGAGATCCTATATCACGTGAGACCTTTTGGGGCAATCAGACCATGGCTTCTGCTGCATCCCGGCCAGAGACGAATCGGATTGCGTGGCTAAGCATTGGGTGAGCTGGGATGTCTGACTATTCCCCACGAGACGATTGGTCACTCCCACTCCTATTTCTTACCACTAGTGCTACTAGTAAGGTAGATAGGGAGGGAGGCGCAGGCCTGGGTATCTATTCATTCCTTTATCTCCTAGCCATGACTCTTCTTGTCTAGAATCCTCGTATAGAGAGGGACTACTAGATACCGTCAATCTTCACCGGAAACCCTAAAGCTGCAATCAGCTAAAAAAATGCGGGGAAATGCTCTGTGGCGGCAGTCCGAAACAGACCAGCCGTGTGTCGATCACAGCATTCTGATTGGCCAGGATCCTGGGACGGGGGAACGGCATTGCCTGATGCTGATTGCATGATGATTTAATTGTCAGAGTTGGGAGGGTTTGGAACTTCTTGAGATCCATGAATTTCTATCTGCCGAGATGGATGGGAAAAGGAGAACAGAAGCAATAAGACATCCAGTGAGAAGTCACTGTAAACAGCCAGCCAAACCCTCGGGGAAGAGGGCTCGATCCTGGAGGCAGAGAGCAAGCAAAACGAGAGTCTGGCTGGGCCTGTTCCGTGGGTCCAGCAAATCCATCTCAACTGGGTGGACTGTGGGGTAGCAATCGTCCATGATCCCATCACTGTGACTTGCGACTTCTTTCCCCCCTTCCCCCAATATCACCAGAAACCCTTCCTCGCCTCTTCTTTATCATCTCCCTCCCTCTCTTTTTTACCTTTTCTTCTCCCCTCTTTCATCTTCATCTTCATTTCCATCTTCACGTCTTATTCCATCTTCTTGCTCCATCTCCAAGTTATTATTACTAGCTCTCCACCTACACGATAGCTCCCTGGAATTCTTCCCACTCAAGAACCCCTTCTTTCCCTTCCCATTCCCTTGACTGTGAGTGATCTTTGAGACTTATCCTTTTGTTTGTCTGTTTTGAGGGTTGTCTCTCATCTGGATTTACCTGCTTGGCTGTCGATCTCCTTGTCCCTTCACCATACTACAAACTCCTTGGGTTCTTCTTGCTCACCCCGCCAAAACAATCTCTATGCTTGCTTCCTGAATCGAGTTGGTTATATTTATTCATAAATATTGACTCTTGGCAGTCTGCAGATTGTTTCCCCCCCTCCGTTTCTCCCTTGCCGACTACCTAGTTGTCGTCTCACTCTTCTGGAGCTTGAAACCATCGTATCACTACAATCTGCAACTTCTGAGCTAGTCTCCGTTTTTTTTTTTTTTTTTTTTTTCACATTCCTCGGGTCCTTGTACATTCTATCTTGGATTTAACAATTATCCTCTTCGGTCTCTTGTCGAATACAAAGGGGCGGCTTGTCCGTCCAGAGTTTCATCACATCACATTGTCTATTTCTCTTTGTGCTCTACTTCTTTTTATAACCCCCGAGAATGTCAAACGGCCGCTCGACCTCTCCCATCTCCGTTCCTGCGCCCGCACACCAACGACGGGCCTCTTTGGCTTCGGGGCTTTCCTTTTCGGATTACTACTCCCGACCAGGAGGGAATTCAGCTACCCAACCTAGTTCCGTGACCAGCGCGGCTGCCAACGCACAGTCGAACCAGCGACGGCGTCTGTCCATCACTACCCTGGGACTTTCCGGTTCCCCCACCCAGACGTCTCCCTTTGGAGGCAGGACCTTGCACCGTGGCAGTGTGTCCAGCTCCGTTGGGTCTACCCCTGCAACTATCGAGGATTCGGTCGTGGAAGATCCAGATGGCGCCCCTTCCAATGTCACCCCAAATACACCCTTTGCCCGGCGCATGTCATTTGGCGCGCAGGCGCTGCGTGATGCAAGAAGTGGAGGCTTAAGCAATGGTAGATACCCCCCTCTTGGGTCTTCTTCTGGGATGGGAGGCCGCCGAACCTCATCGTCGGTCGGTCCTTCAACCCACAGTCCTACTAAATCTGCTTCTGCAAGTACAAAAAAAGACTTCCCCCAAAACGAAAGATCTAACGTGTCGTGGCGACAATTAGGCGAAGGCTTCAACTGGTCTGAAGCTCTTCGGTCCCGGGCAGAGCGTGCCCCATCACTTGGGTCCGTTTCCCCCAATACGCCTCAAAGCCAGAATGCAGCCGGTACCAGCCAGCAAAGTTACCATCAACGTGCTGCCTCCATCGCTTCGATGGAGCAACCGACTCGGGAAATGCCCAAGCAACCCAAGCAGAATAAGCCTGATTTCTTCCAGGAGAAGATCCTGAGAGGAGACTTTATGGATTAAGAGCCTTGAAGAGGCTTTGATCGCTCTCCCACTTGCTATTTCGGGTACTAAAGAAAAGAAAAAGAAAGAGTTCTAAAAATTGGAAAGGAACATCCAGAAATGACTTTGACAATTTGCCCTGAGCTGAAGTTGTTGTCAAGTGCGGGGACTCGGGGGGAGACAAACTTGTTATCATGATCCTCGATGCCTTTTTATCACGTTGCAAATAAGTCGAATATCCATCTGCCAGCATTTTGGCTGATCTAACCTTTCATTTTGACATTATCTGGGGGTTCGATGTTTATGTTTCGTTTTTCCTTATTCTTCAATCTCAGTGTCCTTCCCACCTCTTTTTCATGGATATGAGTGGTGTTATGAGCTTTTTTTGCCTTCTTCTATTATTTCAATTTTGCATGGTGGGACTATGGATGGGAATGGGAATGGGAGTGGGAATATGCGATTTATAGGGTCTCATGTTGGTCTTTTGCGTGAAGGCATATGGTATGGATTATCTGGAGCATTCAGTGATTTACACAAAACCTTGGCCACTGTTTCTATTGCCATTTCTGAGATGGTTCATTACTTGCTGATTGTGCTATATTATTGGCAGCATGGTTTATTCATTTATGGGCTTTTCATTTCATCTATTATTGTCATTCTTTTTATCTCATTTGGGCACTGCCGGACAGACCAACCATCGATCATCATTCTTATTATATTATTACTAAATTGATCTAACAACGGATTTTTTTATGGCCATGTTCAGAATGAATAAGTCCATATCTTGAGTTTCTATTATTGAGCAGTTTCGTACACCACTCACTAATCAAGCCCTAAATTGGACTTCTTTCCATCTTGAATTATTATATACATCTTATATAATCCACCCAAGGCAACAAAAGTGTATGGAACACGAATCGAATTGATTACAAATACCCAGACAAATCCTGCTTCAGGCAACAACGACAAGCACAAAGACCACACACATCATGACAAAGTAGCCATAGCACTGCTATGTATGTTCTGCATGCTGATGCGCCGGATCCGTCCCCGAATTTCTCTTGCTGGAGTCAGTATCATCCTGGTAAATCTCTGCCGTCCTTTGGTCGAGAATATTCCCAGTCGTGATACGTTGGTCAGGGGGTGGAGGCATCCATTTACTGCTTTTCCATGGTGGCACATGCATCACATACATCATATCAATCTCCTCCAAAGTTTTGCCCTTGCCCTTCAGAACGAAAATATAGACGATCAGTACGGCCGCAAATATACAGCCGGCAAAGACGTATCCATAGGCAAAATCAATGTCGTGCGTGATGAACGGGGTGAAGAAGCTGTCGCCATGGCCATGGCTCTGGCTCGGTACCGTGATAGGTAGAGCTCAGCGACTATCGCCCACACTTGAGGTCCATATGTAGTAGCAAAGCCCGCGATGAACAGACAGGAAAAGATCACCATCGCCTTGCCCGCACCGGGCGTCTGAGAGGGCTCGTTGACATTTAGGGAGAAATGTCCAACCGAGGCGTATATCATGAAACATACGAACATCCAAATCCCATCCGTGATTCCCCCGAAGGTGGTGCCGAAATTAACACCGCCGAGAATCATTTGCGTGACATAGGTATTGCTAATGCCAGCTCCGTTGAATACCACGGTGCCATAGTAGAAGAAATAATTTTGCGCCGGTCAGCTGCTGCAGTGCCTGGAGTACGACACCAAGCATAATGCGATAGCGCATACGAGGGCCCTGGAACATCTCAACCCACGCATGCCAGCCACCCTGGGAGGTCATTTCTGCGTCCAGCTGTTCCTTCATTTCGGCCAGTTCTTCGATGATGACCCGATGGTTCAAAGATATCCCGTAGAGGTTCGACATTGTTTTGCTTGATTCTTCTATACGTCCGTGGCGATAGTCATAACGAGGGCTTTCTGGGAAGAAGATGATCCTTATGCCCAGTAAAAAGACTCCAGAAAAATGTAATGCCGAGCGGAATACGCCAGGACGCACTGTTCTGGATACTCTCAGTGCCGTAGTTTATGCAATAGGCCACAAAGATGCCGAGAGTCACAAATAGCTGATACGAACTGTGATCATTTTCCACATTACTGAATGTTAGGATAACGCATCATTCAATCAACTTACCAAACCATTGCACCCCGAATATGTCGAGGGGAGCTTTCGCTTCGATACATAGGAACGAGCAACGAACAGGCACCCACGCCAAACCCGGTTACAAAGCGGCCCATCATCAGTTGATACCATTTCGGTGCCGGTGATGAAATCTGAATGATGAGACCGACGTGGAGAATAACACACCAGAAACAAATAGACCAATTGCGGCCAATTCGATCTGCCAACGGGCCCGCCAGCAAAGCTCCTATCAATGTTCCGATAGACAGCTACAACGAAAAAGTAGTGAAGGTATGTTTAGCACATGCTCCATAGCAACGAGTATATCCTGGTGTACTAGAGAAACGATAAGACCAGACCGCACGTTGTTAAACGCGTATGTCTCGTCACCTTGAAGCTGGCCAAACTCCCTCTTGAAGACGTTCATCTCAAGAAAACCAGAGATTTGGCCAGTATCGTAGCCAAAGATAATACCACCAATTGAGACGAATGCCCCCAGTACTAAAGACCTCCATGTGATAGCAGGCACATGGGATTCATTCAGAGGGCCTGATGCCTTTTCGCGATCCATGGTTTCTGGCGCATCCTCAGACTGCAGCGGGCGGGTTCCCCGACTTCCTGGCTTGAATGCCAAAATCCTCATAGTTCCTGGCCGTTGAGGGTGGGAGGAAATGTATCCTGGCGGCAAGAAAGGATCTAGAGATACACAACTAAATAGACCGGGAATTGCTAATGTCCACCAGCCATGCCCAAAAATCGTGACTCTTTGTCTGATAAGATGGCATGATGAAGAACCATTTCATACACAGAGGGTGGGAATAAATTGTCACCCTTAAGGCGTGAGATATGCTAGGGTCATCTTCGAGTCAATTGCGCGCCCCCCCGCGCCCCCCGAAACACCAACACCAACACCAATACGAACACCAAGAATGGTTGGATCGGTTGAGAACCAAGGTATGTTATCGTCTACTTCTCTGAATTATCACCAATCATGGCTATGAAAGTACATGCCCAAATCCTAGGGCAAATATCCCAACACTCCCGAGGAAGATTGTACCGATAATGGGATAATGGGTTGGTGAGGTTGAGGAAAACTCACCAAAAACTGGCAACAGTATTCTTTATCGAAACCAGCTCTCTAACGATCTTCCCATGACATTCCAAAAAAAGCAGGAAAGTGATATTGTTAGGAGAATATAGCCATGGATTGATTCAACACCAATCAGTCGTGACGTCAACCGAAACATCCGTTATGTATGATCGATCTCTGCCATCATCACCACTGCTACGATCTTCAAATCGACGTTTGAACCATGGAAAAGTTCTGTTTCTCCTACGCAGTGCTTGAGTTTCCCACTTCTAAATCTCAACTCAGAGCAAACATACGAACCTGGGGTGGGGTGGCGTTTAGGCATTAGTATGAAGCTTTTCACCCAGCAGACCTTGGTCAAATAACCTCAAAAGGTCCATTGAGTGGCGAATAGAATGTCAGATGGGTAGGCGACTTTTGGTCGGGACTATCCAAAAAGTTCTTATTATTGCCCAACTGACATATCCTGTGTATATGCATCCAGCGAAATGGAGAAAAGAAAGGGAAAAAAAGTCAAAAAGTTTATTTTCGAGTGTTGACATGTTGAGACAAAATTAATGCGCAATGAAGAATGAAAGAAAAAGCAAAAAATAAAGGGATCACAGTCAGATATTAATTGACCTACACTGACTGACAGGGTCCAGTGTTTCTGACAGTTCTTCCTTTCATTGAACCAAGATCATTAACCAACCTGACGTCCATCATTAATCGATCAGTAGGGAATACCGTTGGTCAGTAGCTGGAATTGGTCGTAGCCCTTAGTCGAAACGCTCATATAAGACTTGCGAACAAGCTCTCGCATGTACTCAGCTGCCTCCCTTTCGCTTTTCTCAAGGACAAATCTGTCCCGGAAATTCTTCATAGTATCAGGCTTGAAACAGGGCAAGCCGCTGTCGAGCATCAAGGACACAATGTGGGAAAGCTTCGTACTATATGGACGTGATGCGAGGAATGCTTTGACGACTAAAGATTCAAACCACCGGTAGGGCTGAGTACTGGTTGGGCCATGAGATCCTCCAGGTAAAGCAAGTCCACCACCGCTTGAGCTGCTGGGGGCATGAGGGTTTGCATGATGATTCCCACTCATGACAGCCACCATTTCAGATGTTAGCTTGAAAGGTGCACGTTCGAAACGAACGCCTCCGGGGGGCGATGTCAAAACAAAATCCGAAATCGATATGAATGATGTGGCCAGCATCATCAACCATGATGTTTCCATTGTGCCGATCTTTGAACTGTAAAAGATAGGAAATGACGGAGTAAGCTGCCATACTTTTGACAAAGTTGGTACGCGCCTCCTGGAATCTGATTGAGTCTTCTCCACCATATTTGGACACGAAATAATCGTACAAACCATTCACTGCCTCACGGCCCAGCATGTCTCTCGAAATTGAATTCGGAAGAACGTCAATAACTCCACAACCGGGTGCTGTTGAGGTGACTCGGTAAGGAAATACCCATACATCGAGACCAACACTGGAGAAAATGCTTCGAAAGGCGGCAATCATCTGCAGAGCCAACATATCTTGACGGCAGTCGTCGCCGACTTTGAAGATGGCGGATTGCCAGACTTCGTAAGTCTCCTCGTTAGATTCTGATGTAGTGGATTCTGGTGGGGTTTTCAAACGGCCTTGGCTTGAGGCATGGGCTCCTGAGGTACCAGCAGCATCTGGACCATCCCATCGGGCCCTTGTCTTTTGGATTCTGAAGGTCGCCATATAAGGCGCTTTTGCATGACTTTGCAAAGGTTTTCCGGACTTCCGATCGATTCCAACAACAGCACCATCTGGGTTACTTGGAAGATACACCCCAACTTCTACCTTGATCTTGCGGAGCTCCTCTTCGATTTTTTCTTTCTTCTCAGGCTTACTCTTTTTAATGTATGGGCGAAGCTTTCCCGAAACGCCCGTGATATCGTTGAAGAAAGAGAATTCCCTTTCATAGAAGTCACGCTCTTCATTGGAGAAACTTGAAATTAAAACTTCCATAAACCTATCCAAAGTAGGTTTGAGCGGATCCGGCTGTCCCAAATGTTAGTGGATAGATACATGGGCAGATCGGTAATTACTCACAATCTGAGAGTCTTCATCCTTATATGAATTTGCTTTCATGTTCCAGATCACTTGATGCGCAAATAACTGAGATTGTTTGGCTGTCTCGAGAATATAGCGCTCGACATAGCCCAATGCATCGTATCTCAATGCCTGCACCAGTTGTGGTACAAAATAGAAGCGAACATCGATGGAATGGCTCTCCAAAGCTTTCATTGCATACTGTAGAATAAACGGATGGTTTCCATATGCCGGCAGGAAATAAGTGAGGGCTTCTGTGGGGTTAACAGGTGCCCAATACAATAAGTACTGCGTGCGGTTAGTCATGAAAGGGCAAGCATCGATTAAAATGTGAACAGACCTTAAGCTGAAAGGAGATATCCGCCGGTAAGGCTGTTCCAAACATTATTTCAAGGCCACTGGGTTCTTCAAGAGCCCTTTCTGGGAAGTTCAGCAATAACCAACGGATGTCATTTTTCATCTTCATGGATGGAAAACGAGCTGCAAGCTGAATTGCTAGTCCTGGGCTTTCGGTCCATGCAAGTCGGAGCAGAGAAGAGGCCTCCTAAATTATGACATTAGATTAAGACAAAAAAAAATCGTAAGGGTAGATGCAAAAGAATGATAAACGTAGGTGACGGACCTCCAGATAGTTTTTGCCTCCGGACATATAATGTTTACGTTCTGGCTCCAAGGGAAATAGCCAAACTTTGAGGCGGGATCTCTCGTTTTCGATCAAGATCTGAAGAAGATCCTGTTTTGACTGCAAAGATTTATGCGGCCCTTGCGTGTGACAAGCGATACCGGCAACCCCTGCTAGAGCAGAGACAACATCACCCAATATTTTGTCTTCTGCTTTAATTTGCAATCGATTACCACCGAAAGACCATCTGCAAAGAATTTGGGTCAGGAAAAACCTTTCATGCACCAAAGTGCAGTAGCATACCTAGGTGGGTGCTTGAACCAACTCAGAGCAGCCGATAAAATCTGGTCCTTGAGTTTCCATGAAGCGAGATTGTTCTGAGAGTTGAAATGTTTCAAAACCCTGAGACCAAATAGAGCAATGCGGAAATGAATCTCTCTCGCCAAGGGGTGTCCACTGGTTTTCAGAAGTCCTAACGCCGTATTGCTAACAAGGCGGCAAAATAGGCGTTGATCTTGAGCACTACCTAAGTGTATGGCGCTGAAGTGGCTCTCGAAGAACTGGAGAACATGTAAGTGCGGAGAAAGAATATCTTGGGCCTTCTGCTGCTTTTTAAGCAATAAAGCTTTATCCGTTGGTAAGAGCTCGATTTTGGCGTAAAGTGGGTCAACATAACTATTACTTGTCAACATCAATATGTTCCCGAGAGCGGACGTGCACTCACTCGAAAGTGGGATCGAATAGTCCCTTCTTGCGCTGAATTGTCTTTTCCCAAGCTTCCATCACCTCCACCAAAATCCTTGATTCAACCCTGGGGTTTTCGTGGATCACTCCGAGCCAAAGAGAAACTCCGTTCTTAATTGATTCTTTCGAGAATATTTGGAATGGCATGTTGACCAAATAGTGAACAAAGGATAGGGGCGTGTCCTTTTCGCTACAAAGAAGACTCGCTGCTTGACGCAGCGCATCTTTAACATGGGCGGCAGATACATTATTGCTGTTAATTTGCTGGCTCAGCTGGGATAACACGCACTCTACATTCTCGACAGACTCCGACAAAGGCGCAATAGCACTCAAAAATTTCGTTTCTATGGTTCTTCGTGTTAGATTCGGTAAGAGTATAGGCTGTGGCGTATACTTACCTTTATTTTCAATTTGCTCGTCGGTTGACGGGTCATCTGTGTACCGGTACTTTTGGCGTGTGGTATACTGGGAAATAAATTCAGAAGCGACATTGATTCTGTTAGCACCATAACTCTCGATAGACCCTAAAGATAGAAAATATTAATTAAAGCAGAAGGTACAGTACACCACGAGAGCTTACCAAGGCGCTGGTCGCTCTGTGGAATAATTGAGCCCATATCCAGTGCAAATGAACGACCTATCGAAAGGTAGCCATAATCACTGTCGTCTTCAGACTCAGACAAGTAGGTCTGAAGAAGGCCCTTGATGTCAAGTGGAGCGATACTCATGACTGTTGTCACCCACACCTTGGCGCGCTCAAGCAAGACATCCAAAGTCCTCTTTCTGAAGTTGTAGTTGTCAGGCAGGTCAATCTTGACCAGACCCCTTGGCGACGTGAAAGTAGAATTCCATTCAAATTCATCAAGTTCTTCCTCCAAACAAGACGACCACAAAACAGTCAGCAGTTCGAGTAAAGCGAAAAGTGAGTGTCTTTCACAGAGTGCGGAAGGACACTCCTCTATAATCTTGTTTGCACAGAGCACTGCAACATTCTGTACCCGATCGATACGATGACAGCAAGCTACGAAGAATTTGGCCAATTCCTTCGACAAGAAAGGAGCGGAATAATCTTCATGTTTCCCGGATATAGTTACCGTGAGGTAGCAGTTGACAACTTTCTCGGCAATGGCATTCATGCAGCTAGCCATTTCAGCAGTAGTAAGCGCTGGATCGAGAAAGTAACCGAGAAATTTCGTACAGTTCCCTGACGATGCCCGGAGACTCTCAATCAGCAAAGCAGTGTTGAGAAAGACGACCCTTGGGTAGTTCAAGCGTTTGATATCGGATTCACGGCTTGGAAATTCAGAAATCAAAGCCTTTTTCTGCTCCATAACGCGCTGGGGATTCATCCCTCGTCTGAGTATCGTATTAAGTTCCACATCACTCTCAAGAACCTCCATAAGATCTTCAGCAACCAAGGGAGGTGAATGTTTCGCAAGTAGATGTAGTTCTTCGGAGTGATTCCGAGCAAATGCTGAACCGATTGAAACCCCATGAATTGCAATATTGAACCATGCATCCCGGAACATCGAGGATAAATATTCGTCATGGTCCGGAGATCCTGGGAGACTCTCTGTAGATTCGCTGTCGGAAGAAACAAGTAGTGCTAGTGGCTTTAGAATAGGGCTGATATCATCAGGTGCCAGTGCGACCTCCCTTTGTCGGTCATTCTCAAGGTCAGGGGCATCTCCTTTGTTTACGATACTCTCTAGGAGATGTATCAAATAAACCCTGTAGAGTGGAGAGTTTTTTTCCAACGTGACCGAGAGATATGCCATTGCGCTTTGAACTGCCTCAGCGATATTGTTATAGCTTTTAGAGACACCTTCACGCCAAACACGGACATAGAACTTGAGCAAAAGCTGAAACTCAGCTTGTCCGGTACTTGGAGCAAGGACTGCTGTTTCCTGAATGATGTGGGCATCTACCGCAGCGTTTACCTTTCCGATCTTTTGTAATAGCATCGACTGTGCTAAGGCACTAATTTTATCGTCATTGCAGCTGGTTGCAATAGTCACAATGGCGTGGATAACATTTCTGTGGGGTAAACTGTCTTCCCCACCATTGGCTGGAAGAGATACAACGCTTCCATTCCTAGCTTGCGGCAAAGGAGAAAGAGTATTTGTGTGTCCAGTCACGTCTCCTATAGTCTGGACTGAGTATGTTCTATCAGTACCAGAGCCAGAGCTCAGCACATTCCCCAGTGAGTATAGCGTCGTGATGACAGCATCTTGAGAGAGGGCTCCAAGAACTTGAGCTAGGCACCGTGCAGCACAGGCAACAGTAGACCCCGTAGGAACATTACCTTGGACGATAAACCTCAGAAGGGAGCGGCTCCCAGTGGTTGCACTGTTTGGCGACATTCTGGCAATAATTGCTATGCTTTTCAGAGTGGTCATCGCCAGATCAACGCATGACATCTGGTTTGGGTCCATCAGTGTATCCTCCAGCCATGAGAGAAGAATATCACTCTTCGCCGGATCTTCGCCTAGAATAACACAATGCAGGAATCCCATTAACGCAAAAGCCTTCACAGAAAATGCCAGTCGCTGCTGCCAGGGAGGCCCGAGTTGCAAGTAGTCAGAATCATCTTCCAAAAGACGAATTTCATCGGTGACTATCTCTGTTATACGTTCAATGAGGGCAATATCAGCATCATCATGGCTCCTTGCGATGCCTACCCCATTCATGTAATCATCCAACAATTCATCCTCCGAGAGATTCTGTGAACCAGCCAGAGATGCCGCACATGATTTGACAAAACGCATAAACCCCTCCTGCAGGAGAGTAGCACCTAGTGGGCGTCCATTTGCAGCATAGCGACGGGCATATCTTTTCCAGTCCCTGAGAGCATTGTCAGTCGTGCTCGCGTTACGAATTGTAGACGAGGCGGTTTCAACAGCAATCATAAAGCCTTCGGACAGCATCGATCGCATATGCTCAACTATCTGCAACTTCTCGCTGGCAGTCCAGAAGGTAGTATACTGGGCCGAAGCCTGCAAAAAACCGGCAAGGGAAACTGCTATTGCCAATATGCTCGTGGACTCGTGGATAGTGCCATGCCTATCCGCTCCAGCATCGTGGTTCTGAAATTGTATCGTAGCATCGGTGGCTTCCACGCAATTACACAAATATTCATTGACCGCATTGAAAGTCGTATCACGCAAAGATGGATAGTATGAGCCAAGCGAAAGAAGAGCCAGAGTAAGGCTCTGAGTAAGTGTCTCCCAAGGAGATGGCTTGACGCTTTGCAGAAAGGGTGAAGGACGGAAAAGCTGGCTATGTGACTCTGGAAGGTACTGAGATAGTTGGGTAACTAATTTGGATGCGTGCTCAGGCTCTGTCACTGAATCGGCCGCTTTGCATAAGGCGAGAAGGACATCTAATTCGCGGATACACTGTGGCAGTCAGACTATATCATGGCCGTATATAGAAAGAAAGAAATTGAACAACACACACCATAGGCACTCGCGATGTTGGCGCTTGATTTTTCAAAACTCCATTGAGCAATCCGTTAGATTTATGAGATGCCGAGCGCTGATAATGCTGTGTGAGTCGCGTAATATCGGATTCCTCATCACAGACTGGTGCTTGGACTGCCAGCGCTGCAAGCTTCTCCAATGCGGAGTGCCTAATGTTGGCGGGGAAGCTGCAATCTGATAAGTCCAGTGTACCTTTGTAGAAATCCAGTGCTCACATACTCATCCATTATAAATTACTTCCTCCAACCCAACAAAAAGAAGCTTGTAGTTGAAGTCTTCAAAGCAAGTAGCTTCGGGCGCCCCTGGAGATAGGTGGATGAAGTGCGCCAAGCCACGTGGAGACAAACGATACCTAGGTCCTCGGGTGGGAACATCCACAATTAGTTATTCCAGGCTCAGTAGTAGTTAGTCAGTACATAGGTAGTTAACTAGTTATTACCCAATAATTAGATATCGAACAAAGTGGTCGTCTTTATCGCTTCTCCAGGGTCATTACAATTATGGAAGCATCAATTAATTATTTCTTGCTGGAATTGCTTGTAATACTAGCATGGGACCCAACCTTAAGACATCCGTGTTATTAATCCGTACACACGTACATAACTACCTAGGTACCTAGAGACTAGGTAGTAGTAGGTACTCACTTCCAGCATTCTGAATTGACTTTGTTCTAAATCACTTTCAGGTAATAAATGAATCAATGTTGATTGACGTAGTACGGAGTACAAATTTAACTAAACACTCCGTAGTATTACTACTTTACATGCTGAATACCTTATTGAGTTCAATTTGATATGATTTTTCTTCAACCAGATTGGGGAGGGTGTGTCAGAAGAAAAGAGGAAAAATCATGCTTTGGGAGGTTTGAAGTCGGAGGTAAATACCTACACAACGAGTGCATTAAGGCAATTCTGACAATGAAGGACGAAGCAGATATCTCAAACTAATATATACACATATGACTTATCCATGCGACCTATGTATTTATATTCCAAGGAAATATCCAAGCAGTGTACGAACTACGAAGTATTTACAACCGAGAAAAAAGTACGTCTCCAGCAATAATAAGTAGATACATACGGAGTACTACTAGTCGTACTTTAATTTCCTTATCTTCGGGGCGCTAAACCTATTTAATCCAGTGAATAGCTCAGGTCCCGTCCAAACTCCGTCGAGTACCTTTGTTATTATTATGAACTTCTTGCTCGCTTTCACTGACAGGTATTGTTATTGTTAGCAAATTTATCAAAGTATCTTATTATTCCTATTACGACATATTTTATTTCAGGCTCTGAAAACAGAAACCTACGTGTCCAACGCTCAAAATGAAATAATTTGGTCCACCATAAGCGTGTCGTCCCTTCCTCAATGCACAGAAATTAGACTGTTCATTTCCAAAGAGAAAGAAGCTACCAGCCACTTCTCAAGTTGTTAAGGAAGAGGCAAGCTTCTGTCTTCTTTTCTCTAGTGTTTGAGAGGGAGATGAGAAATATCAAACAAGATGGCGCCTCAGAATGAGAAGAGCTCTCTTAAACGTGGAAGGGTCTGTTGGTTTGATCAGTTTCTTCTCCGGTTGGCACTACTAACAATGCGACTTGAATAGGTCAACACAGATCATGATCCTCAAGACTTGAAGAAACCACGACGCTCGCAAAGAATTTCATCCCAGTTTCATTCCCAGAACACTCCGGTTGATCAAGAATACCTGCCAACGCCGCTGACCCTTCAAGAATCAACTGCCACCGATATTCAAAACGAACCAACGGCTACTCTTCCACGCAGCTCAAGCCAGGACCGTCCCCAGACACCGTCTGATCAGGAGTTGCCTCAAAATTTCTCGTCTCCTGGTGACACCCAAGCACTTTCACAATTTGTATATCCTCCAAGAGCATTTGCCGACGAAGTCGAAGATGAGGCTGCAGAAGGCGTATGGGGATATCTGATTCCACTTGATGACAAAGCCCCAAAAGCACTTGTGCTGAGGAAACGTGATAGCTGTGACAACCGCAAGAATGACAATTCCAAGACAAAATCCACAAAGGGAACTCAGCGACAGGGCAGGGTCTCTGGGAATAAAAATGGATACAGCCAACTTCCCGGCGGTTATTTGGTCGGTCGCCATCCGGAGTGTGGTAAGTAATCGAAGTTTGGAATATACATTATCAATTTTGCCAACAAGGATGTTTAGACTTGCTTCTCAATATCCCCACAATATCCAATCGCCACTTTGTGATATTTCCCGAAAATAGGAGTGGTGATGTTGTTGCAATCCTGGTAGATTTGTCTATCAATGGAAGCTTTGTCAATGACGCCATTGTTGGTCGAAATAAACATCGCGAACTCGAAGACGGCGATGAAGTTACCATCCTAGACCAGGCACGGTTTGTTTTCAGATATCCTCGGACGAGAACTACAAACGGCTTTCGTCAACAATACAGAATTCTTCAGCAGCTTGGAAAAGGACATTTTGCAACCGTCAGCCTCTGCGTTGAAAGGGCCACTGGAACTCGGTACGCCGTCAAGGTTTTCGAGAAGCGCCCTGGCGATTCCCAAAAGTCCCAGGTCGACTCTTTGCAGCAAGAGATAGCTCTTTTGATGGGCGTAAACCACCCGAACTTGCTGTGTCTCAAGGATACATTTGATGAAAGTGATGGCGTTTATCTCATTATGGAACTTGCCCCAGAAGGTGAGCTCTTCAACCTAATAATTCGCCAGCAGAAGCTATCAGAAGACGAAACCCGCCATGTATTTCTTCAGCTTTTTAAAGGCCTACAATACTTGGTATGTATCGTCCAACTCTTCAAATTTGGCAAATGATCTAAGTATAAATCCTCAGCATGATCGTGGAATCGTTCATCGGGACATCAAACCCGAAAACATCCTTGTTTCAGACAAGAAGCTGAATGTGAAACTTGGTGACTTTGGACTTGCCAAGATTATCGGAGAAGATTCATTCACAACAACCCTGTAAGTTACAATTTCTTGGGTTTTCTGGGCAGCAATACTAACTCGGTTTTGAACAGGTGTGGGACACCAAGCTGTAAGTCACCCAGCGGAACAGTGGCAATGCCATCGATGCTTATTTAACAGACGTTGCCCCTGAGATTCTACAAGAATCACGCCGTCGGAGATACACAAAGGCTGTGGATATTTGGTCACTTGGAGTGGTCCTCTACATATGTCTTTGTGGGTTCCCTCCATTCTCTGATGAGCTTTACACGGCCGATAATCCATATACACTGGCTCAGCAAATCAAAATGGGTCGCTTTGACTATCCGTCTCCATACTGGGACTCAGTAGGAGATCCGGCATTGGATCTTATCGACAGAATGCTTACAGTGGATGCCGACAAGAGAATAACGGTAGATGGCTGTCTAGAGCATCCATGGCTCACAGGAAAGGGTCATAGTATCTCTGACAGCACGGACGGACTGACTGGAGCTCTGGGCAAGCTGGATTTCTCGAAACGCAAGCTTGAGCGCGAACGGACGTTGCTCAGCAGCCTCAATTATATACTTTCTAGTGAGCACGTGGAAGGTAGCGGTGCCTCCGTTAGGGTACTCCACAAGAATGAAGCCGGAAAGCGCGTGCATAATCAACCTGCTAAAGTAATCCAACAACAGGAGGCTTCGCCTTGTGAGAACAGTGGCCCCAAGGATTTTGTCAACCATGGACAGCGTGGAGATCCAGTTTTATTTGAAGAAGAGCCCACCAGTCACAACAAATGATAGGACAATGTGAGGGCTTACGAGGATTATCATGGGATGTGGAATTCATACCATTGACTGCAAGGTTTCTTCTTGCCTCCGGGCAGATCAAACCTTCACTGGTCTCGTCTTGCTTGTCTTCTTTCTCTTTTCTTTTCTTTTCTTTTCTTTCTTTCTTTCTTTCTTTCAATGATTGAATGTTCGTATTGGAAATACTGATATTCAAATGCCAGACAAACATTTCAGAAATGTCATCATTATGCCTGTGAATTGGAAAGTTTGGGCATACAGCTTCAAGTATACTGGGAACTCGGAGTTAGATGGTTGCTTATGGAATGGTCAACTGTTCATACTAATAAACCTGAAATTCTGGCGTTTTATTATTATATTCCATTTGTCTTTCCCCCTTTTCTTTAGAAAAAAAGGCAAAAGCACTGTTGATGATTTTTGGCATCCCCTGCCTTATAGGCTCCAATCAAGAGAACTATCAGTGTGGTGTTCTCTCTAACACCAGGCAATCCATATTCAGGGACTAGAATTTCAATAGACAATAGCATACACAGATGACACAGACGTTAAATGATTCCCACAACGGTTTTGAGATATCCAATTGATCAACTCGTTATTCAGATTAAACATATTTTACAACCACGACAGTATGACCACTCTGTACTTTTCTTTTGTGGCTATCTAGTACGTTAGGAATAGGGATATCTTCATTAGAGTAGTACCCCGGGGTGGCGTGATTAATTAAGGCCATTGTGATTCGTCGTCGCTTCCGCCCCGTTCCACCTAGACTCTCAATCTTGCCTTAGGGGGGAGCCTACCTAAGGTAATTTACTAGGCCATGTACCTTACCTTACCTCCAACCTAGTGGAGGTAGGTACCTACTCCGGTTGACCCCGGTAGGGGTAGGGATGTTAGTACAGTGGGCCAGGCTGTTATCATGAGCCCAATACCGCCTCTCTTAATAGGGATAACCTTTGATGATAAATAGCTTAGTCAGATATATAGCAAGTTCTGAATGGCTAAGGTGGAAGTAAAGTCTGGCAGAAATATGTATTTAAACCCCCGCTAGTATGGGCATAAATTACCTACTAACATTCCTACCGGGGTCAACCGGAGTAGGTGGTATGGAAGGTACCAGGCTGTAAGCTCTAGGTAACTTAGGAACCCGACCTATGTACCAGGTAACTCAGAGTATTGTAATTTATGTACCGTATCGTGCCTGATGACCAAGGGGGAGAAAGCCAGCGGGTCCAGGCGAGGCCACCTAACCAACCGGCGCATTATCTTTTCTCGAGCTCTTCAATTCAATTAATACCATCTATTCCATCGTCCGCTTTGCCAAACAAAAACAAAAAAAGAAAAAGAAAGAAGAAAGAAGAAAGTAGGAAAAGAAAACGAGGTTGCGGTCATAGTTGATCAATTGTTGCGAAGCTTTGGAGAGGGTGTCTCTACAAGAGACACTGGTGTTTTTCTCTTCGTCTGATAAAAATCCGGGTTTCTCCTGCTTGTTGCCTGCTCTCACTGCGCAGCCATGGGCCTCTTTGCAGTCATTCTCGACAAGCTCTGTGAGCACTGCTCAACCCAGTCAATATGGCTTGTCGGTGCGGCTGGCTTCCTATCCTTAGTGGCCGTATCCGTTGTTATCAATGTGTTGCAGCAGCTCCTATTGAAGAACCCCAATGAACCTCCCTTGGTCTTCCATTGGTTCCCTTTCATCGGTAGCACCGTCAGCTATGGAATGGAACCATACAAGTTCTTTTCCAATTGCCGCGCAAAGGTGTGTTTTCGAGCCCGATAATATGTTATCACTTCGCATTTCTCATAGATCGCAATTCCAGTACGGCGATATCTTCACTTTTGTCCTTCTAGGAAAAAAGACTACGGTTTACCTGGGAACCAAGGGCAACGAGTTCATTCTTAACGGCAAGCTTCGCGATGTTTGCGCCGAAGAAGTCTACTCCCCACTTACAACTCCAGTCTTTGGGCGCCATGTCGTGTATGACTGCCCGAACTCGAAGCTCATGGAACAGAAAAAGGTAGGCAATAGCCGCAGGACGCCGTTCAATATAGCTTGTTAATGCCTAATGCAGTTTGTCAAATTCGGTCTGACCTCCGACGCGCTTCGTTCTTATGTCCGCCTGATTACCCAGGAGGTTGAAGATTTTGTTAAGAGCTCTCCTTCGTTTCAGGGCCCCAATGGCGTTTTCGACGTATGCAAAACGATTGCCGAGATCACCATCTATACTGCGTCGCGCTCGCTGCAAGGAAAAGAAGTTCGGAAAAGGTTCGATTCCACATTCGCAGAGATGTACCATGACCTGGATAAGGGTTTTGCTCCTATCAATTTCATGCTCCCGTGGGCCCCTTTGCCGCACAACCGGAAACGTGACGCAGCCCAGAAAAAAATGACAGAGACTTACATGGAGATCATCAAAGAACGCCGACAAGCTGGTGGTGAGAAGGATTCCGAAGACATGGTTTGGAACCTCATGTCTTGCGAGTACAAAAACGGTATCGCGGTCCCCGATGAAGAGGTTGCTCATATGATGATTGCCCTGTTAATGGCTGGGCAACACTCTTCCTCTTCTACTGCTTCGTGGATCGTTCTGCGTCTCGCGGCACGCCCCGATATCATGGAGGAACTCTACCAAGAACAGCTTGAAGTTCTCGGATCTGATCTCCCTGAGCTTACATATGACAGCCTGCAAAAATTAGATCTGCATGCCAAGGTTATCAAAGAAACCCTCCGCATACATGCTCCAATCCACTCAATTATTCGAGCTGTCAAGAACCCGATGCCTGTTGAAGGCACCCCATACGTGATCCCAACCACTCATAATGTCCTTTCTTCGCCCGGTGTGACCGCAAGGTCTGAAGAATTTTTCCCCGATCCCTTGGAATGGAATCCACACCGCTGGGACGAGCAAGGTGAAGCCAAGGCCGATGATGAGGAACAGATTGATTATGGATATGGTCTGGTTACCAAGGGTACCAATAGCCCTTATCTTCCGTTCGGCGCAGGGCGACATCGGTGCATCGGTGAGCAATTTGCCTACGTGCAGCTTGGAACAATTCTGGCTGCAATGGTGAGAATTTTCAAGTTCCGCAACTTGCCCGGTGTTGAGGGTTGCCCGGATACAGATTACTCGGTAAGTATATTATCTTAGCACAAAGACTTCATGATGGTGTCCAAGCTAATTCTGGATCTAGTCTTTATTCTCAAAGCCTCTCGGTAAATTGGTCGTGCAATATGAAAAACGCCAACTAGATACCAAATCATAATTGGAGTTTGGTTATATTATATCAGCTCAATTTTCTGTCCTGGCAAGCAACCCGAAAGAAGAGTTGGCGCAATGGAAGAAAAGGCACAGAAACCGTTCGTCATTATGGTAAAAGGCCCATTTCGAATCTTTGTTTTCCCTGGCTCTCCACAGTCTCTCTGCGGGTTTTTTCTATGGATGAATTCCAGTTGTAAATTATTGTGTTCTTTTATTTTGGCCGGCTTGCATACCTGTCTGGTTCGTTTCTTTTCTTCCATTCTTTACTTCAGGTACATCAGTTTAATTATGTTACGCATGAACTATAGATGATAAATGGAATGTCTCAAAGACAGCTTGTTGATTGCAGTATAGACTAAAACGCAGGCATGACAAGCAATAATTGGCACCCTTAATGGTACAGAAAAGGTAATGTAGTAGATATTATACACGGGAAAAATTTACCCCTGGTAGCACGCTCTTTGACAGATATGAGTGTTCATATGCACTCAGACTTAAGCAATCCCTTTTCTTCTTTCTTCACTTCTCTTTTTGGCCCTGACTTCGGCGCGCCTCCTCTCTCCACCATCCACCTTATGACCGAGCTTGTCCTCCCACATGCCCTCCTGGACCTTGATCAAGGCTGCTCCACCATCGCTCCCCTTGATAGGTTGTAGAAACGGCCCCTTGATCATGGAACCATTATGAATCTTCATTTGTGCGAATCTTTTGAGCGGCTTCGACGGATCGTGGTTGTACTCAGTAGCATCTGGAGAGAGATTGACGACAACTTTTTTCATCCCAGGGGTCAAGGTAGCAGAAGAGGCCAAGGGGGCTGACGAGCCTCCTTTACCATTTTTCAAATGGTTCATTTCCATGGGAACCTCCACAACTCGCAATTGCGCCATGCCGTCGACAACAGTCTCCAGGTCTCCGCCGGGGCCATAGATGCCATTCCTGAACTTCTCGCGTTTCCGAAGCAGATATCGTCGCTGACGCGTAGGCTCAATGCCCAATTCTCGGAGCTCGGGAGAGGAGAGAGAGAAAAGCTTGTCCCAAGAAGGAAGCTTGCTCGCATGCTTGGACATGCCGCGGCCGATCAAGGTGAGAAAGGTTTGGACGTCAGGGACGAATGGGGTTGGTGCCGGCACGAAAGGTGCCGCAGTGTTTTTGTGGAGGCATCGAATGCATTGTCTTGTGACACTAAAAGGTTTCATGAGGCGTGAGGGTAAGAAGCCGAGGTGTGGATTGCGCATCGTCATGATGGTTGTCCTTGTTTTTCGAGGGCACGTCTTCGAAGGTTCAAAGAGGGATATCCATAAAAATTGCGGATGACTCCAGTAAAAGACGATGCGAGAAGAAAGTACGCTAGGCGAGGATACCGTGTGTGTCGTGTTTCTTTTCGGAGATGTCAGTTCTTTCTTATAACAGGCATGTCCTCATTGCAGTTTGAGAAATTTCGAGGATGCCGGTGTTTTCAGGATCAACAATACTCCGTAGTCTACGGTAGGTGGCCCCGACTAAAACCGGGGATGCAATGAAATCGGCTCAATGCTTTATGTTTTTATTAAAACCGAAGAAGAGCATTCTGCTTCCATGAGATGAACTACTTATTTGCTTACCCTTCCTAACCCCCGAAGACCGCTTCATCGGTGGTCTTAGCGTCCAAGACAGTCTTCCCTTGTCACGAATAACTTCACACATCGAGAGTGATGGCAGTTTCACCTTTGGTTACTGGTTCTCCTTCAGTAACAACATCTTCTACTGCTGCAGTTAAACTGAGGGGTGCTGCTAGTCAGAGTCCAAGAAACGGGCCGGAAAATGTGTCTTCGCCTTTTGCCTCCCAGAATACAGATCGTGAGCTCACGGAACAATTGAATGACGATGTGAGGCACAAGTATATCAAAGGTACTTACTTTATCATCATCATCACCATCATCATCATCATCATCATCATCATCATCATCATCATCATCATCATCATCATCATTCCATGCATTCTGTTCACCTTATCTCAATGCCTTTTCAATGCTACGACGCTAACGAAGAGCTGTAGATAAGAAGCTGGGTGAGGGTACATATGCTGTGGTTTTTCTCGGCCATCTTCGAACTGATACGTCGTCATTCGTTGCCATAAAGAAAATCAAGGTCAACGCTGAATACAAAGATGGCCTATCTATGGACGCCATTCGCGAAGTGAAGTATCTGCAGGAATTATCTCACCCTAACGTCATTGCACTTCATGATGTTTTCTCTTCCAAAGATCAGAACCTCAACTTGGTCCTGGAATATTTGCCTCGTGGTGATCTTGAAATGCTTATTAAAGACGGGAATATACATTATGGTGCTGCCGATGTAAAGGCCTGGATGGGGATGCTTGTCAGAGGCGTTTGGTTCTGTCATGAGAACTTTGTGTTACATCGAGACATCAAACCAAACAACCTTCTGATCGCTGCTGATGGAGAGGTTAAGCTGGCAGATTTCGGTCTAGCTAGATCATTTGCTGATCCTTATTCAAATATGACCCACCAAGTTATTACACGTTGGTATCGGCCTCCCGAACTTCTTTATGGCGCGCGGCAATACTCCGGCGCCGTTGACGTCTGGTCTACGGGAATGGTTTTCGCAGAGCTGCTCCTGAGAGTGCCTTTTGTTGCGGGAAACACAGATCTTGATCAAGTTTCGAAGATATGTGAAGCCTTTGGCACACCGACTGAGGAGAACTGGCCAGGCGTCACAAAACTTCCTAACTATATTCCTCCAGACAAGAGCCATATCGTACCACTTCAGGGTCGAGATTTTTTTCTAAGGCAATTTCCAACTACGGGAGCAGTGGGTGCCGATTTGCTCATGTCAATGTGTACATTGGATCCGAGGAAGCGAAATACAGCATGCCAAATCCTCCAACACAATTGGTGGTTCATTGAGCCCAGGCCGACAAGTAAAGAAGACCTTCCAAGAAAATCAGGCGGTGCCAAGAAAATGGGTGATGACTTGACTAGACGAGGTGGTGAAATTGACGAAAGTCAATTCAAGAATGCTGCCCGGCAATTGGATTTTTCTGCGATGAAAAAATGAGATAACAGTCAAGATCAATCTGAACATTGCAAGCATAGAGTCTCTACATCTGGGCGCCAGGTAAACCTACACGCAATTTCATCAATGTTTGACAAAAAATGGCGGTCCTACTTACCCAACGGTTTCAACATCCCCCACAAAGATCGCAGCATGCAGCTCTTGCAATGAGGTAAATGGCACGCTGCCAGGTCAGAGGGGAAAACGCCTGTGGATATTTGAGATTTGAGCAAGCACCGTGTGGACGTGAGATGGAGTGTACAGATTCCTTGCAGGTGCCGCATTTTGTCTATGGCACGAACCAGAAGAGGAGACTACTCCTCAATTGACCGCTTCGGTTGCCATGCCTGCCGTTGGTTTACAATATGTCCAACTTGTGCCTTGATGGACAATGCAGATATGCAAGGAATTCCGGGCCCCATCTTAATGATTCTACCATGTATTATGAATTCACAAGCTGACTTCGGACTTCGGAGAATATGTTCTTGGAACATAGGTCCATGGCACTTGTATGCATGACCTTATGACCCATGACTTCTTAGGGGGAGAAGAAGAATCAGAATCTATGATGCACTGATATTTGCATGTCTTCATTAGAAGAGCTTTGATTCATCTGTATCATCGTCCGTAACACCTTCACTGACCTTCCTTCTATCATATCGATATTTATCTTGGAAATAGGATCCAGCTCTCCCTCTATGGCCATCTGTTAATATTATTCCATCTTCCTAATGTTTATTACCCCATGCTGTTTAGTATTGACCGTGGACTTCCTTGTGCAAACAAAAATCTTACAGGGACAGACAAGGTTAAACTAGTAGATGGGCCGTTGATAGAAGCAAGGGAGGGAGGAAACTGTGGTTTAGGTATCAGAAAGATATGGTTAGTCTTGTCTGATGCATGGCATGCTATGAGGGAGATTGGTAGGCTTTAGCCATGCATGATGTGCAGCTAGAATAATGTGTATACTATTTAGTACTGCGTATATCTCTGCAATAGTGAAATAAGTCAATTAACAATCGATTTACAACTCGAAGGCATCATATACTGTTCAACTTCAGGTGTGGCCTTGATAATCTACAGTATCCATCCGCAGAGATTGAGTCTTGATAGAACATATTGTACATCGTTAACTAGTCCAATTAAATCTGGCTTCTTAGGTCATCTACACCGAAGAGAATACCTATGGATAGTAATATAATGACTTACCAGGTACCTGCCTGTTTGGTCCATGCATGATATTTTGGTCCACTAACTTCTAAAGTCTAAACTTAATCCTTCAACACTGGAGATTGAAAGCATTCAAAAAATATATTTCCGAGAATTCCATTGGCCCCCTTTTCCAGGTCCCACTTGACCCCAGATGAAGGGCCAAAGTTTTGAGGTGCATAAGTACGGTATTGATGTACCATTCATTCTGTAAGGTAATCAGTAATTTGCTGTATAGTGGTATCATTGTTACCATCCACCTAGGTATCCATCTATCCAATCTACCAAAAATGATCAAAGATTTTACCCATTCCATTTGTCTTACAGGCCCTTGATTAGATACGAGATGGGCTATCTGGGGTTGATGGTTTTGTCTGCGCCCCTCTTATTCCCCCCTTCTAATATTAATTTCAAGGTCTCAAAGAGAGGCGAGGTTTCTTATGTAATACCGAGCATATGGAAAGATTCAATACTTACCTAGGTAGGTAGGCACAGTACCTATGTACGGAGTAGAGATCTAGATACTAGGTAGTTTCTAAACCAGTGTGGACCTAATATTTGTAAATGCAAGAGAAACAAAACAAAAGAAAAGAAAAGATGAAGGGGGAAAAGAAAGCAGAAGTAAAGTTCCAGATTTCCCGCTTTCTTAATTTCCCTCCCCCTGCTTCAAGTCCAATGTCTGATGTTATCCCGTCCCGCGCTCCCTTTAGGCGCGTTGTTGCCGGCAACTAACTACCAAGTACTAAGACGGAGTAAGTCCATCGTAGAGTAGTAGCACGGGGACTAACTAGAGGTAACTTCGCTCTCTGCTAGTCAACCTGTTCAACAACGCCTCGCGTTTGAGAGGCAAACAGGTCCAGGACGCTCTCATACGCCATCGAACTGGTATTTGTCCATCTGTCCATATTTTTGGTCGTATCGGATCTGCATTCATATCTTTCCTCACTCACTTCAATCCATCCTCGTGCATCTTCCTGTCTACATACTTCCCCTCTCCTCCATCTCCCAAATAATAAAAATAATAATAATATCCTTGCCGCGGACTCGGCCAGTCAACAACAACGACAACAAAAAAGGGACGACAGCAACAGCAACAGCAACCAGACCCCGCATTTTTTATTTTTATTTTTTTTTTTTTTTTTTTTTTAAAAAAAATATCTTTTATCCTTTGATATATCTTGGTCAGCGGCTACTCTACGGTGGCAATTATTTTGTGGCGCACGACGTCCATTTACTTATAATCAGTCGCTCCAAGAATTGCAGTGGTGCGGGTCCTTTGTCGCAATTGCGGCATCGAGGGGGGAAAAAAGTCGCTGTGATCTGTAAGTTTTCTCGGACTATACCGTGAACTTGTTCTCTTCGTTTCCTTCACTCTTCCTCTTCAACTTGACATCGAGAGCAAATCCTTCTTGTAGGGATATATTAAGTGTGATAATTGCTCTCCTGCCTTCGACGATGTGCTTGTTGTGTCAGTACAACATGCTGCGGCTTAATGTCCAGGCAATTTCTATAATCATATCAAGCCTCTGACTATCTTTGTGTTTTATAAAGCCATGGTTGCGCAGCAGGCTTCAGTGACTGTCACTAACTCGCCCTTTTTTGCTCATACTAGGACACAACCGACGAACGTTTATGATCTCAATGTCGACGTTACCACAGCCTTCACGGCCTAGCACAAATCCGCCGGCTGGATCCTTACCTCCACTACCGGCTCCAAAATCCAGAAAAAGCTTGCCCGTCTCTTCCGATGTATCAAGGGCTTCATCTCCGTCTCAAACAACCACAAAGCTCCGCACGACTTCTAGCCCTAGGCCAGCGCTCACCAAATCCCCGCTATCTAATTCGGCTTCCAATATTAGTGCATTCAGATCAACCTCGAGTGGCCGAGCTCCTAGTAGTCCTGACAAATCACTACGCAGGACAATAAGCATTGCAGCTTTCCCACAGCCACCAAAAGCAGGGAGCCGCCCTTCTACTGCATCTTCGATATCAGGGATTCAAAACGTTACCTCATCCGGCAGTATCAAGCTAAGAAATGGTTCGAGACTAAGCTCTGGAACCACCAGCAGTTATCGCAGTTCCAAAACTCCCTCTTTGTTAAATGGTAGTGGTGATGGGAAATCTATTCTTAACGCTGAGGGTCGAGATCCAGACGCCTCGCCTTCTCAGAGCAGAAGCTCCTCTGCTCAGGGGTCGTATTCCACCAGTGCAACTACGTTTGAAGACCCAGAGGACGGAACAGGTACCCCTAAGGCTGGAACCAAAACAAAGGAAACAAAAGGCAATGTCATCGTCAGTGTACGGGTCCGTCCCGATGTAAGCTCGGATGCCTCAAAGTCGAACGGGGAATGGATGGTCGATGGGCGCAGAAGCCTGATCGCATATAGGGGAAAGGAGGGGGGTGACTATTACTACGGTAAGAAAGACCTGTGCAGTGAAAATATCGATGGTTATATGACTGATTTGTTGTTTGTTTGTAGATAATGTCTTCACAACTCATGAACACAATGCCAAAGTCTATGACTCTGCCGCGAAACGCCTCGTGAGGAGAGTAATGGAAGGTTACCATGGTACGGTATTTGCCTATGGCATGACAGGAACGGGAAAGACTTTCTCCATGCAAGGAACCGCGACTTCACCAGGAGTGATACCACTAGCAATAACGGATATTTTTTCTTTTATCAGAGAGACCCCGCATCGAGAGTTCTTGCTCCGTGTCAGCTACCTGGAAATTTACAACGAGAAGATCCATGATCTGCTTTCAGCACCTGTTGCTAATGGCGGGTCAGCACCTCAACAGCAGGAGGAGATCAAATTGCGGGAAGACAGCAAGCGAGGTGTATATGCAACACCTCTGAAAGAAGAGATCGTGCAGAGCCCAACCCAGCTTCTTCGTGTAATTGCTAGAGGTGATCATGCAAGGAGGACTGGCAGTACACAATTCAACGCTCGCAGTTCTCGGAGTCATGCAGTCGTTCAAATCGTTGTGGAAAGCAGGGAAAGAGCACCTGCAAGCATTTCTTCCCAGGATAAGCGCACAGCTATCGTTCCAGGCGGAGTGAGAGTGTCGACCCTCAGCCTGATAGATCTGGCTGGCTCGGAACGTGCTGCTGATGACAAGGAGCGACGTACTGAGGGAGCTCACATTAACAAAAGTTTGCTGACACTTGGTACCATTATCTCGAAGCTATCAGACAGTAAGGACAAAAATGGTAACCAGACTGATCGGGAGGGTAAACATTTACCATATCGAGACAGCAAACTCACCAGGCTACTACAACCGGCTTTATCAGGAAATTCTCTCGTCAGCATTCTCTGTACAATTCAATTAGGTGTCAGCGGAAGCTCGGCACCAACCAACTCACACTCCGGAGAAACACTCAACACTTTAAAATTCGCAGCCCGGGCTAAGAATAGCATTGTCAGTCATGCTAAAAGGGCAGAGGAAGCACTTGGGAGCGGTGGTGGTGATGCAGGCAGTCGGGTGCTTCTAGAACGCTACCGAGTGGAAATACAGGCCCTTCGCAGCCAACTTGACAGCCAGACAAAAGCTCAAGCCGAGAAAGAGCTGAAGCTAGAAGAGCAGCAGCTCGAGAAGGAGGCACAGACGCGTCACGAGGAACAAATGCTGGAAATGCAACTTGCTCGAACGGCTCTCAAGGAACGAATAGAGCATCTCAATCGTCTGATTTTAAGCTCAAAATCCACTGGTGTCAATAGTCAAGGCAGCTTAATCGCACTGGGGCGGCTTTCAAGGATGTCGGCCAACGAATCTGGAACACGGTCGCTACGTTCTTCAGCTAGCCAATCAACGCTAGGCGCGTATGGTCATTCTTCAATACGACCTATGTCCTTTGTCTCTATAAACAGCAATGACCCCTCGGTTAATTTACATTTCTCCAATGGATCATTTGGGAATGAAGAGGACGAGGATATCATGGGCGAATTTGCGGATGGCAAAGCGAGCGTTCAAAGACAAATTGCAGCGCTCCAAGCTGATCTTGGCGACAAGAACCGGTACATTTCAACCTTGGAGAGACGTTTGCTGCAAGCAAGGCGATCGAGTCACTCGAGAATGTCTATTGGCATCAAGTCCGGGAATATCGCTGCTGATAACCCGGACATGGCGGCGATAGTCCGTGAGAAGGACATGGAGATTAATGAGCTTCGTTCACAGCTGGATGACAAGGATCGTATGTTAGCTGCGCTTCGCTCTGCGGCTAGACATCGAGACCTAGCCCAAGTGACTGCCGATACATATTCACCAGAGTCAAGGGACAAGCTTGATCAACAGGTCAACGCAACACAACGCAATTCATTAGCTAATGATGCCGGTCTAGGATCATCACTACAAAACGATAATGAGAAAGAGAAGAAAAGGAAAAGCATGGACGAAGTATCGCGAATGCTTGATGAAATGATTCAGGATCGTGTTGAATGTGGTCATTTGGTTAAAGGCTCTCGTGGAAGTGTCCGTGTTAGTGAAAGTCAGCCAGAGTCTGCAACAGTCACAGGTGTTCCTGGTCTAAATCCGGCCCCTACAGTTCCAAATGACGCAAAAGAAAATCCATCTGGATAATGCAAATATGTTGTTGCTATTCTGATGTAAGGACAGTTCTGAACAGGTGACACAAACACAATTTACTGTTGATAATACCCATTTCTTGTTTTCTCCTGAAGTTTCTGATACCCATGTTGTCTTTTATCCTTGTTCATGTGACTTAAAGGGTTTCTGGTTTTTGGTTATGTCGAGCAATTAGGTTGTCTGCTATAAATTTTGAATTGTCCGATTTATTCCCGCCACCATACCTGTATACCATGTTTCTGTTCTAAATAACATACAAACTTCATAAGTGCAATGGCCTTTGTTTATGATTGATCTATAATAATAATTAATCACCTAATAATTAATCACCCACTCTATATAGGTATTCTGACAAACACTCAAATCCGACCATGTAAGTTTAGGTATCACCGTCTACACGAGTTTTCCCATTACCATCAAATCAAGACCTATGGCGTTTGAATTGAGCGGCTATTATATATGCTCAAAAAATTAAGGCATATTAAGATAAATCACACAAATAGGATTCACATGATAAAAGAGAATATACCTCTGCACACCTACTCAGAGTATATCAGAATTTTGTCTAATGCATTCCATGCATTCATTATCATACCCCCGAATACCCGGGGATGGTTTTCGTGTAATTATTCGACTAACCGCACCAGCAACGCCTGGTATTTCAACATCCTTATATATGGTAGTCAATCAATATGTGTAATATCGTATCAAGCTCTGCTATTGACCTGCATGGAAGCTTTTGTACATAACGTCACAAATCATGCAACAATCTCAATATCTGCTGCTCTATCTTTCGCAAAAACATCTTTCCATTGTTCCCACAGTCGCTCCAGTTCTTGCACATATCGATCATGAAGTTCATTAATGTAGCCATCGTCAATTTCCTCTCTGTTCTGTTGTTGAATTACTTTGATGGGATTCCCGACGACAATATTTAGCGGCCGGCGGTAAGGCATCAAGCCCACATCGTAATTAAAAACACCACGTGCATGGAAAAGTGGGATAGTGAATCCCATGGTATGCTTGACGAGCATCTGAAGTTTGTGTATGAGAGGATGTTGATCTGAGCGCACTTGCTCATAGAGATCGTTTTCTCCAAATGCGAGCACTGGTACAAGATCAGCACCAGTTCGGATTGCCAACTTTATGAATCCTTTGCGCCGTTTCAGTACAAGACGCAATGAATGTGGCAATGCATCAAGAGATTCGCGCGCGCCGCCAATGACGATTGTGATGGCCCGCCCCATACCCTCACCATCAGTGCCGCCTTTAGTGAGTATATTTTCACAAGACTCGCGAGAAACACTCGCAAGCCCCATGGCAAGGGCATACTCCCTGTAGAATGGGATTCGGAAATTCGAATCAAGAGTAAGGAGGGTGTTGGTTATGCCCGGGAAGAGCTTAGAAAATCCGAGCGCCTCTGTCGCAAACGATGCAAATGCACCGTGAGAAATGATCCCATGTGGATGATAACCAAAGATATACTTCCGTGTTGGGATAAGATGTTCTGAACGATGCAGTCGAGCCGGGAAATACGAGGCATAGAGTGACCAGGCGCGAAGAGAACGGAGGAAATTACTCCTGCCACTGAGCGTACCAGAAGTCGCTGCCGTGGAAAAAAGAGATATATAAACGAGATAAGGCAGTAAAAAGGGCCAGAACAACGGTATAGCACATGTAAAAAAGAAGCAGGTTAGAAATATAGCAATGGTCAGAGTATGGCATAGAACGGCAAAAGTCTGTAGGCGTCGCTCGATGCCAATGTTCAGCGGTGCCCAGTGAATACTGAAGGTGATTGTCAGTGAGGCCGAACCTGATGCAAATAGTGTAATTATTTTCTTACCTGGCTCTCTTTCCATCCTTTCCCTGGCTTAAAGGCCTTGGAACCTGAGCTGAGGCAACAAGCGTACGGTTGTGTAGCGAATTCTTTCCATATTTATTGCGCGGCTCAGAAGTGGTATTCTCTGAGCCAGGAGGAATATCACTTGCAGCTGAAGACAGCAACGGCAACTGTTTTGAGCCATAGTGCTGTACCTTGTTTGTTTCTGAACCCCTAGCTTTATCGATAGGTTTCTGGCGCCCCACGGCTTCATCATGCTTAGCAGTAATATCTTTCGTGATTGACTCCTTCGAAGCTAAAAGTGCCGAATCTATGGATGAAGACATGTTAGGCTTGAATGCATATGTGGCAGCTCAGAAGAAAGTTGTGAGAGAAATGTGTTGATCTAATCGTGGAACATATATTTTGAGGGGCAAAAAAAAAAAAAAAACCTCAATGTGAATAGATTATAACTGGATGGTGTTATGGATAGCCCAAACATAGAATTGACACAAATGCAATTTCTCTCACGATAATTAGGTAGGTGAAGTGGAGGGAATTGATAGGGTGATGACGTTATTAGATTTCGAGGCAGCTAACCGCATGGGCGTACTAGTTTAACATTGAAGTCAGTAACACTGTAATTTGATATACATGGATGAGTACTAATTGGTATTTTTCACTGATTAACACTACTTACCCACAGTGGGAGGCATCGAGTTTGCATCCCCCGACCAGACCGCCTCCGTCGACCGCCTAAGTAACTATTGATGTGAATGGTTGGGGCAGGACATGCCGGCACATTAGTAAGATATCATTGGTTGACTAAGGTGGTTTCCGCGGGCAGAAAAAGAAAGGGGGCGAGAGGAGGGGGTGGGGGGTGGATGCAAACAGTACACCTCACTGTACCTACCTACCCAAGGTAGGTATCTGAAGTTCTAAACATACCTGTTTACAATTTACATATACATACCTCCTAAAATTCTAGGTAAGGACCTAGCTAGAGTACAGCACCAAGGATTTGCCCAAGGTATAGGACGATAATCAATCTACGGAGTAGTTTTCCCTGTAAATGGCTAGTCTAATCTTTAAATTTTCCAATTTGCATTTGGCATCCATGGAAATCTCTAGCAAAAATGAAGGATAGTAAAGAAGACAAGAGGTTTGCAATGCCATTAGTTTATTTCTTTTCTCTTGACCCAAACGCCATCTATTCCCTAGGCACGATAACAAAACAATGACACTTGGCTGGAATATAATCAAACAGCCAAGTTGACCATATGCTAGAAACACTGGCCTGAAAAGACTATGACTTGACCATGAAAATCTGCGCTTATTAGCACCCAACCATCCGGCAACATATGGACATAGACATTACCTCGTTGAGAGACTTGTCATCTAAAAGGGCTTTTTTCTTTTGTGCGATATGTCGGCCCCTGAACATATGCCTTCCCATTGGGCGGCGTTCTTTTGATACTGCTGATGCCTTGGACGATGATGCGCTGCCGGGCGTTTCAACAGACTTTGAATCATCACCCTGCTGAATTTCGAAGTCAGGATCCCCGCGTTCCTCGATATGCTTTCTTTTCTTGGCCTTTTTATCTTGCTTTCCTTCGGACTCTGATGACTCGTTCGAACGCTTATTACGCGAAGT
This sequence comes from Aspergillus sp. 'subgen. Cremei', assembly GCA_019976455.1. Taxonomy (NCBI): domain Eukaryota; kingdom Fungi; phylum Ascomycota; class Eurotiomycetes; order Eurotiales; family Aspergillaceae; genus Aspergillus; species Aspergillus sp. 'subgen. Cremei'. The sequence continues at coordinate 3,251,175 of JAFBMR010000005.1, forward strand.
CTTTTTCTTGGACGACTTCTTTGCGGTATCATCCTGGGAATAACTGGTTTTTCTGTGCCCTTTCTCATTTGACCCATTATCGGATTTGGCAAAGGTTTTGCTATTTTCTTGGGGTACCTTAGGAGAAAGGGCATCGAACTTTTCTTGAACCAAAAGGCCACCGCTTATAAACCTAACCTCTTGCCATTTGGTCGCAGCATAACGAGCCAACTTGACATCGTCACGCTTCCGCTGTTCTTCTTCCAAGACAGTATCTGATTTTCCGTTAAGCCGACCTAACAGTCCTTTGAACGCATCAAGACCAGTGGGTTCACCTAACGGATCGCGCTTGGGCCGAGCCCCTAAACCAAGGGTATCGTCTTTCAGAACAACTTTGATATGTGATGCACTAGCGGCGGTAAACATATCAGCGTGCGCAGCATTTCGTGCGCCTAAAAAGCTTCCTGGTTTCCATCCTTGGGAGCTGAGAATTTTGTGTCCAAAACCACTTGTTGACCGGGACCAATTTGTGTTGTTTGGATCATGAGAAATCTTGGTCCTCCTATACAAGATGTTAACAGAAATTAACAGTGTGGGATAAAGCGAAATCCATTATGCTTTTAATAATTCAAGACTGGGGGGAGTAAAAAAAGATAATCAACGCACTTCCGAGGCGCCGCCAAGCCCATTTGCGGCAGTAAAAATTTTCAATTTAAGCCAGGGAAAAAAGGTAAAGAGAGAAAGGATAGGTGTGTTTAGATGATAGATGACTAGTAGGCTGGTTAAAAAGCAATCATTGCACTGGAAGATTATTTTACTTCTCAGTGAGTGATCTGAAAAGAAATCTCCATGTGGAGTAACTAACTAGTTACTTTGTACCCATTATCTACCTCTGTTGCCGCCTCAGTTACTTCACGTGATAGACATATAATTATAGGCCTGATCAGCCAGTTATGATTAAAATTTTTAAGAATAGTTCCGCGGAATTTCTTTCTTTAATATTAAAACCTCGCTATTTTATAAAATGGCGGTGATCGAGTTAATAAACTGATTCTTCTTAGGTACAAGTAGTAAGGTATGACTATAATATTACATATATTCAGACTTAGTACAACTGATATACCTAGGTACTATGTATTCTAGGCATAGGATGTTCTGCAGGTGACCAGAGTAATTCAGGCTGTATTACTTGATAGTTGGTACCTAGCTATACATACATACCTTAGATACTAGGTAGGTACTACTCCGTAGGTAGTTAGTAACTAGTTGATTAACTAGTTAGTTAACAAATAATTTAGTGACTAAGCATAAAATAAAAGGTGTTAGTTAACTACGGAGCTACCTACCTAGTGGGTTAGCAGGTATTTATAAGGTGCCTAGACAGTACCTAGTGCATAGCTGCCCACACGGTATGTCAACCAACCTGCATATTGATCTCAACTGTTGCATCCGAAATCAACCAAAAAAGCAGTCATATTTGATTGATAAATAGCTGTGTAATCTATGTAAGTATGTGACAACCTGGTTTAACATTTAATCCTCCGGTTCCCCACCTCCTTTTTGCAATCATTTCCTCATCTCTTCGCGTTTGACTCTGAAGGCGAAATCTCAGAGCCAGCTTCTTGTGGCGGGCCGTCTTTTTTTTTTTTTTTTTTTTTTAATTCCACGTTTATGTTGAAGTGCTTGCTGAATATTTGGAAGAGTGAATTGATAACGAGTGGACACAGCATCAAAACCATCCAAAACTGACATTAGCTGTCATTCAATAAGAAGCTGTCGTTTTCAACCTTTCCAACTATAGATGCCGCTGGATGAATCAAAGCTCGTTGGGGGAAGCTTCTGATAATAATATCATATGCTCAAAATATAGACGGAAAGTGTCGATGGCCCTCGAGTTCTTTTGATAGGATTTGACACGGATCATCAAACATGGTTGATCCGTACATTCAATACACCTGAGCCATGTCTAGCTTGCGAATCCTTTGTCGAGATCTTCCTCATCGTACAATTGCCTTGGTCACCACTGAATACGCCTTAATCTTCCAGCACGGCTCAATAGATGCAGTGGCCAGCAATCAAAATGGAACACCGCGTTGTCTAGTTGAATTTTCTAATATATCATCTATAGACTGGAGAGACTACAGATTCCTGGGGGAAGGATATGGTACCCTGGGTCTGATCACTTTGGACGAAGATGTCTTTCTGTGCGTTGTCACTGGCTCCTCGAAGGCCGCTACCGTTAGGCCCGGAGAGACCGTTTCAAGAATTGACAATGTGGACTTCTGTATGTCTCGTATTTACTTCATCACAACCAAACCAATCTAACGCGAACAGTCTGCCTTACCCATTCAGAATTTGAATATGGAATGGATTATGGGCCCGGAGGTCAACCTACGGCCGAGGAACTTGGCCGTGCCCCTGACCTTGAAGGCAGAGAACTGGTTACTGACCACCCATTCATAGCCTTAAAGAAGCTTCTAGGTGATGGTAGCTTCTATTATAGCCTTGATTTCAATCTAACTGATCGGCTGCAAGACCGGTGAGCTGATCCAAATGTCTTACTGTTACGCTTGGCTAACAATTTGTCAGCTCTGACAAGTCTACAACTTTCGACATTGAAACCCTTGATGAGGACATGCTATGGAACTCATATATGATCAATCCTCTTCTCCTTTTTCGGGGACATTTGCCGCCCCTGGACAGGGTTAATCTTGACTCATCTCAAATATTGACTTGTGTCATACGGGGATTTGCTAGCACCCTGAGAATTCCTGCCTCCGTTCCTATCCTATCTCAAGTGGAAAGCAACCTGCCTTCTACGTTTACTATAATTTCGCGGCAATCATCTCGGCGTGCGGGCACGAGGTTCAATTCACGGGGCATTGACGATGACGGTAACGTGGCCAACTTTGTAGAGACAGAACTCATTCTTTGGATTCCCACTGGTATCACTTTTTCTTATGTTCAAGTCCGTGGTTCAGTACCTATCTTCTGGGAACAAGCCGCAGGTTTTCTTCCCGGGCAGCAAAAGATTGAGGTGACACGGTCCACTGAGGCAACACAACATGCTTTTAACAGACACTTCGAATTCCTTGAACTGGAATACGGCGCAGTACATGTGGTTAACCTCCTAAGTGAATTTAAGCCCGGGGAAGTCGAGCTTTCGACGAAGTTTCGTGAGCACATAAAAAAGAATACAGTTAAACGAAGGGATTCCGACACTTCAGACCATACGCTTTTGCGAATGACGGAATTTGATTTTCATGCAGAGACTCGAGGTCCACTTGGATATGGTGCGAGCAGTCAGATAAAATATGACATTACACATTCTTCACACGGTTTCGGATACTTCTTGTCTGAAGATCTCATCGGTGCGACATCGTCGTACGAAAAACAGAATGTGCCCAAAAGCTCATCTGTCATTCTGCAACAAGAAGGCGTATTCCGAACAAATTGTTTGGATTGCCTCGACAGGACGAATTTAATACAAACCATGATTAGCTCGATGGCTCTTGAGTCATTTTTGTTTCAACAGGGAGGAACGCTTCATTCTGATGTCCAAGCCAGGCACTCGACGTTATGGGCCGACAACGGTGATGCTTTGTCGAAAATTTATGCTGGTACTGGTGCCCTCAAGAGTTCCTTCACGCGGCATGGGAAAATGTCACTTGCAGGTGCACTCGCGGATGCACGTAAAACTGCTACACGGCTTTATGTCAACAACTTTTCTGACAAGGCCCGCCAAAAGACCATCGACCTTCTTCTAGGAAGATTGACGGATCAGATGCCGGTGCATCTCCATGATCCAGTTAATGATGTGGTTTCCGAAGAGTTGGGGCGGCGAGCTTCAGAGTATTCCTTTTCCAAATCAATAAAGATATGGGCTGGAACTTTCAATGTCAACGGGCGCAGCAAAGGCCCAGACGTCGATCTCACGCCATGGTTCTTCCCGGAAATCGAGGAACAAAATAAGGATCCGGAAATCTTTGCTGTGGGATTTCAAGAAATCGTTGAACTAAGCCCACAGCAAATAATGTCCACAGACCCTACCACACGCAAAGTATGGGAGCACGCTGTCAGGAACTGTTTGAATGAACGTTCAAGATCGAAAGGGACAGAGAAATATGTACTGTTACGGAGCGGTCAGCTTGTCGGGGCAGCTCTCATGATATATGTGAAGGAAGATGCGTTAAAGCAGATCAAAAATGTTGAAGGGAGTGTTAAAAAGGCAAGTTTGGACCCAAACTCTTATTGGTCACCGCTGCTTACATTTCACAGACGGGTCTTTCAGGGATCGGTGGTAACAAAGGGGGTTGCGCAATTCGCTTCGAGTACTCGAACACCCGTATTTGCTTCATTACTGCACATCTTGCAGCTGGGTTTGCAAACTACGATGAGAGGAACAATGACTATGAAACTATAGATTGCGGTCTTAGGTTTCAGAAAAATAGGTCAATCGAAGACCATGATACCATTATATGGCTCGGTGATTTCAACTATCGGATCGGTCTGGGCAATCAGATAGTCAGGGACCTTATACTACAAGGGGACTACCAAAGGCTTTATGACAACGACCAGGTATTGCAGCCGCGCTCAAGATGTCTACCGCTACTGACCACAGTTAAGTTAAACCTGCAGATGATAACTGGCAGAGCCTTTCAATTTTATTCGGAAGGACGTATCTTATTCCCTCCAACATACAAATATGATATTGGTAGTGATGAATACGATACCTCGTAAGATTCCACGAATTTTGTTTGAATAGATGAGGAACATTGATCAATTACAGGGAGAAAGCGCGTATTCCTGCGTGGTGTGATAGGGTGCTTTGGAAAGGCACAAACACCCGCCAGACTCATTATGACACTGCAGATTTACGCCTCTCAGATCATCGTCCAGTTTGGGCTACTTTCGATTGCATGATCAACGTTATTGATGAGAGTCTCAAAAGTAAAATCAGGCGCCTAATTTATGAAGATAGGAAATGTGATGTTCGCGGTATGCCTGCGAATAAGGCAAATCTTATAGATACTGAGGACGGAGAGGTCATGTCGCATGGGTCCATTGCACCTGGCCTTCCTCCAGCTAGCTCAGATCGTCATAGATGGTGGTTGGAAAATGGTATCAATCCCCTATACATGCGCTTTTAGTCTTCGCAAGATTTTTTTTTTTTCAACTAACGACTAGAAGGAGCATCTTCCAGATCAGAGCTGAGTCCTCCCGCTTATGGGTCTATTGTCAATGTTTATCGCAACCCCAACCCCTTCTCTCAAGGTGACGAATATAATTGGGTTTTTGCACCAGACTATATTGGCAGACAGATGAATTCAAATACTGCTAAGGATGTCATTTCACCAAATTCCCCAGTGTCTCCCGGTATCGAAATACAGGATGCATCACCAATGCATTCAAGCAATCGAGACCCAGCCCCTTCCAAAGAAAACTCTGGTGATGATAGTATTCCATCATCTTCTAAGAGAATCAACGACGCGAAAAAGCCGCCGGAAATACCCCGAAAGCCAGTCTTTCTAAGCTCCAAGGTAATATCAAACACAAGCTTCTAACTATGGAAACCTCGGCTATGCGTATTAACCTGGAACAGGCCATTGAGGGGGACTTTTTGACGCATAATGAAACATCTAGAATACCTCTCTTGGGACAGAAGAATCATGGCAATGCATCGAAGACAGCTTCCCCCGGAAACTCTCTTGCCCGGTCTGGAACGAACGCTGAAGATCTCCTTGACGATTGCACCGGGGGGGCGATTAGCTGGGAACCCCTTATTCCTCATTAGATGGATAACTACGACATCTCATTCTTGTCTGCTCTTTGCTTGGGCCTAGATAGAATATGAATATCCTATTCCTTCCACTTTTGGATATCATTAGAATATTAATTAATGACATCCGATTTCTGAAGTGCCTGGTGACCAGTGGCTAGTGTTGGTCGGACCTGCAGTATACATGGCGTATAAAATTGAGAGAAGTATTAAGGACAGTTACACATGTTTGCGTTATAACTAATGATACTCGATATTCTATGGGTATACTAGCAAGCCAAATTTCTCTACATCTGATAAACAACAGAAGAAAACAATTTCCCAGTGCCTGAGATCCGGATCATAACTTTTCAAAGCCAGACAAAACAGCAGCAGCAGAATAAGACATAAAAAGACGTCCTCCTTAACTCCTGTTTACTGGAATACACTGGTGGGCAACAACCCTGGAGTAACAGCTGAAGCAATGAAAAGGATAGGAAAATGAAAGGAAAAGGAAAATAAGGTAAGGAAATGAACACCAAACATTCATTTCCAGAGGCATGAGAAACCAATCCCGGTCACACCGAGAGGAAAAGTCATGCCTCTCCAAAGCAAACTGTGATAGAGCAAACCTAGAAATATTTGCTTGTTCCAAATGGCTGTGAAAATGAGGAACACCGTAGGAAGTCTCTCCTTTTGCTCCCTCCTCCCATCTCACATACATTAGCTTTGCATCTTTCGCCTGTCCTCGTCCACGAGGTATCCTTGTGTCAGAGGGGACAGGGGGCAGGTAAGTAGGAATTGAAATACCCTGCAAGTTTAACCCTAATGCGCAACTTGGAAGTATCAGCTAGGATTTAACAACCGAACTCCATCACATAGCACGGCAAGAAATTACTTGGTGCTGGAGTGCTTCAGGCTTTTTTCCCGCTTTTAAAGTCTTGTTCAACCTCAAAGCTCTACTACCCACCATCCACATTGCGAATGACCCAGGGTCAGGGCCTTTCGGGCGCGGCTTTTTGGGGCCTATTGAAAAAATGGAAAGTTAACAGAAGATGCCGTAATGCGAGTCCATTTTCATGAGATCTTTGACACAAACAACTTGCGCTTGAATGGTAGTCTTGGGAATATACATACCTGCTGAATCGGGCTTCTTTTTGGGCTCTTCGCTGGTACTTGTAACGCCCTCTCCTTCAGGTGCTGGGGCGGTTTCGGGGGCTTCAGCAGCTTCAGGAGCTTCGGAAGTAGCAGGTACTTCCGGAGCAGCCGGTGCTTCTGGAGAGGGGGCGGGTGGTGGTTCTGGGGTTTTGGGCTTTTCGGGTATAGGCCACATGTGCATGGTTATGGTCCAATCGGGTTCAATGACGGTTTCCCAGACTTGTGGAAGTATTATATCACCATTGGGACCTATTAGATCGTAGTGTCCCTCGGCAACGTGAGGCCCAATTACCTCTATGTGAAGGAAAGCTTGACGAATCAGTTCTTCCATACCCTTGGTCGGAGTTAGATGCGTTTCCAATAGCCAAGATATACGGGGTCTTACCTGCCAAGTGCAGCACAAATCAAATGGGAAGCTGAATTTCCTCCCAACGGCATCTTTGAACTTTATCGGCTTTTTCTTTTCCGGGGAGGCGGACTGGCTGCTGCCGCCGTTGCTGCTGCAACAGCTTCAGCCGTCGCTGCGTTTGCTGCTTCTGTCGCTGCCGCTGCTGCCTCTGCCGCCGCCGCGTTTGCTGCTTCGGTGGCTGCTGCGGCCGCCTCTGCCGCCGCCGCCGCCGCCGCTTCTTCTGCCTCTTGCTTTGCTTTTGCTGCTTCTTCGGCGGCTTTTTGTTCCGCCTCTGCTCTAGCGAGAGCAGCGGCCTCTTCAGCTATTTGTTTCTCATGCGCAGCACGTTCTTCTCTGGCAGCCTGTTCAGCGGCTTCCTGCTCGATCTCTGCTTGGCGTGCAGCTTCCCGCGCCTCCCGAGCCTCCCGTTCACTCCTTTCTTCCATAATCAACTTTTCCAGCCTTGCAATAGCCTCATCTTTGGCCGTGTCTGCCGGAGGGGGACTGGGGATGGACTTGATTCAACCTGACTAGGAGGGGATGGCGGACGCGGGTAGGCACCAAAGTAGGACGGAGGAATCATGCCAGGGACCATAGGATAGGAATCTCTGAAAGGGTAATATCCAGCTGGGCCGTATGGTACCAGGTCTTGACTACTCAGTGGGGGACCACCATAAGGTAATGGTCCATGGGGAGAGACACTATGCTGCATTTGCTGTTGAGGCTGGCTGTGTCCTTCACCTCGACCATGGGAAGAGGAATGTGAATAGTGTACATTATGGTTCGGTATATTCGCTGGATGATGATCATGGACAAAAAACGGGGGCATGGAAGCGCCATGAGGATGCTGGAATTGAGAACCATATGGATAAAGAGAGTGTCCATATGGTGTCGGTTGACCCATTTGAGTGTGATGGCCGAATCTTATAAGCTGATCGGATGGAGGATGAGAGCCATTCGGGTGTCCAAGCGCCCCATGTTGAACTGAAGAGTGCGGGTAGACATGAGATGGCCCTGAGGAGGAGCTGTTAGCATAACCTGAGGCATGGGCCACAGGTGGCCAGAACCTCCTGTCGTGAGGTGCGCGGCCATAAGGCCCCGAATATTCCTCTGCGGAATCCACACTTTCTGGTGAGTCTGGTGACGGGTGACGGCGTGGGCGACGGGAGAATGACTCTCGCTCCGGTATTATATGACGCCTCGATGAATAACGACGGCCCGAAGTCGAACGCGAGCCGTGGATCGGATAACGGCTACGGTGTGAAGTCCTTGGCCGAGAAGCCGAGTCAGATGGCTTCAGTTCGTCCGGATACGGCAAATGTGCCCACTCATCATAGGGATCTTGATAATCATGACTTCCCGAATCAGAAGGTGCTGAAACTTGTACTCCAGTTCCAGAGGAAGAGTCTTCCTCATCGGTCAAAGAAGAGTTATCCGAATCTGGATCAGTAGGGTCAATCGTAATATTGAACCTGTTCAATAGACCTCAGTCAAACCAACCCATGGCGAATGGAAATGGAATGCATTAGACGTACGTCATAGGGAGTTTCGGCGCCGATGTTTTTTTTTTTCTTTCCTTAAGTGCTGGTCCAGGGCTCCGCGAAAAAAAAAAAATAGAAAATAAATAAATAAAATAGAGTGGGGTTCGAGACAGAAAGAACTGTAGAGTATATGTGTTCGTTATATTTGGCTTCCAACAACGTACCCCAAGATGTCAGAGAATTAGAGGAACGGAGGCTTGAAATCTGTTCGGTGTTTTGTTTAATGTGAATGGTATTTCCCTCTTCTAGAAACAACACTACCAAGACAGATGAAACAAAATGTCATCAATATCGCAAGCCTTGGGTGATTCTAGAAAATAAAGATGTCCATAGTTTCTGGATTTTCGCTGACAATGCTGGGCAGGTCGGTATGCGATCGATCAAGTGCACTTGCAGAGGAAGAATGCATTCCACATGGGATAAGCAATGTGAGTCACCACTGCATGAAAAGCAAGTACCTAACTATGAAGTTATTCGTGGCGGGGTTAAAGAGAGGGGATTAAAAAAAATTAAAAAAGAATATAAAAGAATAATGAGATAGAGATTGAGAGGACCAAGCGAATTGGGTTGTTGACAGCCTAATCAATTATTCGTTGGGCGTGATATGGCGGAGTTGGGCATGGCATGGATATCGAGGGCTAATCTGATTGAGCTGGCAACCCACAATTTCCAAAGTCTGCTGCCCAAGTGCCCAATTAACAATACTGATCCATGCCGCTGTCAAAAGCCAAAATGTTATTGAAGAAATCGGCAGGTACCTGTAGGTAGTACCTTAGGTACTATGGATTATATCCACCTATTTCATACATGAACAATTAACATCATACAGTTTCGCACATTTACACGGTACAAAAACCCCAAGGAAAGCCACATGGCGCGTGAGCAATTGGTGTGATTTTCTATTTTATATTAAATACTTATTTGGAGTAGATTTTATCTTATTTATCTACCTGTCTGTCTATATAAGGTTTTCATCCCTCAACAATGTTTTCAATGAAACTGTCATCATTCAATGATAATCATAAGCAGCATTAAAGCGCTTTGGCGGGGTATTCAACTACCGCCAGATAAATTATCTAGAAGAATACCGTGGGTTATTGTCAAATCAGTGGATCAAACAGGATCTACAAAGTCTCTTCTACTTTTCTTTATCTCCCAATTTCACCAGATTAGATATCTCATTAAGCCAATCAAGATACCACATTCCAATAGTTTATGCCTCTGTAAGATCAAAACGAGTAGCCTGCAAGAGATCCGGGTTAAGGTACAGAGGCAGGTACTATAGTCACTTCACCCATGATAAGATACCTATTTAAGCATGTGGCTAGACTCAGGGCAATATTTACTTACCCATTCCATTCCACCATTATACCTAGCCGGACTTTGCGGGTTTCAAAAATGGTGGAACATGAATTTAATGGTGTTTTTCAACCATTCCCAATTTCATTGGTACTACCGGCCACTAAATCTGTGGTTCTACCATCAAAATCAAGAACCATAATAATTCCACTACACCAAGTGAAGTTATACATCCCTCGCCATTTTTCAAAGCCCCCAAGCGCCCACATGGCGCATTCTATTTGATAACTTGCCGGGGTCCGCCCCATAAATACGTCCATCGGGTGCAGCTTTTGAGGCGAACCCCTAACATTCGCCTTTATAGGAATCAGAACACGCCGCTAAGGGATTGTAAACACGAGCTTGAGGTTACAAAACAACTGCTTCAAACAGAATGTGCTGAAAAGATTTGCTTTGAAAAATTGCATATTGTATCCTTTACAATGATAGAAAGAACATGGCCTGTGTCAAGGTTCGTTTGCTTGTTTTCAGTGCGAATTATGGAACCGGTTAAGAAGCTCTTTCGCCGCGATGAGCTCGCTCTGGCTGTACTCCCTTCCTTGACGATTCGTTGGTTGTGCCCGAAGAATTCTGTGGAGTTTCTTCACAGCAACAGCATTCAGCTCCTGGATAGTACTTTTAGGGGGGGTATCCTCGGGTTGTGCAACCAAGCGATCTTGCGGTAGATACTTTGAATGTTGATCCTGGAGCAAAAGCGATGAAACCTAGAAAGGATAACATGTTTAGTACACAGCAACTTGATTTCCAGGTTCACGTACTAATGTCAAGCCGTATAATCCCCGCAAATAATTGTCACAAAGCTCGATACTTCTACAGAAGAAACGCAATGACCTCGCTAGCAACTTGTGGGGTGCCTCGGCCTCCGGTGAAGAGGCATAAATGTATAGCAATTCTCCTAGGCATGCATGGATCTGTATATGATGGTTAATTAATATTTTAAATAATAAGGTTATTGGTTAACAATACATTCCAAGCATTAGGTGTGATCAGAAGAACTTCCTCAAGACTGAATATTGCCTGGGAGTACATTCCTTGGGATTGATATAAACTTGAAAGCTCACACCAAGCCTCGGCATCTGTTGGTGTGGTCTCTATGAGCTTGATCAAAGCAGTTATGGCATCTGTGGGTCGGGAAATTGCACATAGTAGAGCGACCCGGCGCTTGAGAACTGGCTATAAATGTGGAGTCAGATATTTATCGTCTGCTGGAGAGAAGGAAGAATAAAGAACAAAAAATGAAATAAATACAAACCAAGTTTACTGGATTTTCCAAAAGTTGATTGTCATATTCTCGTAAGCATCTTTCTAGGGCTGAGGAATCCTCCGCGATGGCTTCTTTGTATAGTCCATGTAATCCCATAATTCTTTCATTTGAAGGGCCGAAGCGTTGGGTTAATCGATCAAGACATCGCTGCGCTGATTTATCATCTCCAGTTTGCAAAGAGGAAAAGAAAAGTTGCTCTATTTTCCCATATTCTTCAGGATTCTCTGGGGCAGATGAAGGTAAAAAGAAAGAGCTTGTCTCAGGATGCCGATCAAGGATCATAGTTGCTTGTTGCGAGAAACGAAGCGTAGCAATCAAATCCGAACTATGGATATCATGAGATCCATGCATAATATCAGTCATCATTCTAGAGGTTCTAGATGAATTCAAATAGTTAGTAATGTTTCAATTATCCCATCAAGCAGTCAAGTTATGGCTTGTTGCGTTTGAGGATCTCGAGATTCTTGGAGGAACGTAGTGGTGGATATGGGATGAAAGAGCTACCTCCTCGGTGCTCCGTTCCTACTCCGTACCCGTGCCGGAGTACCTAAACTACTGTGTACTCCGTAGACTCCATACCTACCTACCGTTAGGTAGGGTACGTACGGAATACCTACTAAATAAATACGAATATGGAGATGGAGCAGAGCAGAATTATTACCTATGCCACCTGACCTAACTAGTTTACTAGCCACAGAGTAGTTAATTACGTTAGTTAGTTGTATGTACCTAGGTGGTAGCTACCTATGTACGGAGCTGCATACCTATCGAGTGGTACTTCGTACCTACAAGTAGGTAGGTTTCTTCTTACCTGGGCAGTTAAGCGCCTACATACCCATGGACGGAGAGGTACGTAACTGTGTACTCCGTACGCTACCCCATTCCTAGGAGGTACCACCTCTTAATAGGCACTGCCTCTAACCCACACCTACAATGACATCGCTATTCTCGTGACCTGAGTAAACTGAAGTTGGGTATGAAATGAACAATCTTGATGGGTACTCAGTAACGATTCAGTTTGATTTTCCTTGGTTTCTAGACTACCCACCCCTCAGAGGCTCAGACATTTAGCTACCTACCTACCTCTATCACAATTTGGATCCACTAACTTCTAGTGCCTTCGCTTCTTCTGAACGGACATTGGATCTATGGTGAGTACGGAGCAAACAACTCATCAATCTCATCTGCCCCTGACAGGGTTAACAGTCCACACTTGACCAATATCTTGGCAACCCGACTGGAAGAATCCTTCTACTGCAATCCTGCGGCAAATGAACCATACTCTCTCTCAAGATCTTACTATATGCGGTACCGTACAATCATCCTGCTGTAACTGCCGGCAGTTATCTCAATAATGTGAGTTTGCGGCTTCTCTTGACTGCACATGGCAGTTGCACTGATAGAGAATGCAGGTTCGAAAAGTCACTCTATGACCTTATAAAGGGTCTACGGAATCATCGAGGGGCAGAAGAGGATTATATCCAAAACAGTCTTCGAGAATGTAAGGCGGAGATCAAATCGCAGGACATGGGTATGCACCCCATCCAAGCTCGCCCTCAAGTATACTAAATTTGCGTAGACAAAAAGGCAACGGCGCTCCTAAAGCTCATATACTTAGAAATGTTCGGATACGATATGTCTTGGGCTTCATTCCATGTTCTAGAGGTCATGTCATGCGCAAAATACTTACAAAAAAGAGTGGGTTACCTTGGAGCTGTGCAAAGCTTCAGGCCGGATACCGAAGTATTAATGCTGGCTACAAATTTGCTCAAAAAGGTATGCTAGGGCTACCGCTTGCTGGTCACCCCCCAAAATGTCTAACCATTTTTATAGGATATTATATCTTCAGGTATACCTAATATGTCGCTTCCACTCATCACGTTACCACACATCATCACCCCCTCGCTTGCCATCTCTTTACTTGGGGACATTTTACCACGGCTATCTCATTCGCATGTTGCGATTCGCAAGAAAGCAGTTGTGTGTCTTTATAGGCTCGCACTGGTTTATCCCGAGGCGCTCAAGCTAGCGTGGCCTAAAATTAAAGATCGGCTTATGGATGATGATGAAGATAGCAGCGTCATTACGGCAGTCATCAATGTTGTTTGCGAGCTTGGGTGGAGAAGGCCGCATGATTTTCTCCCACTTGCACCGAGATTTTTTGATTTACTTGTTGAGGGGGGCAATAATTGGATGGCTATAAAAATAATAAAACTTGTTTGTTTCCCCATTCTTTCTGAGAACATACTTCTGATCTTGTCAGTTTACAACCTTGACTCCACTAGAACCACGCTTAGTGCGAAAGCTTCTCCGGCCATTAACAAATATTATTCAAACAACAAATGCCATGTCACTTCTATATGAGTGCATTAATGGTATTATCCAATGTGGTGTCCTTGATGGAGATGATGCTCTTCGAGAGAACTATGAAATTGCACGGGTCTGTGTCGGAAAACTACGAGGCATGATTGTCACAGATGCTGATCCAAACCGTAAGTATTCCTATGTCTGATCTGATTTTGTTGATATTTAAATTAAGTGATGGGCAGTTAAGTATGTTGCACTCCTTGCATTCAATCGTATTGTGGTGTCACATCCTACCTTGGTGTCAATGCAGCAGGACGTCATCATGGAGTGCTTGGAGGATGCAGACGTCTCCATCCGCTTACAAGCTCTTGAGCTTGCAGCCAGAATGGTTACGAGTGATACGTTACAGTCAGTGGTCAACCGCCTAATAAGCCAACTAACCAACCCTTCGCGGTCAACGGACAAAGATCTTCCAGATGCTGAGAGTGATGATTCGGGGAACCAGGTGGAAACCCGTAAAGCAGACTGCTGCTCGTTTGCATTACCAAATGAATACCGGATCGAGGTTCTCCATCGAATCCTGGATATATGCTCTCACGACAACTACTCGGAGTTACCTGACTTTGAGTGGTATATCGCGATTTTGGTCCAATTAGTCAAGCTTCTTCCTCGAGGCATTGAAGAATATGTCTCTTCGCCCACTATTCATCAAGAGAGCACGAATGCTTTCGAAAGAGATGTCGCGTCCCGAATTGGGTATGAAATACGCAACGTTGCAGTTCGTGTAAGGAGCGTTCGGATGGAAACGACTAGGGCAGCAGAATCATTGGTTATAACCCTAATTTCTACGCTGTCAAGTTTCAACGACGGTATTCTAGGGCCTCTTGCTTGGATAGTCGGCGAATACGCGGAGTATCTTCAATGTCCTGGTCGGACACTCCAGTCATTGATTGATACATCCAACCTGAAATTGCCAGCAAAGGCGCTGTCTCTTTGTCTACAGGCCATCCCAAAAGTGCTCGTCCATATAATACATGACGGCGAAACCTGGGATGCATCCTTTCAAAGTGAAACTTCGCTATTGCTGGCGCGTGTCCTAGAGTTCCTTGAGCCTTTGTCGGCTCATCCCGATTTAGAAGTGCAGGAAAGAGCAATCGAATTTCTTGAAGCTTTCCGTCTGGCAGCAGAAGCAATCCATTCAGATACTTGCCAGTCACAAGAGATGCCTTTTCTATTATCCTCTGTCATTCCAAGCCTCTTCATGGGTCTCGAACTCAACCCGGTTGCCGTCACTGCCCAAAGAAAAGTACCCTTTCCTGAGAGGCTCACTCTTGACCAGAGTTTCAACAATAACCTCTCGAGTCTGTTCCACAACAGCATCGGCTTTCCCGGTGAAGAAAACCGGAAACCCCTCCAAAGCTTCTATCACTTCCAAGATATCCCAAATTCCACTAAACAGTTCAGTGATACCGCTCGGTTCGAATCACAGTTGGCTACTTCTTATCAAAATTTGGCCGGAACATCGTCAACTGATGAAGTCACTGCCCTGGCGAGGCGGAGAGCTGAACGCAAAGGATACGATAGAGACGATCCTTTCTATATCGGGACGGCAGAAGAATCGTCTGGCACATCCACACCATTTCATCAAGTATTCAATGCTTCAAACGGCGCTGGGCTAGACATTGACTCCATTCCCATAATAGATCTTAAGGTAAACGAAGAGGGGAGCGATGATAAGAATCCTATGGTAGACCTCGAGAACCCAAGAAAGCTCAGGTGTCGTTCTCAACAATACGACATTGCTGTCGATGAAACGATTGGGAATGAAGACCCCATGGAGTTTGGGACTGTTAATAACTCTGGGAAGGCTAAAAGATCTCTACTTCAGATCGACTCCAGTGGCCTTGGAAAGCTTTCACTTGGGGATTATACAGGCTTGGCTGGCGTTTCAAAGACCGAGGAGGATGATAATGAAATGGACAAGGCCATGCAGGAGGTGGAAAAGGTTAGGTTAAAGATGCAAAGAGCATCTGAGCGGGTCAACCCTGAAGGCATTCCTGCAGAAGGGATGCTTGTGAGGAAGAAAAAAAGGAGAGAGAGGAAGCCTGCCATTAATAGGCATGAAAATGATGGCATATCACCAAATGACCATGGCATCCCCATGAACAATGATGTCCAGCAAGGTCATTCTGGTTCTGTTATCCAGAAAAAGAAGAAAAGAGTGAAAAAGCGGCTGTTAACATAATCAAGGCAACAAATGCTATATGCACGCACCACTCTTGACCCCTTTTCTTTTGTTGTACACAGTATTATCATAATGGTCTTGGTTCATAGCGCAGTGTCATTTTGACTTAGACATTGAAAATTTGTCATATCCAGGCACTTCATAGACCCCCATATGTGGATATGATTTATAAGTACCGTAGGCCTAGCTAGGTTTTCTATGGATGCATGGTTGCAATACTCTCTTGCCAGCTTGCGTGTGAAATACATGCGATTGGAGGAATATTAAGGTAATGCAGTCACTGGTATGATGATGTTCATGATGAAACCTGGGATCCATCATATCTTCTTATTATACAATAATACATGGATGCAGTAGATCAGGTTTATGCCATCTGGCCACTGAATACTCCAGTGATAGTTGACCAGATATTTGGCACAATCCTGAGAAGCTCAAATAAGAGCCCACCACAGACAACAAAGGCAAGGATTACTGGTTACATCTTGTTAGACACTTGCTGGTTTTATTCCCTGAAGTTTGGATACATACCCACCCACCCAGTAGAAATTGGGGACTTCGGGTTCTGTTTTTGTTTCACTGGGACTTGTCCTTTCCCACGCTTTGCAGCCTCGTGCTTTGCATATCTCTCGTTCGCCTTTCGCTGTTGTGGTGTTTGGGCCTAGGCGTGATTATCAGCATCAGGAGTGTCGCATCAAGATCTGAGAGGAGATATACCATTTCTAATTTCCACGATTATCTAATTGCGCAGGCTCTGGCTGTATTAAGTTTCCGGGCTATATAGATGTTGGGATGTGTTTGATCAAGGGGCAATTGGCAGCATAAAGGTAGGTAGGTGGGTGAATAAGCTACAAAAAGGCCACGTTGTTGTAACTGTTAGGACGGTGCTCCGTATTACTATTATTTAGGCCTGTCCAATATAACAAGCTTAGTAGACACTAGACACAGATGATAAAGTCTCACCCTTACTATGGTCTACTGATGATGATATATTCTTGCTAGTAAATAACTAGTATTTCAATGATCCTTTTGTTCTATGGAAGCTTTAAACAGTGGCTATCTTGTCTTGTTATTTTCTCTTCTGGAAACAACCCTTTCTGTGTGAATTGAATTTTAAAATTTTTGCAATAACCATAAGCTAATTCTAGCTTAGAATTGAGTTAGTTATATTAACTCTAGGTACTGTTAGTAGATACTAATTTTATTAGGATCAATTATACATATATGTTAACATGCCTTTCCCACACACTTCTAGCCCTCTGATTAGTTAGTGCTTTTTACTATCTATAGATAGTTCTACTATTTTACCCTATTACTTTCTTTTATTACCTCTATATATTTACACTATTTTACCTTATTAATACCTTTTTACTATATATTTAACTACCTTTTATTACTACTACATACCTATAATATTTATTATTTTTATTTTTATTTTTTACTACCTTTATTATTCTACTTATTACTCTTTTTATTAAGTTCTTCTCCTTTATTATTATAATACTAGGCTTTACTTTACTTTTTACCCTTTCTTTCTCTTCCTCTTTCTCTTTCTCTTTCTCTTTCTCTTTCTCTTTATTTTCTTATATTTTATTCCTTACTCTAATCTTTATTACCTAGTCCTAATATTTCTCTTACTCCTAAAAACAACTCTTTCTGCGCAGATTAAATTCTTAAACTCCTATAACAACCATAAGCCAGTTCTAGCTCAGAATTTATTTAACTATATTTAACCCTAGCTACTACTAGTAGATACTAATTTATTAGTATTACTAATAGTAATAGTAGGAAATAAGGAAATAACTCCTCTAGTAATAGTAAGGATAACTACTATAATAACTCTAAAAGGACCCTAGTATTACTTTATTAATATAAAGGATATATAAAATAATATATAGTATATATATTAATATATAAAAAGCTATAGGAATAAGCCTTTATAGGATAAAGAGCTACTTAACTTTATTTAAGAGGTTAAAAACTTTATAAAAGGTGCCCTAAGTAGGTATAAAAACTCTAATCTTAGTAATTCTATTACTTTAATAAATATCTAAAGAATACTAGAGAGAATTTAGAAAGATATTATATACCTTAAGAAGAAGAGCTCTAAAATATTAGCTTTAACTAAAACTATTAATTTAGTAGCCTAGTAGAAGGCTTTCTAAGCCTAAGACTAATAATAAAGGCTTTAAAATATTAGTCTATTATCTTAAGGGATTATAGGTATCTCTGCCCTTAGGGGTATTATATATTAAATTAAGAGTTAATTATAAGATTATAATAAAGGTCTAAGATATAATAATATAAAATAAGCTTTATAAACTAGCCCTTATTAAGATCATTAAGTAATCTAAATGGGCCTAAAATATAATAATTAAAAAGTCTAATAGCTTACTGTTACGGTACCCTTATCAGTGACTGTACCAGGCAGAATCAGGCGGTCAGGGAAAATGGATATTCTTATTATAGAGAATTATAATTTACTTATTCTATACTCTTTATAGCTACTATCTAGCAAGTAGCTATATTATATAATTAGGAATATTATTTATTATACTATAAATAGTATATAAGATGGTATATAGGGTATTATAGGGAATACTATAGATAGTATACTAAATAGTATACTTAGTAAAGGATATATAAGGATACTTATTTTATATACTTAGTTCTTTATAATTAATAATAGTTATTAACCTATAGTTACTAAGTATTTACTCTTCTCTTAATTATTATATACTTATTTATATATCTCTTACTTAATTAAAGAAGTATAACGTAATCCGACAACGAGCTGGCGGTGACAGCGAGCTGGCGGCCCCTAATATAAATATCGCCGCAACAAGCAGAGTAATAAAATGAAGCTTTTTATCACCATATAAATGTTAATTTTTATTAAATATGTGATGGTTTAGATATAGGGTATTTTAACCTATTATGGCCTTCTTTACTATAATTACTATAGCATGGAGCATGCTTTTACTTTACTAGTAAAGGGGTAGATAAAGCCACTAATTCTTCTTCTCTTTCTACAGCTTTTTACTGTCCTTCTTAGGCAGTTAAACTGCCTCTATCTTAAATATAATATTATAAGGTCTTCTTCTTTTCCTTTTTTTATTCTTCTATAGCTTAAAGCTAATGTATTTCTTATTAAAGAAAAATAGTATTTTATATTATAACTTCTATACCTTTTATTACCTTTTTAAGTATATCCCCTATAATTAAAGATAATAAATCCTAGCTCTAAAGATCCTAAAGCTGCTTCTTTTACTTATTTAACTAATAAAGATTAGCTAGAGTTTATCTAAGATAGAAAGACTGGCTACTATTTAAAGAGGAAGGTAGACTTAGTATTTTTATTTTAATTTAAAGCTTCTAAAGCACTCTCTCTAGTATAATAATTAGAATAAGGCCTGTTACAGTAAATCTACTTATAATATTTAAAGTTAAAAAGGCTTACTGGTGTATACTTATATAGAGAGAAAGAAAGTCTCTCTTATAAATTATATATAGGCTATTTTTAATAGCTTTATAGACCTTCTTACTATATAGCTTCTTTAATGGCCTAAAGTAACTAATATCTAGTAGTTAAAGAAGATAAGATAAATAAGGAGGTATATAAAGAGGAATAATCTTTCTAGATATATAGAAATAATTAAATTAGCTTATTATATAGCTTCTATAACTATTAAGGATTAGTAGGTGATACTAGCCTACTATTTTTAAAGCTATAAACTTTTTAAAGACTTCTTAAAGCTATTTAAACCTTAAATTATTATTTATCTAGCTATTTTCAGATATACTAATTTAATAATCCTTTAGAAGATCTATATATTACTAAGATTAGTATTTTTTACTAGTAAAAATAATCTGCAGAGGTAAGATAGTACCTACTATATTTATTATAATAATTACTATTACCTACTCTCTATTACTAGGTTAGAGAGACTTTATATAAGATCCTCTTATCTCTAATCTATAGATAACTTTAGAAGTTGCTATAACTCCTATTTAGAAGCCTATTTTATCTATATTATAGATATCTTATTCTATAATGCCATATTTCTGTATAGTATTTTAAACTAGGTTAAACTATTTAGTAATAATCTAAGGATCCTTATATTTAGTATATTAGTAATTATAGTAAGCTATATATTTAGAATAAATCTCTAAATGGTGATTAATATATCTTAAGACCTATCTCTTACTAATAAAGGCATGTTAGGATGGCTTTAAATAAGTAGAAAGAAGTAGCTTAGTAAGGCGCTGTATACTAGCTACCTAGAGAGGCAGACTATATTTATCTATATCTAGAATCTATTATTTTAGAGTTATTTCTTTAATATTAGATAGCTTCTGATTATTTACTGATAATTTATTATGGGAAAGGATACTATTTAAGTATATCTTAAAGGTACTTTAGGGGATATTAAAGGCCTTTATATAGGCTGCTTTAGATAAAAAATAGCCTTAATTAAAAGCTTTAAGTGCTAATTTTATTCTCTCCTCCTTAGATAGGGCTGCCATATTAAATTGGTAGTGAAAAAAAGGCTTTAAAAGTGATATTTAATAAGTTCGCTATTTACGCGTTTTGTTGGGGGTGGGCCGCCGCCAGCTCGCTGTCACCGCCAGCTCGTTGTTGGATTACGTTATATACTTCTTTAGCCTTACTTCTCTCTTTATTACCTTATTATATTCTTAAGTACCTATAGCTTATAGGAGCACTTAGTTACTATTAATATCCTTAGATTAAGGTTATAGATTAGTATATCCTAGGCTTAACTTATAGGTTATAGGTTAGGTATTATTATAAGATCCTAGGGTATAATATATTAATCACCTATCTATATAAGTATATAAATAATATTAATATTAATACTAGTCTATCTTAAGTAATTAACTTAAAATATTATAGTAAATAATACTAGTCCTTATATATTAACTATATTACTGCTATAGCAGCCAGCACTACTAATAACTAATAAATTAATAGGTATAATTAGCTAACTTTAGGAAATAATTATCTAATTCTAAGGAAGAGTCTTAATAAAAGTAGTTAAGGTTAAACTACTTAAGCTATTTAATAATACTTAGAGTAAACTTTAACTATTCCTTATATAAATAGAAACCTACCTTACTATTAATAATAATAAGTTAGTAAATGAAGTAGATAAAGTTCTCTTTATATTAACCTACCTTACTAAGAATATATTTAATTAGTTTAAACCTATATTATATAACTATTAGGAGATAGTAATAGAAGACTAAGATAATATTACTAAGTAAGCTTTTAAATAGTACTATAAGTTTAAGAAACTTTTAATAACTACTTTTAGAGATATTAATACTAAATAGAATACTAAATAGAAGATTATAAGATTATAGTAGACTAGATCTTTTATAAAATTAGCCTTAGAATTTATATAACTTACTTTATACCTTAACTAGAGTAAAGGAGTATTAATTATAGTACTTAAATAATATATAAAACTAGAAATTTAAGAAAAAATAATTTAGTAAGAATAACTATTAATAATAGCTAAATATATTAAAGTTATAACTAAAATTAATAATACCCTATATAACTTTTAAATAAGATAAAAGGGAAGAAATAATTATTAATTAGGGAAATTAATATATAGTAAACTATTAGTTAAATAATAGCTAAAGAGTATAACTAGTAAATTAAGGATATTCAGATCTTTTTAAACTATAGCTAATAAAACTTAATATTATAGATAGAAGGTATAATAGTATAATACTAGAAGAATATAAATAATAATAAAAAGAAAAGCTTTACTTTTTCTATAGAAACTAGGGTATATAACTAAGGACTATTAAATATAATAATAGTATTACTAAAAAGACTAAGATTAGAATATACTACTTAAAGAATAAATTAAGTAACTTAAAGCTATAAAGGAGCTTAGAGTAACTAGTAAAGATCTATAACTTAGGAATCTATATTATTAATATACTATATTAAGTAATAATAAAATTAATTAATAACTTATAATATAGGAAGAAAGCCTAGATAAGATATAGAATAACTATACTAAGGAAGAACTATAATATAAATAATAAGTATTAGTAGAATACTACCTAGATAACTTAGCTTTAGATAATAGCTATATATTATATAATTAGATAAGCCTAGATAGTAATAATCTAGCCCTACTAAATTTAATCTAGATAGATAAATTAGAAAATAAAAACTAAGGATATATAAGATAACTTAATATTAGAGATATATTTAATAGTATAAGACTAGAACTAAGGACTAGTATTACTATAATATAATTATTAGATCTATTATAAATCTTTTAGTATATAAAATATATTAATATATAACTATAAAGAGCTAGTTCCTATAAATAAGGTAGTTAACTAAGTTTAACCTATTATTAATCCTTTAGATAAAGAGTATAGTACTTAATAGGAAGGCTTAGTATCCTATTAGGAGGGACCTTATAAGCTATCTAAATAACCTTAAAGAATCTTATAAGAAAACTTTAAACTAAGTAACTATATTATATAGCTATTAGAGAATAGGTATAGATATATATAATATTATATAAGATAATAGAATAGAGATAAGGTATATAATAAAATTATAAAAATCCTAAACTAAGCTTAAATAGAAATTAAAGTACTTAGAAATTAAAAATTACTATTAGTAATTAAAATATAGTAAGGTTTTTACTTAAGGCTTATTACTAAGATATTAGGCTAACTAGTAAAGGCTATAATTAATTCTAGAGTAATAAGAAACTATATAAACCTAAGATATAAGAAGTAGCTTAGTATACTTAGAATTATAAAGGCTAATCTAGAGCTACTTATAAGTCTAAATAAAGAAGACTTAAGAGGTTATCTTATAGATAAATTAAGACTAGTACCCTTAATTATAATAGGTTATAAAGAGTAACTTAACTTTAATATAATACTATTAAGATAGTATAATATAGTATTAGAGATTCCTTAGCTTAGGAATTATAACCCTAAAATTAATTAGAAAATAAATATATTATACTTAGTAAATTATAAATACCCTAGGATAATAAGTATAGGGAATAATACTATTAACTCTTAATAATATATTTATAAAGGAGAACTTAAGGATAATATTAAGTAATTAAATAAGGTAATTAATATTATAAGAAGTAGTAATATAATAAAAATCTTAGTAGCTAGTAATACTTTAGATTAAGTATAACTAATATAATTATTTAGATAGGTACTAATAACTATAATAGAATATTATAAGAGAATAATTATTAAGGATATAACTAATAGATTATAAGATAAGGGATATCACTCTAATAAACTAATTAAATAATCCTTAGGAGTAGATAATAACTTATAAAAATAATATAGTATTAAGGAACTAGTAGCTAACTCCTAGAAACTACTATAGTTACCTTTAAAGTATATATTATTTTAGGAATTATTTAAATAATTATAAATACTACAGCTACCTAATTATAGACCTTATAATTATAGAATTCTTATCTAAGAAGGAAAAGAACTAATATATAAAAAGATTTACTAAATATTAGATAAGGAATTATAAGTATATAAGGAATATATTAATAAATAATTAGTAAAGGAATTATTTAACTATTAAAATTATTAGTAGGATATAGGGTCCTATTTATACCTAAGAAAGATAGAAGTCTATAACTTTATATAAACTATTAATTATTAAATAATATTATTATTAAGGATTAATATCTACTACCTCTTATTTTAGAAATCTAGGATAAGATTAGGGGAGTAAAATAGTTTATAAAACTTAATATTATAAATATATATAATTAAATTAGAATTATATATAGTAAAGAATAGAAAATAATATTTTAAATTAAATATAGATACTATAAATACTTAGTTATACCTTTTAGATTAACTAATATACTAGTATTACTCTAATAATTTATTAATAAAGTTTTAGTAGAATACCTTAATATCTTTATTATTATATATCTTAATAATATTCTAATATTCTTAGATAACTTTAATAAATATATTAAGTATATTATAAAGGTACTTATAAAACTTTAGAATACTAAGCTATAACTTAAGCTTAAGAAATATATGTTTTATATATAAGAAATAGACTTTTTAGTCTATTAGATCTCTATAGTAGGTATCTATATAGACTAAATAAAAGTATAAGTAATTAGAGATTAGCTAATATTATAAAACCTTAAGGAACTATAATAATATTATAGACTAATTAATTATTATTAATAATTAATTAATAATTATATAAAAATTATAATACTAATATTTAAGCTACTTAAGAAATTAGATATATTTAACTAGACCTAGGAATAATAAAAAGTATTTAAAGAATCTAAAGAGTAAATTATATAAGTACTAATCTTAGTATAATATAACCTAGTAAAAGAAATAACTATTAAGACTAATATATTAGACTATATAATTAGTATAAGAATAATATAACTAGAAGATAGGAAACTATAACCTATTATATTCTACTTAAGAAAATTAATTTAAGCCAAACTAAACTATAATATTTATAATAAGGAGTTATTATAGTAATTATATTTAAAATATAGAGAGTCTATTTAGGAGTATAGTACTAAGTTCATATTAAAATAGATTATAAGAACCTTACCTTCTTTATAATAACTAAAGAGTTAATATAAAGATAGGTAAGATAGTTAGAGGTACTCTTAAAATATAACTTTTATATTATATATTATAAAGGAATAGAAAATAGTTAAGTAGATATACTTAATTAATAACTAGACTATATACTTAATAGAAAGTACTATAAACTAGTAGTATTAAAGTAAAATAATAATAAAAGCCTTAGTTATAACTATTATTATTAAATTATAATAACTATAACTATTAGGTTAGATAAATTTAGATAATAACTTATTATAGAAATAGAAAAGGATAATAATTTAAGAAATACTTAGAAAACTTAAGGATAATACTAGATTTATTAAGGATATTAATAGATTTATATACTTTAAGGGACTTATCTATATACCTAAGAGTATATAGACTAAAGTTAATACTATATATTATAATACTCCTATATTTAGATATATAGGAGTAGAATAAATAATAATATATATTATTAAGAACTTATATATTCTATATCTTTAAGTAAAAGTATATATATATATATAATAAGATATAAAATATATATTTATTTTAAGCTAGTAAGGTATAGACCTTATAGAAATATAGAAATATTAAATATACTAATAAAACTATAGGAATAGGTTATAGTAGATTTTATTACTTAGCTACTACCCTTAAGTAGATAGGATACTATTATAGTTTTTACTAATTAACTTACTAAATATATTTAACTTATATTAATAATAAGAATACTTAATATAAAATAAATAGTATTTATATTTTTAAAGGAAATTATTATAAACTATAGATTATCTAAAAATATTATCTTAGAGATAAACTATTTACCTTAAAGTTTTAGATATTACTTATAAAAATAATAGGGGTATATTACTATTTAACTACTACTTATTACCTATAAGTAATAGGTAAACTAAATAAATTAATTAAATAATTAAGTAATATCTATAATACTATATTAATTATTAATAAAATAACTAGAGTAAATTACTACCTTTAGTATAATTTATATTTAATAATTTAGTATACTTAGTTATAAAATAGACACTATTTTATCTTAATTTTTAATAGTTAAGTTTTATACTTAGTTATTTTATCTTAATATTTCTATAGAGTAGGAATACTTTCCCCCTCTTTTTAAGATCTAGTCCTTTATTATATTTTTTATTATAGTAGATAGCTATTTATAGGTTTATAAACTCTAAGTCTATTAAGAGTTATTAATAATACTATTTAATTATTATTACTAGTTATTCTACTTCTTTAGAGCTTAATTCCTATTAAATTAGTTTTCTAATAACATTTAGATATCTATAGTAATTTATTATTTTGTAATTTATATAAAATAATATCTATTTTATAACTAGGTATACTAAATTATGAAATATAAATTATACTAAAGGTAATAATTCACTCTAATTATCTTATTAATAGTTAATATAGTATTATAAATATTATTTAATTATCTAGTTAGTTTATTCTGTTTATCTATTTATCTATAGATAGTAGGTATTAGTGGCGGCCCGACCACCCACCGCTTCCGCTATAGTGGGTGGTCGGCAGCGTAAAGGAATTTTCAGCGTAAAGGAAAAAAATGAAGCTATTTACATTTTTACCACTAAACTCCTCTAGAATCCATAAAATAAAGCTGATTAACTAATTCTCCAGCTAATTCTCTATGTAAAGCCATAGAGTTATCTTCTTTAGGAGGTGCTGGTGGGAGACGGCCATATGCCTCTTTATAAGCCTTATCTACTTTCTTCTTCTTATTTAACTCCTCTTTAGCCCTCCTATCAGTAATAGACTAATTTACATCCTATATAGTTAGTATTCTGCTATCTCTAAGGCATTAAACCTCTTACTTAGTCATTCTATAACAGCAAGGTGCCTAGGATACTTTAATTTAGCTCAGAGTAGTATTTAAAATAGTAAGTTACTTAGATTAATATTTTTATTATTAAAATATATAATCTAGGCCGCGCTTAAGCTGTGGAGGGATCTCTATATTATCTATTAGATAGAATACCTTCTTATAGTTCTTTTCAGCCTGTTAAGAACTCTTTAGAGGTATGTTTTTAATACTTAAAGAGAGAGGATGTGGAGGAGGCGTAGTCTCTAGCTCTAGTATAAAGACCTCTGGAACTAGTAGTATATTATTCTAAATAGCTTTAATAATAGAAGAGCTATCTAGTGGGAATATACCACATTCTTTAAAGGAATTGTGGATGATTTATAAGGTAAAGGTCTTCTCCTATATAGCTATAATATTATAAAGAAAATTAGCTTTATCTCCTAGGACTCTGCTCTACTGCATAATGAGGTTATTCATACTGTGAAAATGTGTTTTATATATAAGAAAAGGCTTTCCATTAAGCAGTTAGCAGAGATAAGTTATATAAGGTCTAAAGTAGAAGGGGAGGATCTTATAGGTCTTATAGAGCTATAGGAATTTAACTATATAATAAGCTATATAGCTATTAAAGATAAGGATACATTTTTCTCCCTTTTTTATATAGTCTTTTATCTTATTATAGAATTTATAAAGCTATTTAACTGTGAGCTTATTATTTATATAGCCTTTCTTAGAGACTGTAGTATAGTAGTTTAGTAGCCCTTCTTTAAACTATAACTCTATAAATTTCTTACCTTTAAATATAAAAAGTAGAGTTATAATCTAACTATCTATAGTAATATATTTAAGTGTAGTTATATTCTCTATATACTTAGCTTTAGTAAGATTAGGGACTTTCCTCTTTATACTAAGCACTTTTTATACCTTTCCTTAGCCTGGTTGAAAGCTATATTTATTAAAGTTATATACTAGGTGAGTAGGGACCTGATAGAGTAAGCTTTAAAGCTAATTATACTAAAATTAAAGCTATCTAATATCCTCTACCTCTAACTGCTTTTTCTCCTTTATTTTCTGGACCACTGGGTGTAATTAAAGCTCTTAAGGAAGTCTTTTTATAAAGTAATATGCCTATAACTAATTAATATATCATTTAGGATTAACATACTATATAGTGAGTTTTACCTATTCCTAAAGCAGTATAATAGTAACAGGAAGGTGTATATTATATATATAGGTAAGCCATTTAATTAGAGCCGCCTCCTAATACTAATTAAGCGCTTTATTTATAGGGATTTAAGCTGTATAAGGCTTTCTTTAATTATTAAGGCGGCCATGTAGTGTGTGGTAGGGAATACTATATTCTCACACAATTTTTATAATATTTAGTTTTTTCTTAAGATGAGTGGCTTTATATGCCTCATTGACGCATTCATCGTGATTTTCAGATAATTTGGGCATTTTGGGCGGTTTGTATAGCTTTAAAAATATTAAATATTCATTTTTTTCCTTTACGCTGAAAATTCCTTTACGCTGCCGACCACCCACTAGTGGAAGCGGTGGGTTGTCGGGCCGCCACTAATAGTAGTTAACTAGTAATTTACCCCTATTATTTTTATAAGTAATATCTAGAATTTTAATATAAATAACTTAACGTAATTGGACACCGAACCGCCGGGACACTGAACCGCCGGTGGCCTGACCACCACCACTAACCTATCATATAAATCTAACTAATTTATTAAAACTGAAGCTTTTTAATGCTATAAAGATGGATATAAAAATACTATCTAGAGATAAGAGGTTAAAGCTTACTGTTAAAGCTTTTAAGAAGGGTAAATTCTACTTAAAATAAGCTTATACTACTACTTTTAATATTAAGATAAGCACCTTAAAAGGCTGCCTAAAAGGTGTTAAATCTTATAATAAAATTAAAGCTAATTTAAGAAAGCTTTCTAATAGTAAGGAGCTAACTTTAAAGTAAAAGATTCTTAATATAGATTCCTATAGCTATCCCCTTATAATCTTAAAAGTATACTATCTTACTAAGCTTCTTTTTACTATATACTAAATATAAGGATCCTAAGATTATAAGGTAGTAGTTTAAACTAGTTTAAAATACTATATAAAAGTATAGGATTCTTAAATAGGATATATATAATATAGATAAAACTAGCTTTTAAATAGGAATAGCTTTAACTATAAAGGTTATTTATAGATTAGAAACTAGAGAATCCTATATAAGATTAATTTAGCTAGGAAATTAAGAATAGGTAGCCTTAATAGTTACTATTAATACTACTAGTAGTATTCTACTACTATAGATTATCTTAATTAGGAAAATATACTAATTATAGTAGTATAAAGCTATTCCTAAGGAATATTATATTAGTATAAGTAAGAATAGCTAGACTATAGATAAACTTAGCTTTAAATAGCTTTAAGAAGTCTTTAAAAAGTATACTACTTCTAAAACTACTAATACTATCCTTTAATTCTTAATAGCTATAGAAGTCATTTAACTATTTAATTTAACTAATTCTATAAGGAAAGAAGGATTATTCCTTTATATATACCTCCTTATTCCTTATATAAGCTTTAACTACTAGATATAAGCTATTTTAGGCTATTAAAGCAGCTCTATAGCCAGCAGATTAGTAATACTATTTAAAATAGTTATAAATTTATTAATAAAGCTAACCTTTTATTTTATTACTAGCATACCCACTACTAGGCTTTCTCTAAAGTAAATATTATTAGTAGCTTTAGAGCTACTAGTCTTATTCCTTATAATCTAGAGAGAGTACTTTTAAAGCTTTAACCCTAGATAAAAATACTAATACCACTATCTACTTTATCCTCTATATTATCCTTTTACCTTAGGAAAACACCAGTGAACCTATACTAATTAAATTAATAGAAGAAGCAACTTTAAGCTCTTAGACTAGAGATATTATTATTAGTTATAGATTAAATGCTTAAAAAGGTTATAAAAGGTATAGAAATTATAATATAAAATACTATTATACTCTAATAAGAAGTATATCAGCTTCATATGGCAGATAACTATTAAAGGAATAAGAAGAAGGCCTTATAATACTATATTTAGGAAGGAGGCAGTTTAATGGGATAAGAAGGTTAAGAAAAAGGTTAAGAAAGAGAGAGAGAGATATAGAATCTATCTCTAAAGCCACGCCGCCTACTACGCTGTAGTAATTATAATATTAAAGGCTATAATAGATTAAAATACCCTATACCTAGAACAACATAATTTTGATAAAAAAATGTGTTTGTATGGCGATAAAAAGCTTCAATTTTAATAAATTAATTGAATTCTGTCAAATTTGATGAGGCCGCCGGCGGTTTGGTGTCCCGGCGGTTCGGTGTCTGATTACGTTATCCTGATTTTCTATAGAAGAAGTAAAGCTTTTCCTTTTATTATTATTTATATTCTTCTAGTAATATACTATTTTATCTTCCTTTAATAGTATTAAGTTCTATTAGTTATAGTCTAAAAGGATCTAAATATCCTTAGTTTATTAGTTATACTCTAACTATTATTTAAATAGTAGTTTATTATATATTAATTTCCTCTAAATTAATAATTATTCCTTCCTTTTTATCTTATCTAAAAGATATATAAGGTATTATTAATCTTAGTTATAATTTTAATATATTTAGCTACTTTTATTAGTTATTCTTACTAGATTATTTTTTCTAAAATTTCTAGTTTTATATATTATTTAAGTATTATAATTAGTGCTCCTTTACTATAGTTAAGGTAAGAAGTAAGTTATATAAATTCTAAGGCTAGTTTTATAAAGGATCTAGTCTCCTATAATCTTATAATTTTTTATTTAGTATTTTATTTAATATTAATATCTCTAAAAGTAGTTATTAGAAGTTCCTTAAACTTATAGTATTATCTAAAAGCTTACTTAATAATATTATCTTAATCTTCTATTACTATCTCTTAATAGTTATATAATATTAGCTTAAACTAATTAAATATATTCCTAGTAAGGTAGGTTAATATAAAGAGAACTTTATCTACTTTATTTACTAACTTATTACTATTAATAGTAAGGTAGGTTTCCATTTATATAAGGAATAGTCTAAGTTTACTCTAAGTACTATTTAGCCTAACCTTAACTACTTTTATAAATACCCTTCCCTAAAGTTAAGTAATTATTTCCTAGAGTTAGCTAATTATACCTATTAATTTATTAGTTATTAGTAGTACTAGCTGCTGTAGTAGTGACATAGTATCTAAGGGTTAATATTATTTACTATAGTGATTTTAAGTTAATTACTTAAGATAGACTAGTGTTAATATATCATACCCTAAGATCTTATAATAGTACCTAACCTATAACCTATAAGTTAAGCCTTAGGAATTACTAACCTATAACCCTAATCTAAGGATATTAATAGTAATTAGGGTGCTCCTATAAGCTATAGATACTTAAAAATATAGTAAGGTATTAGAAAGAGAAGTAAGGCTAAAGGAGTATATATACTTCTTTAATTAAGAGATATATAAGTATATAATAATTAAGAGAAAGGTGGTTACTTAGTAACTATAGATTAATAATATTTATTAATTATAAAGAACTATCTAAGTATATTCAATAAGTGTCCTTATATATCCTTTATTAAGTATATTATCCTATATATTATTTATAGTATTCCTATTAGTACCTTATATACTATTTTATATACTATTTACAGTATAATGGTATTCCTAATTATATAATATGGCTGCCCTGCTAGATAGTAGCTATAAAGAGTATTTAATAAGTAAATCATAATTCTCTATAATAAGAATATCTATTTTCCCTCACTGCCTGATTCTGCCTGGTACAGTCACTGATAAGGGTGCTGTAACAGTCCCTGTGGGGCAGCCAGGGTAGCCACTATATTACTATATATATATATCTATATATATATATGCCCTATCTCTACTTATTTAAAAATAATCCTAGGATTACTAATAACTCTAGGCTAATAGGATCTCTCTTAGTTTAAATATCCTAAGCTATAAGCTTACTCTATAGCTTATATATAGGCTAGTACTAGCTATTATCTATACTAACCTAGTATATTACTACTAGGGCTCTAAATTAGCTAAGGAGCCTAATATTTAATATAAATTTAGCTATAAGAGGTGCTACATTAGGCTAGGTAAGATAGTTTTAATAGTCCCTTATCTATAAGGATCCTTACTTTAGTATATTAAGCTAAGCTTTAGTATACTAAGGGTAGGATATAAGAATATATTAGGTATCCTAATAGGGGTAGCTATATAGATACTCTACTATTTTAACTATATAAATATAGCTAAGGTACTTAGTAAGGGCTATCTTATCTATTTATATCTAGATAACTACTAAGCTAGTAGCCTATTAAAGGATAATATAGAGTTAAAGAATAGCTTAAGTAAATTCCTAGTAAGAGGTATTATAAAATAAAGTTATACTTATTAATAGTCTAGTCTTATTTCTATTACTTATTAGTACTAGCTTTATGGTATTAATATTAGCTAGTCTAGAGTACTAATCTAGATAGGTATCTTAGTAGTATCTTTGGTAGCTATATTAGCTCTCTTATTCCTATAGATATCTTTATAGCTAGGGATCTACTAAATATAGATCTATTAGCTAGATTTCTAGAGGTAGTTAAGTAACTATATAATATATATAATAATACACTAGCTAGATATTATATTAGGGGAGTAGTAGGCTTAAATAATAGCTTAAGTATTAGTAAAGATATAAGCCTAGTAGAGACCTACTATAAGATATCTCTTAATAGGGTTATTAGTCTTTAATAGCTACTATAAAACTATTTAAATACTAACTAGCTCTACTATATATACTATAGTAACTATAGATAAGTAGGGTCTAGTTCTATCTAATATTAGAGATTATTATAGCTCCTACTCCTTTTTTAATAATATTATTATTAATATATACTACTATTATAACTAGCCCCTATTAATCCTAGAGAACTACTCTATAGGTCTTTAATACCTCTTCTTAAGAGCTATAAATATAAGTTTATAGGCCTTCCTACTATAACGTAATCCGACAACGAGCTGGCGGCGGCCCACCCCCAACAAAACGCGTAAATAGCGAACTCATTAAATATCACTTTTAAAGCCTTTTTTTCACTACCAATTCAATATGGCAGCCCTATCTAAGGAGGAGAGAATAAAATTAGCACTTAAAGCTTTTAATTAAGGCCATTTTTTA
This sequence comes from Aspergillus sp. 'subgen. Cremei', assembly GCA_019976455.1. Classification (NCBI taxonomy): domain Eukaryota; kingdom Fungi; phylum Ascomycota; class Eurotiomycetes; order Eurotiales; family Aspergillaceae; genus Aspergillus; species Aspergillus sp. 'subgen. Cremei'. Next base: position 3,283,917 of record JAFBMR010000005.1, read on the forward strand.
TCTAAAGCAGCCTATATAAAGGCCTTTAATATCCCCTAAAGTACCTTTAAGATATACTTAAATAGCATCCTTTCCTATAATGAATTACCAGCAAATAATTAGAAGCTATCTAATATTAAAGAAATAACTCTAAAGTAATAGATTCTAGATATAGATAAACATAGTCTACCTCTCTAGGTAGCTAGTATATAGTGCCTTACTGAGCTACTTCTTTCTACTTATTTAAAGCTATCTCAACATGCCTTTATTAGTAAGAGATGGGTCTTAAGATATATTAATTATTATTTAGAGATTTATTCTAAATATACAGCTTACTATGATTACTAATATACTAAATATAAGGATCCTTAGATTATTACTAAATAGTTTAACCTAGTTTAAAATACTATACAGAAATATGGCATTATAGAATAAGATATCTATAATATAAATAAAATAGGCTTCTAAATAGGAGTTATAGCAACTTCTAAAGTTATCTATAGATTAGAGATAAGAGGATCTTATATAAAGTCTCTTTAACCTAGTAATAGAGAGTAGGTAATAGTAATTATTATAGTAAATATAGTAGGCATTATCTTACCTCTATAGATTATTTTTACTAGTAAAAAACACTAATCTTAGTAGTATACAGATCTTCTAAAGGATTATTAAATTAGTATATCTGAAAATAGCTGGATAAATAATAATTTAGGGTTTAAATAGCTTTAAGAAGTCTTTAAAAAGTTTACAGCTTTAAAAATAGTAGGCTAGTATTACCTACTAATCCTTAATAGTCATAGAAGCTATGTAATAAGCTAATTTAATTATTTCTATATATCTAGAAAGATTATTCCTCTTTATATGCCTCCTTATTTATCTTATCTTCTTTAACCACTAGATATTAGTTACTTTAGGCCATTAAAGAAGCTATATAGTAAGAAGGTCTATAAAGCTATTAAAAATAGCCTATATATAATTAATAAGAAAGACTTTCTTTCTCTCTATATAAATATATACCAGTGAGCCTTTTTAACTTTAAATATTATAAGTAGATTTACTATAACAGGCCTTATTCTAATTATTATACTAGAGAGAGTGCTTTAGAAGCTTTAAATTAAAATAAAAATACTAAGTCTACCTTCCTCTTTAAATAGTAGCCAGTCTTTCTATCTTAGATGAACTCTAGCTAATCTTTATTAATTAAATAAGTAAAAGAAGTAGCTTCAGGATCTTTAGAGCCAGGATTTATTATCTTTAATTATAGGGGATGTACTTAAAAGGGTAATAAAAGGTATAGAAGTTATAATATAGAATGCTATTTTTCTTTAATAAGAAATACATCAGCTTTAAGCTATAGAAGAATAAAAAAAGGGAAAAGAAGAAGACCTTATAATATTATATTTAAGATAGAGGCAGTTTAACTGCCTAAGAAGGATAGTAAAAAGCTATAGAAAGAGAAGAATTAGTGGCTTTATCTACCCCTTTACTAGTAAAGTAAAAGCGTGCTCCGCGCTATAGTAATTATAGTAAAGAAGGCTATAATAGGTTGAAATGCCCTATATCTAAACCATCACATATTTAATAAAAATTAATATTTATATGGCGATAAAAAGCTTCATTTTATTGCTCTGCTTGTTGCGGCGATATTTGTGTTGGGGGCTGCCAGCTCGCTGTCACCGCCAGCTCGTTGTCGGATTACGTTAGGGGTATAATATAAGATTAGATAATCTCTAGTTAATTAAGACTAGTAAGTAACTAAACCCTCTAGATAGTATAGTAAAAAGGTTAATAGATTAGCTTAGAGGTTATTATATTAATAATTTATAGATTTAACTAGGGTAGGTTACTAATTAGTTTATTAGATCTTATATAATATAGCCTATAGTAGGGAGGTTATTATATAAAGGTATAATTCCTTCATAGTCTAGGCTAGGGTAATTAATATAGGGGAATATAAAGATAGATCTTTAGTACAACTTAAGATATTATTTAGAAAATACTAGTAATTTAATATAATACTTAGTACTAAATAGAGTTTATTATCTTTATAGTAGTAGTAGTAGTAGTAATATACTTAAAGCTATAAATATTAGCTTAAAGGTACTAGGTAGAGTAGTAAGACCCCCTAGGTTAACCTTATAATAAAGAAGAGTATTATAATAAGGGCTATTACTTTCTTTTTATAATATATTAGTTACTTTAGACTAGTAAGGTACTTATCTAGTTATATATTAAGGTAATATAAATATATTAATAGGTTTAATATCTATATCTTAGATCTTTAGAACTATATTAGTAGGCCTAATAGGTTTTAGTATAGTATAATAATATTAATAGAGGTAGATTAGGCTATATTTTATTAGGGTAAAGTAGGAAGTATAGTAGGATTCCTATTATTTAATAATATAATAAATCTTCTCTAGTTAGTAATAGTTAATTATAGTATTCTTATTCTATATAAAAATATAAATATTATTAATATAACTTATAACTAAGGCCTTTCCTAGGTAGATAGTATAGCTATTATTAATAAGATTAATATTATAATATAAGTAAAGGATTAGGGATAGTAAAGAACCTTAAGGGATTCTTATATAGACTATATTATACTATATAGATCCCTCTATTAGTACTATCTTAGTAGTCTAGTTAGTAAGAAAGCTAGTAATTAAGGTAATTATATCTAATAAGATATATTATTTATAGAGGTTATAAAGTAAGTATTAATAAGATATATTATTAAAGGTACTAGAGATATTTAAAGTAAGTAAACTAGCTACCTAGGTATCTATTTATTATAAGGTATATATCTACTCTAGAAGGAGGTAGATTATATACTTATAAAAATAGTCCTAATAGCTACTAATATATATTTATAGGAGGAGGTTGTATTCTTTAACTAGATAGCTTAAATATATAGCTATTATAAATTCTAGGGTCTTATTAACTATACTTAATAATATAATAGGGTAGTATAACTTTAGAATAAAGTAGTTATTCTTCTCTAGCTTTTAAAGGATAATAGTAGTAGAGTCTTTAAAGTATTAGAGATAATATCCTATCTAAAGGTAGGTATTAAAGAGATAATGTTACGGCACCCTTATCAGTGACCGTACCAGGCAGAATCAGGCGGTCAGGGAAAATGGATATTCTTATTATAGAGAATTATAATTTATTTAATACTCTTTATAGCTACTATCTAGCAGGTAGCTATATCACATAATTAGGAATACCATTTATTATACTATAAATAGTATATAAGATGGTATATAGGGTACCATAGGGAATACTATAAATAATATATAGAATAGTATACTTAGTAAAGGATATATAAGGACACTTATTTTATATACTTAGATAGTTCTTTATAATTAATATAATTATTAAACTAGACTATATAAGTTATTAATCTATAGTTACTATATATCTAACTACTTTCTTAATTATTACATACTTATTTATATATCTCTTACTTAATTAAAGAAGTATATATACTTCTTTAGCCTTACTTCTCTCTTTATTACCTTACCACATTCTTAAGCACCCCTTAGCTTATAGGAGCACCCTAGTTACTGTTAATGTCCTTAGATTAGGGTCACAGGTTAGTATTCCCAGGCTTGACTCATGGGTTACAGGTATAGGTACCATTGCGAGATCCCAGGGTGTGACAGATAAGTTAAGAATAGGAGTAGAACCTTAATAGCTTTTTATAAGATAAGATTTAATATATTATTAGGTCTAGGGGCTTTATTTAATATAATCTAAAGAATTACCTAGGTAACCTCTCCTTTAGTAAGTATAGGGGTTTAGATTAATTATACTAGTATCTATTAAGATTATAAAGATCTATATCTAGTAGCTATAGTAGTAATATTTCCTTAAGAATTATAACCTTTTCTTTAGGTATTTTATATTAGTAATTACTTATAATTAGGGTAGGTATATAAGTAACCTATAAAACCCTATAGTAGTATACTTACTAGGTTAATTTTTTAAAATTTATTAGATAATATCTTAATATATAGAGAGCTTAGCTTAATATAATAAGGACTGGGGTTTATTAGCTTTCTAATCTAGGGTTATAGATATTATAAATATTAATTACCCCTATATTAATATAGAGAGTTAAGGGTACTAAGGTTATTTAAATAATAGTAGATTTTCTATATTATTAGATTAAGATATTTACTAATATATATATATATATATATAAACCCTTAGTAAATTTATCTTAATAACTAACTTATAGGCTTTAAGAGAATATAGTAGTAGCCTTTTAAGGCTTATAAATATACTATAATTAATTTAATATACTTATTAATACTTAGTTCTTAAATAGCTAGTATCTCTAGGTACCTCTTCCTTATTAAAAAGGTATACTATAACTTTCTCCCTAAATTTCTAGTAGTTAGCCTATAAAATATAGAGTTATAGAGAACTATCTATTAAGAATAGTTAATCTAGTTATTAGAGCCTATAGAGAGATCTAATATTTCTTTAATAATAGTATTAGATAAGATTAATATATCTTTACTATCCCTACCATTAGATATATCTAAGAGGTTATAGTTTTAGTATTACTTCCCTATCTTCTAAAGGGTTTTTAGGGTAATAATAGGGGTAATATTTATAATAAGGATAGAAAAAATAATACCTTTATCTTAAGAAGTATATTTTAAACGTAACTATCTTATTCTTCTAGAGGGTCTAGTAGGTAATATCTTTACTAGCTTTAATATTAATATTATTAGTAGTTTCTCTAAGGTATTAGTCTATTATAATCTAGTTAAGTAGGCTACTACTTATATTAGCTTTTTCTAGTATAATATTCTTTTATTTCTTATATAATTTAGGAGCTACTTAAGAATAAGATTAGCTTACTATAATATTCCTTACTATAGCTAATTATTATTCTTAGGATTAGTTACTTTAATATCTCTTAGTAAATAACTAGGGTCTAGTTTTAATAAGTTTAGTAAGCCTAGCTTTAGTAGGCTTAGTAGGTACTACCTTAGTTTAATTAATAGAGTACTTTAGCTTTATTTTTTTAAGTCTTAGAGGCCTCTATAGGGGTAGGTAGCTTAGTAATAGTTTTAAGCTAAGAGGATAATTTATAAAGGACTAGGCCTATTAGATAGTTCTAATAGGTTTTAGTAAGTTATTCTTATTAAATAGAGTAACTTTAGTTAAAGGTAAAGTAGGTAGTATTCTATCTCTTTTCTTATAATTTATATACTAAGTATTATTATAATCTCTAGCTATCAGATATTTTTTAGTATTATATTCCTCTATATATTACTATATAGAGGGATAGTTACTTATAGTTTTAGGCTATATAATTATATCCCTAATAGTTAAAGTATTACTAGAGATTATACAAGTTATTATAATAGGTATATTTATAGTTCCTACTATATAGTACTAAGCTATATATAATAGTAGTAGTAGTAGTAGACCTCTTAGAGTACTGCTCTGAGGCAGGTAAATACAGCACTAGTACTATAGGAGGGAGGTTCCCAGCCAGATAGCTAGGATATACCCTATAAAAGGAAAAATAAATATCCAATAACTCTAATTTAATATTAAGAGGAAAACCTCTATAGCTATAACTACTATAGCATATACCTAGCTATATATATCTTAATACCTATATTAAGTACTAACCCCTTCTACTAGGCTATATCTTTAGCTTTACTATACTATTAGATTATTAGTCTACTAGCTTTACTATACCTCTATTATATCCCTATTTCTACTAACTACCCTATATTAATAGTTCTTATATCTGCTAGTCTATTTATATAGTTATTAACCTAGTATAGTAGCTATTATATATACCTTCCTTTATTTCCTATGCTTAGTTACCTTATATATTCTCCTAATTAATAAAGCCTATTATCTCTTTATCTACTATATTAAACTAAGAGAGTAGGCTTATTTATAATATAAAATTAGTAATTACTACTAATACCTTTAGCTCTAAAAGTAGCTTATTAAACCTTAATATTTAGGATACTTTACTCTATAGTTTCCTTTATATATTACTCTATAAATCAGCTAATAGTAGGTACTTAAGTAGAATATATTATATTATTTAACTACTAAGATTATACCTATACTATATACTCTCTCTAACCCTTATTTAGGATAGATAATAGCTTAATCTAATCCTCCCTATATAACGTAATCGGACAGCGAGCTGCGCAGCTCAGCTTCCCATAGAAATTCCTCAGTTTTGAGTCCCTTATATCTCAACAACTAATGATTATAATAGAGTAAAACTTTTATACTATATTAAATACGATATTCTAAGGCTTTTAGATTATTTTATACTATTTTTTATCTTTTCTCTAGCTTAAAATACAGAAAATATAATATTACATATCTGTAAGCAGCCTAGTTCCTGAAATTTTTATATTAGACTATCTAGAAGTTTTCTTCCTTAATAAGGATAGATGTATACTATTATATAAGTTCTATTATTAAAAATAAAGGTCTTATAGCTATTTATTATTGGGATATTCAACCTTTAAAAAAGTACTTGAATATGAAATACAGTGCCGCGCAGCTCGCTGTCATGCGCAGCTCGCTGTCCGGTTACGTTATATCTATATTATTACTAATACTATTACTTTCTATAGGCCTTTTTAATAATATAGAGTCTTTCTTATTAATATCTTTACTAATTACTTTATTAGCTAGTTTATTAATATCTTCTCTTATATCCTTTTTTATTTTATCTTAATATCTTTCTAAATCCTCTATTTACTAGCTATTATTAACTATATTATATTATCTAGCTAACCCTCTATTATTACTTTCTTTATAGTCTAATCTACTATTTTATTTCCTTACATCCCTTTATAGGCTAAGATCTAGTAGAGAACTACTAAAATCCTCTATCTTATATACTAATCTATTATTTTAAAATACTCTTATTAGTATAGTTAACTAGAAGCTATCTAAGGGTATAAAAGTGCCTTTAATACTATTTAACTATTTAAAAAGATAATTATACTATTTTAAATATACTCTCTCTACCCTTAGATCCTCTACTACTACTTAACTACTAGTAGTACTAGATAGATCCCCTAGAGTTCTACTATATATATACTATTACTATAGATTCTAGGCCTATATAGTAGCTAGTTTTAGCTCTTATTTTAGGGATAACTATAATTATACCTATACTAATAGTCTCCCTATTTTCTCTAAAATATTATTATATATTATCCTTACTATCTCCCTCTCTTTAATAAATACATCTAAAGGATTTTATTATAATACTTAGATAAATACCTACTAGCTCTCCTAGCTTCTTATTATAGATCTTAGGGGAGTTATTAAGTATCTACCCTTTATCTAGGCTTATACCTCTAGAGGTATTTATCTATTAAGTTTAATTTCTTTATCTAGTCATTTCTACTATAGAGATCCTAATATTATATATACTAGGCTAGTTTAAATTTATAAGACTATTTCTTTAGCTAGTTATTCTGTTGGTGAAATCACCGCTATCCCCAATTCTGTTAGAATAGTGATAATCTGCTATATCACTGGTATTCTACTGATCCATGGTATATAGCGGTTTACAACCCTATATAGCTTTATTTTAAAGAGATTTATCTTACTACTAGTAATATGAATATTATATATAAAAGTATTACTTTATTTACTATATTTAGGCTAGTTTTAGGGCTCTAGATTAGCTATATATATACCCTTATTCTTATATAGATAGAATAACCAGACCTTATTTAATTAATTATATAAATACTAACTTATATAGTATTTATAGCTAATGTCTATTAATTAGTTATAAGCCTAACCTACCTCTTTTAGATAAATTAAAGCTATATAACTCCTCTAAATCCCCTAACTATACTATTAGCTATTAATATAGCTATAGGTTTAAAGGTCTCTATTATTCTAAGTACTTAGGATAATTCGAACCCCTAGTATAACTAGATAAAGCATACTACTATCTATAAAGATATATAGTAGTATATTAATAATAATATTCCTAAGGTACTAGCTATGCTAAAAATAGCTAATAATATAGATAACTACATATATAACTATTACTTTAAGATATATTAGTATATTAGAAAGGGCTGTAATAAGGTTATATAGGTTATTTATAATACTATTACTATTTATTATTACTGCTATATTAATAATAAAATGTCTTTATAAGTAGTATTCTTAGTATTAAAGAAAGCTCTCTTACCCTCCTTAAAGAATTAGATTAACTACTTAAGAGAGATATAGTAAGATTTTAAAGCTATTACATACAGTCTTATAATATTAACTAGTAGGTTATTAAGTAATTAAAGACTTATTATAAATATAAAAAAGCTATAGTTCCTAAAGCTCTTAGTTATTAACTAATTAAGGACTTTCTTTAAGTAATTAAGTAATATTTTTAGCCTTTATAATACCTTAACTAGCTATATTTTATATATTAAAAGATATTAAGATAGATATAATAATTACTAAATTTATAGAGTAGAAGTAAGACTACTAATATAAGAATCTAGCTAATACCTTTTCTATCTTTAAAGGTAATAAAAATAATAATTTACCTTCTAATCTTAGGCCTAATAATTCTAGTAGTAGTAAGAAGAAAAGAGATAAAACTAATTACCTTTATAGAGGTAAGTATCTCTTTAAAAAATACCTATATATTATTAAGTTAGTTTAACTAGCTGGTTAGACCCTAGATATAGTAATTTAAGCTAAATTTAATACTATATCTTATCCCTTAATTCTTAATACTATTAAGAAAGTAAAAGAGAGAGTAGTAAGGTTAAATTTATAGTTAAATAAAGCTAATATCCTATTATAAATAACTATAACTATACTTAGAAAGCCACTAAATATAATAATACTATACTAGACTAATAAAGTATTTTTAGAATCTAATTTCTAAGTATCCTTCTCTATAGATACTAAATATAAGTTAGTAAAAAGCTTTATATTTAACTCTAGATTAGATACCCTATATTTATAATAATTTAAGCTGTTTTTATAAGTATTAGGAGGTAAATAGTAAGGAATATATCTATATTAGTAATACTTATACTTTAATATTAGGATATAGCTTAGTAGCTATATATCTATAATCTAAGTAGGGAGAGCTCCTATACCTTAACCTTAAAGATATTATATATATTAAAGGATTCTATATTAATATTATCTTAGTAGAATAAGCTAAAGAAGCTAGAGTACTCTAATATCTATGCCTTTATTATCTTAATATTATATAGATAAGTATAGGATATAACTTAGCTAAGTAGTTCTCTTACTTATATTATAAGCTAATAAGATAGTATAAGGGTAAAGCCTATATTAATAAAAATAATATATATAAGGTCTTTTTTAAGAATATTAACTTCTTTATAGCTATTTTTAATTACCAAGTTAAAATATATTATATAGATAGTAAGAAATTACTAGGAAGGGGTTTTAAAGCTAGCTATAAGCTCTAAAATATATAGATTATATACTTAGTCCCTAGGACCCCTAAGATAAATCCTTTTACTAAGTTAATTAGTAAGATAATTACTTAGTAATCTTAGGCTAAGATAATTAAGGCTTAATTACCTTAAGATCTCTAGCCTAAATTAATAAAGTCTAGTATAAAGAGAATAAATAAATATCCTACTATTCTAATAATTAAATAGATTATAGAAGTTACCTTATAAGCTCCTATAGTACCTTAAGGGGAAAGAAGGTAATTTAATAAAGCCTTTTATAAGAAACTAGTACTACCTTAGCTCTATATTTTATATAAAGCTTTAGAAAATCCTACTATCTTATTAGCTATTAAGCTTTAAATATCTAGAGGGTTTAGCTACCTACTAGAGGAAAGATTACTAGTACTGGAGATATTAAGATAGATAAGACTTAGAGATATAACCTTACTAAGCCTTTTATTAAAGAATTATTAGTTAAAGAATTACCTTTTCTATTACTATAGATATATAATTTCTCTACTTTTATTAATATAGTTAAGGTTAAAGAAAGTAAGCTCATATTTAAAGATCCTATATATAAGTAGATACTTAAGATTATAAAGTTATATAACTTAAGTCATCCTATACTTATATTATTAGATAAAAGAAAACCTCTAATTCTAGCTATCTTAACTAATTTAATAGTTTTTCTAACTCTAGAAGTAACTCTAGAACTATTAAAGGGTATACTAGAGGGTATATTATAATCTAAAGCTATTAAAACTACTCTAGACTAGAGGGGTAGGAGTAAAAGATTAGGATAAGTATAATAATAAGTATAATCTAGGGAATTAGCTGTAAGATAACCTTATAAGGTTAATTAATAAAGTAAAAACAATTTTAACTAGATTAAGCTTACTTAACCTATTATAAGAAGGACCTATAGAGTTTAAAGTATGATTATAATTACTAGAGTTATCTTAGGATATAATTCCTAGAGCTTTTATTAAAGATAATAACCTAGAGTTAATAAAGGATACTACTCTATTACTAATTTATAGGATCTTTAGTACTATTAGTAATATCTATAATCTAACCTTAGGAAAGTATATTTAAAAGCTATTAAATTAATTATAAAGCTCTTTTTATTACTTAATTATAAAAAGCTCTAAAGAAATAATACCTCTCCTTAATACCTTTAATATAGGCTTACTATTACTAAAATAGTATCTTTACTAAGATAACCTGCTACTACTATTAAAGAAGTAGAGAGAGCTTTAGAAGTACCTAAAAAAGGAGTTATTTTTAGATACTATAAAGCTAGAATAATAGGATTAGGTTAAAAAGGGTTATTTTAATATATTTTATAACCCTAGAATATCTAGATCTTACTACTCCTCTAAGTCTATACCTATAAATTTAATATAGATAGATATCTTAAGAAATATAAAGTATATCTCTATATTTATAGTAATCTATAGAAAATAAGCCTAAATAATATAAGAGCTATAATAATTATAGCTAGGACCTTTAGAATACTAATAGCTATTATAGCTAAATTTAACCTTAAAACCTATTAATTAGATATAGTTAATACCTTTTTAAGTATTTAAATAGATAAGATAGTATATATTAAGCTATTAGATAGATATAAGTAGGAAGGTAAGGCCTTATACCTCTTAAGAGTACTATATAGTCTATATAGATTACTATAGCTTTAGTAGGTTAAAGTATCTTAAATACTAATCTAGTTAGGCTTTTAATAGGTTAATAAGGACTTATATCTCTTTACTAATAGCTATCTAACTATTCTATACTATATTAATAATATTATTACTATTTATTACTATTATAATAAGTAAAAATTTAAGTAATTCCTTACTAAATTAAAGTTAAGATATAAGTTTTAAGATCTTAGTACTATTAATTAGTTCCTTTGTATATAAATACTCTACTATAAAGCTTTAACTCTATTAGGACTTATATATTAAAAAGATTATTAGAAAGTTAATCTAGAGGATTATATAATGCTAAAAATACTATTTTTAACTAAGTCTTTAATACTAAATAAAGGATAAGTAATACTATATTAAATATATACTTTTCAGTAATATATTAGCTTAATTATTTATATTACTATTATTACTAGACCTAATATTATATTTATAGCTTTAAAACTTGCTAAATTTCTTATTAATTCTAGTTAGAAATATATTAATATTATAGATTATATAATCCTATATCTTATAGATTTAAAATACCACTTAATTTAATATAGAGAAAGAAATACTAATTAGGAAGTATTTATATTTATAAGTAATACTTTATTTACTAATAATAAGGATTAAAAAAGCTCTAAAGGCTATCTTTATATACTTTTTAGAGGTTTAATTAACTAGAGATTAGGAAAGTAGTATACTATTACTATATTAATAATTAAAGCTAAATTACTTACTATCTTAAAGGCTAGTAAGTAGTTATTTTAGTAGAAATACCTTTTTAATATTATTTACTTTAATCCCTATTATAATCTTACTATTTAATATAATAATACTTAAACTATTAATCTACTAATTAAAGATAACCCTTACCTATATACTAATCTTTATTATATTAATATATACTATTAATAGCTATATTAGGAAGTATAGAAATAATAGGTTAAGGTATAATAGGTTCCTATAGCTAGTATAGCTATTAATAGCCTTATAAAGGCTTACCTATATTAGAAATACTATAAATTTATTAAGGTACTTAGTTTAGTTAACCTTAATAGCCTTATAATTACTAATTCTAGTTATATTAGTATTATTAACTACTAAGGGGGTATATTAGTGAAATTACTACTATCCCTAATTCTATTAGAATAGTAATAATCTACTATATTACCAGTATTCTACTAATCTATAGTATATAGTGGTTTATAACCCTAAATAGCTTTATTTTAAAGAGATTTATCTCACCACCAGTAATATAAATATCATATATAAAGGTATTACTTTATTTACTATATTTAGACTAGTTCTAGGGCTCTAGATTAGCTATATATACACCCTCGTTTTTATATAGATAGAAAAACCAGACCTTATTTGATTGATCATGTGAACACTAGCTTGTATAGTATTTGTAGCTGACGCCCATCAACTATATTCTATCTATAGTTATATTAGTAGTAGCTATAGCTTAATATTTAATATCTTTACTACTATAATATAGAAGGCCCTATTAATTAGGTATACTACCTACTTCTAGATAGTTATAAATTATTATATAATTCTATTATATTCTTTAGCTAGTCTAATCCCTACCTAAAACTAAGCTACTACCTTATATAATATCTATAGGATTACTATGGCCTAGTAGATCTATCTTATTACTATTAGGAAGATATCTTATATTAACCCTACTAATCCCCTTAATATTATAAGGCTCTTCCCTACTTTTACTACTATCTAATTATAATATTACTTAAATATAAGTTTAGGATTAAATTAGACCTCTAGATATTATTATAATAACTAGCTTACTTCTATTATAATATCTCCCCTAGATATAGGTAGTAGTAAGTATCTTAATTATCTAACTTTAGGTTAATATAATAGATAAGCTTATACTTTTTAGTATTAAATTTTAATATATACTTTAAGGCCTAATTTATTACTATCTAATATACCTATTAGAATGGTAATAATAATCCTCTTATCTATTTTTATAATTAAAATATATATATTATTAACTTACCTATTAGTAGTTATTTAGTCTCCTCCTATATAGTTCTTAATTAAGTTAGTATTATATAATAGGTATAGGATTAGTAATAGTAGGGACCCCTAAGGGATTCCTATTAACGTAATCGGACACCGAACCGCCGGGACACTGAACCGCCGGCGGCCTCATTAAATTTGACAGAATTCAATTAATTTATTAAAATTGAAGCTTTTTATTACTATATAAATATATTTTTTTATTAAACTATATTATTCTAGGTACAGGGCATTTTAATCTATTATAGCCTTTAATATTATAATTACTACAGCGTAGTAGGCGGCGTGGCTTTAGAGATAGATTCTATATCTCTCTCTCTCTTTCTTAACCTTTTTCTTAACCTTCTTATCCCATTAAACTGACTCCTTCCTAAATATAGTATTATAAGGCCTTCTTCTTATTCCTTTAATAGTTATCTGCCATATGAAGCTGATATACTTTTTATTAGAGTATAATAGTATTTTATATTATAATTTCTGCACCTTTTATAACCTTTTTAAGTATTTAATCTATAACTAATAATAATATCTCTAGTTTAAGAGCTTAAAGTTGCTTCTTCTATTAATTTAATTAGTATAGGTTCACTGGTGTTTTCCTAAGGTAAAAGGATAATATAGAGGATAAAGTAGATAGTGGTATTAGTATTTTTATCTAGGGTTAAAGCTTTAAAAGTACTCTCTCTAGATTATAAGGAATAAGACTAGTAGCTCTAAAGCTACTAATAATATTTACTTTAGAGAAAGCCTAGTAGTGGGTATGCTAGTAATAAAATAAAAGGTTAGCTTTATTAATAAATTTATAACTATTCTAAATAGTGTTACTAATCTACTAGCTATAGAGCTACTTTAATAGCCTAAAATAGCTTATATCTAGTAGTTAAAGCTTATATAAGGAATAAGGAGGTATGTATAAAGGAATAATCCTTCTTTCCTTATAGAATTAGTTAAATTAAATAGTTAAATAACTTCTATAGCTATTAAGAATTAAAAGATAATATTAGCTAGTAGTTTTAGAAGTAGTATACTTTTTAAAGACTTCTTAAAGCTATTTAAAGCTAAGTTTATCTATAGTCCAGCCATTCTTACTTATACTAATATAATATTCCTTAGGAATAGCTTTATACTACTATAATTAGTATATTTTCCTAGTTAAGATAATCTATAGTAGTAGAATACTACTAGTAGTATTAATAGTAACTATTAAGGTTACCTATTCTTAATTTCCTAGCTAAATTAATCTTATATAGGATTCTCTAGTTTCTAATCTATAAATAACCTTTATAGTTAAAGCTATTCCTATTTAAAAGCCAGTTTTATCTATATTATATATGTCCTATTTAAGAATCCTATACTTTTATATAGTATTTTAAACTAGTTTAAACTACTGCCTTATAATCTTAGGATCCTTATATTTAGTATATTAATAGTTATATTACTTTATATATTTAGACTTCAGTTCTTCCTTATAGTAATAGGTAAATTAGCTGACCTATTTATTACTAATAAATATATCTTTAGCTTTAGATAGCTTTAATTTTATAGTGAAAAGAAGCTTAGTGAGATAGCATACTTTTAAGATTATAAGGGGATAGCTGTGGGAATCTATATTAAGAATCTTTTACTTTAAAGTCAGCTCCTTACTATTATAAAGCTTTCTTAAATTAGCTTTAATTTTATTATGAGATTTAATACCTTTTAGGTGGCCTTTTATAGTGCTTATCTTAATATTAAAAGTAGCAGTATAAGCTTATTTTAAGTGGAATTTACCCTTCTTAAAAGCTTTAACAGTAAGCTTTAACCTCTTATCTCTAGATAGCGTTTTTATATCCATCTTTATAGCGTTGAAAAGCTTCAGTTTTGATGAATTGGTTGAATTCATACGACAGGTTAGTGGTGGCAGTCAGGCCGCCGGCGGTTCAGTGTCCCAGCGGTTCGGTGTCCGATTACGTTATATAATAAAAGATTATTAAGCTAGACAGTAACCTAATTAGAAAAATTAGAATTAAGGAAAGTAACTTTAAGCTATAAAGGAGCTTAGAGTAACTAATAAAGACCTATAACTTAGGAATCTATACTACTAATATACTATATTAAGTAATAATAAAATTAACTAAGAACTTAGAATATAGGAAGAAAGTCTAGATAAGATATAGGATAATTATACTAAGGACTATAACTTAAACAGTAAGTATTAGAAGAATACTACCTAGATAACTTAGCTTTAGATAATAGCTATATACTATATAATTAGATAAGACTAGATAATAATAACCTAGCCCCACTAAATTTAATCTAGATAGATAAATTAGAAGATAATAACTAGGGGTATAAGATAACTTGATATTAGAGATATATTTAATAGTATAAGACTAGACTAAAGAAATCTAATATTACTACTATAATATAATTAATAGATCTACTAGGAACCTTTTAGCATATAAAACTTACCTATATAATATATATATTAAGAGACTAAGGGAGATTAATAACTATAAAGAGATAGTTCCTATAGATAAGGTAATTAATTAAGTTTAATATACTATTAATCCGTTAGATAGAGAGTATAGTACTTAATAGGAAGGCCTAATATCCTACTAGGAGGGACCTTATAAGCTACCTAAGTAACCTTAAAGAACCCTATAACTTTAAACTAAGTAACTATATTATATAGCTATTAGAGAATAGGTATAGATATATATATAATACTATATAAGATAATAAAATAGAGATAGAGTATATAATAAAATTATAGAAATCCTTAATAGAGCTTAAGTAGAAATTAAAATTAAAGTAATTAGAAACTAAAAGTTATTATTAGTAGTTAGAACTTAGGAAATTTTTTATCTAAAACTTATTACTAAGATACTTAGATAGCTAGTAAAAACTATAGTTAATTTAGGAGTAATAGGAAATTATAGTAGTAGTAGTAGTAGTAGTAGTAGTAGTAGTAGTAGTAGTAGTAGTAGTAGTAGTAGTAGTAGTAGTAGTAGTAGTAGTAGTAGTAGTAGTAGTAGTAGTAGTAGACCTCTTATTCCTGTTTTAGCTTAAATACATGTTACTATGTAGGATTACTTAGAGTGCCACTCTAAAGCAGGTAAATACAGTGCCAGTATTATAGGAGGGAGGTTCCTTACTAGATATTTAGCTCTTCTAGCTAGGCTATATCCTATAAAAGGAAAAATAAATATCTAATAACTCTAATTTAATATTATAAAACCTATATAGCTCTAACTATTATAGTATATACCTAGCTATATATATCTTAATACCTATATTAATTATTAACCCCTCTTACTAGGCTATCTGTTTAGCTTTATTATAATATTAGATTACTATTTTACTAACTTTATTATACCTTTATTATATCCCTAGTTCTATTACCTATCCTATATTAGTAGTTCCTATATCTACTAGTCTATTCTTATAATTACTATTAACCTAGTATAGTAGTTATTATATATATCTTCCTTTATTTCCTATACTTAGTTACCTTATATATTCTCTTAATTAATAGAGCTTATTATCTCTTTATCTACTATATTAAATTAAGAGAGTAGGCCTATCTATATTATAAAATTAGTAATTATTACTAATACCTTTAGCTCTAAAAATTGTTTATTAAACCCTAATATCTAAGATATCTTACCCTATAGCTTCCACTATATATTATCTTGTAAATTAATTAAGAGTAGGTATTTAAGTAGTATATATTATAAGATCTAGCTATTAAGATTATATCTATACTATATACTTTCTCTAACCCTTATTTAGAATAAATAATAGCTAGCTTAGTCTAATCTGGGATCCCTATATATATTTATATTATAACTAATATTATTACTTTTTATAAGCCCTTTTAGTAATTTAGGATCCTTCTTATTAATACCTTTATAAGCTATTTTACTAGCTAGCCTACTAATATCTTTTCTTATATCCTTTTCTATTTTATATTAATATTATCTTAGATCCTTTACTTAGCTATTACTATTAACTATACTATCCTATCTAGCTAACCAACCCCCTTTACTACTTCTTTTATAACTTAATTTACTATCTTATTTCCCTATATCCCTTTATAGGCTAGGATTTAGTAAAGAACTACTAAAATTCCCTATCTTATATACTAATCTAATATTTAAAAATACTTATATTAGTATAGTTAAGTAGAGGCTATTTAGGGGTAGAGGAGTATATTTAATACTATCTAGGTATTTAAAAAGATAAATATATTATTTTAAATATACTCCCTCTACCCCTAGACCTCCTATTAATACTTAACTACCAATAGTACTAGATAGACCTACAGCTCTACTATATATATTATTACTATAGATTCTATGCCTATATAGTAGCTTAATTTAGCTTATACTTTAGGGATTATTATTATTATACCTATATATCCCTTGTACCTACTTCTATTTATATAGACTATTAATAGTCTCCCTATTTTTCTTATAATATTATTATATATTATCCTTATTATCTCCCACTCTTTAATAAAACCTCTGGAAGCTTTTATTATAGTATTTAGATAAATACTTACTAACTCTTTTAGCTCTCTATTATAGATCCTAGGGGAGCTAATAAGTATCTACCCTAGAAATAACTCTTTCTATATAGATTAAATTTTTAAAATCCTATAATAACCACAAGCTGGTTCTGGCTCAGAATTTATTTAATTATATTTAACCCTAGCTACTATTAGTAGATACTAATATTATTAGTATTACCAGTAGTAATAATGGGAAATAAGGAAATAACTCTTTTAATAATAGTATAGATAACTACTATAGTAGCTCTAAAAGGACCCTAATACTACTTTACTAGTATAAAGGATATGTAAAATAGTATATAGTATATATATTAGTATATAGAAAGCTATAAAAATAAACCTTTATAAGAAATAGAGCTACTTAGCTTTATTTAAGAGGTTGAAGATTTTATAATAGGGGCCCTAGGTAGGTATAAAAACTCTAATATTAATAATCCTACTACTCTAGTGGATATCTAAAGAACACTAGAGAGAATCTAGAAAGATATTATATATCTTAAGAAGAGCTCTATAATATTAGCTTTAACTAAAACTATTAATTTGTAGCCTAGTAGAAGGCCTTCTAAGCTTAAGACTAATAATAGGGGCTTTAGAATACTAGTCTATTATCTTAAGGGACTATAGGTATCTCTACCTTAAGGGTATTATATATTAAATTAGGAATTAATTATAAAATTATAATAAAGGTCTAAAATATAGTAATATAGGATAAGCTCTATAAACTAGCTCCTATCAGGATTATTAAGTAAGCTAAAAGGGCCTAAAATATAATAGCTAAAAAGTCTAATAGCTTAACCCTTATAATATTAAAATTTATTACTATATATTAACTATCTTCTAAAGATATTAGTCTTTATACCTATAGTACTATAGGGGCAGAGGTTCTCTAGAACTATATTAATAAATAGGTAAAAGTATTTAGTATAAGGGTATATATATAAATATTAATATAGAGGTTAATTACCTATAAAGTCCTAATGTAGGATATAAATCTTACTATAGAAAATATATTAACTATTATATACCTAGTAGCTATAAACTAGTATACTTAGGATAAACATATTAAAATCCTTTATATAAGGTAGTTAATAAAGCCCTAGAAAGGTAAAAGGAAGGGCTTATTAATAATAAAGTTTATTAATCTTATTATTATAAATTAGACTATTAATTAAGAGACTATTTAAGAGGCCTAGATTTATAATATAATTATTTTCTATTAGGATAGATACTTAAAGCTATATTAAAAATATTAAAAACTAGGATATATATATACTTAGTACCCTAATACTAAATATATATATATATATATAAGATCTATATAAATAGATATCTTACCTAGGAATATCTAAGTATATATGGCTAAATAATAATAGTAAACTATACTAATTATTATAAAAGGTATTAAATAATTAGTTTAATATATCTTATAAAGAAAGAGCTAGTGACTAGAGTAAAGGAAATATCTAAGAATTATAAGTTATATTATTATATTCTAAAGTACTTTTAAAGGGATAATATTATAAAGGATATTAACTAATAACCCTTTATAATAAAGGTAAGTAAACTAAGAGTAAATATATCCTAGTTATAATAACTAATATACTATTTATATTGATAATTAATAGATTAAGTAATTATAGAGAGATAATTTATTTTAAAGGGGGAAGGAAAAGAAGTCTTATTTTAAGACTTTAAATAATATTCTATTATTAGATAATTTATAGAATATAAATATAATATTAAAGGCCTTATAGGCCTTAGTAAGGTCCTAAATATAGGGTAAGCCTATTAATATAATATCTAATCTAAATTATTAACTCTACTATGTAAAATAGCCCTAAGTTAGTAAGTAATAGATACTAAGGTAGAAGGAAGTACTACAACTAGTAGTAGAGATAGATATAAATAGGGTACTATTATAATAGGAGATAGTAGAGCTTCTTAAGGAGATCTAATATATTAAAGTAGAAGGAATAAGTATAAATATTTTAATTAGGACCTATAGGAATTTAATAACTATTTTACTACTTTAGAAGAGTATTTTAAGAGGGAGTTAGATTGTAAATAAGCCTTAACTTTTTTTCTTAAAGCTTACTTAAGATCTTTAAAAATATATATAGGAATGCCTGGGAAAGCTACTAGAAACTAAAGAGGATATAATTATATAGGTAGTTAAGTATTAGTATCTAATAAACCTATATAGGAAATAAAAAGTAGAAGAAAAGAGAGAGAATAAACTAAAATAAAAAAGGTTTAATAAAAAAGATTAAAGAGATTTTAGAAAGGATAAGTTTAAATATAATAATAAAGATAATAGAGATAAATAGAAACCTAGGTAAAACTACCTAGATAGTACTAGGAAAATCCTTTATTACTTTAGTTATAGAAGTAAAAAGTATGTTACTAATACTTATAATAAGGAAAAGAAAATTACTACTAATATTAAAGGAATAGCTAAAGTATAGTTAATTATATATTATTAAAGTACTAATAAGTTAGAAAAAGTTAAGTAGCTAGAGTAGAAGAGTCTACTCTAGCTTATTATATATAAATAGAAATAATAAAATATTTTTAGATCCAAGCCTAGTTATATAATAATATAGATATAATAGTAAATCTAGATAATAGAGCTAAAGTTAATATAGTTAGCTATAAATTTATTAAATCTTTTAAGTTATAATAAGTAAAACTTACTCTACCTTTATTATAAGGAATATATTACTTAAAAGTACTAAATTATAGAGTTTATATTAATCTAATTATTATTACTAATTCTTATTAAACTATATAATTATTAAAATAACCCCATATAGCTATTAATAGAGATCTACACTTATTTAGAAGCCCTATTCTACTATCTATCTATATAATAAATGCATTTATCTAGTCCCTTTGATGAAATAATAGTAGTTTAAAATATCTATATATAAGCTTTTATCCCTATATAAGTTTATAAAAACCTATTAAAACTAAGCTACTATCTTTACTATAGTTAAACTTTGAGGAAATTTAGTTACTAGATTACTAAGGAAAGGAGCTTATATTAATTAAATTAGAAGAAATAGTACCTAAGTTATTAGATTTTCTTAATATTCTCTCTACTAAAAAGTCATTAATTATACTACCTTAAAAAGTAACTAATTATATAATTAATTTAAGAGAAGGGGAATAGCCCTCTTAGGGCCTAATTTATCCCTTAAAAAGAATTAAAGGAGCTAAAAGAATATGTAGATAAAAACCTAGTATATAGATAGATTTAATATTTAAAAAGCCCAGCAGGGGCTCCTATCCTTTTTAGGTATAAAAAGAATTAGAGTCTACACCTTTATATTAATTATTAAGGATTAAAATCTTAACTAAAAATTATTATCTATTATTATTAATCTCTAAGATATTAGACTAAATATCTAGCACTAAATATTTTAGTAAGGTTAATATCTAAGATACTTATTACTAAATTAGAATCTAAATAGGAGATAAGTAGATAGCTTTTTATACCTAATATAGTCTATTTAAGTATATAGTTATATCTTTTAACTAATACTCTAGCTACTTTCTAAAACTATATTTATGCTGCCTTGTATGATATTCTTAATATTTTCTAAGGATTAAGACTCCCATGCTAGTTATATTTATTAAGTTTTAGAATATCTATAAAGAGCTAAATTATATACTAAGGCTTTAAAGTATATATTTTAAGATTATATAAAATTCCTTAGATTTATTATTTCTTTAAAAGGTATTTTAATAAATCCTAACTAGGTTTCTACTATTATTTCCTAGGAGGAACCTAAAACTTATTATAATATATAAGTTTTTTCTTAGATTCTAACTTCTATTATTATTTTATTTATAATTATTTAAAAATTATATTATTATTAATATCCTTAATAAAAGGAGTAGTAAGAGGAAGGAAACTAGAGTATCCTAAGTTTTAACTCCTAGAAAAACTTACTTTCTATTAACTTATTATAAGCTTTGTCTACCCCTATATTAAGATATTTTAATCCTAAATATTAGATTAGATTAGAAACTAATACTTTAAACTAGAGTATAATAGGTATTCTTTTATAGCCTAATAATTCTAGAATATATTATCCTATTACTTTTTAGTTAAGAAAACTTACTAATATAAAACTAAATTAGGGAATATCTAATTAAGAGCTTTTTCCTATTATTTACTTATTTAAATATTAATAATAATATCTTAAAGGAATGTGATACTATTATTACTAAGGTTTAGCTTATATAAATTAGAGATTTATATAAAGATTCCTAGTTTAAGCCTAGTAAGGAGCCTTTATAGGAGAATCCTAAGCTTAATATCTATATAATATTAAGCTCTCTTAGCTAAGGGGCTAGTATAGAATTAGCTAACTAGGCTATATAGGTATAACTTTATAAAGATCAACCTATTCCTACTAAAGTATAATAAAGTTATGCTAAGGAAAATATTTTTATAGATAATACTAATTTAGAGTTAAAGAAGCTCATTTATTAAATGTAGACTAAAAGCCTAGAAGCTAGATAGTAAATAAATATTATTAAAAAAGGTCTTAAAGAATATAAAGACTAGAAAGTTAAAAATAATATACTTTTAAGTACTATTATTATATCCTATTAGAAGAGAATCTCTAATAGAGACCTTATTAAATTACATTATAATAATCTATTAGCTAAATATTTTAGTATTGTAAGAATAGAAAAACTATTAAAATAAAAACTTTATTAGATAGAAATATATAGAAATATTACTAAATATATATAGACTTATCTAATTTATTAAGGTACTACTATACTAAGATATTATCCTTATAAAAAACTTATATCTCTGCTAATCCTATCTAGACTATTTATAGAAATATTAATAGATTTTATTATAGGATTACTACTAACCTAATATTAAGACTAAACTATTAATACTATATTAGTTATAGTAGATTAACTTATAAAATAGTATCTATTTACTCCTATTTTATCTATAATTAATAATATAGAATTAGCTAAACTATTTTATTTAAAAATTAAGCTTTATTTTAGCCTGATTTAAGGAATTATTTCTAATAGAGGCTTAATCTTTACTAATAAATATTAGTCTAACCTTTATTATATTAACTATATAAAATAAAGACTTTTAATAGCATTTCATCCCTAAATAGATGGCTAAACTAAATATATAAACTAAATTCTTAAATATTATCTTTAATACTTTATTAATAAGAATTAATTAACTTAGCTAAAACTTCTTATTACTATTAAATTTACCTATAATAATATTTTTAATTCTATTATTAAAATATCTCCTTTTAAAGCTTTAGTTACTCCTTAGATTTTTACCTCTATACTAAGGATGGTACTCTACTAGGAGATGTACTAGTAGTATAAGCTTATATTAAAAAACTTTAGAAACTATAATAGTTATTATAGGAAAACTGGCAGAAAGCTATAAAATAGTAAAATACTATAATAAATATTATAAAAATATAATCTTTAAATAAAATAACTTAGTGGTTTTATTAATAAAATATTTAAAATTAAAATTACCTAGCTAAAAACTATCCCTACCTTTTCTTAGCCTATTTTATATACTTAATACTATTAGATATTAAGTTTATTAATTAATTTTAATTAATATAGCTATATCTATTAGATTTTCTATATATTATTACTAGAACCCTAGAAAGAATAAAGTAATAAAGAAAAACTCCTAATACTAGACCTAGAAAAGGATAAAGAGTGGGAGGTTAAAGAAGTTAAAGATAAAA
Organism: Aspergillus sp. 'subgen. Cremei'; assembly: GCA_019976455.1. NCBI lineage: Eukaryota > Fungi > Ascomycota > Eurotiomycetes > Eurotiales > Aspergillaceae > Aspergillus > Aspergillus sp. 'subgen. Cremei'. The sequence continues at coordinate 3,307,435 of JAFBMR010000005.1, forward strand.
AAAAACTTTAAAAAGTAATTATATTACTTAGTAAAATAGAAAGATTAGCCTTTAGAGTATAATTAACAGATACCTAATAAAGATATAGTGAATATAAGGGGGCTTATTAATAAATATAACTATAAAGAAGTAGAAAAGGAATTCCTATTTATTAGATTATTAGTAATTCTAGCTTATAATAACTATATTATTATAATATTATTCTATTATAAAAATAATATATTATTATTACTAAAGAGCCACCTGAAACTATTAGTACTAGGCTAATAGAAAGACTACTAATCCCCTAAGATATTTAGAGGGTCTTATAATATATAGGAAAGTTTTTCTTAATATTATTATTATAGTACTAACCCTATACTATATCTTTATTATTATAAATATTAGTAATAAGGCACAGCATCTTATAATAAAAGACATAGAAAGCTATAGTTATAGTAATAAAACCTATATCCCTAGGAAGTAGTTAGAATAAGGTTTAAGAATAGTAATACTCTATTATTAACTTAGTAATATTTAGGCTAGGGTATAGGATAGGAGTTATTAAATAATAAATATTATAAACCTTATAATATCTAATACAATTAGCCTAGGAAAGGTTAGCTTTTAACTATTAAAGAGCTAAGGAATAGTTATACTATATTTCCCCTTTTTATAGTAATAAGACTATACTCTTTATAATAAGTAATCTTTACCTAAGTAATAGCTTCCCTAAGGACTTTTAGTCTTTAAAGCTCTAATAATAACTTTATTTATCTATTTATTAATTCCCTTATTATTCTTATCCTAAAACTTCCTATACTACTAGAGGGCCTATATATAATCTATCTAGTATCTAAGAATATTAATAGAATACTATTATAATAAACTATTAGCTAAGAGAAATAATACTAAAAGGATATAGAACTAAGAATAAAGTAATACTAAATATTTATTAAATTATAAGTAGTACTATAAATATAGTACTACTTATATAAGATTAAAGCTAGATTATCTAACTTATATTAGATAACTACTAGACAGCCCTTATCTATGTTATAATCTTTAAGATAAGCATATAGATAGTAAGTATAGAATAATATTTTTAGAATAATTATAATATAGCTAGTAATATAAGCTTTAGTAGGTATAGTTTTTATAACTTTTTATAAAGAAAATATTATAATAGAGGTTATAAACTTTTAAAAAGAGAGGATAAAAGTATAGAAATAATATAGGAGAGAGAATATTAATAAAATAAAAAGCTTCTTATAGTAAATAATATCCTTAATATAAGTAGGGCTACTTATTTTATATAGCAATATATAAAGCCCCTAGGTAATAGTACTAAAACCTATATAACCTAATTAGGAAATACATACTATTCATACTTAAAAAATATTAAAAATAATTCCACTATAATAAAGGAACTTTTCATTTATTATTATAACTATTTTATTAGATAATAAGGAATTAGTTTTCTTTATTTATCCATTATTTTAATTATATTTTACTATTAATACTGACTGTGGACAGTCATTTCTAAAAAGGGAGGATAATTATAATAGATAGTTATTATATTACTAAGACAGCTACTTATATCATATTTACCTATTTATTAGCCTTTCAATGAGGTAATCACCTTATCTCTCTTATCTTAGAGGAGATTAATAAACTTATTAATCAATCCTCTAAGAATAAGTCTTATAATTAAGAGATATATATTATTAATTTAATTTATCTATTTTTCCTTGCCATTTCATTACCAAAGCATTATTATTTCTTTACCTAGCCAACAGGCTTTCTATCCTAACAAATAGATATCTCTTACAGCTAAGCAGCTCCTTATCCTGTAGAGGTTTAGTTTTATAGCTTTTTATATACTAATATATATATTATATACTATTTTATATATCCTTTATATTAGTAAAGCAGTACTGGGGTCCTTTTAGAGCTACTATAGTAGTTATCCTTACTATTACTAGAGGAGTTATTTCCTTATTTCCCACTATTACTACTAGTAATACTAATTTTATTAGTATTACTAGTAGTGGCTGGGGTTAAATATAGCTAAATAAATTCTGAGCCAGAACTGGCTTACGGTTGTCACAGGATTTCAAAAATTCAATCCATGCAGAAAGAGTTATTTTTCTAGATTATATCCTATTAGTATTAGGATATCTTAAAAGGACTGCTATATATAATATTACTATATATTAGTAAGACTTACTTTAAGTAGATAAAGTAATATTTATATATATTATATATAAAGCTAGTTAATACTCCTAGTTATCTTTATATTATTCTACCCTTCTATTAAGATAAGCCAATAATTACTAATAAATACACCTTTAGGCTAGATATAGTAGGAGATATATAGTAATATAAACTAAATCTAATAATCTCATAATTCAAGGCTGCTAGTAAGCAGTATTATTAGCTATCTTTAAAGATCTTTATTAATAAGGTCATGATAAAATACTGTAAATAGTTATTATACACTTTTAAAATACCTAATTATAAGAACATACAGTAATATAATTACGCAGGTTCAATTTAAGTGTAGATAGCGTGGTAAGTATAGCTATATATTTATAGTAGAACTAATTACTGGTTTAGAAAGCCTTCTAAACCCATAATTAGAGATGTATACTATGTGGTTATATATATATATACCTAAGCTATAGTCTTACTATTAGCTTCCTATATATAGTATATAGTATATTATATAGGCTCTAATACTATCCCCCCTTTAAAAGGCTGTACTCTTATAGCTATTAGTTAGCTATATTATACTTTTAAGATTTTAATCTATTCTTATATTAACTAATAGTAGCTCCTATTTCCGACTTTCTTATTTCTTATACTTCTTAGAGTTATATTATAATATCTCTTCCTAGGGCTCTATATCCTTATATAGTAGTATATTTAATTATCTTAATAAATTATTATATAGTATTATTACTTTTAGTATTCTTATATAGAGACTTATACTTAGTATATTATTATATTAATTAAGTAGGCCCTTATAGTATAGACCTTCTTCCTTTCTACTAGTAACCTTATATACTATATTATTATCTTTTTCTGTATATATATCTTTATTTTTAGTTTAGAATCACTTTTATTTATTAGATTTACCTTTATTTAGTTTTCTATAATTATTTTAGACCTTCTATAATATTATAGAGTGGTATTTTAGTCTAGCTATTATAGCTAATAATATTAATATTACTTAATATTAACTTATTAATATACCTCTAAATTACTATTTCTCCTATTAAAAATTAGAATTTAGCTTTATTTTAGCTTTCTTTATATACTCTATTTTTTATAGCTTCCTTCTATAAGTTTTAGTTATATTATAATAATATCTTATTTTATTATTATTACTCCTTTATCTAGTTTAGAATATAATATAATACTATTTTAATTATAATATACCTTTATTAGTCTCTTTTAATACTTAGAATTATATATTCTAGCTTTATTTACTATATTCCTTTTATTTTTAAATTAAAAATATATTATTTTTAAATTCTTTTAGGGGTTATTATTATACTTTAATAATTAATATAGAATTATAATACTTTACTTATACTAGAATAGAACTACTTATATAATTTTATTAATAGTTATTATAATAGTATATCTACTACTACTACTACCCCTTATACTCTACCTACTTTATAATAGTAAAATATTATTATATATAGTCTAAAAACTATAGCTAGTATACTATTAAGTATATATACTAGACCCTCTTATTCTTGTTATTAATCTAGGGCTTCTTATCTATTTACTCTTATTCTTATATCTCCCCTTATACCTCTCCCTATACCTTTATCTATATTATAGTTTTTACCTATATAGTTATAGTATATATACTACTTAGGTTTAGCTTATCTAGTCTATATACCCTACTTTATACCCCTTTATTAAGTAGTAAGTAGGAAGTATTAACTATTAAAATATAATTATTACTACTAGTATATTTATAGGTACTATAACTACCTATTAGTAAGTATATAATAATATTACTTAAGATTAGGGCTAATTATAATAGATTCCCTAGGAGCTCTTAAGGGTTACTTATATAATAATATATACTATTATTAAAGCTAAGGAGGGCTAGGTGCTATATATAATATACCCTCCTTTAATAGAAGTAGTGGCTATATTCTATAATATATACTACTACTACTAGGCCTGCTATTATACTGCTACTATAGCTAGGTTTAGAGCTATAGCCCTATTATCTCTAGATAATAAATCTTTATAGGGTTTAACCCCTTTCTTTACCCCCCCAGCTCCCTAATACCTATGCTAGTGACCTTATTATTAGTAAACGGCTTAGGTACTACCCTTAGCTAGTATATAATAATATATATATACCTTAGATATATAGTAGCTAATAATATATAGCCTTAATATTTAGGTAGTGGTTTTCTTTAGGGCCTTTAGGTATTTCTTAAGGTTTTTTTATATAAAATAGTTTATTATATACCCTTTAGGGCTAAATAAAGATACTTTCTCCTATATATTTATACCCTCTAGGGTTTATTAATTATAGAACTATACTTTTTATATACTACTTTAAAGTCTTAGTACTTTTATAGCTATTTTAATATATAGCTCTTATATATTATATTTATCTTCCTAGCTAGCTTATTATATTAGGTATTATACCTTACCCTAAAAGGTATATCTAGTTAAAATTATATTAACTTCCTATTCCTCTTCTTTATTAACCTTAATAGGTCCTAGGTATAGAGCTATACTACTATTACTATAAAATAGCTCTAGTAGGGAGATATAGAATATATTATAGATATCTTAAAGGCTAGGTAGTAGTTATAGTTTATATAACTACTTTTCCTATATATTAATAATTTTAAAGGGACTAAGGTAGTATCTACTTAGTTTTTAATTTAGATATATACTAGCAATATTTTTATATATAATATAATATATTTATTAATTATAAAGCTTATCCTAGTATACTTCTTATTATAATATCTCTTTATTATATCTTTAGCTTTCTATAGTAGATTTAATAGGGTTCCTCTTTTTCCCTAGATAATTTATACTCTTATATATAACTAGGGCTTACCTATTCTCTAGCTTCTTAATATTTTATCCTAGGTTTATATTAAATACTGATATTATATTATTTAGTCTTATCTTTAATATACTATATTTAGAGTTATTATATATTAATTATATAATTAGTAGCTACTTAGTCTAGTTATCTTAATACTAGTTTATATAAGTATATAGATTATATTATAGTATCTAGTTTTAGTACTCTATTTAGCTAATAGTTTATAGATAGTATATAGTTCATAGTCTTTACTATATACTAATATAATAGTATAGAGTTAACTAGAAGGTGCTTATAAAAAGACTTCCTTAATTACTTATAAGGTTCTTAGGGACTCCCTAATATATAATTACTTATTCTAGGAAGATATCTACTAGCTCTAGTATATTAATATCCTTATAATATAGAATATATAGTGTGTACTTTATAAATAAATCTATAATAACTAGGATTATATTATATATTTTACCTAGCTACTTTAATAGAGGCAGACTAGACCTATAATAAAGTATATACTAACCTACTATATAGGTATAATAGGTATTAGTAGGGGTTTAAGTATATTATAGGGCTTATAATAGTAAACTATAATCCTTTAATAAAGATTATACTTAATAATATACCTCCTTATATCCTCTATAATACTATAATAATAATATTAATATTAGATTAAATCTAAGGTATACTTCTATCTTTAATAACCTCCTAAGGGGTTATTATAGTTAATCCTTATTATCTCTACTTTTAAAGCTATAGAGTCTAGGATATAAGTATAGTTATTATAATATAAGATTTTATCTTTAGCTATACTCTAGGGTAAACTACTTAGCTCCTCTAGGTTTAAACCCTCTAGTTTATACTATTTCTCCTAATAAAACTTATTAACCTACTAAGTAATATAATTCTAGTATAGGTAATCCTATTTTTATAGAGTATACTATTTTAAAAGATAGGGTACCCTTAATCTATTCCTATAATACTAGAAGCTCTAGAACTCTTATATTATTAGTAGTATAATCCTTATCTATAGTTATATCTTTATTTTAGGTCTTATTATTATTTTAGATATCTAATAGAGGGTTTTTAGGCCTCTATTCTTATACCTTATTTTATAATAATATAGTTACTATAATATTAAGTTTTTATAGCTTATCTTCTATATTAGCTAGACTAATAGCTTCCTTTATAATATAGGTAATAATAACTCCTCTAGTATATCTCCTAGCTTTAGAGTATAGTCTAGTTAATAACTTAGTATATCTATAGGGTTCTTTAGCCTAGGGTAATATTTAATAGTAAAATTAAATATAGCTAATTTTTTTACCTATCTTACCTAATATCTATTAAGCTCTTTTATTATTATAAAATAGTATAGATTAGTATAATTAGATAATATAGTAATTAGAAATTTCCTTTCTTTTAAGTAATAATACTATTACTTAAAGCTTTTAATAATTATAAGTAATTTAGAGTTATATATCTTATAATATATTTCTGCCCTAATTATTTTTCTAGACTAATAGGTGATTAGGTACTATTATATATCTTTAAATAGTTAAGATAGGATTCTAGTAATTATATATCTAGAGGTATCTAAATATATATTTTATACTCTAGGTTAAAATATTATATACTAGGGTCTTTATAAAGTAATCCTTTGGATTATTAAAGGCCTTTTATATACCTTTTATAAGTATAAATATAGTAGTTTAGTGCTCCTTCTTTATAAGCTTAGATAAGTTAGTAGTAATATATAAATATCCTTTAATAAACCTTTAGTAGAAATTTATAAATCTAAGGAATGCTTATTATTATTATTATTATTATTATTATTATTATTATTATTATTATTATTAAGTCATTCTCACATCTGTCAGCCCTTTCAGCCAATTGGCGGTAGGTCCCTGTAGGGCAGCTGGGGTAGCCACTATATTACTATATATATATCTATATATATATGCACCCTATCTCTACTTATTTAAAAATAATCCTAGCACTACTAATAACTCTAGGCTAATAAGATCTCTCTTAGTTTAAATATCCTAAGCTATAAGCTTACTCTATAGCTTATATATAGGCCAGTACTAGCTATTATCTATACTAACCTAGTATATTACTACTAGGGCTCTAAATTAGTTAAGGAGCCTAGTATTTAATATAAATTTAGCTATAAGGGGGCTAAATTAGGCTAGGTAAGATAGTTTTAATAGTCCCTTATCTATAAGGATCCTTACTTTAGTATATTAAGCTAAGCTTTAGTATACTAAGGGTAGGATATAAGAATATATTAGATATCTTAATAAGAGTAGCTATATAGGTACCCTATTATTTTAACTATATAAATATAGCTAAGGTACTTAGTAAGGGCTATATTATCTATTTATATCTAGATAAGTACTAAGCTAGCAGCTTATTAAAGGGTAGTATAGAGTTAAAGAATAGCCTAAGTTCTTAGTAAAGGTATTATAGGATAAAACTATACTTATTAGTAGTCTAGTCTTATTTCTATTACTTATTAGTATTAGCTCTAAGATATTAGTATTAGCTAGCCTAGAGTACTAATCTAGATAGGTATCCTAATATATTAGTAGTATCTCTAGTAGCTATATTAGCTCTCTTGTTCCTATATATACCTTTATAGCTAGGGATCTACTAAATATAGATCTACTAGCTAGATTCCTCGAGGTAGTTAAGTAACTATATAATATATATAATAATATATTAGCTAGATATTGTACTAGGGGAGTAGTAGACTTAAATAATAGTTTAATTATTAGTAAAGATATAAGTATAGTAAGGACCTACTATAAGATATCTCTTAATAAGGTTATTAGTCTTTAATAGCTACTATAGAGCTATTTAGATACTAATTAGCTCTACTATATATACTATAATAATTATAGATAAATAGGCCTAGTCCTATCTAATATTAGAGACTATTATGGCTTCTACTCCCTTTTTAATAATACTACTATTATTACTAGTCCTTATTAACCCTAGAGAATTACTCTATAGGTTTCTAGTACCTCTTCTTAAGAGCTATAGATATAGATCTATAGGCCTTCCTACTATAGAGGTATAATATAGGGTTAGATAATCTTTAATTAATTAAGACTAGTAAGTAGCTAAAGCTTCTAGATAGTATAGTAATAAGGTTAATAAGTTAGCTTATGTTACGGCACCTTTATCAGTGACCGTATCAGGCAGAATCAGGCGGTCAGGCTATGACCTACAGAAACACATTCATTATGTAATTTACCTATTAGGGCTGAAGGAGCCATTTCCTAATACCTCTGCACTTATATAATATAGTATATAGGTACTATGTCTTAGTAAATATACCATTTAGTATACTATTAGGATGGTATATACTCTGGTATACTTAAGGGTATACTACTAGTATACTATATAGAGGACCATCTAGAGTACTATAGATATTTAAAGAAGATATATAAGGATACTCACCCTATATACTTAGATAGTTCTTTATAATTAATAAAAATTATTAACCTATAGTTACTAAGCATTTACTCTTTTCTTAATTATATATACTTATTTATATATCTCTTACTTAATTAAAGAAGTATATATACTTCTTTAGCCTTACTTCTCTCTTATTACCTTACTATATTCTTAAGTATCTACAGCCTATAGGGGCACCCAGTTACTATTAACATTCTTAGATTAGGGTCATAGGTTAGTACTTCCTAGGCTTAACTCATAGGTTATAGGTATAGGTACTATTATAAGATCCTAGGGTGTGACACATTGATCACCAGTCTATATAAGTATATAAATGATATTAATATTGACACCAGTCCATCTTAAGTAATTAACTTAAAATACTATAGCTGATAATACCCTAGTAAGCAGTACTAATAATAGTGACACCTAGAGTAATAAGGAGCTCTTAGGAATGATTAAGTAGCTCTAGGAAACCATTATTATAATAGAAAGTTACTTTACTGCTAAGGCAGTAAAAGTGTAACCACCTAAACCATTTACTAGGAAAAGATCATAACTTTAAATATTTCTTACCTAAATAGACACTTACCTTAATATTAATAAAGATAAATTATAATGTAATACTAATAAGGTAGTCTTTATATTTACCTACTTATTGAGAAGTACATTCTACTGGTTTAAACTATTCCTCTAAGATTTCTAGGAAAATAGAATATATAATTAGGATAATAATACTAAGGAGATATTCACTTCCTATACTAAATTTAAAGAATAACTTAAAGGAACTTTTAGTAACATTAATATTATAAGGTAAGTAGAAAGGAAACTAAGATAGCTTAGATAAATAGGATTAGTATAACGTAATCGGACACCGAACCGGCGGTGACACTGAACCGGCGGCGGCTCACCGCCACCACCACCACCTCGCTGTAGCGAATCCACCATTTTATCAAAATTGAAGCTTTTCAACTCCTTATTATTAATATGAGCGCTCTATCTAGGGAGAATAGATTAAAGCTTACTATTAAAGCTTTTGAAAAGGGTAAATTCTCTTTAAAAGCCGCGTGTGCAGCTGCTTTTAATATAAAGATAAGCACTTTTAAAGACCACCTAAATAGCATTAAGTCTTACAGCCATTTAGAAGCTAATTTATAAAAGCTTTCTAATATAGAGGAGTCAACCTTAAAGTAATAGATTCTAGATATGGATAGATAAGGCCTGCCTCTTATAATATCTAGTATATAACATCTTACAGAGCTTCTTTTATATATAAAAATAAAGCTATCTAAAGCCCCTATTATTAGTAATAGATAGGTCTATTATTTTACTTAATATTATAAAGAAATCTAGTTAAAATACACCTCCTAATATAATTATCAACGTGCGAAATGCGAAGATCCTTAGATTATTAAGAAGTGGTTCAGTTTAGTTTAAAATACTATATAAAAATATGGGATTCTTAAACAGGATATCTATAATATAGATGAGACTGGATTTTAAATAGGAATAGCTTTAATAGTAAAGGTTATCTATGGCTTAGAGACTAGGGAATCCCATGTAAAATCAATCCAGCCAGGGAATAGAGAATAGGTGATAGTAATAATCACTATTAATAGCTCTAGAAGTGTTCTACCACTATAGATTATTTTTACTATAAAGAGACACTAATCAACCTGGTATGAAGCTATTCCTAAGGACTATTAAATTACTGTCAGTGAGAATGGCTAGACTATAAATAATATTAGCTTAGAATGGCTTTAAGAGGTCTTTAAAAAGTATATAGCTTTATAGACTATGGGCTAATATCATCTCTTAATTCTTAATAGCTACTAAAGCCATGCAACTCCTAAATTTAACTAATTCTGCATATCTAGGAGGATTATTCCTTTATATATGCCTGCGCACTTATTATATAAGCTTTAACCACTTAATGTCAGCTGTTTTACTCCCCTAAAGTAATTTTATAGATAGTAGATTTATAAGGCTATTTAGAATAGTGATATAATAATTAATAAAGCAGACTTCCTATTCTATTATCAGTATGTACACAAGCAGGCTTTCTCTAAAGCTAATATCCTTAGTAGTTTTAAAGCAACTAGCCTTATTCCTTTTAAGCCAGAGAGAGTGCTTTTAAAGCTTTAAATTTAGATTAAAACACTAATATCACCATCTTCTTCTCACTCTAGTTCTTATTTAATTTATCTTAGAAGAACACCAGTAAATTTATATCAGTTAAATAAGCAGTAAAAGTAGCTTCAGGATCTTAAAGATAAAGGACTATTATTATTAGTGGCAGGTAAAATGCTTAAAAAGGTTATAAAAGGTGCAGAGATTATAATGCAGAATGCTGTCATACTTTAATAAGAAATCTATCAGCTTTATATAGTAAATAAGCTAAAAAAGAAAAGGAAAAAGGATTCACAATATTTTATATAAGATAGAGGCAGTTTAAATGGCTATAAAGGCCAGTAAAAAGCAGTAGAAAAAGAGAAGGAATTTAAAGCTTTATCTATACTATAACTACTAAAGTAAAAGTAATCACCACGTTACAGTAACTATAGAAAAGAAGGCTATAATTAGTTAAAATGTCTAGATAGACTCACCACCTAGTTTTATATAATATATTTCATTTGTATGACGTTAAAAGGCTTTAATTTTAATAAAATGGTGGATTCGCTACAGCGAGGTGGTGGTGGCGGTGAGCTGCCGCTGGTTCGGTGTCACCGCCGGTTCGGTGTCCGATTACGTTAGTAGATAGCTTCTAAATTCTAGTAGATTATATCCTACCTAGATTAGGATAAGGACGCGTACATATCATAATTTAAAGAAATATTAAAACTAGAAGTTTAGGAGAAACTTATCTAGTAAGACTAACCAGACTCTCTAAGTTTATTAAATCAGCTATTAAAATTAATAATAAGCTATATAAATTTAAAGTATAGATAAAATCTAACTATTAATTTAGAGGAAATCAGCAAACCACCCACTATTAGTTAAATAATAGTTAAAGGGTATAACTAGCTAGTTAAGGATATATAGATCCTTTTAGACTATAACCTATAGAGCTTAATACTATAGATAGAAGATGCAGTAGCATCTTACTAGAAGAGTATGAATAATAATAAAAAAAAACTCTATTTCTTCTGTGGAAAACTAGGATATATAACTAAGGATTATTAAGTATAATAGCAGTATTATTAGAAGGACCTAGACTAGAATACACTACTTAGAGAATAAATTAACTCTAAGCTATAAAGGAGCTTAGAGTAACTAATAAAGACCTATAACTTAGGAATCTATATTACTAATGTACTATATTAAGTAATAATAAAATTAACTAAGAACTTATAATATAGGAAGAAGGCCTAGATAAGATAGGATAACCATACTAAGGGAGAACTATAACTTAAATAGTAAGTATTAGTAGAACATTACCTAGATAACTTAGCTTTAGATAACAGCTATATACTATATAATTAGTTAAAACTAGATAGTAATAATCTGGCCCCACTACATTTAATCTAGATAGATGAATTAGAAAGTAAAAACCAGGCTAATAATCCTAAGGAATAGAAAACTACCTATAAAGAGCCAGCTCCTATAGATAAAGCTATTAATTAAGTTTAATATACTATTAATCCTTTAGATAAAGAGTATAGTACTTAATAGGAAGGCCTAGTATCCTACTAGGAGGAACTCTATAAGCTACCTAAGTAACCTTAAAGAACCCTATAAGATAATTTTAAACTTAGTAAATATATTATATAGCTATTAGAAAATAGATATAGACACATATAATACTATATAGGATAATAAAATAAAGATAAGGTATATAATAAAATTATAGAAATCTTAAATAGAGCTTAAGCAGAAATTAAAGCCCTTAAAAATCAGAAATTACTATTAGTAATTAAAATATAACAGAGTTTTTGCCTAAAACTCATTACTAGGATACTTAGATAACTAGTAAAGACTATAATTAATTCTAGAGTAATAGGAAATTATATAGACCTAAGGTATAAGAAGTAGCTTAGTATACTTAGAATTATAAAGGCTAATCTAGAGCTACTTATAGGTCTAAATAGAGTAGACTTAAGAGGTTATCTTATAGATAAATTAGGACTAGTACCCTTAGTTATAATAGGTTATAAAGAGTAACTTAACTTTAATATAACACTATTAGGATAGTATAATATAGTATTAGGGATTCCTTAGCTTAAGAATCATAACCTAGAAATTAATTAGAAAGTAAATATACTATAACTAGTAAATTATAAATACCCTAGATTAATAAGTATAGGGGATAACACTGTTAAGTCTTAATAATATATTTATAAAGGTAAACTTAAGAATAGAGTTAAGTAATTAAATAAGGTAATTAATATTATAAGAAGTAGTAATATAATATAAATCTTAGTAGCTAGTAATACTTTAGATTAAGTATAGCTAGTATAACTATCTAGATAGGCACCAGTAACTATAATAGAATATTATAAAAGAATAATTATTAAGGATATAACTAATAGGCTATAGGATAAGGGATATCACTCTAATAAACTAACTAAATAATCCTTAGAAATAGATAATAACTTATAGGAATAATATAGTACTAAGGAACTAGTAGCTAACTCCTAGGAACTATTATAATTACCCTAGGAGTATATATTATTTTAAGAATTATTTAAGTAACTATAAATACTATAGCTACCTAATTATAGACCTTATAATCATAGAATTCCTATCTAAGAAGGGAAGGAACTAATATATAAGAAAATCTATTAGATATTAGATAAAGAATTAGGAGCACTTAAAGAATATATTAATAAATAATTAGTAAAAGGAACTATTTAACTATTAAAATTATTAGTAGGATATGGTATCCTATTTATACCTAAGAAAGATAGAAGTCTATAACTTTATATAGACTATTAACTATTAAATAATATTACTATTAAGAATTAACACCTACTACCTCTTATTTTAGAAATCTAGGATAGGATTAGGGGAGTAAAATAGTTTATAAAACTTAATATTATAAATATATATAATTAAATTAGAATTATATAAGGTAAAGAATAGAAAATAGTATTTTAAACTAAATATAGATACTATAAGTACTTAGTTATGCCTTTTAGATTAACTAACACACTGGCATTATTTTAATAATTTATTAATAAAGTTCTAGTAGAATACCTTAACATTTTTATTATTATATACCTTAATAATATTCTAATATTCTTAGATAACTTTAATAAGTATATTAAGTATGTTATAAAGGTACCTATAAAGCTTTAGAATACTAAGCTATAACTTAAACTTAAGAAATATAAATTTTATATATAGGAAATAGACTTCTTAGGCTATCAGATCTTTATAGTAGGCATTTATATAGACTAAATAAAAGTATAAGTAATTAGAAATTAGCTAACACTATAAAAACTTAAGGAATTATAATAGTATTATAGATTAATTAATTATTATTAATAATTTATTAATAGATATATAAAAATCATAATATTAATATTTAAGTTACTTAAAAAATCAGATTATTTAACTGGACTTAGGAATAATAAAAAGCATTTAAAGAATCTAAAGAATGAATTATATAGGCACTAATTCTAGTATAACATGACCTAGTAAAGGAAATAATTATTAAGACTAATATATTAGACTATGCTATTAGTATAAGAATAATATAACTAGGAGAAGATAGAAAGCCATAACCTATTACCTTTTATTTATAAAAACTAATTTAAGCTGAACTAAACTATAATATTTATAATAAGGAATTACTTGCTATAGTAGTTATATTTAAGATATAGAGAGTCTATTTAGAGGGAGTATAGCACTAAGTTCTTATTAAAATAGATTATAAGAACCTCACCTTCTTTATAATAACTAAAGAGTTAATATAAAGGTAGGTAAGATAGTTAGAAGTACTCTTAGAATATAACTTTTATATTATATATTATAAGGGAATAGAAAATAGTTAAGTAGATATACTTAGTTAATAACTAGACTATATACTTTATAGGAAATATTATAAACTAGTAGTTTTAAAATAAAATAATAATAAAAGCCTTAGTTATAACTATCACTACTAGATCATAGTAACTTTAACTATTAGATTAGATAAATTTAAATAATAACTTATCACAGAAACTAAAAAAGATTAAATAATTTAAGGAATACTTAAAAAACTTAAAGATGATACTAGATTTATTAAAGATATTAATAGATTTATATATTTTAAAGGACTTATCTACATACCTAAGAGTATATAGACTGAAGTCATTACTATATATTATAATACTCCTATATTTAGATATATAAGAGCAGAATAAATAGTAGTATATATTACTAGGAACTTCTATATTCTATACCTTATAGTAAAGGTATATATATATACTAATAATTATAAAATATATATTTATAATAAGCTAGTAAGATATAAACCTTATAGGAAAATATAACTATTAAAACCACTAAAGAAACTATAAGAATGGGTTATAATAGACTTTATTACTTAGTTACCACCCTTAAGTAGATAGGATACTATTATAGTTTTTACTAATTAACTTACTAAATATATTTACCTTATGCCAACAGTAGGCATACTTAATATAAAATAGATAGTATTTATCTTTTTAAGAGATATTATTATAAACTATAGATTACCTAAAAAATCACAGAGATAAACTGTTTACCTTAAAGTTCTAGATATTACTTATAAAATTAATAGGGGTAAATCACTGTTTAACCACTACTTATTACCTATAAGTAAATAGGTAAACTGAATAAACTAATTAGATAATTAAGTAATATTTATAATACTATATTAATTATTAATAAAATAACTAGAGTAAATTATTACCCTTAGTATAATTTATATTTAATAATTTAGTATAATTAGTTATAAAATAAACACTATTTTACACAAATCATTACAGACACCTGAATATTATAGGGAAACTAATTAAATAAGAATTAAGCTCTAAAGAAGCTGAATAACTAGTATTAATAATTAACTAGTTTTACTAATAACTCTTAACAGACTTAGAATTTACAAACCTATAAATGGCTACTTACTATAATAGAAAACATAATAAAGGACTAGATCTTAAAAAAGGGGGAAAGTATTCCTACTCTATAGAAATATTAAGATAAAATAACTAAGTATAAAACTTAACTATTAAAAATTAGGACTGTTTATAATTAAAGAAAAAATAGGACTAGTTAATTATTATTTATAACTACCTAAATTAATAAAATATATATACCCTGTTTTTTATATCTTATTATTAGAACCAGCACTAGCTAATGCTAAACTTACTTAAAATATAGAAATTAATAATAATAATAAATAAGAATATAAAGTTAAAAAAATCTTAGGATACTAAAAAGTTAGCAGTAAACCACTTTATCTAGTGAAATAGAAAGGTTATAATACCTTAGAAAATATATAGGAACCTATCTTAAACCTAATAGGTTACCCTTAGTTAGTAAAAGAATTCTACTAGTAGATAGATTAAAGTCAGCCTAGAAGGAAGGAGAATTTAATATCTAAGTTAGACTAGGGTTATCTAATATAGTAGTAATCTGAGTAGTCTCTTACTTATTAGTAAGATAATCTAGCTCTTAGAGATCCTTAGTACTTAAGGGATCCTCCTTATCTAATACTTTAAGAAAATTAGAATTATATTCTAATATTTAACCACCATGCTCTTTAAGAAATTTCTAATATTTTTATAAGTATATTAATTTTATAAATATTTTAGCTAAAGCTTCCTCAGCCTCCTAAATCTCTTAATTAATATACTCTTATTCCTACTAAAGCACGCGCCACTCTTACTTATTATAAAACTAATACTTATATTTATAACTATAACAGGTGCATGAAGCACAGTTCTTACTTTTTAAATCTATAATATAAGGAATACTATAGGAAGAATAATAGATATAAGGAGAACTAGAGGGAAGACTATTTTTTAGGATTCTATCTATCTATAGAGTATATTTATAGTAATAATTACACTTCTCTAGTATAATAAGTTATTAAGGAAAATAAGAAAAGAAGTTAATAGGAAACTCACCTAAATAGGGGATATAATAAATTTATAATTATTAAGGGATAATAATCCTAGAAGAGGGGGATTATATTATAGCACCTTTATTAGTAACTATATTAGGCAGAATTAGGTAGTTAGGCTATAACCTATAGAAATACATTTATTATATAATTTACCTATTAGGGCTGAAGGAGCCATTCCCTAATACCTCTATACTCATATAATATAGTATATAACTAGGTACTATATCTTAGTAAACATACCATTTAGTATACTATTAGGATAGTATACACTCTAGTATACTTAAGGGTATAGGTACCATTGCGAGATCCCAGGGTGTGACAGCTTAGAGGTTATTATATTAATAATCTATAGATCTAATTAGGGTAGGCTATTAACTAGTTTACTAGACCTTATATAACTTAGCCTATATTAGGGAGGTTACTACCTAAAGGTATAATTCTACTATAGTTTAGGCTAGGATAATTAGTATAGGGGGAATATAAAGATAGATCTCTAGTATAGCTTAGGATATTATTTAGAAAGTACTAATAATTTAGTATAGTACTTAATATTAAAATAGAGTTTATTATCTTTATAATAATAGTAATAATATACCTAAAGCTATAAATATTAGCTTAAAGGTACTAGGTAGAGTAGGTATAGAATATCTATAGCTATAGTATAGTAATATATATATACTAGAGCTAGAGTAGTAAGACCCCCTAGGTTAACCTTATAATAGAGAAGAGTATTATAATAAGGGCTACTACTTTTTCTTTATAATATACTAGTTACTTTAGACTAGTAAGGTGCTTATCTAGTTATATATTAAGATAATATAATATATTAATAGACTTAACCTTTATATCTTAGATCTTTAAGACTATATTAGTAGGCCTAATAGGCTTTAATATAGTATAATAGTATTAGTAGAGGTAGATTAGGCTATATTTTAAGGGTAAAATAGGAAGTATAATAGGATTCCTATTATTTAATAATATAGTAAATCCTCTTTAGTTAGTAGTAGTTAACTATAGTATATTTACTCTATATAAGGATATAGATATTATTAATATAGCTAGTAACTAGGGCCTTTCCTAAATAGATAGTATAGATATTATTAATAAGATTAGTATTAACGTAATCGGACACCGAACCGCCGGCGGCCTGACTGCCACCACCAACCTATTATACAAATTCAACCAATTCATTAAAACTGAAGCTTTTTAACGCTATAAAGATGGATATAAAAACACTATCTAGAGATAAGAGGTTAAAGCTTACTGTTAAAGCTTTTAAGAAGGGTAAATTCTACTTAAAATAAGCTTATACTACTACTTTTAATATTAAGATAAGCACCTTAAAAGGCCACCTGAAAGGCGTTAAATCTTATAATAAAATTAAAGCTAATTTAAGAAAGCTTTCTAATAGTAAGGAGCTAACTTTAAAGTAAAAGATTCTTAATATAGATTCCTATAGCTATCCCCTTATAATCTTAAAAGTATACTATCTTACTAAGCTTCTTTTTACTATAAAATTAAAGCTATCTAAAGCTAAAGATATATTTATTAGTAATAAATAGGTCAGCTAATTTACTTATTATTATAAGGAAGAACTGAAGTCTAAATATATAAAGTAATATAACTATTAACATACTAAATATAAGGATCCTAAGATTATAAGGCAGTAGTTTAAACTAGTTTAAAATACTATATAAAAGTATAGGATTCTTAAATAGGACATATATAATATAGATAAAACTGGCTTTTAAATAGGAATAGCTTTAACTATAAAGGTTATTTATAGATTAGAAACTAGAGAATCCTATATAAGATTAATTCAGCTAGGAAATTAAGAATAGGTAACCTTAATAATCACTATTAATACTGCTAGTAGTATTCTACTACTATAGATTATCTTAACTAGGAAAATATACTAATTATAGTAGTATAAAGCTATTCCTAAGGAATATTATATTAGTATAAGTAAGAATGGCTGGACTATAGATAAACTTAGCTTTAAATAGCTTTAAGAAGTCTTTAAAAAGTATACTACTTCTAAAACTACTAGCTAATATTATCTTTTAATTCTTAATAGCTATAGAAGTTATTTAACTATTTAATTTAACTAATTCTATAAGGAAAGAAGGATTATTCCTTTATATATACCTCCTTATTCCTTATATAAGCTTTAACTACTAGATATAAGCTATTTTAGGCTATTAAAGCAGCTCTATAGCCAGCAGATTAGTAATACTATTTAAAATAGTTATAAATTTATTAATAAAGCTGACTTTTTATTTTATTACTAGTATACCTACTGCTAGGCTTTCTCTAAAGTAAATATTATTAGTAGCTTTAGAGCCACTAGTCTTATTCCTTATAATCTAGAGAGAGTACTTTTAAAGTTTTAACCCTAGATAAAAATACTAATACTACTATTTACTTTATCCTTTATATTATCCTTTTACCTTAGGAAAACACCAGTGAACCTATACTAATTAAATTAATAGAAGAAGTAACTTTAAGCTCTTAGACTAGAGATATTATTATTAGTTATAGATTAAATGCTTAAAAAGGTTATAAAAGGTATAGAAATTATAATATAAAGTACTATTATACTCTAATAAAAAGTATATCAGCTTTATATAGTAGATAACTATTAAAGGAATAAGAAGAAGGCCTTATAATACTATATTTAGGAAGGAGGTAGTTTAATAGGATAAGAAGGTTAAGAAAAGGTTAAGAAAGAGAGAGAGAGATATAGAATCTATCTCTAAAGCTATACCACCTACTATACTATAGTAATTATAATATTAAAGGCTATAATAGATTAAAATGCCCTGTACCTAGAACAATATAATTTTAATAAAAAAACATGTTTATATGGCGATAAAAAGCTTCAATTTTAATAAATTAATTGAATTCCATCAAATTTAATGAGGCCGCCGGCGGTTCGGTGTCCCGGCGGTTCGGTGTCTGATTACGTTATAAAATAGGCAGAGGATTAGGGATAGTAAAGAACCCTAGGGGATATTTATATAAATTATACTATAGCCTATAGGCCCTTCTATTAGTACTATCTTAATAGTCTAGTTAGTAAGGAAGCTAATAATTAAGGTAATTATATCTAGTAAGATATACTATTTATAGAGGTTATAGAGTATATACTAATAAGATA
This sequence comes from Aspergillus sp. 'subgen. Cremei', assembly GCA_019976455.1. Classification (NCBI taxonomy): domain Eukaryota; kingdom Fungi; phylum Ascomycota; class Eurotiomycetes; order Eurotiales; family Aspergillaceae; genus Aspergillus; species Aspergillus sp. 'subgen. Cremei'. The sequence goes on from JAFBMR010000005.1 coordinate 3,327,235, forward strand.
TATTATTAAAGGTACTAGAGATATCTAGGGTAAGTAAACTAGCTACCTAGGTATCTATTTATTATAAGGTATATATCTACTTTAGGAGGAGGTAGATTATATACTTATAAAAGTAGCTCTAATAGCTACTAATATATATCTATAAAAGAAGGTTATATTCTTTAATTATATAGCTTAAATATATAGCTATTATAGATTCTAGGGTTTTACTAATTATACTTAATAATATAATAGGGTAATATAATTTTAAAGTAAAGTAGTTATCCTTCCCTAGCTTTTAAAGAATAATAGTAATAGAATCTTTAAAGTATTATAGGTAGTATCCTAATTAAAGATAAGTATTAAAAAGATAGATTAAGAATAGAAGTAAGATTTTAATAGCCTTTTATAAGATAAGATTTAGTATACTATTAGGTTTAGAAGCTTTATTTAATATAATATAGGAAATAGCCTAAATAATCTCTTCTTTAATAAGTATAGGGGTTTAGATTAGTAGTAGATACTAGTAGTTATTAATATTAGAAAGGTCTATATTTAATAGCTATAATAGTAGTATTTCCTTAAGAATTATAGCTTTTTCTTTAGGTATTTTATAATAGTAATCACCTATAATTAGGGTAGGTATATAGATAATCTATAAGGCCTTATAATATTATACCTACTAGGCTAATTTATAAAACCTATTAGGTAATCCTATACCTTCTTTAGGAATAATAAGCATTAGTTATAGCTTTAGTTATCTATTTACTAAGCTCATAATAGGCCTTTTTAAAAGCCTTAATATTAATAATATAATTACTCTAGGCCTATTATTATAGCTATTAAACCTTCTTCTTTAAGGTTATAAGCTTAGGAGTATACCTTATATAAGAAAATAGTATAATCTAAGCTATTAGTACTAAATCCTTTATAGCTTAGTTAATTACCTTAATAAGATAGGTAACTTTAGTATCTAGTTACTTAGTATATTTAGGTAGATTAAGAGGTAGTAAGATAGCTATTAAGGTCTTTAAGAATATATCCTAATTAATATCCTACTATTTTATTTACTAATATTCTAGTACTTATTTAACCCTAACCTCTAGCTTAGTAAGGATAGGAATATAGTCTATAGCTATATATTATTCTCTCTAGGGTTAATAATATATTAAGTAGTCTACTACTTCTAGGGTGGCTTATATAAGGTTAATTATAGTATAATTAATATCTTTATAATAGGCTTTCTTATATATAATAGTGCCTTATAAGGTTAAGAGTTTTAATTAGAAATTATTAGTAAGCTTTACTAGTTCTATAGCTTCTTTATAATAGTAGTAATATAAGGGATTAGCCTAAAATAGATAGTATAGGTTAAAGTCCCCTATTATAATATATTATCCTAGTATATAGAGAGCTTAGCTTAATATAATAAGAACTAGGGTTTATTAGCTTTCTAATCTAGGGTTATAGATATTATAAATATTAATTACCTTAATATTAGTATAGAGAGTAAGGGTACTAAGGTTATTTAAATAATAATAGACTTTTTATATTATTAGATTAAGGTATTTACTAATATATATATAAACCCTTAATAGATTTATCTTAGTAGTTAGCTTATTTATAAGCTTTAAGAGAATATAATAGTAGCCTTCTAAAGCTTAAGAATAAGTTATAACTAGCTTAATATACTTATTAATACTTAATTCCTAGATAGCTAGTATCTTTAGGTCTTTTATCCCTTCCTTATTAAAGAGGTATATTATAACTTTCTCCCTAGATTTCTAGTAGTTAGCCTATAAAGTATAGAGTTATAAAGGACTATCTATTTAAGAATAGCTAGTCTAGTTATTAGAGCTTATAAGGAGGTTTAGTATCTCTTTAGTAGTAGTACTAAATAAGGTTAATATATCTTTACTATTCTTATTATTAGATATATTTAGGAGGCTATAGTTTTAGTATTATTTCTCTACCTTCTAGAGGTTTTCTAGGGTAATAATAGGGGTGGTATCTATAATAGGGGTAGAAGGAATAATACCTTTATTTTTACTTTAAGAAGTATACTTTAAGGTAACTATCTTAATCCCCTAGGGGGTCTAATAGGTAATATCCTTACTAACTTTAATATTAATATTATTAATAATTTCTTTAAGGTATTAGTCTATTATAATTTAGTTAAATAGACTATTATTTATATTAGTCTCCTCTAATATAATATTCTTCTACTTTTTATATAATTTAGGAGCTACTTAAGACTAGGATTAGCTTACTATAATATTCCTTATTATAGCTAATTATTACTCTTAGGATTAGCTACTTTAATACCTCTTAGTAGATATTTAGAGGTTAGTTTTAGTAGGTTTAGTAGGCTTAGTCTTAATAGGCTTAATAAATATAGCCTTAATTTAAGTAATAGAGTACTTTATTCTCTAAGTCTTAAAGGCCTCTATAGGGGTAGGTTCCTAGGTATAATCCTTTAAAGAAGGTGACTTAGTAGTAGTTTTAAGCTAGGAGGATACTTTATAAAGGACTAGCCCTATTAGATAATTTTAATAGGCCTTAGTAAGTTATTCTTATTAGATAGGATAGCTCTAGTTAAAAGTAAAGTAGGTAATATTCTAACTCTTTTCTTTCTTATAATTTATATACTAAGTATAGTTATAATCTCTAGCTAATAAATACTTTTTAGTATTATATTCCTCTATATAGTATATATAAATGGATAGATACTTATAGTTTTAGGCTATATAGCTATATCCCTAGTAGTTAAAGTATTATTAAAGATTATATAAATTATTATAATAAGTATATTTATAGTTCCTATTATATAGTACTAAGCTATTATATAATAATAGTATTAGTAACTTAGTTATTATTAAATTTAATTATTAAATTAGTATTCTAAAGCTTCTACTCCTCTATTTAATACTAACTTAGGATCTAACCTATATAGGTAACCTTAGTAGGAGTAACTACTAGTTATATAATATTTTTAGACTTTAATTAGGCTAGTACCTAGCTTAAATTAAGCTTAGTATTAATACTCTTTATACTAACCTTCTAGATATACTTCTTTAATACTATATTATTACTAAAGACCTTATACTAGATAGTAGAATAGGTTAACTATTTAATATCTTTTAAGCTATTTACTTAAAGGATTATATTACTACTAGATAGCACCTATATAATTAATAATTAGTAGTATCTAATCTAGTTATTACTAGTCTCCTAAATAGCCTAGTTAATATAGTTAATAATTTCCTACTCTTTCTAGTAATATAGTAGATTAATAATCTCTTTAGCTATTTTATAGACATATAGCTTAAGGTCTTCTTATAATAGGAGGATTAAGGTAGGGCTTATAAAGGAGGAGGAAGTAAAGAATTAATTACTAGGGACTAATACCTTCATAAGGATATATCTCCTCTACCTAGAGACTAGGGATAACTTAATAGATAATATATAAGCTATTAACTAATCCTAGTATAATATACCTTATAAAGCTATAGCTAGAGGTGTCCTAATAGCTATTTTAACTATATTAATAATATACTCTATGAGGCTATTTAGTATAGCCTTTATTTATATAATCTCCTCTTCTAGAGGTATAGTAATAGTAATAGTAGTAGTAGTATTATTATAGATTAACTTAGTTAATACTATTATAGCTTTTATAAAGCTAGTAAAAGTACCTATAATAAGAACTATATTATTATTCTTAATAAATTACTTTAATTATATAGCTATATAGTAGAGATAGCCTATATTAGTATATTAATTATTATCTATTAGGAGTATATATTTAGGACCTATATTATTACTATCTAATCACCCTTTTAGGTAATTAGCTACCTTAATAGGAGCCTCTTTCTTCCTTCTACCTACTATACTCAGCTATAATAAGGTAAAAGGAAGCTGAATATAGGCTTAATTAATTTAGTATAAAGTTAAATATAAGATTCTAATAACTATAAGATATAGGAACTACTGTAGAGGTAGGGAGGGTTACTATTAAGTAATTATTTTTTAAGGAATACTTATATATCTTATATATTAGGTTAGTTCTAGCTATATATTAATAGCTTTAATATAGCTTAGTTCTATCTCTATACCCTATATACTAATAATAAATCTAAGGAAATTAACTTAGTCTATATAGAATATATATTTACTTATTTTATAGTAGAGCTTATATTTATATAGCCTTTCTAGAATAAGTTATATATAGTACTTATACTCTTTCTTATTTTAAGAGTATATTAGGATATTATTAAGGTATACTATATAATATATATCTAGTAAGTTACTAAGTATATAGTTAATATACCTATAACTTTTTAATTATATATTAACTAGTCTAAATAGTATAACTTTATACTTATAAGGGGTAGTAATTTTTAATAGTAATTGTATTAAGACCCCTATAATCTATATATAATTATAGTGTCCTATCCTTCTTTAGTATAAATAGGATTAATATACCTATAGGGCTTTTAGAGTACTAGATCTAACCCTTTTCTAGTATATTCTTAATATATCCCTTTAATACCTTTAATTCTAATTTAGAGAGGTTATAAATTAGTTTATAAGGTAGCTATATATTTAGTTAGTACTTAATTATATAGTTATAATCTCTATATAATATTAATATACTAGCTTCTTTCTCTAAGAAGATATTTATATATACTTAATAAGTTACTAATAATTAATTTTCTCCTATCTATATACTAAATATTAGGATTAGCTTACCTTTTACTAGCTCCTAAGGGTAGATAGTAAATATAGCTACTTCTTATAGAACCTTATTTATATATTCCTTTATAAAGATAATCTCTATATTACTAACTTCCTTGATAGGTTAGTATTACTAGATATATAATTATAGGTTTATAATAGGATTACTTATAATACTATATAGCTATCCTAGGATAAAATTATACCTACTAAGGTCCACTATACTAAATACTTAAATATAGGTATATATTTCTCTATATAAGTTAGTTACTATAACTAAGATCTATATAGATCTATATAAATTAATAGTATATCTATTAATTATCTTAATTTAGTATACTATATCTTAGCTTATACCCCTATCTCTTTAGCTATTTTTAGCTAATAAAATTTACTTTAATACTTATATAGACCCTTAACTTACTATATTACCCTATATTAGTTATTTATACTAAGGTCTATAACTAGTGCTTTTAACTCCTTATCTTAGGGTTATAGTCCTAATACTAATATAATATATAATACTAGTAGCTCTAGTTTTTTACTTCCTATTATCTCTTAGGTATAGATATAGGATAGTCCTAAGCCTAGTAACCTTTCTTATTATAATATCTATAAATAGCTAACCTAGGTTTCTAACTCCTATCCCTATATCTATATAGGTATCTATTATTTTTATATTTTCTATCTTATTATAGCTTCCTACTAGGTCATAACCTCTTATCTAGAACTATAGTAAAGCTATTATAATATATAGGTCTTCTAGAAATTATAAGGTACCTTTTAGGTATTTAGTCCTTAATAATTTAGAGCTTAGATATATAGTTTTTATATAATATTTCCCTAATTAGGTATTTTAGTGCTTATACTTAGACTTCTAGTATTATCTAGATATATAGCCTAAAGGGGATATAGAAGTTAATAAAATAAGTATATAGTAGAAATAGTATATATAAGTAGGGAATCATACTAATACTATAGGGACCTTATAGGGAAGAAGTAGAGATAATAGAATAGAAAGTAGAAATATTCTAGGAGATATTCTTCCTAGAACCACTACTAGTAGACCTATTAGATATTACTAAGTAGTATTAATATCCTATATCAGTCCCTATACCCTAGTTAGAATATTATAAAATTAGAGTAGTAGTTAAATCTATACTACTAGATAAAGTATTAGGGGATAATAGCTATCTAAATAGCCTCTAGTATATACTTATTATAGAACTAAAGATACTAGAGGTATTATTTTAGATCTTTAATATATATATTTAAATAGGATATAACCTAAAATACTTCTAGAAGTTAATTATTATAGTACTCTAAAAGCCTAGGGAAGAGAGAGATTATTATATACTAAAGTCTTACTAGCCTATAGTACTGTTAAATATACTAGGTAAGATCCTAGAAGTAATTATTACTAAATAAATTAGCTATACTATTAAATAGTATAGTTTATTACTAGATACCTACCTTAGAGGGTAAAAGGGTATCTTAATAAATTATACTATTTAATTAATAATAGACTAAATTAGGACCTCTTAGGGATAGGGTATACTAGTAGTTAGCCTCCTCCTATTAGATATTATAGGGGTATATAATAATATTTTATATACTTACTATATATTTTAAAGAAAAGATAGCTAGGCTCTCTTATACTATAGGTAGTAATATTTTTAACTAGAAGTAGTAGTAGTAGTAGTAGTAGTAGTAGTAGTAGTAGTAGACCTCTTATTCCTGTTGTAGCTAACTTTATAAACACATTGCTATGCAGGATTACTCAGAGTACCACTCTGAAGCAGGTGAATACAGCGCTAGTGCTATAGGAGGGAGGTTCTTAGCTAGATAATTAGCTCCTCCAGCTAAGCTGCCCCTATAAAAGAATAGAAAAATATACACCTACTAACCTTAATTAAATTATATATAAAAACTCTATAGCTCTAATATCTATACTATATACCTAGCTATATACCTTAATACTATTAATAACCCTTAAACTCTCTTACTAGGCCACCTTTATAGCTTTACTATATTACTAGATTATTATCTTACTAACTTACTACTTCTCTAACTCTCTATACCCCTAGTTCTACTACCTACCCTAGTTTAGTAGTTACCTATATCTACTAGTCTCCTATAATCACTATTAACCTAGTATAGTAGCTACTATATATATCTTTATATCCTATACTTAATTACCCTATATATTATCCTAATTAGTAGAGCCTATTATCTCTTTATCTACTATATTAAATTAAGAGAGTAAGCCTATCTATATTATAAAGTTAGTAATTACTACTAATACCTTTAGTTCTAAAAGTAGTTTATTAAACCTTATTATCTAGGATACCCTACCTTAGAGCTTCCTCTATATATTATTTTATAAATTAGCTAGTAGTGGGCACTCTAATAGTATATAATATAATATTTAACTATCTAAATTATACTTATACTATATACTTTCTCTAACCCCTATCCTAGATAGATAATAGCTTAATCTAATCCTCCCTATATATATCTATATTATAACTAATACTATTACTTTCTATAGGCCCTTCTAATAGCTAAGCCTTTCTTATTAATATTTCTATTAACTATCTTATTAGCCTACCTACTAGTATCCTCTCCTATATTATTTCCTATTTCTCCTTAATATTATTTTAAATCCTCCTCTTAGCTACTATAGCTAGCTATACTACTCTCTTTCTATCTAGCTAATCCCCTATTACTACTTCCTTTATAGTCTAATCTACTATTTTATTACCTAATATACCTTTATAGGCTAGGATCTAGTAAAGGGCTACTAAGATCCCTTAACTTATATACTAATCTACTATCTAAAAATATTCCTATTAGTATAGTTAACTAGAGGCTATCTAGAGGTAAAGGAATACTTTTAATACTACTTAACTATTTAAAAAGATAATTATATTATTTTAAATATACTCTCTCTACCCCTAGACCCTTCCCTACTACTTAATTACTAATAGGGCTAGATAGATCCCCTAGAGCTCTATTATATATATTATTATTACTATCTCTAGACCTATATAGTAACTAGCTTTAGCTCTTATCTCTAAGATAACTACTACTATACTTATATATTCTTAGTATCTACTTTTATCTATATAGACTACTAATAGCCTCTCCTCTATCTTTCTTATAATATTATTATATATTATTATTACTGCTTCTCTTTCTTTAATAAATACCTCTAGAGGTCTTTACTATAGTACTTAGATAGATACTTACTAACTCTTCTACTATCCTATTATAGATTCTAGGGGAGCTATTAAGTATCTACCCTTTATCTAGACTTAGGCCTCTAAAGGTATTCTCCTACTAAGTTTAACTTTATTATATAATTATTTTTATTATAGAGATCCTAGTATTATATATATAGGGCCTATTTAAATTTATAAGGCTATCTCTTTAGCTAGTTATTCTATTTATAACTATATTAGTAGTAGCTATAACTTAATATTTAATACTTCTACTACTATTATATAGAAGGTACTACTAATTAGGTATACTACCTACTTCTAGATAGTTATAAATTATTATATAATCTTATTCTACTCTCTAGCTAGTATAATTCCTACCTAGAACTATATTACTACTTTATAAAGTATCTATAGTACTACTACTACTTAGTAGATCTATCTTATTATTATTAAAGATATCCTCTATATGTCACACCCTGGGATCTCACAATGGTACCTATACCTGTAACCTGTGAGTTAAGCCTAGGAAATACTAATCTATGACCCTAATCTAAGGATATTAATAGTAACTAGGGTACTCCTATAAGCTATAAGTACTTAAGAATATAGTAAGGTAATAAAGAGAGAAGTAAGGCTAAAGAAGTATATATACTTCTTTAATTAAAAGATATATAAATAAGTATATAATAATTAAGAGAAGTAAATACTTAGTAACTATAGGTTAATAACTTATATTAATTATAAAGAACTATCTAAGTATATAAAATAAATATCCTTATATATCCTTTACTAAATATACTATTCTATATACTATTTATAGTATTCCTTATAGTACCCTATATACTATCTCATATACTATTTATAGTATAATAAATAGTATTCTTAATTATATAATATGGTTGCCTGCTAGATAGTAGCTATAAAAAGTATTAAATAAGTAAATCTTAATTCTCTATAATAAGAATATCCATTTTGCCTGACCGCCTGATTCTGCCTGATATGGTCACTGATAAGGGTGCTGTAACACTGTATTAACCTTATTGTCCCCTATAGTACTATAAGGCTCTTCCCTACTTTTACTACTATATACTTATAGTATTACTTAAATATTAGTTCTAGATTAAACTATACCCTTAAATAATACTTTAGGGTCTAGCTTACCTTTATTATAATATCTCCTCTAGGTATAGGTAGTAGTGAGTATTTTAGTTAGATCTCTAACTTTAGATTAATAAAATAAATAAGCTTATATTTTTTAATATTAAATCTTAATATATACTTTAAGGCCTAATCTACTACTATTTAGTATACCTATTAAAGCCTAGAGATAGTACTTCTCTTATCCTTTCCTATAACTAAAATATATATATTATTAACTTACCTATTAGTAGTTATATATACTTCCTTCTCTATATAGTTTTTAATTAATTTAGTATTATATAGTAGGTATAGAATTAGTAATAAAGGTAACCCCTAGGGGATCCTCATTAATATTAAAATAGAGCCTAATATACCCTCTAGTATATAAATCTAGGTACTATATCTAGTTAAGAATAATACTACCTATAATATAAGAGATCCTAGTTATCTCTTCTTTAATATATATAATAAATAGGTATATAAAATATTATTATAAGCTCTTATAATATCTAGTAGTAGAAGACTAACTACTAATATATCCTATCCCTAGGAGGTTCTGATTTAGTCTATTACTAGTTAAATAATATAATTTATTAATATCCCCTTCTACCCCTAAGGTAAGTATCTAGTAGTAGACTATACTATTTAATAGTATAGCTAATTTATTTAATAATAATTACTTTAAGGACCTTACCTAGTATATTTAGTAATATTATAGGCTAGTATAACTTAGGTATATAGTAATCTCTCTTATCTAGGCTTTTAGAGTACTATAATAACTAACTTCTAAAAGTATTTTAGATTATATCCTATTTAGATGTATATATATTAAATATCTAGAATAGTATCTCTAGTACCCTTAGCTCTATAATTAATATATACTAAAGGCTATTTAGATAACTATCCTCTCCTAGTACCTTATCTAGTAGTATAGCTTTAACTACTACTCTAATCTTATATTATTCTAAGGTATAGGGATTAGCTCTAAGTAGTCTAGTAATATTTAATAGGTCTATTAATAGTAGTTCTAGAAAGAATACTTCCTATAATAGCTATACTTTTTATTTTACTATTTCTACTTCCTCCCTATTTAATCCCTATAATATTAGTATGATTCCCTACTTATATATACTACTCTAGCTATATACCTACTTTATTAACCTCTAAATACCTCTTAGGCCTACTTTAGTAGCTTCTTATACCTATCTATAGTACTTATTTCTCAGTACTTTCCTTACTAGTCATTTCTTCTAGTTCCTTATAAATATATATTATTTCTAATTATATAGGTTATATATTCTAGTAAATTATTATTATAATACTCTTACTATCTTTACTACCTCTTTATACTTTAGGCTAAAATTAGGATTTAATTACTTACTTAGCTTTACTTATAATATTATAGCTTTAACTACCCTCTTAACTATTACTAAGAAGGCTATTATCTTAATCTTAATTCTTTAGGGAGATACCCTAGATAGATCTCTAATAGCTAGGTACTCTATTAGTATTACTAATAGTATCTTATTATCTATTACCTTCTAATATCAGTATCTTAGGGGTTTATTTAGTTTAGTAATAATATCTAGTACTATTTATACTAGCTAGTAGTCCAAGTTATACTATATATTATCTATATACCTATAGAAAACTATCTAGTTAACTAATATACTTAAGATAAAGGTTAAGTTAATTATTAAGCTCTAATCTCTCTATTACTATATTACTACTCCTTCCTCTATGGTTAGCTTTAGCTCTACTTTATCTACTACCTCTAGTAGCTCCTCTATCTTTACTTCTATTCTTATTCTAGGGCCTCCCTATATAGGGTAATATATATTTATATCTCTTAGTACTATATACTTAGTAGTTATATCTTAAGCTAACTAGGTAAGTTACCCCTAGAGTCTTAGGAATATACTACTATTTAGTTTATTATATATATTATAGATATATAGCATTTTTAGTTACTTACCCTACTAATATAATAGTTTTAGGATTTAGTAGTCCTATAAAACTACTATATAGGACTAACTAGCTAGGTCTATTTATTTTAAGATAAAAAGGTATACTTATACCTTACCTCCTTCTCTTCTTCCTAGGTATAATAGTTAATATATTACCTTTACTAGATATTATATTATATTACTACTCTTATTCCTTTATAATTCTTATATTACTATTATATCTACCTTAAGGACCTTATTATCCTATAAAAAAGTTACTATAACTCCCTATCTTAACTTATATATATTATATTAAAGGATTTAGAAGTAAGTTGGCTCCAAGAGTTAATTGACTACTAGTATTTACTTTATATTTAGCTTATTATCACTCCTATTTCTAGTAGGCTCTTCTAGTACTAGTAAAGCTAATAAAACTTTTTTAATATATTAGTATTTAGTACTTTAAAATTATTTAAGGGGTTTATTAACTTCCTTCTATAGTAGTCCCCCTTCTACCTTTATCTCTACTAGTAGTTTTAGTACCTCTACTTCTATATTTATTAGTTACTTATTACCTTAGGGCTACTTTAAACCCTAATAGAGCTAATAATCTAGGTCTAATATTATACTAATAGGCTCCCCTATTATTAAGACCTTACTAAGGCCTAGGAGGCCCTTAGTACTATATCTATACTTAGTAATAGGACCTTATTAGAGGTTTTAGAGTATAGCTAGCCCTATCTCCTCTTCTCTATTCCTTTAAAGTATATTATCTCTCTATAGCTACTTAGCTTATTAGCTACTAGTATAACTAGTAGGTTAGTTACTACTAATATCTACTACTTACTTATCTCTATTATAGGAGGCTATTAGTAGGTATCCTTCCTAATATCCTCTTATCTTAGGAAGTATTCTAGAATATAATAGTATAGCTTATAGTTCTTAATTATACCTTTTACTCTAGCTACTAACTCTTTCTTTATAGAATATACTAAACTAACTATTTAGTACCCTTTATAATAGTTAGTATACCTTACTATTACTACCTAACCTTATATACTTAGGTATTCTTAGGTAGGATATCCTACTATATAGGTCCTATATATGTATCTATTATTAGGGTACCAAGTATATATATATCCTAGTAGAAAATTATTATACTATAGACCTAAGCTTCCTAGATAGTCCCCTAATTTATAGCTATTAGATATATAATAATATTAATTATACTTTCTATTATAAGATTTATATTATAGATTAGGACCCTATAGATAACTAACCCCTAGTTTAGTACCTAAATATATATACTAGTACTAAATATCTTTATTTACTTATTAATATAATTCTAGAGAACCTCTACCCCTATAGTACTATAGGCCTAAAGACTATCTCTAGAGGGTAGTTAATATATAATAATAAAGCCTAATACTATAAGGGGTAAGCTATTAGACTTCCTAGCTACTATTACTTAGGCCTATTTAGCCTATTTAATAATCTTTATAAGTGCTAGTTTATAGAGCTTATCTTATACTACTATATTATAGACCTTTACTATAATTTTATAATTAATACCTAATTTAGTATATAGCACCCCTAGGGTGGAGGTATTTATAGTCCTCTAGGATAATAGAGTAGATATATTCTATAGCTCTCTTTACTAGTTTTAAGCCTAGAAAGCCTTCTACTAGGCTACTAGATTAGTAGTTTTAGTTAAAGCTAATATTAAGCTCTTTTCTTTAAGGTATATTATATCTTACTAAATTTTCTCTAGTACTTTATAAATATCTATTAAGGAATTAGATTTTTTATACCTACTCTAGGTGCCTATTATAAAGACTTCTACCCCTTAGATAAAGCTAAGCAGCTCTATATCCTAGAGAGGTCTATTTTTATAGCTTTCTATATACTAATATACTTACTATATACTATATTATATATCCTTTATACTAGTAAAGTAGTACTGTGGTCCTTTTAGAGCTACTATAGTAGTAGTCTATACTATTACTAGAGGAGTTATCTTATTTTCTATTATTACTACTAGTAATCCTAATAAAATTAGTTTCTACTGGTAGCGGCTGGAGTTAAATATAGTTAAACTAATTCTAAGCTGATTCTGGCTTATTGTTGTTATGAAATTTCAAAAATTCAATTCACGCAGAAAGAGTTGTTTTTTTTATTTTTTTTTTTTTTAAACTAGATATAGTACCTATACTTATATACTAGAGGGTATATTAGATAATATTCTAATACTAATAAGAATCCCTTAGGGGTTCTTATTATTACTAATTCTATATCTATTATATAATACTAACTTAATTAGGAACTATATTATAGGAGACTAAATAACTACTAATAAGTAGGTTAATAATATATATATTCTAACTATAGGAGTAGATAAAAGGACTACTATTTTTAGACTTTAATAGGCTTATTAAATAGTAGTAGATTAGGCCTTAAAGTATATATTAAAATTTAATATTAAAATATATAAGCTTATTTACTTTATTAATCTAATATTAGATATCTAGTTAAAATATTTATTATTACTTATATCTAAGGGAGATATTATATTAGAAGTAAGTTAGTTATTAGAATAATATCTAAGGGTCTAGTTTAATTCTAAACTTATATTTAAATAATATTATAATTAGATAGTAGTAAAAGTAGGGAAGAGCCTTATAATATTAATGGGATTAGTAGGATTAATATAGGGTATCTCCCTTATAATAATAAGATAGGTCTACTAGGTAATAATAATCTTATAGATACTTTATAAGATAATAGCTTAGTTCTAGGTAGAGATTATACTAGCTAGGGAGTATAATAAAGTTATATAATAATTTATAACTATCTAGAAATAAGTAGTATACCTAATTAGTAGGGCTTTCTATATAATAGTAGTAGAGGTATTAAATATTAAGCTATAGCTACTACTAATATAATTATAGATAGAATAAATAGCTAAAGAAATAGCCCTATAAATTTAAACTAGCCTAGTTTATATGATACTAGGATCTTTATAATAGAAATAACTAGATAATAAAATTAAACTTAGTAGATAAATACCTTTAGAGGTATAAGCCTAAATAAAGGGTAGATACTTAATAGCTCTCCTAGGATCTATAGTAGGATATTAGGAGAGCTAGTAAGTATTTATTAGAGTACTATAGTAAAGGCCCCTAGAGGTATTTATTAAAGAGAGAGAAATAGTAATAGTAATATATAAGTATAATAATAGTAATCCCTAAAGTATAAGCTAAACTAGCTACTATATAGGCCTAGAGTCTATAGTAATAATATATATAGTAGAGCTCTAGGGGATCTATCTAGTACTATTAGTAGTTAAATAGTAGTAGGGAGTATAGGGGTAGAGGGAGTATAGTTAGAATAGTATAGTTATCTTTTTAGTTAAGTAGTATTAAAGGTACTCCTCCACCCCTAAATAGCCTTTAATTAATTATACTAATATAAGTATTTTTATATACTAGACTAATATATAATATAAGGGATCTTAGTAGTACTCTACTAGATCCTAGCCCATAAAGGGATATTAAGAAATAAGATAGTAAATTAGGCTATAAAGGAAGTAGTAATAAGAGGTTAGTTAGATAAGATAATATAGTTAGTAGTAGCTACTAAGTAGAGGATTTAGGATAATATTAAAGAGAAATAGGAAAGGATACAGAAGAAGATACTAAGAGGCTAATTAATAAAGTAATTAATAAAGTAATTAATAAAGTAATTAATAAAGGTACTAATAAAAAGAGACTCTATATTACTAGAAAGGCCTATAGAAAGTAATACATTAGTTATAATATAGATATATATAGGGAGGATTAGACTAAGTTATTACTTATCCTAAATAGAGGCTAGAGAAAGTATATAGTATAGGTATAATCTTAGTAATTAGACTTTATAATATATACTACTTAAGTACCTACTCTTAGTTAATTTATAAAATAATATATAGAAGAAACTATAGAGTAAAGTATCCTAGATATTAAGGTTTAATAAGCTACTTTTAGAGCTAAAGGTATCCTACTCTCTTAATTTAATATAATAAATAAAGAGATAATAGGCTCTATAAATTAGGAGAATATATAAGGTAACTAAGTATAAGAAATAAAGGAAGGTATATATAATAGCTACTATACTAGGTTAATAACTATATAAATAGACTAGCAGATATAAGAACTATTAATATAGGGTAGTTAGTAGAAATAGGGATATAATAGAGGTATAGTAAAGCTAGTAAAATAATAATCTAGTAGTATAATAAAGCTAAAGAAGTAGCTTAAAAAAGGAGGTAGTAATTAATATAGATATTAAGATATATATAGCTAGGTATATACTATAGTAGTTAGAGCTATAGAGGTTTTCCTTATAATATTAAGTTAGAGTTATTAAATATTTTTTCTTTTATAGGGTTAGCCTAGCTAGAAGAGCTAAATATCTAGCTAACTAGGAACCTCCCTCCTATAGTACTAGTACTGTATTTACCTGCTCTAGAGCAGCACTCTAAGTAATCCCGCATAGCGACATGTATTTAATAAGCTAAAACAGGATTAAGAGGTCTACTACTGCTACTAAGGGGTAAATCAGGCCCTAAGAAGGCTATTGTCACACCCTGGGATCTCGCAATGGTACCTAACCTGTGACCTGTGAGTCAAGCCTGGGGAATACTAACCTGCGACCCTAATCCAAGGACGTTAACAGTAGTTAGGGTGCTCCTATGAGCCATGGATGCTTAAGAACATAGTGAGGTAGTTAAAGAGAGAAGCAAGGCTAAAGAAGTATGTATACTTCTTTAATTAAGTAAGAGATATGTAAACAAGTGTATAATAATTAAGAGGAGAGTAAATGCTAGGTAACTATAGGTTGATAATGTTTATTAATTATAAAGAACTATCTAAGTATATGAAATAAGTGTCCTTATATATCCTTTGCTGAGTATACTATTCTATATACCATTCATGGTATTCCCTGTGGTACCCTATATACCATTTTATATACCATTCATGGTATAATAAATGGTATTCCTAATCACATGATGTAGCTGCCTACCAGATGGTGGCTATAAAGAGTATTAAATAAGTAAATCATAATTCTCTATAATAAGAATATCTATTTTCCCTGACTGCCTGATTCTGCCTGGTACAGTCACTGATAAGGGTGCTGTAATATAATCCCCCTCTTCTGGGATTATCATCCCTTAATAATTATAAATTTATGGTGTCCCCTATTTAGGTAAGTTTCCTATTAACTTCTTTTCTTATTTTCCTGATGATTTATCATGCCTTATCATATTTCTATTTATAACTGATTTCAAGAGCATGTTCAGTAAGCTAATAAAATTAAAGAGAACAGTCACATTATTAAAAATTCTTATGAACACTGTTTTTTAAAAGGCCTTCCCTATATTATAGATTTAAAGAGTTATAACTATGCTGCTTATACCCATTATAGTTATAAGTATAAAAAGTAATTTTATAATAATAAAGAGTGGAATAATTTAAAATAAAATGAGTAATAAGTTTAAAATTAACTTACTAAGGCGTTAGCTAAGCAGGCCTGAATTTTAGTAAAAGTTACTCACTTATTTAAATAATAATAATTTCTTAAAGAGCATGATAATAAGATGTTAGATTATAATACTATTATAATGGATTAATTAGATAAGGAAGATCCCTTAAGCACTAAGGATCTCTAGGAGCTGGACTGTCTTACTAATAAGTAAGAGGCCACTTAACTTATCACTATATTAGATAATCCTAGTCTGACTTAGATATTAAATTCCCCTTCCTTCTAGGCTGACTTTAATCCATCTACTGGTGGAATTCTTTCACTAACTAAGGGTAACCTATTAAGTTTAAGATAGGTTCCTATATGTTTTCTAAGGTATTATATCCTTTCCATTTTACTAAGTAAAGTGGTCTGCCACTAACTTTTTAGTATCCTAAGATTTTTTTAACTTTATATTCCTATTTATTATTATTGTTAATTTCTATATTTTAAGTGAGTTTAGCGTTGGCTGATGCTGGTTCTAATAATAAGATATGAAAAATAGGATATATGCATTTTATTAATTTAGGTAGTTATAGATAATAATTAACTGGTCCTGTTTTTTCTTTAATTATAAATAGTCCTAATTTTTAATGGTCAAGTTTTATGCTTAGTCTTTTTATTTTAATATTTCTATAGAGTAGGAACACTTTCCCCCCTTTTTAAGATCTAGTCCCTTATTATGTTTTTTATCATAGTAGGTGGCCATTTATAGGTTTATAAATTCTAAGTCTGTTAAGAGTTATTAATAATATTATTTAATTATTATTACCAGTTGTTCAGCTTCTTCAGAGCTTAATTCCTATTAAATTAGTTTTCTAATAACATTTAGATGTCTGTGGTGATTTGTGTAAAATAGTGTTTATTTCATGACTAAGTATACTAAATTATTAAATGTGAATTATACTAGAGGTAGTAATTCACTCCAGTCATTTTATTAATAGTTAATATAGTGTTATAAATATTATTTAATCATCTGATTAGTTTATTTAGTTTGCCTGTTTACTTATGGGTGGTAAGCAGTGGTTAAATAGTAATATACCCCCATCATTTTTATAAGTAATGTCTAAAACTTTAAGGTAAATAGGTTATCTCTATCTAATATAATATTTTTAGGTATTCTATAGTTTATAATAATTTCCTTTAGAAATATGAACGCCATTTATTTCACGTTGAGCATTCCTATTATTAGTATAAGTTAAATGTATTTAGTAAGTTAATCAGTAAAAACTATAATAGTATCCCATCCACTTAAGGGTGGTAACTGAGTGATAAAATCCACTATAACCCCTTCCTATAGTTTTATTAGTGCGTTTAGTATTTATATGTTTCTATAAGGCCTATATCTTACTGGTTTATTATAAATATATATTTCACATCTTATTATATATACATATGCTTTTACTTAAAGGTATAGAATATAAAAGTTCCTTATAATATATGCTGCGGTTTATTCTGCTCCTATATGTCTAAATATAGGAGTGTCATAGTATATAGTAATAACTTTAGTCTATATACTCTTAGGTGTGTAGATGAGTCCTTTAAAGTATATAAATCTATTAATATCTTTAATAAATCTGGTATCATCCTTAAGTCTTTTAAGTATTTCTTAAATTATCTGGTCTTTTTCTATTTCTATAATAAGTTATTTCTTAAACTTATCTAATCTAATAGTCATGGTTACTGTGATTTAATAGTGATGGTTATAGCTAAGACTTCTATTATTATTTTACTTTAATACTACTAGTTTATAATATTTTCTGTTAAGTATATAGTCCAGTTATTAACTAAGTATATCTGCTTAACTATTTTCTGTTCCTTTACAGTATATAATATGAAAGTCATATTCTAAGAGTACTTCTAACCATCTTACCTGTCTTCATATTAACTCTTTAATTATTATAAAGAAGGTAAGGTTCTTATAATCTATTTTAATAAGAACTTAGTATTATACTCCTTCTAAATAGACTCTCTATATCTTAAATGTAACTACTATAGTGAGTAGTTCCTTATTATAAATGTTATAGTTCAATTCAGCTTAAATCAGTTTTTATAAGTGGAATGTAATAGGTTATAGTTTTCTATCTTCTCCTAGTTATATTATTCTTATACTAATAGTATAGTCTGATATATTAGTTTTAATAGTTATTTCTTTTACTAGATTATGTTATACTAAAATTAGTACTTGCGTGATTTATTCTTTTAATTCTTTAAATACCTCCTATTATTCCTAAGTCCAGTTGAATGTATCTGATTTCTTAAGTAATTTAAATATAGGTGTTATAATTTTTATATAATTATTAATAAATTATTAATAATAATTAATTAATCTATAATATTGCTATAATTCCTTAAGGTTTTACAGTATTAGCTAGTCTCTGATTACCTATACTTTTATTTAGTCTATATAGATGCCCACTATAGAGATCTAATGGCCTAGAAAGTCCATTTCTTATATATAAAATTCACATTTCTTAAGTTTAAGTTATAGCTTAGTATTCTAAAGCTTCATGAGTACCTTTATAACATGCTTAACATGCTTATTAAAGTTGTCTAAGAATATTAGAATGTCATTAAGGTATATAATAATAAAGATATTAAGATATTCTGCTAGAACTTTATTAATAAATTATTAAAATAATGCTGGTGCATTAGTCAATCTAAAAGGCATGACTAAGTATTTATAGTGTCTGTATTTAGTCTAAAATGCCATTTTCTATTCTTTGCCTTGTGTAATTCTGATCTGGTTATATATATCTATAATATTAAGTTTTATAAACTATTTTGCTCCCCTAATCCTGTCCTAGATTTCTGAAATAAGAGGTAGCAGGTGTTAATCCTTAATAGTGATATTATTTAATGGTTAATAGTCTATATAAAGTTATAGACTTCCATCTTTCTTAGGTATAAATAGGACCCCATATCCTGCTGATAATTTTAATAGTTAAATAGTCCCTTTTATTAATTATTTATTAATATATTCTTTAAGTGCTTCTAATTCTTTATCTAATATTTAGTAGATTTTTTTATATGTTAGTTCTTTTCCTTCCTAGATAGGAATCTTATAATTATAAGGTCTGTAATTAGGTAGCCATAGTATCTGTAGTTATTTAAATAATTCCTAAAATAATGTATATTCCTAAGGTAACTGTGGTAGTTCCTAGGAGTTAGCCACTAGTTCCTTAGCACTATATTATCCTTATAAGTTATTATCCACTTCTAAGGATTATTTAGTTAGTTTATTAGAGTAATATCCCTTATCCTATAGCCTATTAGTTACATCCTTAATAATTATTCTCTTATAATACTCTATTACGGTTACTGGTGCCTATCTAGATAGTTATACTAGCCATACTTAATCTAAAGTATTACTGGCTGCTAAGATTTTTATTACATTACTGCTTTTTATAATATTAATCACCTTATTTAATTACTTAATATTATTCTTAAGTTCTCCTTTATAAATATATTATTAAGAGCTAATAGTATTATCCCCTATACTTATTACCCTAGGGCATTTATAATTCACTAATTATAGTATATTTATTTTCCAGTTAATTTCTGGGTTATGATTCTTAAGCTAAGGAATCCCTAACACCACATCATACTGTCCTAATAGTATTATATTAAAGTTAAGTTACTCTTTATAACCCATTATAACTAAGGGTACTGGTCCTAATTTATCTATGAGATGACCTCCTAAGTCTTCTCTATTCAGACCTATAAGTGGCTCTAGATTAGCCTTTATAATTCTAAGTATACTAAGCTGCCTTTTATATCTTAGGTCTATGTAATTTCCTATTACTCTAGAATTAATTATAGTTTTTACTGGTTATCTAAGAATCCTAGTAATAAGTTTTAGGTAGAAACTTTATTATATTTTAATTACTAATAATAATTTCTAATTTCTAAGTACTTTAATTTCTACTTAAGCTCTGTTTAGGATTTCTGTGATTTTATCATGTGCTCTATCTCTATTCTATTACCCTATGTAGTATCACATACATCTATACCTATTCTCTAATAGTTATATGACATAGTCACTTAGTTTAAAGTCATCTTATAGGGTTCTTTAAGGTTGCTTAGGTAGTTTATAAGGTCCCTCCTAGTAGGATACTGGGCCTTCCTATTAAGTACCATACTCTTTATCTAAAGGGTTAATAGTATATTAAACTTAGTTAACTACCTTATCCATAGGAACTGGCTCTTTATGGGCAGTTTTCTGTTCCTTAGGACTGTTGGCCTAGTTCTCACTTTCTAATTTATCTATCTAGATTAAATTTAGTAGGGCCAGATTATTACTATCTAGTCTTAACTAATCACATAGTACACAGCTGTCATCTGAAGCTAAGTCATCTAGGTAGTGTTCTATTAACACTTACTATTTAAGTTATAGTTCTTCCTTAGTATGGTCATCCCATGTTTTATCTAGGCCTTCTTCCTATATCATGAGTTCTTAGTCAATCTCATCATCACTCAATGCAGTGCATTGGCGGTACAGATTCCTAAGTTATAGATCTTTATTAGTTACTCTGAGCTCCTTTATAGCTTAAAGTTACTTAATTCATTCTCTAAGTGGTGTGTTTCAGTCTGGGTCCTTCTAGTGATATTATTATCATGCTTAATAATCCTTAGTTATATATCCTAGTTTTCCATAAAAGAAGCAAAGCTTTTCCTTGCATTATTATTCACATTCTTCTAGTGAGATGCCGCTGCGCCTTCTATCTATAGTGTCAAGCTCCATGGGTTGTAGTCTAAAAGGATCTGCATATCCTTAACTTACTGGCTACACCCTTCAGCTATTATTTAATTAATAGTTAGTGGTTCACTAATTTCCTCTAAACTAATAGTTTATCCTGGTTCATGTCTTAAACTCATACAGCTTATTATTAACTTTAACAGCTAATTCAATAAATTTAGACAGTAAGTCTGGTCAGTCTTACCAGATAAGTTTTTCCTAAACTTCTAGTTTCAATATTTCTTTAAATCATGATATATACGCGTCTTCATCCTAATCTAAATAGGATATAATCTGCTGGAATTCAGAAGCCATCTACTGTACTAATCCCATTTATCTAAGTTATCACAGTTTCTGTTCTACTTGTCATGTGGCATTAATATCACTAAAAGTTCCTTCTAATCACTCCTTAAACTTAGCATAAGAGGCGAATATTTCTTTAATATCATTGTCTTAATAATGTGTCACATTTTCTTAGAAATCTCAAAGGAACAGTTTAAACTAATTAAATGCATTACCTAACAGGTAAGTGGATATAAAGACTACCTTATCAGCATCATATTACAGTTTATCCTTATTAACATTAAGGTAGGTATCCATTTAGGTAAGGAACATTTAGAGTTGCAATCTTTTTCCAGTAAATAGTTCAGGTGGTCACACCTTTACTGCCTTAGCAGTAAAGCAGCTTTCTATCATAGTAATAGTTTCCTAAAGCTGCTTAATCATCCCCAAGAGCTCCTCATTACTCCAGGTTTCGCTGTTATTAGCGCTGCTTGCCAGGGTATTATCAGTCATAATATTTTTAAGTTAATCACTTAAGATGGACTGGTGTCAATATCAGTATCATTTATACACTTATATAGACAGGTGATTAATGTGTCACACCCTAGGATCTCACAATAGTACCTAACCTATGACCCGTGAGTCAAGCCTGGGGAATACTAACCTATAACCCTAATCCAAGGACATTAACAGTAGTCAGGGTGCTCCTATAAGCCGTGGATACTTAAGAATATAGTAAGGTAGTCAAAGAGAGAAGCAAGGCTAAAGAAGTATATATACTTCTTTAATTAAGTAAGAGATGTGCAAACAAGTGTGTAACAATCAAGAGGAGAGTAAATGCTAGGTAACTATAGGTTAACAATGTTTATTAATTATAAAGAACTATCTAAGTACATAAAATGAGTGTCCTTATATATCCTTCACTAAGTATACCATTCTATATACCATTCATAGTATTCCCTGTGGTACCCTGTATACCATTTTATATACCATTTATGGTATAATAAATGGTATTCCTAATCACGTGATGTAGCTGCCTGCCAGATAGTGGCTATAAAGAGCGTTGAATAAGCAAATCATAATTCTCCATAATAAGAATATCCATTTTCCCTGACCGCCTGATTCTGCCTGGTATGGTCACTGATAAGGGTGCCGTAACAGCTATTCCCCTTCTCTTAGGTTAATTATATAATTATTTACTTTCTAAGCTAGTATAATTAATAACTTTTTAATAAAGAAAATATAAGAAAATCTAATAACTCTAATAATATTTCTTCTATTTTAATTAATATTAAGCTCCTATTCCTAAAATCTAGTAACTAAATTTCCTCTAGAAGTTTAATTATAATAAAGATAATAGTACTATTTTAATAAGTTTTTATAAACTAATATAAGGATAAAAGCTTATATATAGATATTTTAAATTACTATTATTTTATTTAAGGGACTAAATAAATATATTTATTATATAGTCTAGTTATAGATAGTAGAATATAGCTTTTAAATAAGTCTAAATCTCTATTAATAGCTATATAGGGTTATTTTAATAATTATATAGTTTAATAAGAATTAATAATAATAATTAGAATAGTATAAACTCTATAATTTAGTACTTTTAAGTAATCTATTTTTTATAGTAAAGGTACAGTAAGTTTTATTATAATTTAAAAGACTTAATAAATTTATAACTAACTATATTAACTTTAGCTCTATTATTTAGATCTATTATTATATCTATACTATTTTATAACTAAGCCTAGATCTAAAAGTATTTTATTATTTCTATTTATAAATAATAAATTAAAATAGGAGTCTACTCTAGCTCCTTAACTTTTTCTAACTTATTAATATTTAAATAATATATAATTAACTATTCTTTAGCTTTTTCTTTTATATTAGTAGTAATTTTCTTTTTCTTATTATAAGTATTAGTAAGATACTTTTTACTTTTATAATTAAAGTAAAGGGTTTTCCTAGTACTATCTATATAGTTTTACTTAGGTTTCTATTTATCTCTATTATCTTTACTTTTATATTTAAACTTATCCTATCTAAAATCTATTTAATCTTTTTTATTAAACCTTTTTTATTTTAGCTTATTCTTTTTCTTTTCTTCTATTTTTTATTTTCTATATAAGTTTATTAGATACTGATACTTAATTACCTATATAATTATATCCTCTTTAGTTTTTAATAGCTTTCTTAGGTTTTCTCTATATATTTTTAAAGGTCTTAAAGTAAGCTTTTAAAAATAGTTAAAGCTTATTTACTATTTAATTCTTTATTAAAATACTCTTTTAAAGTAGTAAAGTAGTTATTAAATTCCTATGTCTTAATTAGAATATTAATATACTTATTCCTTTTAAGTTATAATATTAGCTTAAAGGGTAGTAGTATTTTAGATTAAGGAAATAATCTATTTTTTAAAATAGGACTAATTATCTTCTAACTCTTCCTATATATTTAGCAACTCTTTATCTATTAATTAATACTATTATTATTAATAGGGGTTATCTATAAGCCCTAATATTATAAGAGTTTTTCTTTTATTAGAACTAGATTTTCTAGGTACTCCCCTAAATAGGTATTCTAAATTAATAAGCTATTTATATTATTTTTATAGATTAAAATTAAGGCTAAACTTAGGAATTCCTCTAATTCTAATCTTATTCTTTTTATTATATTTCTTTAGGGGTTTATAGTAGTTTTAGTAAGCTTTCTTAGCTAAAATATTAAGTTTTACTTATAAGAATTTAGCTTTTTCTTAAGTATCCTTATACTTTTATAAAGTAGCTATTCTATTATTAACCTATTATATTTCTTTTATAGTAGGTATCTTTTCTCTAGTAATTAACTAAAAATTTAATAATTCTTTAATATTATTATTAGTCTTAGATCTTAAGAAATAGTATAATAAGGATTTTTAGTAAAGGATAAAGGAGATATCATAAATCCTTAATTAGCTAAAGAAGAAAAATTAGAATTATAAGACATATCTATTTATTAAGATAGAAAGCCTATTAGCTAGGTAAAGAAATAATAATACTTTAATAATAAAATAATAAGGAGAATAGATAGATTAATTAAAGAATATATATCTCTAGATTATAAGACTAAATTCTTAGAGGAGAGATTAATAAATTTATTAGTCTCCCCCAAGATAAGAGATATAAGGTGATTACCTTATTAAAGGGCTAATAGAAAGGTAAACATATCATAAGCAGCCGTCCTGGTAATATAGCAACCAATACCATCTGTTACAGTAAGCTCCTACTATATTAAAGCTTCACCATAGAGAGCCCATCTAATAGGATAACCATTCATTTATCTTAGGTAGTATACATAGGGGCTATGTAAATAAACAGCCATCTTGGTTAATGCTGCAGCTGGTGACTTAGTTTATTTATATAGAGATAGGGGTCACTTAGCTATAGCTTAAATCCCCTCATGTATTTATATCATGAGTATCACAGTAGTCAGGGAATTAAGCACATTGAAGAGATCCAGACCTTTCATATTATTCAAGTATTCCCTTACTTATAAGACACCGTTAGTATACTATTAATATATATACATATTCCTAGAGAAGGAACCTGTATGCTTCTATTAATGAAGTCTTTATAAGATATAATTAATTAAAGGCCAGATACCACACCAGCCTGTCCATTTACCACTTCCCTTCAATAAATTCAATAAATTATATATAAAATCCTAGGGTAATGGCAAGTTTTAGAAGCTTAGACCAGCTGACTAGTGAGATATCATTGGTTGAAGAAAGTGCAGTGGTTCCCGCAGGAAGAAAACAAAAGGGGGTGGTGGGGGGTTGCAAACTCAGTACACCTTCCTGCAGCTATTACCTTTCCTAATCCATAACCACCTACTCTTTTTTTTTTTGGCCCATTTTAGCTGATGAAAACCCACTATGCCAGAAGCCACCAGTAAACCCCAGCCTGACCTAGAGATCAGTGAAGTAAGTCTCATTTTCTTCTTCTATAAACATGCAGAATAACCACTGTCATAGAGGATATACTACAGTGTACCTTAATAAATATATCATTAATTCTATTATTCACCACTTTCAAGGCTGACGTTAAATAAATTATAGGCATTTAAAGATGTTGCTAAGTATTTAACCCCAATTACAAATCAATATTATATATGTTCAAGACTAACCCACTAGCCCAAAAGTGGCGAGAAGGCAGCACTAGCTTTGGAAAATCATCTAGGTAGCCTGGAACAAAGGATTGATGATCTTCTTGAAATTTGTGAGAGACATGATGTTCAACAGAATAGTCCAAAGCAAACTGGGCAAGGACAGGGGAAAAGGTCTCAAGCCTTTGAACAGCCCTGAAACAAGACATTCAAGTCGAAAACATCGTCTGGACCCCTCTCCACCACACCTACTTCTGTAATTATACCGTCAATGAGCGTCGAAGGAGTGACATCGAATGCTGGATTCCAAACATTTATTCC
This sequence comes from Aspergillus sp. 'subgen. Cremei', assembly GCA_019976455.1. Lineage (NCBI taxonomy): Eukaryota > Fungi > Ascomycota > Eurotiomycetes > Eurotiales > Aspergillaceae > Aspergillus > Aspergillus sp. 'subgen. Cremei'. The sequence goes on from JAFBMR010000005.1 coordinate 3,353,316, forward strand.
CTCTGCTGCGATGCGTATTGTGTTCAACACCAGGCCACTGGGAACATTATTTTCTTCGCAGGGGCCTCTTAATTTCGTAACCTCTGAAGCAGGGCGCTCTTCAATGATAATGTCATTGCCTGACTTGGTAGCTAGATCAATTGTGGTGAGTGGCGCTGCCACGAGGAACTTCACCCCGTGGTGCTTTGCAAGCACAGCCAGACCATATGTGCCTATCTTGTTCGCAGTGTCCCCATTGGCCGCCACTCTGTCAGCTCCCACCACAATAGCATTCACACCAATCTCCGGCTTCGCAAGTAATGCACCTGCCATTGAGTCTGTTATCAATGTGGCAGGGAGATTGTCGTGAACCAGCTCAAAGGCGGTCAAACGAGATCCTTGGTTGTAGGGCCTCGTTTCGGTGCAATACGCGTGATGTAAAGTTCCATTGGACGCTAAAGCGCGAATCACACCCAATGCTGTTCCATACCCCGAAGTCGCAAGAGACCTGTTTACATATATACTTAGTCAATTACGCTCGGACAGGGAAATCAAGGGAAAAGCGATCTCAATTGCAGGTGATAGAGCTTACCCAGTGTTACAATGTGTAAGAATGGTGGCTCTTGACTTCCCTGCGTCAAGAGCATTTGTAATAATCCAATCCGCCCCATTTTGGCCAATCTTCTTGTTATCGTCCACATCCTTAACTAGCATGCCCTCGGCTGCTCTAATAAAGGCGGTCGCAATGCCGTGGCTAGTAGCTTCGGTTTCACTTGCGAGCTCCCCAACAAGAACTTCAAGTTTGCGGGCGGCATCACCAAGATTGACGGCAGTTGGTCTGCTAGTCACAAGATACTGTAACTTCTGGGTAATTACCGCTCGAACCTCTTCCGCGGTTGCAGGTAGCTTGTTCTCCGCGAGGAGTGCATGGATCTCAGATGCAAGTGCAAGAGCAGCTACGATAGCAATGGCAGGCGCTCCTCGCACTCGCATTTCCTTGATTGCATGCCAACCGTCTTCGGCTGTTCGCACCGGTATATATTCCTCCACATATGGAAGCCGTAATTGGTCGATTATGGCGAGTTCACCATTGCTGTACCTAATTGCCTGTAGCACCATTTTAAATAGATTCTGTGACAAAGAGAATAATCAGTCTATTAGGTTTTGGTTTTAATTGAAAAGGGCAGGAGAAAGTATCATATACGGGTGGGAATAGAGCACCTGAAAATAGATTGTATACCTCTGTATTTTGTGACTAGTTTTCCCTTTGCCACTTGTGTTTGCATAGAGGGGTGGGTTTGTTGAGAGTAGAAATGTAGAATATGCCCGTCAACGTGGGGCAAGATAGAATGGCCTAATTTCGAGTGCTGATTCTATGTACCCCACCAAAAGTGCTGTGATAGCAAAATTACTTATTAATACCCATTTTTGTTTTTCAAAAAAAAGGGGGGTCGGAGAAGGATAGAGTCTTAAACAAAAGAAAATATAACTATAGTAATAAAGATGAAAAGAGGGAGATGGATAGACAGGAAGAGGGGGTGATACTAGATTAGAGTCCCAGGAAATGTTATGGATAGAGGTACATACCTAATAGGTGTGTGTTATATGTATGTATATTTTCCTTAGAAAGATACCATTCACTCTGAAATGCCATGATACTATCAGCCTAGGTAGATGTATAATGAATGTATAATGACCCCTTTCAAATAGACCCTAAATCGAACTGGACTGAATAAACACGCAACCCTCCCCCTTCGTCCCCAAAGGAACAAAAAAAAAAAAAAAAAAATTAAAATTAAAAAATAAAAATCATTCCTTTCTGTTAGGTTATATCCATAGTGTGGTGGGTTAATACACACATCATGGGTATGTAGTGATATACCTAGTAGGATACAGTTTTATTCAATAGGCATAAAATTAATGTGAAGAGATATAGAGCACTGTATTTTAAACCCAATATTAGATATATAAGTCATGCTTAGGGGTGGAGAGAGCCAAACCATTATTTCCTCGCACAAAAGCATCACCATAGGTCTGCCTTGACCTTCCATTCACAAATTCTTCTGTTTTCTCCAAGGCAATATTCATGTAGCCATCCACTGACTGGAGTTCACCTAAGCAGATAGTAAGCATTCATCTATTACCCTCTAGATAAAGGCCTTGGAGGAAAGCTGAAACCTTTATAAACAACACCAGAGTTCAATTTCACTGTTACTGGTGCACCGATAATCTCACTGAGAAAAGCTGATGGGTCTTTACCCTCAGATGAAGCACCGTTTTCCATCTTCCCTGCCAGTTGTAGAAACACAATTGAAGACCTTTATGTTGTTGTTGTTGTTGTTGTTGTTATTGTTGTTGTAGCTTTATTTATATTTGTTATCTTCTTTTTGTTCCAGTTGCTGCTATCTGTTTCCTCTTTCCCCTCAGTCACTGAGATAGACTATGCAAGATGGGAAGGGTAAATAATAATAAATAGTTAATGTTGAGGGTCAACTTAGTAACCAACCAGCCTACCTAGTTAAGTTAGCTAGTTACCCAAGGTAGTTAGACCTTATTTTAGCCAAAATCAGGGTGACCCCCTCCCCCAGAAAAGATTTTCACGTGAACTTAGTTTGTTGCCTTCAAAGATCCTTCTACTCGAGTATATCCATGGTAGCACATAGCATGTGCAATAAATGCCTTGTTGATTTTTTACCCTTTGCACCATACCAAAAAAAAAAAAAAAAGTATATAACCCAGAAGAGTTTTTTTTCTCTCTACTTTTGGTTACCTACTGGTCTTATTTCACATAATACATTACCAACCTGGATTTTGTGCATTCCCAGGTATCAGATATATCATCATGCGGTCTTTTTTCAAAAGGCCATCCTGGGCAAGTAGAGGAGAAGAAAGCATTCAATCCGATTTCTACCGCCGCTCAGGACAGGTTTATGCAGACATAATTGCCTCGAATAAGGAGGCGCGAGAAAGTTTCACCACCAGTGTTGGTGACTCCCCAGTAGAGGACTCTCAGACACACAAATTCCGCCGCATTTCTGGCAAAGATGATAATATCTGTTATGACGCACCAACTGATACTGGGGGCCCCAATCCGAGCCCTGCAATAATCAATGACCAGGAATCATTACACGTGTCACAAAACACCGTCCCCCAGAATGAACCCAAAGAGGAGCAGCACATTGGTTGCCACACGTCGAAAATTGCAGGCCCAGGTAATACCGACCCTGCAAATAATGTTTTTGGTACTCATGGCGATAAAAACATGTCTGGTAACCAGCCAATCAAAGGCAACATGCAATCTCAAAAGAAGCACATGCTAGGAAGCAGTGAAGGGGCGAACAGTCTATCTGACACACGAATTCCCGAAGCCATCCTCAATTACAGTGAACACGGCCAGAAAACAAGACTTGATAAGACGCTCCCTTATGAGCCGACGCAGGAAGACCCAGTCGTCCAGATACTCATCACATCAGAAATTGAAAATTCAAAGCCGTTGATTGTTCATCGAAAGATGTCTCAGCCATTGAAGGATGTTCGCTTGGCTTGGTGTAAACGCCAAAATTTAACAGATGAAAAGCAGTCCTCTGTGTTTTTGACATGGAAAGGCAGAAGATTGTTTGATGTTACTACTTGCAATAGCCTGGGGGTTGATCGATGGCGTTTCCCCACTATGAATGATGATACACAAGTCGGCGATGGAAGCCTGCGTATTCACATGGAGGCAGCCACGGCAGAACCTTTGAATTTCACCAAAAAACCAACTTTGTTTGCTACGAATCTAAGCGCAGGCTTGGAATCTACAGACATTGAAAGTACGGAGCAAGATGCTTTGATTAGGGTCATTTTGAAATGCCCGGGGTTGGATGATTTTAAAACAAAAGTTACCCCGAAGACACAAATATCACGTCTCGTTGCTGCTTTTCGAGGTTCAAAACAACTCCCTTCGGACAAACATGTGTATCTCTTATTTGACGGTGATCGCTTGGATCCGAACAGTTGTCTTGTAGACTATGACATTGCAGATCTTGATTTGGTGGACGTCATCATTCAAAAGCACACATAGTTAGGTCACTTTTAGTGCCGACAATCGTCATCTTTGCTACGATGTTGCGTCTAGAATCTCGAGCTTTATTTGGATTCTGTGCTATGATACGAATTCATATGTGCAGAGAGTAAATTTTTGATAGTCACTGCAATTGATCATTGTATGTTGGTTCAATACAACTCACAATAAAATAATTGAGACGACATAAAGATAAAGCAGAGCATGAGGATCGAACACAGGCCCTCGCTGATCGTAGCCCATTATGATGGATCGAGCAATTTCTTAAAGCCAATAAAGCCGACTGCTCCACTTTGATAATGATTAACCTTTTTTTTTTATGCTGGTGGTTTTGGGGCCATCACTATTTTTGTTGTACTTGTTATAACCTAGCTTTCTTCAATACACAAAACGAAACCTACCAATTTTTTAGGGGCACCGCATTTATTGTTTCTTTTATCTCCCCATCTGACTACAGCCGAAAAAGAAAAAGAAATGAAAGTAATAACTGCTAATTTCATGACTTGCGCTGTTAAAGGTTGCAAGACATCTCCCACCTCATTCCCGCTTCATTTTCGTGATGCCGAATTAGAATTACAGGAGCTGGATTTCCAACCACAATTCATACGCAACATTATCTCGCGAATTGATTGGGATGGGTTGCAGGTCACTGTTAACGAGGTAGCAAGACCTGTTTCTGGCCAAAACATTTTGAGGGATGAATGCACTGACTACTTGAAAGCTTGGTTTCCCAAAGATTCCCGAATCGAAGCCTGAGGGCGAAGCACTGAATGATGAACAAATACTTAAGGACCTTCACCGTTTACTCCTAGAAACTCAGGTTATGGAAGGGAAATTAACATGCGGAAACTGTGGCCATGAGTATATGATCAAGGAGGGAATTGCAAATTTTCTTCTCCCCAGTCATTTGGGTCAGACAATCCGCGTCGTCTTTTCTCCAGAATAATTTGCTGATACCAATTCCTATAACTAGTCTAAAATCTGTGACGGGTTATGACGAAACCCAAAGGCGAGCGATGCGGACTAGGACGCCGACTGATCCCAATTCTATAACACCCTTACGTTTTCTTGCACCACGCATCAATGGATTTTCCAGTCCATACACATCAAGGTTTCTTTCCTCCGTTCAACATAGACTAGCTATTATCTGGATTATATGGTACATGACAGTATGTAGTCCATTGAGAACCAATTTCAGGTGCAAGGGCACTGGCACGAATGCAACAAAACCCAACGACAAGACCCCAAACCTACAGCCAAAACGCCAATGCCAATGCTGTTACCCATCAATGACCCCAAGATGAAACCATGCACAAATAAGTAAGGGAAAAAAAAAAAAAAAAAAAAGAAGAAAAAGGGAAGGAAGATGAGTGGTAGCAATATAACTCCAACGTCAAGTAATGCATTGGAATTAATTGAGAAAGCCTTTGCAGCCTGTCGAACCGCAAAGACATGGGATCCTGTCATCACTATCCCATTCTCTTTCGAATTTGTAATCGTAAGTCAGCTCCTCATCTGGGGCATTGTTAGTAATGTCGACCAAAGGACTTGATCCAAGTGAGGTTTGTGGTGAACTTACCACGTTCAATATCCCTCAAAGCGTATATAACAATTCGTTTACTGCCGTCGACCTTGATGATTTTGGCAGTGCAATTTGGCGTACAGCTGTGGTTGATAAATCTGGCAATGCCTCCCCTTTTTGTAGCATCTATAACAGTGTTTTCATCAATTCGAAAAAGATAGCTGCTGCCGATCCCACTTTTTAAATACTGCCTTTCCCTCATGTCTGCAACCTGCTGTCGCACCTTTTCGCCGACATATTCAATTATCATATCATTTGCCGAAATGTTCTCCTCAGCATACAAACCCCAGTTATGAATCGCAGACCTCGCAAAGCGGACGGGTTTCTTTCGTTTCTTGAGTTGGTTGAATCGAAGAACATCGCCGTCTCCACTTTGAGTTGGAAGGGCTTGCTTTTGTGCATTGATGTCTGCGATTAACCGACGATTATTAACCCTAGTCGATCTAGACGTCGATTTAGAAATCGTCTTGGCCGCAGCAATCCGCGCAGCCTCAGCGGCAACAGCGTGGGGATCACTCTTTGCCTTGGCTTCTCGTTCCTCACGCGCTTTCTGGACTTTGATTCGATGTGGCAGATATTTTGACTTCTCTGATTCCAGAATTCTTTTCCTGCCTTCAGTGCGAGCTGCACCTGTCAGGTTCGAAACGTAATAGCCACAAATGGTAGTTTCTTCGTGAACTGGCCCCGTGGTCCCAGAACGATTGAGCGCTTTGATTTCTTTTTGCCTCCATGCCCAAGCTGCTAGATTTCCAACATCTGACTTTGGCTGGTCACTTAAAACACCCCGAAGGAAATACATGTCCTCGTCGTCTTTGACCAAATTCTGCCAGCCGTCGAGATCTAGGATAATCGCATCGTCGTCCTCGACCGTCGGACGAGGCTCGTCATTTGATACTCGCCACTCGATTTCTATTCTCAACTCCTCGGGCTTAACCGCGTCCTTGTTGCCATAGGAATCGGTATGTATCACGAAACCTGGATCTTTTTGGTGAAGCGAAGTATTTATACCAAGTGACTCAAGGCCCATGAGTTCCCTTCCAGGTGTACCTGGTTTTGGTGGCCCATGTTCTTTTGTTAGCTCCAGATGAGAAGCAGAATGAGTACCAAGACCTGCAGTATTGCTATCAACACTTGCCAGTGGCAATGAAGAATGATCATTTCCGTCTTCCGTTTCCACGACGGAATTGATACCAAAAAGCTCATCATCCTCTTTCTGTCGCTTTCGTACGTCGAGCTCTTCGCTAAGCCTTTTCCTTTTCCGAGAAGTGGGAGATAGTTCGTGAACACCGGTAACTAAACGATCCAGGCTGGTAGGGTCCTTCGTATCTTCAGCATCAAAATCTCGTAGCCCATCCACTGTTGTTTCGGCAATTGACGAGTGTAATGTTTCGGAGCCGAAACCACCATCATTTTCAGACTCTGAAGAACTTGAGCTCATACGACTGGGTGGTCGACTGTCTTGTTCATCAGTGTCTCTTGTGAAAGGAGTTCGCTGCTCATCATCTGAATCGTCGACATCATGTAGCTGTTGCAATCGATGGTAAAGCGGTCGGACTTCCCTTCTGCGCGACGGCTGCTTGCGCCTTTCATCCAGAAAGGCAGCATCTGCACGATCGAGTCCACGGGCCTTTCTGATGCGTGGAAGTGCAAGTACATTTAGGCCAGGTGTATTGAATGGTCGCTGACTGTTCGATAGTTCGGCACGAGAATCCGGCGTAGCAACGGAATTATCCACTCCGATTCGAAATACAGGCCTTTTGATACCGACAGGATCTGGAATACCTAATCTTTTTCTCTTCGCTGCATGCCGATCCGGCTCAAGGTAGTCATATAGAGCCGGGACAGCAATGCGTGACTTGACATCTTCTAGAAGCTTGTCTTTCAGATCGCGGAGTATGATCGTCAACACTTCCCTGCAGGGATCCAAGTCAATTGCTCGTTGCTTCTTTTCTTCCTCAATATCCAACTCGGCCTCTTTCTTTAGCCTTTCCTTTTCGGCCCTCTCTTGCTGCTCTGCTCGCAGTCGTTCGGGGCTTGGGCTGCGCTCGTAATTAGGATTGCCATAAGGCTGGCTTTCCATATTCATAATATATGTAAATAGAGGTTTCATGTGACATATCTTGTAGCAACGCTCAGTTTCCTCTTCACCGCGCCTTGAGTTCTCAAATATGATATAATAGCCTGTTTTGTCGCAACGTATGTGTTCCCAATTGAATAGCTTGAGTCTCTTTTTTAAGTGCGGTACAGTGGTGCTCAGAACGGGTACATAACAATGTGCGATGAAAATATATGGGGCGCGTTTGATTTGACTCAATATAGGAGTCTCTTCGACAAGGGATGGCACAGTCGGCTTCACAAAGCTAGCCCGCGGCCCTTCCGGAATAGATGGAATTGCGGGAACGGCAGATATCGCTCGATTCAAAGACCTCCCCGAAGGACCTTTCGGAGCGGTGGGCGGGGGCTCATTCCTTTTTGCCTGCAGCTCGATCTTTGTCTCCTCAGAAGCCGAAATGCTGTTTTTGTGTTCCATTCTCTGGGAATCGATAGCTCTCAAGACAATCTTTTCCGATATAGCACCATCCCTATCCAGCTCAACCCTTATCCGGCGAGTTCCGATGCGTTGTTCTTTCTTGCATTCATAATAAGCTCGCCTCGCCGCGCTGGTAGCGGGGACAGGGACGCCCCCGCGAAATGACCCGCTGTCTTTGTATTTAATGGAACATATCCCGAGGAACCTGCCAGTGATGGGATCTGTGCGGTTGTTGATTTCTGAAACATCCCCGAAGCTTGAGAAAAGTGCGCTGATTGGTGCAATTGGAGTCAGAGGGTCGAACCCTGTAACCACTATCTGAATGGGCGGACCGGGGCCGATAGTAGTAAGAGCGTCATATGGCCATTGCTTCAATGTGTAGGGTGCCGGTCGATATTTCGTTTTCTGTTTACAACCAGCCCCTCGTGTGTAATTCGATATCCCAAGACGGGGGTCTGACGGGCAGGCATTTTGCTCGGAGATGGTTATATCCACATACTGAGGCTTTCTTCGCTTCTCCTTTGATATTCGCCTATCAATATCTGGGTCGTAAACCAATTTGCAGCCCTTTATTGCGTTCTCAATTCGCCGTGTCTGCGACTGTGGAGTCGGGGGGGTTTGAAGGGGGGTTATCGCAGGTTTTTGTTCCTTAGCACCGAAATTGTTGAGATTTCCTTCTGCAATTCCGTCTGCTGTCTTTGTTTGGGGGCTTGCTTTGCAAATTGGAGAGGATTCAGCGTTCGTGAGCGGCGTGAGCGTATCAAGCTGTGGCTCATTTAAGCTGGCTGTGCCGATTTGAGGAAGCGAGGAGCTGAGAACCGAAGCACCAGTGCTCGCAGAATCTGTAGACCCAATCCCAATGGCTTCCGGTACTTTAGTCGATTCCTTATATAGCCCTGATACTTGGTCGGCAGACGCACTGCCGTTTGCGAAATTATGAGTGGTGACTGGTTCTGTAGAGCAGGCCAGATGGTCATCATTATGTTCGCTGTTAAGTTGGCCCTTGACCTGTTGCCGTTCCCGCGTGGCCTTGAAACGTTTCTGCTGGAGAACAGATGGTGCAGTGGGGAAGAAGTCTGCAAAGCCGGCTGAAGAGCGCGACATAGTGAGAGATGGCTACAAGCCAGGGGTAGAGCTGCTGCGACCAGTAAGCAGCATCCTTGACCGCTGTCTATCGACTAAGGCGAAGACATACGGCCAGGAATCCCTCCTGACGCAAGTGAAATGGGAAGAAGGAATGAAGCAGTCTCCAGAGGAGATACACAAAAGACAGAGAAAAAGAGGGAAGGGGAAGATGTAGAGTGGGGTGAGATCGAAATTTGAGAATAAACCAAGTGTGGGAGTTGGGGTCAAGGAATAGATTATTCCGGGTGAAGTTCCTATTAACGCGACGAAGAGAAAGACGCGAAGCAAATCACGACCAGCGCCGGAGTAGCGGGGGGGAGGATTCGATAAAGAAAGCAAGTGATGTCTTATAAAGGCGCGCTAGCAAAAGGGAAATAAACTGTCAAGATATAGAATAGTCGGCCACCAGTGTAATTCAAGAAATTTTTTACAGTACTGGGGAAGAAGATTATAAGCCACCGTTCTTAGTTCCAGCAGCAAGAACACACGTTGGCAGGGATGGCTGACTACTTTACTTTACTAGGTACGAAAAGGTGTTAAGTTGCTGGCAGTAAAATAATATCTGGCAGGCGGAGAACAAGATCTGCAATCCATTCACTTCTTACATTATGATGTATAAAAAGACAATACTTGTGTAGAATGCCATTTTTGAAACCTCTTTCTTTCTTTAGATTGAATGTATGGCCAGACCTTTATTGGCATCAATTTATTCTGCTGATGTCTGATACCGAGCCCTAGTACTCCGTAGCTGACTTCAATATATCCTGTCAGCCTTGTCTCACGTCTACCAGTTGGACAAGAAGGTTGTTATTTGTATCTAGATATGCAATCTGGGAGCTATCAAGTTGTGATGGGTGCTTTATTGGCAAGAGATAAAATAATTACTGTGCGGCGCAAAATCTCTGCCGTACGCCTTCCTTCCGTTCTCCAGGTCTCTACCCAAGATCATATATCAATAGCGCATCAGTAGGCATTCTCGGTAATTGGTGGCGTTATATTCCATTGGATCCTTTTCTAATTCTATGGGGAATCATACTTCCTAGCCTCTGTGAAAGCTCTTATTCCGCAACTGCCTTCTGCCGTAAACATGTTGAAATTCCCCATTCAACTAAAAAGTGATCACTACAATTAACCTTCATGGAGCTGTTAAAAGAAAAGACTACTTGATCACGCTTGGTACCTTTAAATATAGTTCCTAGCATCTGAATTGCGCCGCCGCGCCCCTTGAACCATACTTGAGTACCACCTACCTTAATCTGTTCATTCTTTGATATTCTTGTCTTGTTCTAACTCCGATGACCTGGTGGTAGGGATTGGGATGAAGGTGGTGTGGTATCAGCATCTACATGAAAAATGGGATGGATATTATCATTCCTTGCTTATAGCGCGATACAATAAAGGTTATAATAGAAGGACTACTTCAACTCTGAGCATGTATATAGACCAGAGGCTAGATTCATCGATTATCGCTATTACTCGATACCTGTTTGACAACTCTTTCCATTTATACTCCAAATGTTTAGAGGGAAAGGGCAAAAAGAATGGGAGAGGAAGTACAGTAGGTAGATGCCTAATGACAAGACTATCTAATGCTGTGTCAATTGGAGGCATAGGGTATGTATACATATTCTGTAGGTACCTATGTAGGTAAGTACCTAGGCTCCTGGGTTTGCATACCTTAGCATTTCCCTGCAACTACCTAATAGATAGTCAAGTCAGCATGCTGCACAAGTATGACTGCTAAACTACACTCATGTATATAGGTGTACCGAACAACAGAGTGTAAGAACATAAATTCAACAGGCGAAGAAAAAGGAAGTAGAGGTAAAGAGAATATATCAATCCAAATGGCTGCTTCTAGAAACGCTGAAATGTCATTGCGGTATGTAGGTATGAAGCTAGGAATCAGAAAGAGGCGGGGTAGTACAATGGACTGTGGGGTTATCGATACGTACGTACATACCACTTGTTCATTTTCATTTCCAGTTTTCTGTCCAGCTTCCTCTCTCTCTCCCTCTCTCTATCTCTTTTATTTTTATTTTCATTTCATTTTTTTTAGGGGAGAGGGGCCGGGGGGATTGGATGCGTAACTTGCAGTCCAGTGATATTCTCAGAATGATTCAAACTTTGCGTGCAAGCAATAATAATGACTTGTGGCGCTGACCGACATTATTCGGGTTCTCGGGAACCGTTTGACGTTGGCCGTTGACTAACCTGGCACATAGCCTGTAGGTAGTCTGCCAATAGTCTTTTCAAAAATAGCAACTTCAAGGTTTTGAGCATTTGGGTCAATGACCACATCAAGCTGGGATATTGCAATACTCAGTGCATCAGCACTGTATTACTACCCAGGGGTGTGCCCAAATCTGTATTCATGATATTTTATATACATAATAATTGACAAGATACTACTGCAATCATGCCCAACAAAAATGGAGTTTTATTGTGCCACCATTGTTTGTCAAAAATCGACTTTGTACTGGTCTAATGCCAAGGAGATGAGGCGTTGAAGGGGAAATAAAATAAGATGGAGGGCGAATCGATTTCAATAGGAACTAATACCAGCCCATAGCAACCAACCAACTGTCACCAAGGCTGAATTTTGGGGGGATTTTTTTCCCTCTCCCTTCTTTCCCTGTAGTGTATCTTAGTATGAGGTACACTAAAGTACCTAAGATTACTACTCCATACCTATCCACATATGGCAATATTAAAGAGTAGGCTTACTATGTATAGTACACATGGAATGCAGATTCTTGATAAAAAGGAGAATAATGACAACAACAAAAATAACCAGAAATATGGAACCCTTATGCGTGGTAGTGGTGATATATGTAGAATCTTCATTCACAGACCGGTGTTCATAGAGCACTGGGCTGTTTTATTGGAATCTGCCCTTCCCCTCCCCCACCTCCTTTCTATGATACTGACTAGGTATGATACGTATCATCCTGGAACAGGATTGACAGCCAGACCTCTCAAGTATCTACTACCTACATACCTAGTAGACATGGATAAACACAGAAAATATGTATGTACATACGGAGTATCCTTGTAGTAACTAGGTGCCTATCTAATATTTATGTTGATGTTGTGGGTTATTTTTGTCCACTCATGGCGGCAAAGTGGAGACCATGACCTGTTAATAGTCTTCCATGGGCAATGGTCTCGAGGCGGGTGAGACATACCGACAGACTTGTGTGAGGCGCAGAAGGCTCGTTGGCCACTTCCTTCACTGCGCCCTGGTTTCAGTCCACAGCAGCTTCCTTGGTCCGTGTGTGGGACGATCTAACAACATAAAACATACAGCTCCCCCTCCATCTGTTCCACGATCTCGATCAACTCAAACTTCCCTTCCCCTCTAACAGCCTCTCACACCTGCCAAGTACGTGCTCGCACCTCGGTACCTTCCCTCCAAGTTGCTCATATATCCCTTTATCCATAAGTCAACCTTGGTGGCATTTTTCCTTTGTTGACAAGTTCCAAGTCTCCATCCTCTTCTCTCCTCTGCTGCGACACATCTAGGAGATCTAGCTCCCTGTTCATCACCCGCATCTTTCCATTCATCATCGACCGAGTGTGGTTTGAACAAAGAATCTTACTCATCAATCAATCATGTGGTATGTTTTTTTTATATATGAGCATGTCAAATCCACTTGAGCTATGCTTACCAGCCCTAGTGGCATTTTCGGATACATCAACTATCTCGTTGAGAGGGACCGCAAATTCATCCTCGACACTCTCCTCAATGGTTAGTGGACAGTCGAATCCACACATTGACTATCAACTGATAATCTCCTTTTCCACAAACTACAGGACTCTCGAGACTTGAATACCGTGGCTATGATTCCGCGGGACTCGCCATAGATGGTAACAAGAAGAAAGAAGTCTGTGCTTTCAAGGAAGTCGGGAAAGTTGTGAAACTGAAAGAGCTCATCGCGGAGTGCAAACCTGACCTTGAGAAAACATTCGAGTCCCATGCTGGTATTGCCCACACGCGCTGGGCTACCCACGGGACACCATCGCGCCAAAATTGTCACCCCCACAGGCAAGTATCCCTTCGTATCTGTGTTTTGTTTTGTTTTCTCTTTTATTTTTCTTCCATTCCTTTTTGAAAGAAGGGAGAGGGGCGGGGGAAGCAGAGTGTCTACATAGCCATATCATGCTTTCCCGCTGAACGGCCATTGTTATTGGACATCTTATTGGCAACATAATGTGCTAATGGATCTTTTTTTTTTCTTCCCGACAGATCTGATCTAAACTGGGAATTCTCTATTGTTCACAATGGTATCATTACCAACTACAAGGAATTGAAGGCTCTATTGGAAAGCAAGGGCTTCCGCTTCGAGACCGAGACAGACACAGAGTGCATTGCTAAGCTCACAAAGTATTTGTACGACCAACAGCCAGATATCGACTTCACCGTCCTGGCAAAAGCTGTCGTGAAGGAGCTGGAGGGTGCGTTTGGTCTGCTCATCAAATCCGTCCACTTCCCCCATGAGGTTATTGCCGCTCGCAAAGGATCTCCCCTTGTGATTGGTGTGAGAACTTCCAAGAAGATGAAGGTGGATTTCGTGGATGTCGAATATTCAGAAGAGGGTGCTCTTCCAGCGGAGCAGGCCTCCCAGAATGCTGCTATCAAGAAATCTGCTACTGGCCTCCTTGCCCCACCCGACAAGTCGCTGCTGCATCGGTCACAGTCACGCGCCTTCCTGTCGGATGATGGCATCCCCCAGCCGGCAGAATTCTTCCTGTCTTCGGACCCGTCCGCAATTGTCGAGCATACCAAGAAGGTCCTCTACCTTGAAGATGACGACATTGCTCATATCCACGAGGGACAGCTCAATATTCATCGTCTTACCAAAGATGATGGCACCTCCAATGTTCGTGCTATCCAAACCATTGAACTCGAGCTTCAGGAGATTATGAAGGGCACATTTGATCACTTCATGCAGAAGGAAATTTTTGAGCAACCCGAGTCCGTGGTGAACACCATGAGAGGTCGGTTGGATGTTGCGAACAGACAGGTCACACTCGGTGGACTTCGACAGTACATTTCTACCATCCGCCGCTGCAGGAGAATCATCTTTATTGCGTGTGGAACCAGCTACCATTCATGCATGGCTGTGCGTGGTGTGTTTGAAGAACTCACTGAGATCCCCATCGCGGTTGAGCTCGCCTCCGATTTCTTGGATAGACAGGCACCGGTTTTCCGTGATGATACCTGTGTCTTCGTTTCCCAGTCTGGAGAAACAGCCGACTCGCTCATGGCCCTCCGCTACTGCCTTGAAAGAGGCGCATTGACTGTTGGAGTTGTTAATGTGGTTGGTTCATCTATTTCCCTCCTGACACACTGCGGTGTACACATCAATGCTGGCCCGGAAATCGGTGTCGCCTCCACCAAAGCATACACATCCCAGTTTGTTGCGATGATCATGTTCGCCCTCAGCCTCAGTGAGGATCGTGCTTCCAAGCAAAAGCGGAGAGAAGAAATCATGCAGGGTCTTGGTCAGGTTTCGGAACAGTTCAAGGAGATTCTGAAACTCAATGAACCCATCAAACAACTATGCGCAAATTTCTTCAAGAATCAGAAGAGTCTACTTCTCCTGGGCAGAGGCAGCCAATTTCCAACAGCCCTTGAAGGTAAGAAGGATCAACTTTCCGTAAGATGCGAGCCTGTGAACTTTTCAACTAACGAACGAAACAATACAATAGGCGCCCTCAAGATCAAGGAAATTTCTTACCTCCACTGTGAGGCCGTCATGTCGGGTGAGCTGAAACATGGCGTTCTTGCCTTGGTGGATGAGAACCTGCCCATCATTATGATCCTTACACGTGATGAGATCTTCACCAAGTCGCTGAATGCCTACCAGCAAGGTGAGTTCAAAACAAAGCATAAGCAATTTTGGGAAGACTTTCTAATGCGATTGTAGTCATTGCCCGAGGTGGTCGTCCTATTGTGATTTGCAACCACGAGGATCCCGAGTTTTCTTCTGCCCAGACAGAGAAGATCGAAGTCCCCAAGACCGTTGATTGTCTCCAAGGTCTTCTCAACGTTATTCCACTGCAGCTTATTTCTTACTGGTTGGCTGTTGGTGAAGGCCTTAACGTTGATTTCCCTCGCAATCTTGCGAAGTCTGTCACTGTTGAGTAGACTGATAATTGTTGTACATCAAAAGAGACATTGCAATAGCGATTTGAGGACATGGGTCTTTTATGATATTCATTAACATCCCCATGCATCAGTGCGCAATGGAGAAGGACCAGTCCCTTTCTTTCCTTTCATTTAATTATTTCTCATTTCTATAATGCTAGGACGAATTCACGTGTTACAGATTGTGTCTGCCTTCAGTGTTGCTTGGGATGGTCTAATAATGAATCCTTTAGTATTAAACATGGGCCCGATTTTTAAATCTTCCTCGTTCCCTGTAATAAAAGCCTACCAGTGGCTTGGGTCGAGGTATGATACGGACATGATTCTGACCACATTTCACAAGCAATAATGGTGGTAATAATGTGATAGTCCAGATTACGCCTTAGGTTCCATCTCCACTGCCTACCCTAGACGCGTGGGTTGAAAAGAAAAGCCTAGCGTGGGCTGTGACTTGTGGGTTGGGACTTGGGAATTATCCCACATAGTAAGTAATATTGGTATCCCCCCTGAACTTTCATGGGATGATGGGGGTTTTTATCTGTGATCACATTGATACAAGGTATATTTTCTATGTATCGCTTTTTTTTTTTTTTCATTGTGGGTATGGGAGGGGCTATTCAGTCAATCTTATCTAATACCTAGCTACTATGTACTCACGTAACTGCTACTCGTACATACAGTGGGCAGTGGGAGGCATCGAGTTTGCACAGGCTCCCCCCACCAGACCGCCTCAGTCGACCGCCTAAGTAACTATTGATGTGAATTGCTGGAGCAAGTCTTGCCGGCATATTAGTAAAATATCATTGGTTGACAAGGCGGCTCCCGCGGTGTGCAAACTCAGTACACCTCACTGTAATTCCAGTCAATCTTATCTAATGGCTGCTAATTTTAGTTATTATATCAGTCATATATCATGGTCCTTCTCGCTTAACTCATGACTTGAGGTAGATGAGGTAGGTAATTTCTATTGCTTGACATTAGTAAACAGCTATACCATCACTACCTAAAAGGCTAGATTAGCATAACTATACTATATATACATTATATAACAATAATAATATAGGTAGATATAGAAGTTCTGCATGCATATCCATACTAAGGGTAAGCTAGGGAGACTACCTCTAACCTAGAAGTGAACATTATAATGATATTACCCACGTGGGTGTATCTATGTAAGATAATACTACATTACCTTTACTGTGCTAAGCAGTACTGGACACATCTCACTTACCCATGGTAAGGGGGCGCGGGGCTGATCCTGGGTTTCGTCACCCCACTCTCCACTTCTCAAACATTGGTGGTACAGTGCAGGCAAACTAACAAGTTGGACAGTTTATGGCTTTATATATAACCAACCTTGACCCCAACCCCAAAATCCATTACTGATCTTATACAAGAAATTCTACACCTCCTTACAGCATTAAAGGAAACCTATACAAAATGACGACTTCTATCAAAGGACCAGGGGATGTTCAAACCTACGATGGTGAGTAACTGAGTTATGTCTTGGGGCACAGCTACATATACTTATGGCGTGTCTCTCTCCTTTTCATAGGTTCCGGGCTTCGAATCGCCATTGTTCACGGAAGATGGAACATGGGAATAATTGGACCTTTAATTGATGGCGCTAAAAAGCGCCTTTTGGCAGCTGGTGTGGCCGAGGAGAATATCATGACTCAGAGTGTCCCAGGCAGTTACGAGTTGCCATTTGCTGCTCAGCGGTAGGCTCCCCTCTTGTATTTGCTGCAATCGAACCAAAAGCGCTAACCGTGGCCCTTCTTTACCCAGAATTTATACTGCTTCGCAACTCCAGGCAGCTAAAAGCTCCTCTTCGGCCGAGGGCATCAGCGCCACGGATCTGCTCTCTTCATCTACTACGGATCTCAGCAAAACAGGAAAGCAATCGCCTGCATCTGCTGCTGCATCTAGGCCATTTGACGCCGTGATAGCCATAGGTGTTCTTATCAAAGGAGAAACAATGCACTTCGAGTATATCGCTGATGCAGTCACACACGGATTGATGCGCGTCCAACTCGATTCCGGCGTGCCCGTCATTTTTGGTGTGCTTACTGTTCTCACCGAAGAGCAAGGATTGGAGAGAGCTGGACTTGGTACAAAGGGGATGCACAACCATGGCGAAGACTGGGGTAATGCTGCTGTGGAACTTGGTGTAAGAAGAAGAGAATGGAACGAAGGCCGAGGCATTTAGGATCTCGTTACTTTTTGGTTGGTGTGTATTTACTAGGCTTGCAAAAATAGTTGTCGATTAACAAAAGGGGATGAATGACAACATGCACTGGAGCCAGATTGTTTCTCAATGGCGGAAAATGATATCTCGAAGTACATACTAAGTAGGTATTGGTCATCGCATGATTGAATGTCGCATCTTATTTTCTAGATTTACTCCTCCATCCGTTCACCTTCATTAGCAGTGTTCTTTGTTCCCTCTTCCTCTTCCTCGTCATCGCCTTCCAAAGCTCTCTTTGCTGCTCTCTCTGCTTCTTCGAGGAGCTCCTTGGGCACTTCTTCGTGTTTTCCTTTGGTTGGGCCATCTAGCGAACTAATCCAGCTCATTTCCAGCTCGAATTCCTTGTCTTTGCTGTCTTCGTGAGCGACGTAAATGATGCGAGCTGCTTCCTTGACAGCATCAACAAGGCTAAGGCTATCGGAGCCCAAATCTAACTTCTCGAGTTCAGCTTTGGCGGCTTGTCTTCCCTTCCCGGTGGCGGCGCCATAATAGCCCTTCAAGATTGTTAGCATGTACTGTACCAAGGAACCAGGAAAGTATGGTTACGATACCCAATAGAGTCCGCTCGGCTCAATCATGTATAGACCAGGTCCTCCCGCTTTGGCACCTTCAACTTTACCACCAGATCCCGATTTTGGACCAGTTCCAACTTGACCATCAACAGCCTGCTCGATTTCGGAGTCCCAGCCCCCGACGATAGCGGTCACTCCAAATGGCCGTACACTGGAGTAAAGAGTGTAAGCCTGGACATAACTACCTAGACGGCTAGATAGGGCGGAAATCGGTATAGGCCCTTTGTATGCACTCCTCCACGAAGAGGCTTCGTCTCTGGCTCGGGAAACGAAGTGTCGACCATCGGGGACAAGTCCGGCTGACACCTGAATAGAGAGAAAAGAAACATTGATAAGCACCTAGAGCAATATAATGCGCGGAGACATTTCGATCAAATGTGGTGGGGTCTTACAATGCCAACATGACGATCCACCGTTGCTATTTTCTTATTGGCACCTGGTTTTAGAAGTTTGCTAGTGATGATCTTTTCGACTGCCAATACAACACCATCTTTGCATCGGATACCGATGGCTGTTCCCCCGTTCTCGACTGCCTTTACTGCGTATTCAACCTGTGAGCACGATCAGCTTTGAAACCGAACAAGACCAGGTGCAGATGGAAATACTTGGAAGTTTCGGCCATCGGGGGAAAAGACAGAGTTAGAAAGATCGTAGCCCGTACCAATCGACGTCTGTTGTGTGAGAAAGGTTAGCATTAGTAGTTGCCAGCCTGAGTGAGGACGTACCATGGCTGTTGATGACGACTAAACACACAACAGAACAAGGATGGCGATAGATTCAAGGTAGAAGATCCAGATAAATAGACAAAGAAGACAAGGTTATGGGTGCTGGAGGAGAGTAAAAAAGTACAAATTGAGGACAGGTAGTTGGAGCTCTGGAAGATAAGATACTACCACAGAGCTGCTCTGGAGTTCCTTGCTCTAGCCCGCCTGACGCCAGCTGCGGTCGCGTCACGGGGTTTCTGCCTACTATGATACATCACATGATTTTTGCCTGGGGTGTCTATGTTGTCTATCTATTATTCTATCTGTCAGCACACTGGATATGGACACTACTTGAGTAGGTATTTCATACTTTTGGACTAGGGACTCATGCAGCAGGATTTATATGCCGCCACTGTATTTTACCTAACCTCTTTTATAATGTGTATACCTATTGGTTTGTTTATTGGTGTCTAGATCTCCACATAATAGCCAGCTCAGATGACTTTCCAGTATGTATTTTAATACAAACATACGGAGCACTGCTGGTTTGACTTGAAGTCCTTTTTGAGTGCCCAACCAACCTGCCCACATTTTCGGGCATCGATGTTCTGTTTGTGTACCCCCCTCCCCAGCTGGCAACTTGGATGAAAAATAAATATATACTATTAATGTTCTAGTTCTATTATTGCTTTTCTATTAAATTTCATCTCAAGGTCCGTCGACAAGATTAGCTTCTGGTTATTATTCCAGAAGCATTGAAATCACAATCTCCCACATATATCTGTTGTGTCTGCTATCAGAAATTCCTCCCCACAAGATTCCATGAGAACTAGTATAAACACAGAAATAATTGCATATTCGATTTATTGAGCAGCCCCCTTGAAACACATCAAAACATGTCTTCCTCCATACTGCACCAATGTCCATTCTGCGGGAAGACGACTGATGTCTCTACCGCACTTGCTGCCTTCATCGAGAAACCTCATTGTAGCCAGGTAGTTCTGTCCTTTACACTGTTTCTCTATTGAGTTCCTGACCAGAAGCACATACAGTGTGGGTTGTCAACCTATGAGGGTGATATGAAAATGCAAGATGATCTTGCAGCACTCTTCTCCAAACAAATGAGTATGGATAGCATGGAGTATCGGGAAGCTCCCTCGCATAGCCCACCGAGCTCCCAGGCTTCCCCCATCACATACAGCATCACTCAGCACTACCACCACTCTTCGCATGTAGCACGCCATGTCACCACAGAAGATTCAACACCAAAGGAGACTTTGGTCGGTGGTACTTCGGCCTCTGTGATAGGCGAAGCACTTAGAAGCCATGACATTGACCCGGCGTCACTTTCCCCGGGCCAGTTTGACTTGTTTGCATATGCGGCCCCTGAACAAAGATCGCGCTTAATTCAAATGTGGCAGATTTGCCCAGAAACTAGCAAGACAAACAGCTTAGGGGCCATGGATCGCATGATTAATGAGAGCTCGTACCAATGGGACGGTCTCTCTAGGGATATGGAGATGGACGACCTATCCCAGAACAAGCGCAATGGTGATGATCACGATGGACAGCAATATGCCGAACCATATATGGCATCTGGTTACGAACTACTTGCCCGACGGGACTATGAGATATCGTCTGGGAAGGCTGTAGCGGAGGCTGGATTTAATAACGACATTTCTTCTTTGCCAAACGAACCTTCAACTGGATCGCCATACAAGGTTGCGAATGATCCCATCTATCAAAGTAAGCGGTGGTGGGAGCATGCAGCCTCGGAGCCTATGGAGCACCAGTACGGTTCCTTCGAGCAAATGAATCGGTACCAGTATCTCGGGCGTGGTTTAGTATAGTCTCATTGGCTGTAGAAAGCCCAATTGTCTTTATCCCCACTACAGGTACTATTATACGGAATAAATGAAGTGATGTGTGATGTTTGGATGAACACAGGACAATGCCCTTCCTTCTTGATTATAATTAAATAAGAGCGACCTAACCACTGCGGATTATTAGTCTGTTTAGAATGAGAGGCGCAGAATTAATCGTATATGAAAGCTGCCATTGGATAATATCTCCAAAATACTGTAAGATGTAAACACATTGTCGATACCTAGGTAGACAAGTATACCTAAGAAGGCTCAAGACTTTCTGTTACGGAAGCATTCGTCTGGGCATCGGACCAGGTACACCAACAGAGAGCTAGGTAGTAGTCAATTGACCAATAAATAGTGACATCCCGCTAAATTATCCACTTGTATTCTTACTTCATAAATCTGCAAACAAAAGAAAACATTCACATTACCCCCCGCTCCTCCTGCTCCTCCTCCTTTATTTTATTTTATTTTTATTTTATATTTTTTAAACACGCACACAAAAAAAAAAAAAAAAAAGGTCCCAGAGGTCGTTTATCGACTGTTAGGTACACAGAACATAGTTGACGGCATCAAAGAACATGTTTGCCACAAGCCGTCTGCATAGGCAAAGATGAAGTCTTATGGCTATTTGCGGATTTTCCATGTCATTATATCGACATTCTGCATATGAATCACTGCCATAGCCAAGCAAAGCCGCACCGGGAGGACATGTTGATTGGCTGTAGAGCATTAGTAAATCGAATCCATAAACAAACAATCTCCATAAATAACTGATTAACTCACCTTTACTCCTCATCGATTGCAGCCATAGCTTCAGCGAGCGCTTCAGCGGAGCGCTTGACACCATTGACAGCTTCAGCAGCTCGCTTGATCTTATGGCAACCCTGTCCAGGGAGGTAGCACCATTTTTGAAGGGCATCAGGAGAGGCATCAGGCATGGCCTCCGCAAGGGCCTCAGCCGAGCGCTTGATATCATTGGTGGCATCGGCGGCACGTTTCATGACGCTACAGCCCTGGCCGGGGTAGGCACACCACTTGTCCATGGCCGCAGCCTGGACAGTAGTGGCAGCCAGCATCGCGACAACAATTGAGACAAGCTGCATTTTGACGGGAAAGAATAGAGTTGGATATAACCGGAGAAATGGTTTGAAGATTTGTAAGTCTTAGACTGAGAAGAGAGAAATAGGACGCTTGAAGATGAAGTCGAACGGTGGACGCGACAGCCAGCGTTTTATAGTAATGACATGATGACCAGCAGAAGAATAGGTGCAATCCTAACCACAAACCTGTATCTCAATAGCAGGTATCTTATTCCTGTGTGTAAAAGGTAACATGAGACAAAAAAAGGTAAGTAGGGTACATCCATTCAACAAAGAAGCCTGTGATTGAGATAGGCACAGCTAAGGGTATTCAATAAGACCATAATAGCGCATGCTTTTGATAATTGAGCCAAGTTGAAGATTGCATCTCATTGAAGACAGATATCCCTCAATGAATCAAAAGTAGTGTAACACAAGTAATTAGGTACCTTCTTCTTTTGTGATGACATGGTGTTGCCAAAGGGGGATTGAATAGGGACTAACGAGACGGGTTGGTGTGTCAATAACAATCATCAATGGATCTCAGGACAAGGATATGATTTAATGATTGATATACCTAATAAGCTGAGTGGCATGAATTCTTACACCACAGCAATAAATCATTATTGTAATAAAAAGAAGAAACGAAAAAGAAAATAATATAATACAATTCACCAAGCAAGTCCATCCCTCCAAGTCTCCAAGATGGGTTTGATCCTAGCGTCAGAGATAAGATCGGCCCGTTGAATCCAGTCAGGCAACTGGCCCGCCCATGCCGAGCCAAACCGCCGTTTTTTCCGGCCTCTCGTGTGCACGTTTGTTCTTGTCCCCGTTTCGGTTCGCCTTCTCCCTTGCCCTCTCACGCCTTTGAAGCCTTCACCTTCTCACAAGGCCTTTCCCTCCCATTATCCCATCTCTTTCCTCCCACCCCCACACCCTATACTCCCTCGTCCATTGTTTGCAAAGATGTTCTCGCTGAGGACGGCGCAGCCCGCCCAGGTATGTGATTTCTTCCTGCACGCCCAGAGCCACCGCATTTGGTTTTCTTTGACATTTTCCCCTGCTGTTTTTCCTGGCCACTTTGCTCCCCTCCACCACTCTGAGTACCTCTTCTTTTAATCCCTCACACTAACTCGATTATGTCTACCAGTCTTTCCTCCGTCGCGTTGCGGTCGGCTCTTTTGCTCGTACCTCAATTCCCGCTAGATGTGTGTCGTCCCTTTCCCTTTGCTCTAGTAGTGAGGTGGCCCGCCTTTCGGAGCTCTCGTTAACCTGCAAAAACTAGCCTTCGCAAGTGTTCAGTCGGACATCTTCAAGCCCACCAAATATGGTGGCAAGTACACCGTGACTCTTATTCCAGGTAATTTCCAGCAGTTTTTCTTTTTCATTTTCTCTTTTCATTTCCTTTTTTCTTCTTCGCTTTGCCCCTAGCGACCGGATGCGCTAATAGCCTTCTCGCATGAAAGGTGACGGAATTGGTGCCGAGGTCGCCGAATCAGTGAAGACCATCTTCAAGGCCGACAATGTGCCCATTGAGTGGGAGCAGGTGGATGTCAGTGGTGTTGACACGGGAAACAAGCACTCGGAGGAGCTTTTCAAGGAATCGATCGCCTCCCTCCGACGCAACAAGCTGGGCCTCAAGGGTATCCTCCACACCCCAGTCGAGCGTTCCGGTCACCAGTCGTTCAATGTCGCTCTCAGACAAGAACTTGATATCTATGCCTCCATTGTTCTGATCAAGAACATCCCGGGGTATCAGACGCGCCATGAAAATGTCGACCTTTGCATTATCCGTGAGAACACCGAGGGAGAGTACTCTGGCCTTGAACACCAGTCTGTGCAGGGTGTGGTCGAGTCTCTGAAAATCATCACCCGTGCTAAATCTGAGCGTATTGCCAAGTTCGCTTTCAGCTTTGCTCTTGCCAACAACAGGAAGAAGGTCACCTGCATTCACAAGGCAAACATCATGAAACTTGCCGACGGTCTGTTCCGCAGCACCTTCCACAAGGTTGCGGAGAACTACCCCACTTTGGAGGTCAACGACATGATTGTAGATAATGCTTCCATGCAGGCCGTGTCCCGGCCCCAGCAGTTTGATGTGATGGTCATGCCCAACCTGTACGGTGGCATTCTGTCTAACGTTGGAGCGGCCCTTGTTGGTGGCCCCGGTCTGGTCCCTGGTTGCAACATGGGACGCGATGTTGCTGTTTTCGAACCCGGATGTCGTCACGTTGGTCTCGATATCAAGGGCAAGGACCAGGCCAACCCCAGTGCTATGATCCTTTCCGGCTCCATGCTTCTCCGCCACCTTGGATTGGATGACCATGCCAACAGAATTTCGAAGGCTGTGTACGATGTAATTGGTGAAGGGTATGTTATCTTCAACCTAATAGACACCTTTGCGTCCCATTATCTAGAGTTCTTGCTGACAATACCTTCTGTAGTCAAACAAGGACTCGTGACATGGGTGGCCAGGCCACCACTCACGAGTTTACCAGAGCTGTTCTGGACAAGATGGAGGCTGCTCTGTAAACTCTGTGATATTACATCATTGCTACCGCTATCAATAATGACGAAGGTTTGTAAGGGCCAGTAGGGTATTCTTGGGAGGCCATACTGGCTGGCTGGAGATGTCTCCATATCATGTATTATCCTTGACCCAAACAACGCAAGGCGTCCTACTGCACATTTGGAACGATAGAATTTCTGTGGAATAGGATGTGTAGAATTATATACTATTGTTTGGAAATAAAACCATATCATTGCATCATAGGTAGTCATTATCTTTTAATAGTATGTTTCGTTATGCAACTGCAGGGATAGTTTATTTGAATCCCCGAAGATCCGCAACTGCGAGAAACCGCCTTATCAAGCATTCCAGGGCAGAAGTTTTGAATGGCTCTTCCAAACCATTTATTATCAATCATCAATCACTGCTTGTTACGCTTGTTCCCGGCTTGGATTTCTCGGTGGCAACTAATCTGAATTTGCAGGACGAGAAGATAAAGGGCGGCTGGAAGGCAAACAACTTGCGTCTCTAACGAAGAGCCGAATCTTTGCACCATGGAATGACCCATCCGGACTGAAGCTGCATATAACCAGCAGTGGCATCGACATAATCTTCTTGATGTTCTGCTCTAGGCCCCCAGTTTCTTAGCGGTGGGTCAGTGGATAGAATATCCAAATTGCCGGGTAAAACCAAGTGCGAAGACGAGCAGAAAAAGGATCAAAAGGCCGGGCGTCTTTTCCTGCCAGTGTACTTGGAATTGGCCTTTACGATCTTCCCCTTTTTTGACATCTGATCTTTTTTCCTCATGATCCAGGCCTTGTCGCCTTTCTTAGAAGACGGCAACTTGCCGTGTTCCATGGCCCTTCTTCTGGCATCCAAAACATCCACATCTTTCATGCCACCAACGACACCGGTGATGTCTCCTTGCAATCCGCCACCCCCAACCGTAAGTATAAGGTAAAGTTTGCTGGACTTGGTCCCAGGGTCATCTTCCAGCATACCGGCACCAAAGCCAGCTTTGATGGCAGCACCGCTTATCATGCTCCGCTGCGCATCATTCTTGGGATAAAACTGACAAACGGCACGTCCACCACGGCGAAGACTGGCATAAAGCCCCTCAAAAAATCGGCGCAAACGACCTTCGGGGCTGACATCGCTCGTCTCCGCGTTGCAGAGCCACTGAATTGCACTTATACTTATAGCTGCATCAAACGTACCAGGACGGAACGGCACCCCTTGCCCGATATCGGCAAGCAACAAATCGCCTTCGACTTCTCGCTGGAGAGCCACGTCGAGCATGCTGGGTGAGATGTCCATGCCGACCCAGGTGTGTGGCCCACCTTGCTCGGGAGGCACTTCGGAGAGGAGCTCTCCAGAAAGCCCAGATCCACAACCGACATCAAGAATGAGTGATGGTGATTTGAGATCGAGAAGATCGAGAGCTCGATGCGTCATATCAGACTGGATGTTACGGATACGAGAAGAAGTGGTATATTTCCGTGATTCATTGTCATCATAAAACAAATCCGGAGGCCTATACCCAACAGAGAAAGCAAAGAAGACTCAGTCAGTATTGAACATATAAAAGGCTAGGAAGGTATGTCGTGATGGATGAGAAGGACGCACAAGACATCTTCAGGGCGCGACATGGTTGCGACAAAAAAAAAATAGCAATAGCCAAAAGGTTGCGCAGCTCCACCGTAAAGATTCCAAAGGTGAACAGAAGAAAATCTTCAATCTAGAGATTGAAAAAATAGTCAACTATACTATAATAATATAGCCGACACTGAATGGGAGAAGAAATCGAATTCCCATCTGCTCAGAGAGTAGTAGATCGGGTACATAATAATTTTCAAAGCAGACGGCGCATTGGTTGTCTTGGAGTGGGGCCAGGAACCTGAGGCATTAAACCAAGTAAAAACGCCTTTCCGCTGCAACCAGCGATGCCGTAAGGTCACGATCTTATCTCCATGATGGTCAGCTTTTTGAAATAGCCAAGCACCAAACAAATCTTTACCTAACCATCCTTCTTAAATCTCCATATATTAACAATGAAGCTTACCTGATTTCATTCAATTGCCTACGTCATCTTATTATCTGTCCTTTGTCCCTACACTACTATCCCACGAAATCGGTCATCGGACGGACCTGCTGCGGTGAATCACAATGTGGATACTTCCCCTTCTAGGGTACCTGGGTGTGATTGTTGGATTTGCGTTTCTTACTTTAGCAATAGGTAAGAGTGGTCATAGTTACATTGCGAGGCCATCACTTCTCCCAGAAGAAGCCCCATCGCGACTGACATATCCCAGCCTCCGGTCTCTACTACCTGTCGGAGCTTGTTGAAGAACACACCGTCCTCACTCGTCGATTGCTGTCGCGCTTGATATACGGCATCATCATAATCCAGATATTCCTCTTTGCGTTCGACCAGTTCCCCTTTTCTCTATCTCTCCTTAGTATTTTGTCGCACCTCGTTTACGCAAGCAATCTACGACGATTTCCCATCGTCAAGCTATCGGATCCTCTTTTCATCCTTTCTTGCATGTTAGTTGGTCTAAACCATTGGCTATGGTTTCGTCATTTTTCCAAGCCGCTGTCGCCGTCGCGTGTTGGAACCAATTGGCGCCAGCCGTATCAAGCCTACCCTGAGGATATGCCAAACTTCACCGAAGTTGCTTCTTATTTCGGGCTTTGTGTCTGGCTTGTTCCGTTCGCCCTCTTTGTTAGCCTCAGCGCTGGCGAGAATGTTTTGCCTAGCATGGGTTCTGAATATGCAACAGGGGAGCATGTTTCTACTGCTGGACTGGCTCGCAGTGCTCTATCTTCTGATGGCAAGGCTAATAAAAATAAAGGAATGGCCAAGGCCTTGGTCGACGGTTTACGAGACTGGGTTAAGGAAAATGGCGAGGTAATGGGGTTTTGGAGGGGTGAACAGACACGAAGATTTTAAATGAATGATTAGAAGTTATTCTGAGACTCGAAATTGTGATTATATCACTTCAATGTATTAAGTACTTTCTTATTCCTTCAGAGAGAGAGAGAGAAAAAAAAATCATATAAAAAGGCAGGGAATAAAATGATGGAAGAAGACAAACATTTATGATAGGATTATGTAGCTATATTAACAAAAGAACTCAAATGACCCCAAGAGTCCATGAAACACCACATATAAGGGCCATTCTGATAGAAGCATGCATGACGGCCTTTGTGAATAGCAAGAAGAAAAAAAGGGTATAATAATAGTCACAGAACATGTTCCCATCAATTCAATAATGACCAAACAAAGAGAAGGGGGGTGGGGAAGGGTCATTTCAAGCAATGCTAGTCATATCATATTTGATAGAAGCCATGAGCCCTTATAACCTCTTGTTATATTCAGCAAGAGCCCTCATTCTCTGATTACCATCAATATTAGGCATTTCCCTCGCTGCTCTCAATCAGGTGCAGCTAGGTTTTTAGATTCATTCCACGTTCGTATAATTCATAATTTATCTTGATCATAGTAGCATGGCCACTTCGCAAGATAGTGACAGGAAAGAGGGGCTGATGGGTATAAAAAAGAAAAGAAAGAGAAGATGAAGTTGAAGAGCAGTGGGTTTTTTTCAACATATACTACCAGCTCAATGTGGCTACCCGGAGGTGTAATGTTCAATTACCAAAGCCTGTTTCTTTGGGTTAGTGATTTAATATTCTATAGTAAAAAGGCGATGTTGAGTACTCACCGTGGTCCTCGCGTGACGTTGGAATGGAGGTGTTTTGATAGTTGGCTTCCATGAAAAGAAGAGAGCTCTCTCGCTTCTTTGCCTTGGCAGAGCGTGAGTTCTCGAAGTTTGGTGTCAACATTCTGTTCACTGATGGAGAGCTAGGTTGGCTTTGGCCATAATTTTCTGGCATGTAAGACAATTGCTCATAGCTCGGCTGCATTGCAGTGAATCCAGTATTACTTTGTGTCGGATATTCCTCAGGCACAGTATCAGGGAAATCTTCTTGTCTCCGGAATGTTGTCTGATGAGGACCAGGGGTAGGTATGTCCGAGAATCTTTGATGCCTTGGAGAACGAGCATCTTCTGAGGATACAAATCGATCAGCGGCGACCTCCGTTCCTTCTAGACTAGGTCCGGGAGAGACACCGAAAATACTGTCAAAATCGGTGAGGAACATTGAAAATACTGGAGCCGGTATGTTAAGTGTTGGAGCGAAGACAATGCCAACGTTTCTGACCGTCATTTTGTTGATATCGGAGTTGTTGACAATGACAATCAAAAACTGCGCTAGTGCTCGCAACAGAGCAAGGTTCGACTTCGGGAGTCTGTGTACAAGGACATTGAATGCCGCGATTTTCTTATGCCGCTCACCGAGCTCTAGAGTAAAATTCTTGTTAATATAGCGCTGGGGCAAAGGCGGGGGGGGGGATTGGGCTGGAGACTAGATCAACTTACCAAGCACACGCAGGAATTCTAAATGAAGCTCGCGGGTTAAAACTGTCGAGGGAAGCTCTCGCAGGTACTGTTTGAAAAGAGAGGCCACTGCGTGAATATCATAGTACTGATCTCCAGCGAGGAAGTCAACGTCGCCTTCGGTGTTGAATCGTTCCTTGAGCGCTTTGACGACAACATTTGACCCACTTAGCCGAAATATACCCTCCTCTAATGCTGCTCCCTTGGCTTCAAGATACTCAATGCAGCGATAAACAACAGCTGGTAAGTCGGCGTCTACGCCTTGTGGCGGACAAAAGTGCACCGCTTCTGCCAATGGGATTCCAAAGACAGGCCTAACAAAATTCCTGTCAATCGGAGTGCTCTGAGCTTGTGTCATAGAAGCCTCATGGCTGGCCTGAAGTTGCGAAGCAAGATCAAACGATGATCTTGTACGGAAACCCCAGATGCTGCGTTTCTTTTCCTTGGTAGAAGTTGGGTTACTAGCAGCCGCTTTATTGCCCCAAGCCCCTGCATCTTGAATCTTTGCACCGTTTGTGGGTCCTGAAATTACCTTGGAGGGGTGAGATGTGAGGTGTCCAAAATCAGTATTACCTGCAGCCTGATTTGGGTCTGCGGAATCCATTAAGATTCCTGGCGGTATTTGTGGGGATTTTGGTGGCTGTCTGTCGAAAGATGCCCCAAGAACTGGGGGCTCCGCAGGAACTGCATCGTCAAAACTGAATCCTTGAACGGTTTCAGGCCCATCCAAGTCTGGACTCTCAACTTCCTTGTCGTTTCTTTTACTTCCATTAGGGAAAAACCTGGACTTGGGATTGGAACTGGTGGCTTGCTTTCCGGTTGCTTGGGGTTGATTGGCCGAAGGTATGATATTAAAGCCCTCGCTCTCCGAGGAGTGCCCTTCAACATACTCCAGAAGTGCTTCGACCCAAGCATCTCTTTCTTCATCGCTCTCGGCGCATAGGACATGTCGAACGAGAGCGGATGAGTCTTTCTTCTTCGGCTCCAAAATGAGGAACGCATGGCGGTATTGATTATCAAAATCATCCTCGCCACGTGACGGAGAATTACTCTGAGAATTTGTGTTCTGCGATTGCTTGCCAATCTGGGCACTGTAGAGTTTGATGGTCCCGAGATGAGGCCCACCCGGGGACTCAAAGTATTTGAGCTCTGGACCATGCAGAATAAAATATCTCGCTTTCCAGCCGCCAAAATTCTTTCCTCTCTTAGTGAGGTAGCCTTCTTTCCTGGGTTTCCCATCCGAGCCCCGTAGGATTTCAGATTTCACTTGATTATTGCTTTTCAGTAAGCTGGTCTCATCGTCTCGGGGTTCAATAGCATCGGAAGTAAGGAACTGGCAAATAATCAAGGCAGCCTTCTCGTCCATAGGAGTATCAAGGAGAGCCTCAAAATAACAGTTTAGAGCTGCACGTCTTGCATCCACTTTGGCAGGGGAGTGTCCGCTGAACATGGCCTTATCAGGCAACTTTCCTGCAAAAGAGGACAGTTGTCTCATCTGCTGATCTAGTTGGGGGAGAGCCGCAATGACTTTTTCCACACGCCAGAGCTCTGAGTTTTCAGACCGCGAAAAGACACTTAATGTAAAGACTGGCTCCTCCTCAGCTGGCCTTGATGCCATGTAACTATTCCTGGAAGGCCGAAGCCGTGAAGATGACACTCTCACTTCGATAAAAGGAAGAGCATTCGGAGGCAAAAGCAGATTAGGATGGTCGTCGGATACCAAGCCTTGATAAATACCGCTGTTCGTAATATTTGGTGACTTGGGGCTATCTATTTGGACAGTAGCATCAATGGAAGGAATGGGCTGATTGCCATAGTCAAGGGAGGGGTAAGAGCCAGTTCCTGTTGTAACAGGGTTGCCTGGTCCAAATGGATTTTGATGCTTAGCTGCTCGAGGTGTAAGAGCTAATCCCGCAAGACCATCGCTCGAAGACATGGGCATGGAAGCCAAAGAACTGGGAATTTCTCTGGGCATCCGCGGTAGTGGGGAGCCAATAGGTCGATCTTCAGGTCTTGGACTCATGGGCAGTCCGGGACTTTTGGGAGCGGATAAACCGGTACGATCGCTAAATGGTGTTGCGTTTGTCAAACGAGGGCTCAGTATAGATGCCAGGGATTCAGAACGTTCAACAAGCGGCGGGGATTGTGCAACCGCCTGCCGCGACTTTGACGGTATCCCAGCAGACATCGTATGCCCATCGCCGAAAGAATCGAAACCACCAGGAATTTGGAGCGGTTGGGGCTTCTTCTTCTCTGGCACACTGTGAAACTCCTTGTCTTTCCCCAAGGCCGCTTCGCGCTCTCGATCATCATCATCCCTAGTTTTCCTCCTCCCGCGCTCGATAGACACCTCTTCCACCGCAAGAACATCCTCATATTCAGAGTCTGAATCGTACACGGCGGTGTTTTGTGCGGCTGTACGATGGGGTTGTTTTTCAAGGTTCAAGGGTGCCGGGGGCGCCTTTCGAATTTGATGCGAGGATCTGCTTTGCTTGCCTTCGCCAGTTAGGGGATCATTGCCAGTAGACTTGGAACTCGTGAAAGATTTCGGGCTTGCGGTCAATGGATTATGTGTAGTATATGTCATCGATTGTGGATTTTGAAAGTCCTCCCTAGGGGTTGCCTGTGAGCAATCTTTACGAGGGTCAATAGGTGAATCGTTCTCGGCTGAGTTTTGCGATCCAGCTGCACTAGGCGATGGTCTAGTCTCGATTCTCAAGGACTTTTCCACCACTCTGGACGGGTGCTGGATTTTCGGCTGATTCTGCGGCTGAATTTGGTTGGGAGATTCGCGATCATGACGAATATCACTGTTTTCACCAGTCTGCAGTGGGAGGATTTGGTCATCTACCGAGAGCACTGGCGGCACCGAATTTTGCAATTCTTTCATCTTCTTTTTGTATCGCTCCTTTTCCTTCAACGCACGCTCAAGATCCTTGTTCAAGCCAAGGATGAGTGCCCGCTGCTTATCGACCAGTCTCCAAAGCTGTGAATTCTGAGATGCAGCATGGTGTTTCTCCTTCAGCAGATGCACAATCACAGACTCGGCGGAGCCCGCAGTAGCTATGAGGTTTGCGATGTCAGCCTGACTTAACGCGTTGGCATCGAATGTGGACTTGTGAGGCTGGGATGCCGAGGAAAGGGAAGAAATCGCAGAATCGATGGACGAGGTGCGGGGCATAATGCGTAACCCAGGACGACCCCCAGGCATTGGTTGCGGAGAGCTGGTAGGGGATATTGGGGAGGATGTGGCGGATTGGGTCGATTCGGTCGCATCTGAGAGTTTCCGCGGCTTGTTGTAATTCATTTTGTCGGTCATATTTCTATCATACTGGTTATGTGCCCCCACTGAATTCTTGTCTGCTATTTCTGGTGCGTTGGATGAGCTGGATGAGCTGTGGCCAGTAGTGGATAGAGAGGCTAGGAATGTGGCATGGGCTTTTCGATTGATTGGTGAGCAATTTCGAGAAGTACCAGCAGATGATGTCGGTAATAATAAAGGACACTGGATCAAGCCAGTGCTGTCTCGACGGGGTGACTGGGGTCGCACGCTCGTTTGTAGGGAAGATGGTATAGGCCTGCGGGGATCGGACGCAGCAACAAGAGTCGCGGAACGCAAGGATTGTCCGTCGGGTCGTGGTCCCAGATAGTCGCGGGGAATGAGACTGCCCGTGAATGATGGGTGCACCAAACTCTGACTTCTAGCAGCGGTAGAGGAGGAAATGGAAGAAATTGGTAGCGGCTGCTGTTGGTGGTCGTCGTAGTGGTGGTCGTAGCTCACCTGTCGCCGAACCGGCATGGCTCGTTCAGGAGTCGAAGCTCGATCAGCATGGGAGGGAAAGACGCGAGCCAGTGACAGGGCACAGACGGGGCTCGACTGTACTAGGGAAACGCGGCAACTTTGGGCGGGTTTAAGCGCCGAAAGCTCAGGGGGTCGAGGCAGAGGATATGTACAGTAATAATATCGGGGAAGGGGGCGGGGGGGGGAATTGAACAGAATAATATTGCAGAGTGGTTATATACGGAGTAAATAATTATGTATCCATTTGAATCCCCATGACCAACACGACTGAGCACACAGAAGTGGGGGAAGAGAGAGGGAGAAACAGAAAAGGAGGTTGGTTTCCTGGTTTCTTTGAATTCGCAGCAGAAGAAAAAAAAAAAGGGGTGGGTAAGATATTGTCATTCCGTTGATTAGAATAACAAAGTCAGACAAAGAAACTGGGCACTGGCACTGGCACTGGCAAATATAAGTCAAGATACTATCTAATGGAGGTTGCATGTTCGCTTTTCTTTCATTTACTATTATTATCATTACTGCATTTCTTGGAGCTGGAGCTGGCAGGTGCTGAATGCCAGCTATATTACTAGGGTAGTTTCTCATCAAATGCAACTAGCAGTTATGTTGTACATGCACGCATTGTACCTATATAGTACTTACATACATTATACATGAGTCATGACTGTCTGCTGTGGGTCTGGGATTAAATACTAGGAGTAGACATACCTCCCTTTCAAGATGCATCATTGGTGTATACTCCGTACAGATCCCAATCCCATGAGTTGTTTCGAAAACGCCCACCTGCCAAAAAAGTTAAATTGACGTTTGCTTATCATTTAGTACGCTATATACTATACTCCGTACATCTGTGATACTGACAGGGGTCTTTGAGCACAAACATCATCCTCCAACACCTAGGCATATAAAGTTGCAGAAAAGAGATGAGATGGGAGGAGATGGGAGGAGATCGGTGGGAGAGCTTAACAAAGGCGGAAATCAACACAAGAGAATGCACTCATGGCTCTCTCGTGATGGTTTCTTGTCTTTTCTTGATAAGAGAGGAGGGGGACCGATTCGACCTCTAAAACGCCTTTTATCCTATGTATTAACCCCCCCTAAAAAAAAAAAAAAAAAAAAAAGGAGAAAATAAAATAAAAATCCAGTATAACGCCAGAGACTTGCATAAAAGTACAAGATTATGCTATGTTTCCAGCCATTCCCATGAAAATGGCCTGAGCAGCCAGCTGGAGTGACCAGAAGCCAACCTTTTTGAAGCGCCGTTTGCGCGCTTGGTCATCAACGACATCCCGCGCAAATGCATCGTACACCTACAAATGCATTAGCAAACACTCAATAGCCCACGAGTATAATGATGCTTACCGCGGCTGAAAGGTCATCCATTAAGCCGCTATCAAAGACCGTCCAGCTGCCATCAAAGTCCTCGACGCGTTTAACGAGGCGACAATTAACAGGAATGAATGTGCGCTTGGAATTTATGTATGCGACAATGGGCCGTATAAGTGCGTTGTTTATGTATGAAAGATCTCGGGTAAAAAGGGGCACAACAGCCCTCACATTGTTGAGATGGAGACGGAGATCTGTTATAAGGAACCGGTTTGTTGAACCTGCCTCCTCTGGTCGACTTGGATGGTAAGACAAAGGCCCGGGAGTTTGATTCGACGTGACAGTCATTTCCAGTCGATCGTAGAAATCGGCCATCACTTTTGCTAAACTTTCATCGTTATCACTTGGAAACATCATATCGGCAACGATATCGACGGTCCCTTCGTGTATCCACCCAAAAGGACCTTGGACTCCGCGATTGAGATGATCAATATTGAGCCCATCAATCCGTATCCTGCTATGCTTTTTCCAAGGGTTAGGGCGGCCGTCTTCCGTTTCATTACCCAGTTGAGCGGTAGTAAAGCCATGAGATTGGCGTGGATGGATTGTGAACAAGGAATTGTCATAAGATCCAGACATCATGTTTGCCGAAAGAAAGTCGTAAAACAACCACTGTTTACGCAGCTGGGGAAGATCGCAAGAAAATATGCTAACAGGAAACGGCCTGAAGTTATCAGGCTGGTAAACTGTGACAAGTAAATCGTGCATCTTGAACGAGTCAATTTCAAAATCCCCAGGACTGTGTTCATGGCGGTATGATTTGGGGTCCAAATCATCATCGGACCAGTAAACATGCCTGCGATCAACAACTCCGCGTATTCCTTTGACTTCAACATCACGGAGGAGCCCTTTACCGTTGATCCACTTTGTAAATGATAATGTAACGTTAACAGTATCGATTGACACGTCAAATTGCGTATAGTTTGTGTCCTCCTCGGAAACCTGTCGCTGATCTGATAAATCCAAGCCCGTTTGGTCTTTGAGGGCTGCAGCTGCAGCTGCAGCTGCAGCGGTCTTCGAGGAGCCTTTGCTCACATGCCCTGTTCCCTGACCGGGTCGCCTTGAGACAAAGACATTCTTAAAGGTGATGACTCCGCCTTTCCACTTGGGCACAATTGCGGATTCAAAAACAACTTTTACACCAGAGGACTTGGTCAGGTAATTGCCCACCCATCCGGCCAAGGTTTCTATTAAAAAAGATTAGTGATCCAATCAACTTGTTATAAATCGCGGTTGTCTCATCATACCTTGGGCGAAAACAGTATTGATAGCAAGTATTAGCAAAGAAAAGAAAGTCGTAGTTCCCAAGACAACCCATATTACGTGTCCCAGAAGAACCCACGAAAAGAGTGCACTTATCTCATCCAGAGTAAATGGCCTTACGCTTCGGATTGAGAACCATTTGAACCGTACTTTAAGCCTAGACCAAAAACCAGTTGCTGCAGCCAACAACTCTTCTTTTGTGGGCCGATGGAACTGTGACATATGCGGCAAACGATCGATCAAGTGGCGATTAACAGCACCAGACTGGTTCTCCTCGCGTACCGCCTTTTCTGTATTGGAATCTCGTGGTTGCGTGTTGTTTCCTAATTTCCCTGAGCTCTGGGATGCAGTAGTGCCATTATCAGCCTTTAGGGACTCTTTAGGTATTTCGTTATGTGGCCGGCCCTCCTTGGTCGTATGTAAGCTTCGCTTCCATACATTCCGTGTAAAAAAGTCTTCTATCGACATTATAACTCCTATTGGATAGAATCTTCTCGGGACCGATAGCACATGTTGTTCCAGTTTCTACCGCAGTCGAGCTGGGAGATACTCCAAGTACAAGAAAGCTTCCAGAGGCGAACCTTTTAGTGATCTGAGTTGATTTTCGATGAGGCAAGGATGGTATTCTTCTCGTGGGCCTTTTGAAAAGGAAATCGCAAAAATTGCATGAGTTTGCTGTATCATAAAATAATGGTATTCGATTCGTTCTCATTCCCCGTCCAAATAGTGGATTTGCTGTTTCCCAAAAGTTGGTGTACAGCTTGCGTCCGAAATTGCCAGGCATGATTGCCGTCACATCATGGGAAACCTATTCAACTAGCCAAATGAAAAACGGAATCTTTCACAAGACCATATTGAAAAAGTGTTGAACTATGAAGGTTCCAAAAGCATGTGTATGGGAAACTCCACTTCTATGTTTGATCAAGAGGCGTGTGAGCTCCAAGCAAACAATGACGAAGTGTTTGGCTGCTGGAAGTAGAATAAATTTCCATGAAATCATGATTCCGCCTGTCGGCGACCGGGGGGTTGTTTGTCTCGTTTGCAACAAAATTTGATAATTCCACACCCACATTTTTCCCACCTTCAACTGATAAAATTTGCGATAATTGATTTCATTTCAGCCACCCGTATTCATATATTGTTGGGTCATTATTTTTCTCCCTCTCTTCCTTTCTCTATTCAAAATATACGGAAAATGCCTGCCCCCACAGCACTCCTCAAACAGCCAGATGAAATAACAGCAGCACAGGTGCCCGTAGCTGCAGTCCCCACATCCAGTTCGTCCTATTCCTTCTTTCGAAAAAAAGAATATCAGGAGTAATGACCTTGACTAACGTTCCGTACCTAGACCAGGACGATGAAGTGTTGATCGATGCTCAGGCTTCGACGGAGGGGAATGCTTCAGATTTAGCACCCATAGAATCCGCTCAAGACGACGAGATGCGCATCGATGAAGAGGGTCGCCCGGTCTTTACACCAGCTAAAGATATCAACTCTGTTTACCGAGTCGAGACGCGAAAAGTGCCAGTCCCGCCGCATCGCATGACCCCGCTTAAGGCAAATTGGCCCAAGATTTACCCTCCTCTCGTTGAGCACCTGAAATTACAAGTAAGAATGAATGTCAAAAACCGAGCTGTCGAACTACGTACATCGAAATTCACCACGGATACCGGAGCTCTGCAGAAGGGCGAAGATTTTGTCAAGGCTTTCACACTTGGCTTTGATTGCGATGATGCCATTGCACTCCTCCGGCTGGATGATTTGTATATATCTAGTTTTGAGATCAAAGACGTGAAGACGCTCAATGGCGAGCACCTTGGTCGCGCAATCGGGCGAATTGCAGGAAAGGACGGAAAAACCAAATTCGCAATCGAGAATGCAAGTCGGACTAGAGTTGTTCTTGCGGACCAGAAAATCCATATTCTTGGCGGTTTTAAGAATATCCACATTGCCCGCGAGGCTATCGTGAGTTTAATCCTGGGTAGTCCACCGGTAAGTCATGGGTCCTCCATCATATCACGAATATAATGCTAATTCATAACAGGGCAAGGTTTATGGTAACCTGCGCACGGTGGCATCTCGCATGAAAGAGCGATTTTGATACCTCAGGATTCGGATGTTTTGTTGTATTTGCAGCATAATACTGGCGTTAAGGTTTTGGGTGATACGGGTTGAGTAAAATATTATTGATATGATGATCAAAGATGAATAGATTTTCAGTACAGTCTTGTCATGATTCCTAAGGCATGCATTAAATCAAATTTATGGCCACTAGCACTGCCCTCTCGGTTGCTCTCGCTTTAGTCCTTCTTCAAAGGAATGTAGATATCCTCTATCCCACTCTTGGTAATGACCATCATCTGCAAGCCATCACCAACTTCAATGTGTCTTTCCACGGCACTGGTGAATGCATCTCGCACGAGTTGCTCGACCGTTTCCCTTGGCAAAGGCTCCGCCTTCTTTGGTTCAAGGGCATGTCCTTCACCGCTCCCAGCAATGTACTGGTTTTTGAAGTTGACTTGGTTGTCGAGGAATGGCATGATCAAGCTCGCTGCAGAGCCAGCTGCTCTGCATTGCTCTCTTTCATATGAGCCGACCGGATCGTAACTGTATAGCGCTCCTTTGCCTTCGCTATCCAAACCTGCTAGAATGGCAGTCACATAGTAGGGGAAAAACCGTTTTTGGTAAAGAATCGTGGACAGTCGCTGTGCACATGCCGTGACAGACATGGGTTTTCCATGCTGGTACTTGTACATCTTTACCACTGCATCTAGTCGTTCTTTAAGTGCTTGGCCATCTGCAGCATATCCGACAACAGACAACAGAATATGAGCACCATCACCCGTCTCATCATCCCCTCCAATCTTGAAGACTTTTGGAACGTAGCGAGAGTTGATATTGTAGCCCGCAACAGAACGAGTATCGCCAGCGAGGATTGCGAAGTCGGAGCCTGTAACACCCAGAGTTGAGCCTCCGTTGTCGGTGTATCTGGTGCTTGGATATTAGTTATAATACTAAACAACATAGAGAGCTTCCCAGGAATGCTTGCACTTACGGGTAAAATGAATGTTCTTTGACTGCAGCACCAGTTGGCTGAGAGAAGGAATATCCAACGGCCTCAGCGTGAGGCTGGCCCATCAGCGACATCATTTTCTGCGAGGAGTTCGGACTTGGAGATATGCCAAATTGATTCAAAGTTGATATATTCCTGAGCGCTAAGAATTAGTGTGTTCTTCGGAATTGTGTAAGTTCTTCTTGTGGAAAGATATCGTGGAGTTTAGGTCCTTGATGAGGTACCTCCTTCTGACGCGATGCAGCTGCCTTCTGCTTATATAATCTGACCTGCAGCTCCCGCCACAATTTCAAGGTTGTGGCTGTTAACTTTGTATGTCCAATAAGTAATAATATATTCATACTAACCCATAATTTGGCATTCAGAATTCATATTCTAAACAACGTATGTTTTTTTTTTTTTTTGGTTTAACCTATTTCATTGTATATGCGCTGACTTAATGATAGCCAGGAGTACCTGAATAAAATCTAGGGCTACCCTCACAGGTGTACGTACCTATCACAAGTCCACATGCCAGTGTGAACCAGTTGCATGGTACACTTTGGCATCGGGAACTATGCTTGGTCTTGGAGCATATGAAAGTAGCAGTGAAGATGAGGCAGGGCCTCCGACCTCTTTACTGGTTCCAGAGGTACTTTTTCTGTCAAGTTCTTATTGTAGGATAGTCAGCTGAACCATCTTCCAGCACAAGAAGAAAGAGCAGCCAGTTGAAATTTTGCAAGCCAAGGATAATTACAGTAAGTCTTTATGATCTCACCTGGCTTAATTGCTCCGCTTCTCATATTCAAATCAGCTCAAGCAGGGACACATCAAAACAAAACTTCCCAAGAAACGACTTCCAATGCCGAACCCGCTGGGCCTGTTCTAGGGCCTTCACACATTCAAAGGGCGCAGCCATCAGCTGATCCCTCATCAATCGGGCAGTCCTCTCCGTTTTTAACATCTCGGACACTTATACATGATCTAACACTTCCTCCGGTGCCGAATTTGGACATACCGCCGTCGCCGCCTGGTTCTCCCGAGCCCATGGCGAATGCGAAATTCACACATTTCCTATCATTAAAGAAGCAAGGTATCCATTTTAACGAAAAGTTGGCCGGATCAACATCCCTTAGAAATCCCAGTCTGCTAAAAAAGCTGATGGATCATGCTGGGATTGATGGTCAAGCACAATACCATACATCGCTTCCCGCCGGTATATGGGATACTGCTAATTTACCGCAATGGGGGTTCAAGGAAGCACTTTTGGAGTCACAACAAGAAATCCGTCAACAAACAGAAGAGAAACGGCTTGCAGGTCAGAGAGACTCGATTGAGTTTGTTACTAGCACAGCTGGCAGGCCCAGTTAAAGCTAAAGTGATAAAATTGACTGTAAAGTCCATGCAAAGTTTCTGGGAGGGGGTCGACCAGCTTGCCCTTGGGTATCTGCTGCATATATGCTATCCGAGGTATAAGTTGGTAGAATCGGCGAGATCTTTTTTATCGAGCGCCCCCTTTCTTCCCTTTCATTCCATTTTGATTTACCTCACCCAAACTTCGAGTAGCACTCAAAAAATATTGCAATTAGATGATCCAGGGCGGCTAAACATGTTGTGATAAGATATTATGGTGTTAAATTTTGGGTTACAGTTAGTGAGAAATGCTAGCCAGATAATAACATCTTGGGACCAGGGAAATTTATCAATTTAACACACATAATGATAAGGGTTAATAATAGTTTATTGTATTGAAACCCAATAGTAATTGTCATACCTACCTATATAGTTAATTGAGGTCTCCGCGCTAGACGCGTGTATAGGTTCCAATAGGCGCGGGGCTTCGCCGCCAGATATCATTGCTAACGTAACAAGAGCTCTGTCAGCTCTACTGCCTAAGGTACACTAGTTGGAGCTGTGCCCGCATCATCACAACCTACATACCTTCCGCCCGTTTTATCATTGAAGTCCATATTCTATTCTCATTGTATCTCCTTTTCTCTGTGTCGACTTCTCTCCATCGGTCTTCCACTCTGCGATACATCCTCACTAGCCACACCTTGATAATGAACCACTTCCCTGAACTTTGGGGACGTGTAAGAAACCCACCATAACCCTAGGCCTCGTTGGTTATCTAACATGCTTCAAGCCCAGGGACGATATCTACGGCCCTTATAACCCGGCATATCTTCAGACCTCTGGCCCCAAAACTCACACTCAGTCACCTGCTGTGACCGGAACGTCTGTCATAGCGGTCAAGTTCAACGGAGGAGTCGCGATTGCAGCTGATAACCTGGGTATGTTTGATATCTTGCTTCGCCGTCCAGCTTTAGGAAGCTTAATATTCTGATACGTGGATGATCTTTTGGTAGCCTCATATGGATCGCTTTCTCGATTTACCGATGTTAAACGGCTCCGCGTTTTTGGTGATGCCGCGGTGATCGGGTTTGGTGGCGATGTGTCCGATATGCAGTACATTGATCGACTGTTGGAATCTATGGATATCAGAGAGAATTACTCGACCCACGGGAACATGCTCAACGCAAAGAACCTCCACACCTACTTGTCCAAGGTTTTCTACAAGCGCCGTTCTGAGTTCAATCCGCTTTGGAACCACATCCTTGTTGCGGGGTTTGATGGAGATGAGAAGCCGTTCTTGAGCTCTGCAGACCTTCTTGGAACAACTTTCTCGGCACCGCATCTGGCCACTGGCTTCGGTGCCCACCTTGCTGTTCCAATTCTCCGTCGATTGTTCCCTGAAGAGAAGCCTATCGAGGAAATCAGCAAAGACCAAGCAGTTGCTGCTCTTAAAGAATGTCTTAAGGTTTTGTGGTACAGGGATGCTCGGAGTCTCGACAAGTATTCGGTAGCGGTGATCACTAAAGAAGGTGTCGAGTTGAAGGAGAACGAGCAGATTGAAGCTCAAAGCTGGGCATTCGCTGAAGCCATCAGGGGCTACGGAGCTCAGGTCAACTAGGCCTGTTTTTGTTC
The DNA here is from genome assembly GCA_019976455.1 of Aspergillus sp. 'subgen. Cremei'. Lineage (NCBI taxonomy): Eukaryota > Fungi > Ascomycota > Eurotiomycetes > Eurotiales > Aspergillaceae > Aspergillus > Aspergillus sp. 'subgen. Cremei'. The sequence continues at coordinate 3,394,680 of JAFBMR010000005.1, forward strand.
ATTCGATAATATGCAAGAATTTGGTTGATAGGAAAGATGTTACGAGCCCAGAATTAATATGAAACATTGCCCTGAAGTATAACAGAAAGCACTCAGTGGTGTTTCTACACAAACAAGTGGTATCCGCATAACAGAATTATGGACTGATGATAAATGGGTAAGTTGAGTCCATCGGCTCTTTCTATTTCTAGAGCTTGGAAGATGGCTTGTCAAATACAACCCTGTTGGCACACGATCCCACGCCCTCAAGAGAAACCTCAATCAAGTCACCATCCTTGAGCCAAAGCGCAGGCTTTCGGCCCATACCAACGCCTTGGGGACTACAGTATGTGTTAGCTTGTTGAATTCTGTCTGAGTTGACGGCGCCCGCGCGAGAGGGGTGATAAACTTACGTTCCAGTGAAGATCAAGTCGCCGGGCAACAAGGTGGTTCCCTGAGACAGAAACGCCACCGTTTTGGCGACACCGAAGATCATGTCCTTTGTAGAAGAAGACTGAACAGTCTTGCCATTCAGTTTTGTCGAGATTTCCAAACCATTCGGCTCGGGAATCAATTTGGATGAGACAATACCGGGTCCGAAAGGCGCCCAACCATCGAAGCTCTTGCCCAGACCCCATTGTCCCCCACCACGCTTGATCTGCCAATCCCGGTGAGATACATCATCACCTACTGCATACCCAAGCACGTAATCCAGAGCCCGACTTTCCGGGACATTTCTTGCTTCCTTGCCAATTACTATAACCAGCTCACACTCGTAGTCCAGTCCCTCGCTTTCTTGGGCCATAGGGGGAACGGGAATTTCGTCAGTAGGTCCTGAGATAGACGTGATTGGTTTGTAAAAAAGCACTGGGTACTTTGGCGTTGGAAGGTTGGATTCTTTCGCATGTTGTTCATAGTTTAAGCCTAAGCCGCGGACGGTCCCAATATCTTCTCTCGCCAAAGGCGCAAGAAGCATCTTCACCTCAGCAACCCGGTCTGTGACTTGATGCTGGCCAAATATATCTCCCTGAATCACCAGAGCCTTGGTAGTTTTGGAAATGTCGCTGACCCCGGCAGGGAGGATGGCATCACCGTAGTAGATTTGGCCATCTTTGGCAAGGAAACGGACGAGACGCTTCAAAGGCAATGGCGAGTTTCAGTAATAGGATACATTAGAGTATTAATAAGGCGATTGAAATCAAAGGCTAGGTTTTCTGTTTGAAACAGGAAAGGGGGTGAAGAGAAGGGGTTGTATGAAATATGGCAGAACCAGCAGTTTAGGTAGGAATATATAGTTCTGTCCAGTTAAACCAGGAAGAAAACTTACGGAAAATGTTGCCATGTTTATCTTGGAAAATACCCACGGTGATCAATAATAACAATATGACCTGAGGGCAAGTGTAGACAGACAGATAAATTATAATGGTTTACTACTCATCTTTCGTTCCCCGATGACTCGGGGAGATGAAGCTCCTCGGTTCATTCACTCGGCCGGAAGAGGACCCTCCCCCAGACCGGCGAAGGCGGAGCTAAGGAAACTCCAGAGCATCCCGGAGAAAAAAAGCCAAGGAGTTGGGCTACCGACGACATATCACTCCTACCACGTCTGACGTCGACTCTTTTACCAACGGGGGCGATAAACATATTCATTTTAGGTTGACATTCAATCTGCACCACAGACAGGCACCGATGGCCCGGCTGTCAGGCCTTCAAAGGGAGGTCTTATCTCTCTACCGAAAATGCTTGCGGGAAACTCGGAGAAAGCCAATGGTGAACACTCTTCCCAACACAAACTTCTTAGCGCAGCGAAAGCTTGCTAATACCTGCTTGGAAATTTAGGAAACTAGAGATAACTTCAAAACCTATGCCAGGTTTGTCCGTACCATGGGAGCAAGCTATTCTTGGCCGCTGTGCTAAATAAATGGACTCGACAGGGCTGAGTTCCAAAAATCCCTTACTGTCAGCAAAAAAGATTTCAACGCCATAGAGTATCTGCTGCGCAAAGGTTACCGGCAGCTTGAAATGTACTCTTCGCCCAGAATCTGCAACATTCACTAAACGTGTTGGAACTTGGGTTGCGCATCGATTTAAAAAAAAATAACCATGAGAACTGCGAATCTACCGTCACATGAAGAAGGCCAAACAAATGTGCCCGAAAATCCACCACTAAGGAAGATGCCCGATGATTGATGCGCCATAATCACGTGATCAGATCTCGAAGGTTGTGGAAGTTTCCGGCGGAATCCCGTGCTCTCCGTCTTATCTTATCTGCCGGGCATCGAAAGCCCTCGAGTCATCTCCAAACATCTCCAAACATCTAGTAGGTGCCAGAGCAGTCGGTTGCTTATAAAACCGTGTTGACAAATGGAGATATCAGTGTCTTCTAGAATAGATCTTGTTGAATATAACTTGCTGAATTCCGGCACGTTTCTACTTGGTGCTGAATCAACACACATACCAAACTGTGATAGTAACATATCTTTACCAAAATTACCAAGATCACCCAACCTCATTCTAACCATTTCACTTATCCGATCTTTTCCAGCCTGATCGAAACATGGCTTTTTTACCTCGCCTTGGTGGCGATTTCGCCCCTCTATTCCACCTGTTGGATGACTATGATGTCCACCGTTCTACTTGCCCTAAGAGCCAACTCCGCGCTGTCCGCTCCTTCGCCCCAAAATTCGATGTTCGAGAACTAGACCATGAGTATCACCTCGATGGTGAACTCCCCGGTGTCGATCAAAATGATATCGAGATCGAGCTCACCGACTCTAGTACACTTGTCATCAAGGGTCGCGCGGAACGAAACTACGGTAACACAAACTCAGACGTGATCGATAAGCAAAGCGAAGAGAAATGTGATGATGCGCCTCGTACAAAGCCTCACCAACCCACTGTCGAGGATGCTGACGAATCAATCATTACCACGCCTGCGAGTACTCCAGTCGAGCCGTCTAATAAGCCGGTCGCTAAGACGTCTTGCCCCGCGTACAGATATTGGGTCTCGGAGCGTTCAATTGGCGAATTCCAGCGGACATTTGCTTTCCCAACAAGAATAGATCAGGATTTGGTCAAGGCTAGCCTCAGAAATGGAATTCTCTCTGTTGTGGTCCCCAAGGAGCCAGCCCCGAAACTTAAGAAAATTAGGGTTGAATAAGACTCGACGTTGCGTTCGAAGGATACAGGATTTGTTTTTTGATCGATCAATTCTTATCGACTTGATGATTTGACGACACGCAATTTGGATTGTTGGGAGGGTGTCCGTTTTTTCTTTTTCTCTTTTGAAACACATCATGTTTGCATTTGGGACAATTTTCTTCGTGTGGATTATCTTTTGATGACATGTACTAATAGTTCGAACATACATACTACATGAGTTAGACATAATATTCTTCTTGGATCATCATATTCTGTATAGCAGTCTATTTGCAATCAGCATTGGGCTGCAGACATTGCATGAGAACTTCAAGGCTGGACCTTTTGGTCAGGTCCCAGCCACAAGATGAAGACAGTAAAGCACCCATATCGAATTAGTCTTTTGTCTGGTATAATACTAAATGCATGGTACATGTATGTATGGTCAACCAGGGCGGGATATGATTTGAACTCAGGCATTGATGCACCGACATATTCAGTATTCAGGAGGGAAACACTTTGCATCCCTTGCCTCGCCACATGAAATAGTCAAAATTCTGCAAATAATCGTATGCATGCTGGCCTAGTATCCAAGTGCCTTAGCAATCGTCGAAAAGTCTCTGTACACCGTACTCTAGACAGGAAACAAGGTCGTAAGATTTGCTAGCCGCATACTGTGATGCTAGGATCATATATAATCACGTCACAACAACGGAGCAATTAATGACGAAATGTATACCGGCAAGTGCTAGACAGAGATCACAAAATTGGCCACGTACAGGTTCGTACCACCTACCAAGCATCATGTTGTCCCGTCTCAGGAAATGCATGCTTACTATTCGGATGGATTAACTGCAGTTACCGACAAAGGGTTGTTCAACAACAAACTCCTGCACAGGCGGACGGGAGAGACTAGGCTGATATGATGTCGCTGGATGGGACAATTGGCTGACTGGCACGCTATATGGCTTCTGTTCCTGTGGGGGGCACTTGGGGATTGTTGGTGCAACACCGAGAAAATGAGAAACCTTAAGATAGCTCCTACTTTTTGATACATCAATTTGACATGTAGACCCGAGGGCCACCGAAGATCCGTCATGACTTGCCCGGTTAGGCAAATTCGCCTCATACGATGAGATGAGCTTTTTGGCGTTGTGTTTCACCGCTAGATTAAGTTATAGTTAACTGAATTGATTGTTCTTTGGTTGTATGTACCTCATTAACATATTATCCTCATGTGTTTAAAACATATGAAACCATTATTTAATAGTCGTTATCGGGTGTGGTATAAATCGACATCATCGTTGTTTTCGTAAGCACCAAGAAGAGTGTCGGATCCGAAAAGCTCATCAGATAAATCAAACTCAAACCAGAGCAAAAGACTGTAGCTCCAACTGGCAATGCCATCAAACGACCGACAAAAAAAAAAAAAAAAAAATAAAAAAGAAAAGAAAGAAAAGAAAGAAAAGAAAGAAAAAGAAAAAAGAAAAAGAAAAGGGTATATCCAAACGTAAAGAAAGCCACCCAAAAGCCACAGCCGCACAGATCTCAGAAAAAACTCCGATAACTTTTGTATAAATAGGAAATAGTAACGAAAGGAAAGGGTATTGAATAAATGAATGAAAGAAACGTAGAATGGTCGGGATATGTTCGTGACTTAATGAAATATGAATGGCGATGGTGCCTTGTAAGCGCTTGAACGTTTTTGTAGCTTTTTCGACGGATAATACTGGCGCTCGATGCTCCCACTTCTGGTTCTGCCTCGGGGCGCATCGGTCCCAAGATTCCCGACATCTCCTTCTGGAGCATCCTCTGCCTTTTCTGGTATGGAGAATGTCGGTAGGGAAGGAACTTCAATGCCCGATCTCTTCATTCGAGTTTCAGTAGGATGCTTGCTGCTGATGGGCGAGTCTCGTTCCTTAGCCATGACTGAAGAATTTTTCCTGGTAGACTTAGATCCAGAAGCTGATGTGTGAGCCCTGTTCCTATACGATTTATCATCGAAGCCCTCTCCGAGGCCGGGGCTTTTCTTGGAATGGCGAGGGGCTCGGATGGCATCAGGGCATTGGGTTCTGTAGGGGGTTTGGTAGCGCCCTCTATTCGGCGCTTCTGAGTAAATAACTTTTCCGTAACAGGAAAGTCAAATTTAGCTGATGGGGCTTGACGGAGAGATGTAGCACAGCTAGAACTCGGAGAGGTCGCAAATGAGGCACTCCGTATACGCCCGTCAAGTTGCATCTGCTGCATGTCATGGCACATAGTAGACATGCCTGTAGGATACTTAGGAGACTCAGGGAAAGTGCTATAATGTATTCGTGGGTCAAAGTTTTGTCCGCGGAGGCTTAGGTGGCGTTGTAAGGCAAGCTTGTTGCTCAGCTCGAACAAGGCTTGATTGTCGCACGCCCCAAGGTCTCTGGGGCGTTGTGATCCAGATCGGGTCTTTCGCAAAGAACGGACGGATGTCGCGGAGCTATAACCGCTGTCTGCTTTACTGAGGGAGGGTGGGGGTCTTTTCTCAGATGTACCCTCCAAAGTAACCTGCTCCGGGTGATCAATGCCCATAATTCCCTCATCTTCCGACATGAATATGCCCTCATCACCCGTTTCCTCTGCGAAGGACAATTGCTCCTCAGGGATTGTAATGGTAGGGGATTTCTCGAATGAAAATGGACTTCCTGGTACGTCCTCTTGTTTGCTGGGGTCAGAATCCAAGGCTGGAATGTGCAGCATAGACGTAGGGAGTTTGTTTCTTGTCATCCCAGTAGCTGCCTCTCCTGCCTCGGTCAGAGCAGGTATACAGCCCACTTCGAGTTCGGGAGTCGTACTACGGGGTACGTCAACGGGGACCCGATCACTGGGGCAAGGGGAAACGGAGCCATTGACCACTCGCAGTGACCCTAATTTGAGAGCCCCCAAATGCGTATATTCAAGATCGCTTCCCGATGTTGAAGGCCGAGCACACTGGGCAAAGGGAGGTGAAGGTGTCAAGAGTTCTCCGTAATCCACCATCTGCGCGGTAATTGACGCTTCAGCCGGATACTTAGATGGGACCTCCATTTCATGGTCAACCGGAGAAGAAGGTCCTTGAGCTGTCTTTTGTGTGGATCGTCTGGTGGCGACTCCTGGCCGTGTTAAAAGGGAGCGTCGGCGAGTAAGGGAGAACCGTTGATTATCCACCATGAAATGGGTGTTGGAAGACGAGGCCTCTTCCAGGGAACTTTCATAGATGGCACTATTAGTCCTGCGTGGAGACGAGTGGACTGAATAAGATCTCTTTGGGTGCTTCAGGCTTGGCCGGGACCGGAGAGAACCCTGTAAAGTTATCGGGCGAAAATAAGCTTTCCTAGTCAAGGAAGACTCATTCGAACTGGAGCCAGGCGACGGAACGAATTGCTCGTCTTCCTCTTCGACAATGGAATCGCTTCTGCTGTTCACGGTGCTGGAGAGCCGGCGTGGTTCGGACTGAAAAGTGACAGAGGGCAATGATTGAGCCCGCTGCGCATTGGACTCAAGGTCCGAGGGATCTATAGGGATCGATGTTTCGTTCCATGGATCACGCCATGCAGCAGGACCAGGTGATACCGGGGAGACAGCATTTGATGCTGGACATGGCAAGCTGGGACTGGTCGAACCAGAAGATGGTTTTGATTTACCAATGGGTGGCTTTGACAGACGGTTAGAGCGGCGACGCTCATCTCGACATTGAATCGAGGGGAAGCTTCCCATGACTTTAAAGGGGATATAATAGATCGAAGGTCTTTGTCTCCAGAGTCAAATCGAACACGAAACACTGCCTGAAGGTAAAACAATCGGATGACTCGGGACACCGACCCTATTCAAACACGACTGAGAACTGGAAAAGCCCTTTAAGGTAAGAAGAATCCCAGATTGATGTTGCACAATCCGGTTTTAGGGTGTTAAGGATCTGGACTTGACCCGCAGAATGCGGAGATAACCAGATGCGTGTCTCAGAATAATTCCTTGAAGCTGGGGTAAATCGACAGACCCAGAGAAAAGAAAAGAGGATTGGGGAGAGAGGTGGTTATGTAAATCAGAGCAGCGTAGGGATTCGTGAGCAGATGAAGGTATATAACGGAAATGGGACCAATATGAACACCAACAACTAAACACCAACAAGTACATATAAAACTGAAATGGAACAAAACAGGTATAGGACGACGTAAGAAAAGAAAAAGGGAAAAAAAAAAAGAAAGAAAAATTTTAACCAAAAAAAAAAAAAAAAAAAAATTTAAATTAAATTAACCAGACCAAGAGGAAGGGAGGATGAGATACATAAGGATCCAAAAGAAGTGGAGAGAGAGGGCCATAGCAAGATGCAAGAAACATACAACCATGACGAATGCGTTTATCTATCCGTTGAACCCTACCTTTGGGGAGAAAAGAAGAAGAAGAAAAAGAAGAAGAAGGAAAAGAACACGACCGATCGACAGCTGCAGTCGGTCAGGTCGAGGAGACCAGCAATAATCCAATCAAGCTAACAAGGCCATAGTGCCATAGTCAAGGGAAGGGAGAGACAGAGGAGAGAAAAACTTCCGAGAACAACAACAGCACATCATGCTTCCTTTTGGCCAACAACACGAACCCGGCCAAAACCACATACCACCAGTCCACTGCTACGACTGCTACTACGCGCATTACCACAACTAGTGACTACTACTACCACTTACTACTTGCAACTAGTCCCCCATGCAGTCAGAAGCGCCCAAAGAGAGGCGGCCGTCATTGGCCCCAGCCAACAATCAAGCGGGACAGCCGCTGCTGGGACTGCACCGCCACGGCTATACCGCAAGCAGTTGCAGCCACAGACGGGACGATCTTGCCATCCTGTTAGACAGACTATTGTTTTTGGGCGCATCCGGGGATTCTTCCTGGGCCAGAGCAGCCCTCCCAGGTGTGTACCATCATATATGTACAGCACTTACGGAGTACATACAGGCGACGTACATACATATGTGCTCTAGAGTTTCATGAGAATAGAGCATTTGGCATTGTTGTCCGTTCCTCCCATTTCGATCTGTCGAGATCGGACAACAAAACACAGGTTCCCCATAACCCGGTTCGCGATAAAATAAATCTCACTTGGAGATTTTAAAAAAGAGTAGAAGGGTAGGAAAAAGCAATGTCGATTGTCAGATAGGCAAGAAGATCAACAGGCAACTGACTGAGTAGGTATCGTACCCCCTTGTTCCTGACACTTGATCGCTTCCGTTGATGGCTTTGACTGGATAATAATTATTCGTGTGATGGCTCAGGCTGATGGATGGAGCAGAGCCAGGTGACTTGGTTTCCGCCGTATCCCGTTGTATCAGGATTCTAGAGTAATTGGAAAGCAGATCATAAGGAGGGCAATCGGCTCTTCTGCACGTTCTAAACCGATGTCATTCCTGCAAGACTGGGATTTCATGACAGATGTGGCGAAGAGACTGGCAGATCTGACGCCATATGATTATGATAGGCACTATGCATTAATGAGAACCTCACAAGAACCCATGATTTTCAAGGATTCCAGATAGGCGATCTAAGTGGGGAGAGAGCGTTCTCTTTTCCCTCTTTCGAGGTCAACAATCGTCACGATATGTGAGGGCGAACACCCTTGCGCTGGGTTGACAGGACCCTTCGACTACAACAGGGTAACTATTTACGACATAGTACAGTAAGTAACAGGTAGGCTGCAATTACATGCCATTCTCTTATGAATCGAGACTCTCAGAGTCAGTAGTCTCAAAGGACAATTACCGTGCCGTGGACAAATAGGTAATAAACAATATACAATCATGCCTCAGGCCAAAATCTCGCAAGATGCCAAGCATCGAGAACCGCCACATCCAGACAAACAAATACCTAGTAATCATGGTGGACACTAGAAAATATCATATTCTTCGCTAAAATCCGGTCCATGTCCGTGGGTACATACCTACATACAACATAACGTACCGTGACATACCCCCTCATCTTTACCGCTTTAGAGGCTTTCCGCATCCGGCCAGCCTGCTGCAAATATTCATCGCCCCTCAATTGCCCAAGTCCGAGGACGTCCTGGACGACAGCTCTGGGAAGTGAACAACTTGGATCAGTGTACATGATACATTGCCCTCGTACCGTGCACTGCACTGTGCATTCCGTACCCAGCACCTGGGATCCGCTCCGCAGCACGAGTGTTCCTGCAATCGGCCCATGTCGGTCAATGGTCCCATATACACCGCATCTTGACCCGTCGTATGGCTTCCTCTTCTAGCCTGGGCACGTTGTCCGTCTTTCCCCTTCTCTCCCCAGACGAATTCGAAAGCGCGTGTCGCGCCTTTCTTGATCGGGTTGACGTGGTGGGGAATCCAGATCGTTTGGGCTGGTCGTCCGTTCGAGTCGAACAACAGGTAGTTCTCGCCCTCTGGAAGTACATGCTTTTTAATTTCTTTTTCTATTTATAAAAATATTAAACAATATACTGATCAGTGTTCTAAATTCCTGTAATTTTGTTTGGTCTACTAGAGATGTGGTCTGGTTCTCAAGATATCACGAAATATTCACAATGCTGGTGCCCAACACAGCCAAGATACGATGCAAAAAGAAACCGCGGACCCCCAGGATTCGCAATTGGAAGCATTTGAAGATGATCCGGTTCGTAGAAAGGTGCCCTTCTTTCCCTTTCTCTTCCCTTTTAATCTTCTGACACTCATCAGGAAGCTCTCGTTCGAGCAACGGACTCCAGCGCTTCTTTACAGGTAGAATATAGTATCATTCTTTCCCCCACATACCAGGTTCCCGTCCTGTATTTTATGTTGCGGTGGTGTAACCATCAGGGACCGGTTGGCATAGACGCCGTCTACCAGAACCTGGTGCCAGACCAATACAGAAAAGAACTGAAGAATGTTGGTGTCATGGGCGGTATCAGTTTCGATGTATGTGCACGTGCTCTTGAAACCAAACCGTATCAAAGCTCATTTCGTAGTATCATCCAGGGTCTGGCACTCCGACATTTTTTGTTCATCCTTGCAACACCGCAGATGCTATGAGGGATATCGCAGGACAGCGGGGTATCACACCCGACACCTATCTCCTCATCTGGCTTGGGTTGGTCGGCAATTGCGTGAACCTGCATATGCCGTGCGAGCTTTTTGCAACAAATAGTATGCAGGAAGATACCCCAATGCACCGTGGATAGGAGTTTTCTTCAAACACGCAGAGCCTGGCAAATGGTCTTTTCTTTCCTTCTCTATCCCCTCAACTGGCTCACGACTGGTCCCAAATCGGTTAAGGTAATCTAATCTTCGTCCGACGAAGCCTCCATTGGCACATCGCTATCTTCATCCATTGGCGCCTCCCCTTCGTCACTTTCTTCCTCGCGAGGTCTTTTAACCCCATGCGCTTGTCCGTGGGCATCTGTGGCTGGTTTGGCGGGCAACGCTGCTGATCCAGGAGGGCCACTAAAGATGGATTTTTGAAGATCAGTAGAGGCGCCACCGATAGCCCCCGCAGATCCTGTGGCTGGTGCACTATAAGTGCCACGGAGTCTCGCAAAAACATCTGAGGTGCCCTTGGCATAAACGATTTTCTGTATACCCATTACGTGAGCAAGGTGCGGTTGAATAACACGACAATTGGCGCATACCATTTCTTTCCCAAAGAATTCAAATCCCTGGAGCGCTCTCATTGCTTGCGTGCTGGATTGAACGTCCTTGAAGACAATATGGGCCTGACCGCGCATTTTTTCGGTTTTCATGACCACGACATCAAGAACAGTGCCGTAGGTGGAAAAAAGGGTATAAAGCGAGAGTCGCAAGTCGTACTTTCGGAGCTTATCTGGTAGGTTGGCACAATATAGTCTAGGGTATTGTCAGAGCTTTGTGGAGCTGCAATTGGAAAGAATGGAAAGGGAACTGACGTTTGGTTCGGAGGTCCAGTAGGGGTGGACTTGCCCTGAGGACCTCCACGCGTAGGAACTACTTTTGTAGCCATAATTCAAAGCTTTAGGAGAGTAAGAAAAGCCCCATGCAATAATAAAGGGGGAGAGTGAAAATTGTTATGCGGTAAAATGAAGCCTTGTTGCTTTGAGTTGCTTGCTTGCTCGAGCTTGAACGTGCTGTGTGGACGTGACTCGCGCCAGATCGAAAACTGTATGTAGTTAGGTCATGTGATACTTATGTAATCATATTTCGGGCGTCGTCATCGGTCCGTCCCTGGGCCAGCTTCCCGCCAACATCCCGCATTCTGGATTCACTTTATTCATAAATACCAAATACATAACAACTGAACCACTCAACGGCAGTAGAGAGCTCCTCCTGTCGTCTCATCCACAATGGCAGCTCCCCAAGTTCACCACCTCTTTCACAATCCGATCGCCGACCACTCCTTCTCGTCTGATAAGCAGACGCTTGCTGTTGCGCGGGATAGCAATGTGGAGCTCTACCAGAACTCAGGCACCAAGTTCTCGTTGACCGATGAGCTGAAAGGTCACGAGAAAATTGTTACTTCGGTCGACATTGCCCCTAACAGTGGACGCATTGTGACTTGCTCTCAGGGTTTGTCTCAGATGCATTATTTCTTATCAATCCGCCGACTGACTTAACTCCCCGCATTTTAGATCGTAATGCATATGTTTGGGAGCGCACTCCATCGGGCTGGAGGCCAACTTTGGTTCTTCTTCGAATCAACAGGGCTGCAACATTTGTGCGATGGTCCCCCTCCGAGCAAAAGTTCGCCGTTGGCTCAGGGGCCCGTGTTATCGCGGTATGCTACTTTGAAGAGGAAAATGACTGGTGGATTTCGAAGCACCTGAAGAAGCCAATCCGCAGTACCATCACGACCCTTGCGTGGCACCCAAACTCTGTTTTGCTGGCTGCTGGATCCACCGACTCCCACGCAAGAGTCTTGTCTAGCTTCATCAAGGGAGTTGATACTCGCCCGGAGCCAAGTGCGTGGGGCGAGCGTCTCCCCTTCAACACAATTTGTGGGGAGTTTTTGAATGACTCAGCTGGCTGGATCCATGGAGTTAGCTTCTCTCCCAGTGGCGATGCTCTTGCATTCTCCGGACATGATAGCAGCGTTACTGTTGTGTACCCGAGTGCTCCAGAGCAGCCTCCTCGGGCGATGTTGAACATCTCAACTCGCTTCCTGCCATTCAACAGTCTAATCTGGAACGGAGAAAATGAAATTATTGCCGCCGGTCATGTAAGACTACTAATATACTTTGGTTGTTTTGCTGTGCTGATAGGGGTATGCAGGACTGCGAGCCATACCGCTTCCGTGGCGACGAGAGTGGGTGGCAGCTTACTGGAACAGTTGAAAACAAGGCAGGCTCGGGCGCTGGTAGTGTTCGCGAGGAGTCTGCCCTTAACCTGTTTCGGCAAATGGACCTCAAGGGACAAACCCAGGCTGATACACAGCTTAAGACGATTCACCAGAATACCATTAGTACGATGAGAGTGTATGAAGAAGCCGATGGTGCTGTCCGCAAGTTCAGCAGTAAGAAGCCTACCCCACTAACCCCACATCATCTGACAAACAGCTAATGACTTTCAAATAGCAAGTGGAGTGGATGGTCGCGTGGTCATCTGGTCCATCTAATCCCATGATAAATGGATGCTGCCTCCGGATATGAGTTCGGCATGCTTCACATCGAGGGTATTGAACAAGCGACTTTGAACGGCTGAGCTATACACTTGCGATGGCTTTTCTATAATAGAAAACCACTATATTTCCTCTAGGCATTGTAATACAAATGCTATTGTATATAATACTCCATATGTATGTCTCTGTTCTGTTGAACGAATGCACATTGCTCATTGGTTGGAGACATTGGCCCACTTCCTATACCAGCCGTATTACATATTACCTAATCGATTTCCCCGGATTTTCATCATCCCCAACCCACATGACGAGGTCCACATCTACAAAAGGGTTGTCTGTCGCAGTCCAGCACCCCAGCAACACACCGCGACTATGACCTCCAGAACCCGAGTTACCTAGCACCATGACTTTTACAAATAACTTTACTCTTATCCTTCTGCTGTTTGTCATAGCGCACTTATTCCATTTCTCCGCCCCCCGCGTCGTCCCCGTAAACGAAGCAGGTTTTAACTCACGAGATGGCGGTGACCGCAGTGTTTCGGGCGAACTCTTCAGCTCGCTCGAGGAATTAGCCCGCATTGTCGATATCTCCTACTGTGTCGGAAGCGTCGGGGTCAGCAAACCGTTCGAGTGTCTAAGCCATTGTAGTGATTTTCTGGGCTTTGAATTGGTCACCGTAAGGCAGAGTTATGCACTACAGAGTTATAATAATGCCCGATGCTGACATTCCTCTTGCAGACCTGGAACACAGGCCCTTTGCTCTCGGACTCATGCGGCTATATCGCTCTTTCTCATCCCCCCTTCCGAAAACGCATCATCGTCGCCTTCCGTGGGACCTATTCGATCGCAAACACAATAGTCGACCTGTCCGCATACCAGCAAGAGTATGCCCCATATACAGGTGGCAAAGAAGGGGAAGGAACGCCAAGATGCCTGAACTGCACCGTTCATGGGGGGTTTTTGGCCTCATGGAACAATACCCGTTCGGTCGTTCTCAGTTACGTCACAGCGGCACGGGAGCAGTATCCGGAATATGATGTGGTTCTAGTTGGTCACTCGTTAGGTGGAGCAGTAGCCACACTGGCTGGCCTTGAGATGCAGTTGAAAGGTTGGGAACCACAAGTGACGACATTTGGTGAACCCAAAGTTGGTAATGAGGGATTTGCCAAGTTCCTCGATAAAAGCTTCGGGCTCTCCGCTTTACAACATATGCCTGGTGATGAGCTCAGATTCCGCCGGGTAACTCACGTTGAAGACCCTATCCCGCTACTTCCCATGGAGGAATGGGGGTATAAGATGCATGCTGGCGAAATATTTATTTCCAAGCAGAGTCTTTCCCCTTCCATCTACGATCTCCAACTCTGTGACGGCAACCAAGATAAACAATGCATTTCAGGGTCTGAATCTCCGCTGAGGGAAATTTTCAATGAGCTGAGTTATATGGACGCCATTGAAAAAGAACGCTGTCTTTCCGACGACAATCATGACGGCCCAAGAGAGCAAACCGTGCTCATGGATCAGGAACAACTTCGACCAGCAGCGAACTGTCAAAAAGAACCTTTTCAAAGGACCTCATCACCGTTTAGCCTGTCCTGGAACCCTATCCCCCCAAGATACAGGCTCTGGGAACTGTTCTTTGCGCATCGTGATTACTTTTGGCGATTAGGTCTTTGTTTTCCTGGGGGTGATCCATCAGGGTTCGATTTCCCTACCCCTCAGCCGGCCGTGGATGATCCATTCTTTGACCAAGTTTGATGGCGTAAGATTGTTATTATAATGTGTATCGTTGTTCTTATATACCCCAGGCCGTGTTTGTTCATCTTCCTTCCCTTAGCCACTCCTTCATTCCTCCCTCCCTTTTTCCATGAGACGAAGCCTATTTCATAATCCTCTAAGAATTATCCTGAATATCCAGAAATACGCACTCAATGGAATTCATAGGAAAACGTGCTAGGCTAGAATTCAACCAAATCGGCAGAACGTATCTTGCTTAATATTGATTAGCGGAAAGTAAGATAAGATAAAATAAAAGATACGTTAATTGGTATACTAAATATAAAACTGAATTACCAATTTGAATATACAATCGAAAGCAAAGCAGCCAGGCTCAGCGCTAAGAATAACATGAGACGTAAGGTAAAATCCACATCATCGATGTGACAAAAAGGATGGGCGATGAGAAAGAGAATTAAGAAGATAGTCCGATCCCACGAAATATGAAAGAGAATCAATCATTTCCCATGCGGCAGGCTAGGAACAATGACTGGCCCGTATTTGACAACATTGCCATATGTTCCATCACCCTGGACCATAAAGTCCACAGCAAGGTTCAGCTTGCCGCTTCCCAGAGTTGGCTGGCCGTATGGTGCACTGGTGACCTCTGGGTCATACGCAACGATGGCAGCGTAGTTTCTACGGCCCATTAGCTTTCGGTGCTCGCGTGCTTGGCCAGCGACATCAGTTTGGAAAATCTCCATCATGTCTTCCTTGGTGTCGGTGGGTTGCGAGGGAGTGGAGCGGTGGCCGTTGGCAGGGATATAAATGGGTTTGTTACTTCCATGGAGGACTTTGATGACATAGGAAGGAGGTGGACTGTTCACGACCGATGATGAGATAAGTTGAAACATCGTCTTGTGGTCTGAAGGATGGCCTGGGTCGTGTACTAAGCCTGCACCACAGACATTGACCGCACCGGATAAGAATGTCATGCGAAGAGCCTTCTGATGCGCAATACCCTGAAGAGTGCGAATGAGGTATGTTCTCTCAAGGTCCTGTATTGGCAATCGTGGTTAGCATGCCTTATATACTGATGGAAAGTAAACGACAATTTACAGCTTCACATACCTTTGATTCATGAGTCCACTGGTCTCGCAATTCGTCAAGGAGATCAAATTCCCCAAAAGGGCTCAATATCCCACCCATAAGGCCGGACTTGCCCACAGCTCGCTTGACCGAATCGAACCCGGAACCGACCATATCCTTTGCACCGACTACGCCGGCCACAGAGCTAGTGACCTTTCCAAGAACGTTGTACGCACCAGTCACAGCTTTCTTTCCCGTAGCGACAGTGTTTGCGATATGCTCTGCGGTTTCCAACCGTGGGTAGATAATCGGTACGGACAGCATCCACAGACAGTGCTGCACTGAGGGTGGCAGCATTGCTACCCTAGGGAAGATACCCTGATATGTTGGCCCAGCTAAGACTTGATATGGATTCCTCTCTGATCGACAATCGGGGCCGACGACAGCAACCGCCGGTCCCAAGAATTTGACAAAATGCCAGCCCGTCCCCGTGATAGTGAATAAGTCTACATCATTATTGACATTGCGGAGGATGTCCAACGTCGTATGATGCTGAAAGAGCAGATACATCTCGATGCCAAGCCGGCCAATATTCTTGAACATGTTCGAGAATTGCATGTGTTCGGGATATGAGCCGAATCCATCAAAGCTGCATACATTAGCGATTTCCATAATCGGCGCCAAAAGAAAAACTCACATGTCATGATCATCGAGCTGGCAGACGTAGGGAATTTGAGCAAATGCTTCCCGCAGATAGGGCTGGTCAAAGTGGCTCGTATAGTAGTGGAAGTAGGCATGGGAGACATCTTCCTCATGGGCTGCAGTCCAGGGTGTGGTCTTTCTGGCCTCCTTTCCTCTGATAGTCAGCCACTGTCTTAGAGACGGTATTTCCTTCCACATCCGATCCGCGTAGATTTGACCCCCCAAAGACAATTGTGTATGGAATCCTCCGATCTCATTATGCTTCTGCATGATATCCTTCCACATGAAGCCCACCCCTCCGAGACGGGCGCGGTCGTTGGCATTCACATTGAGAGAAAAGTCGTTCCCAGACGTCGAGATGAAGCGCCAGTTGGTCTCATATCGACCGGCGACCAAGAACTCATAGCGGGTACAGCCAAGGTGCGACGTGATAGCATAAGTCCATTTTGCAGGACCGGACTCCTCCATTTTCAAGTCAATCTCATACTTGTAGAAAGTCCATCGTTGATGGACTGCGATGTTAGTTGCTTTCAGTTGCCGGGGGCTGGGTGACAGATCAACACTTTGATGGATATGTATTGTTGGAGGTTGTGTAGCATCGGTCACCAAGAGAATAGAGCCCAGCCAGAGACCACATTCTAAATCCATATTGGTATACCGAAGATATGGGCCAAAGTAAACACCATTTGTCGGGGCAACCTTATACAGGTCGACTCCGCTGCTAGGCGGGGGACCACTAAATCCCGCTACTATAGGGGACTGTAAACTCTCATAGCCAGGTGTCATGGGATATCCAGGGGTCATTGGCATACCCGGAGACGCCAGAGGCTTACCAAACGCAGATAGACCGGGGGAGGATAGAGGGTGGCTGCTATATACACTTCCCACTGGCGACAGGGGTGTGTCATTGAGGTTCAAGGGAGTAGGACCCTTGGGGAATTCCCATTGAGTTGATTGAGTGGGAAGGTGTATATAGTAGTATTGGCCCGAGTTGGGGTCAAGATGCGCTATCCAGCCTTCTGGAAGGGGAGGAGGTGAGGCCGGAGGAAGTCCTGAGGGCGCGGGTGATGCACTGACTTGTATATGCTGGAAGGTGGGCTGTGCACTCTGAACAATAGTTTGCGGTGACTGTACAGATGAAAGCTGCTGTCTAGGGTCGTTTGCGAAGGCAGGATGAACTTGGGGTGAAGCCACCGGCGCGGGAGAGGCAGCAGCAGCGGCCGCAACAGAACCAGCGGCGGCACCGGCAGCAATTCCGTTCGTTGGGGCCATCGCAGGATGTCCAGCCGTTGGTCCCGATGGTGCCATTTGTGCTGCAGGGCGTTGCTTCTCATTTGGAAATCCCTGCGACATAGCCGGTCCAGATACGCTGGAATATGCCGGGGGAGGCGAAGAGCTAATTCTCATTCTCTCGATATCTTGTTCCAGAGCATTTTGTGGGATTCGGGACTGCTGCTGAGGCTGGGGAGGAGTGGCAACAGGCTGAGGCGGAAGGGGAGTTGCTGGTGGATTGTCGGAGGTCACGACATTGGGACCTTGATAAACGGTAGGTGGCCCATGGGGCTGGGTTCCGGGCTGTTCAGTAGGGGTCCATGGTCGACGCACGGGTGGTTGTTCCTGTTCCTGTTGCTGCAGTTGCTGCGGTTGCGGCTGCCTTGGCTGTTGACCAGCATATTGCTCTGCTCTTCTCTGTGCTGCAGCGCTTTGTGACTGTAAGCCCGCTAGTGTGGAAGTGCCTGCAATTCCCGCGGCGGCGTACCGGGCCTCGATGTCTGAGCCAGGCTGTTGACCAGGACCAACCACTGGAGTTTCCGGTGGCGGCGGGGACCCCCGTTGGGCTCGTGTAGTTGAGGTCGAAGCGGTCGAGCTGATGCGATTGATGGCACTGTTGGGGGGTTGTAGACCCTGCGACGGTGTCGCGGAAGCCGGTCGTGCGGCAGGTGAAGGTTGAGGAGGTGGCCAATACTGCTGGCGATAATCTCCATACCCACTGCTATCCGGCTGGGAGTTGCTATTCAAGGGAGCTGGGGGTGCCGGCACCCGTTGATACTTCCTTGCGAACAACCCTTCTCTATCAGGGGAATCAGGACCGGGGGACTCGGGCAGCGGTTTGGGGGCATTCCCCCGCCTCTCTGCCAATGTGGCTGGTTTCGGTTCACGGCCATCCCGCGGCCGCAAGGCGGGAGGATAATCAGATGGTCTCCATGCGCCGGAGCCAGCCGGCGTTGAAGACTGATTGTTCTGGGCTGGAGAGCCTATTCTTCCACCATCTACCGTCGGGCTCGACCCATTGGAGCACGAGCTCTGATGAAGCCTAGGTGGGTCATCTGGGTATGGAAGAACATTATGCTGTGCTGGTGAATGAGTATTCTCTCGCTTTCCGATGCGCAAAGGTTCAACGATCGGCGGCTCGGCTGGACTGGGAGATGGGTGCAAAAACAGTTCGTCCTCAGTGTTGCCCTGACGGCTACCACTGGGATTCATGGCGAGAGAATGTGGTTTTGCCCAAGTATCAAAACAATCGAGACTGTAAGCCACGGAATTGCAGAAGAATGGAGCAAATGTTGGACACGAACCCAAGGAGTATGTGTGCTCTGCCCTTATTTTTGGACTGCCTGGTGGAGTGACAATGAGGGGTAATGATCGGAGCTGAGTACTATTTATTATCTAGCACCGAAGAAGCCTCAATAAAGTACTCGAGAGAGCGTTGGGCCGCAAAAGAATAACCAGGATAATTGAGAAGAGCGAAAAAGAACCAAAGAACAGGCAACCATAAGAAGATGCACTGCTCTTGATCTCTCAGGAGAGAAGAAAACCAGGATCAGGGAGGCCGAGAGGAGTGACGATGAATAGCCGCCGGCCTTGTTCGTCAAAACCAGACCCCACGGCCATCATTGGCCCAACAGCGGATGCCAGTTTGGCGCCATCAGCAGTGGAGTCTGTGGGAGACATCAAGTGGGACGTTGGAAAAAATATAGCTGCAGAGATCGGCTGCATCGGATGTACGGAGCATATGGATATGCAGTGTTGCTTCCATCGAGGAAGATATTGAAAGAAAAAAACAATCCTCATTGTCGCTCTGGTTCGGCCCGCTCTGGTTTATCCATGGAAACGAAACGGGACAAAAAAAAAAAAAAAAAAAAAGATGTCGATATTATACATTTATACCAGTCTATGGTTGTTTTATTAATTGGTTATTATTACTATAGTATTCCACAGTGCTGATAATCGCATACATCAATCAATAAATAGTAAATACATGACTCATGAGAGAATAATAATCATCCAAAATTAACCACCTGGAGATCATGTTGATCCATGAGATCCACCCAGTCCACATCCAATGCATGGCCCACGCTCATCAGTCGCTGTGCTTGTTGTTCATACACCACCTGCAGGATATATCGCGTTGTCGCCGCATTGTACCCCATCTCTTCCCTGGTCATACTTGATAGTAGCTCCATCACTACCATCTTTTGCTCATGAGAAGTGGTGACAGCACCGGCTAGGAAAAGGGGGAAGGTGACAAACCGTTGGCCAGCCCCCCAGCTTCAGCGATCGCACTTTCAGCGATCTGCAAGATGGCCGTAACGTGAGGATAAATGTTGTCTTCAGGAAATGAGTCTGGTCCAAGGCGTTGTCCAGGCCACATGCTCGTGTGGGAGAAGAGAAGTGCAGTATGCAACAATGCGGATGACTAGAATTTCAGAAGAGTTAACAACATATATACTAAACAAATGGGAACTGGCAAGTGGTGCCTAAACTAACCTGTTGCAAAATATCCTTTGATCTTTTGGGTAGATCTGTCTGAAGCAAGTATTGTATGTTTGGCGATTCCCACAGCCCCCTGAACGCTTCTTGTATCCCCGAAATCTCCCTTTGCTGCCGATCAGAGGGAATGAACATGAACGATGACTGTTTTATACTTCGTCGAATCTCTGCACCCAAAAATCCTAGCTGAACAGACAACATAAATGTGTCATGGTACAGGCGCAATAAGACAGGCAGGCTGTCATTCTCTTGTGGGTAGATCACGCTGTACCCCCCATTCCCAGCTGGATAGAGAAGAGACCCTGCTTCAGGCAGCAGACGGCTCTCCATCATTGCCCCAATAAACTCGCCCGTCCCTGCGCCGCTAAGCAGTGCGTATAGGTCGATATTACAAACCCACCATATCACAAAGGAGTATCGTTCTGCCCCAAGCGTTGATCTCCTTAGTATCGAGATATGAAGTAGCCGGGAGATATGATGTGACCAGAGGTTCGAACCGCTGGGTTCAGCTGCTGCAATCTATGCCATGGCAAGTCAGTGCTCTTCCTGTGCAGAAAAGGGAGAAAGCAAGGTGCCTACCTCGTATACGAGAAGCAAAAAATGCGTAAGGAAGAGACCGTCCGACAAAAGGTCTTCGCTGCTACGAATACTATTCTGCAACGAGGGAAAGGCTTGTTGATAGTATTGCAAGGCATCCATGTTTTGGCTACCATCTTGATGGGCTAAACTGAGGGCAGATACTGCCATCATAGCGTGGAAAAGCTGAAGACAAAACCGTCAGATTCTCGACCAGTAAAACACAAATATAGCAATGATTACTTACGGGGGAAACCCGGCAGCTTCTCGCTCGAAAACCTCTGCGCTTAAACTGTGGTCACCCAGGTTGTCGTACAAAGGCTCGCCCGGGATTAATTGTTTCCATACCACTTGTCGAAAATGTTGAAGCAAAGTCGCTTCTTGACTTTCATCTTCGACGAATTGGCCTGGTAAATGCATTTGGTCGTCTTGCATGACGTCCTGAGAAGTGATACAGGGCTCGACAATCGGTGATAGAGAGCCCAGCATGTCGGACGCTGGCGATAGAGTTGAGCTTCTGCAATATGAAGAAGGGCGTCGTGTTGTGTCTTGGAATTCATTGACAATCACCACATTGGTATCTTCTACCTCTGCACAAGACCGATCTTTGTCTTCAACAACCCGGCTGACTGAGGGAGCGGCAACAGAATCTCTGGGGTCTTTATCAGAGCTGCCTTGGGAATATTCTGGGAGGCTAGAGAAGCTCTCTGGAACGAGAACGACGTGGTAGGTGCCTGGCATTGAAGTTTCTGCCTTTCTCTCTCGTTCCTCATCCGATGTAAGTAGCGAAAATGAAGGAAGCGGGTCGTTTGTTTCTAAGATGGCAATGCTGTTCTCACTACGGAAAGTTGACTTCGCTGGCAACAGAGCACACATGCTAGTTAGCACATGACGTCGGCAAAAGGTACCAAAGAAAAGATTGGGAAGAAGCCTTACGATCCCAGACTACGTTTCCTGCTGTATTGACCTCTGACATTCGTCTTATGGTGCGACGGGTATCGTCTTTGAACGACAGTCGGGGTTGATAGTCGCAGACATGGCCCAGTCGAGTACATTGCTGAAACACTTCGAGTCAGTCGCAATCATCGCTAAGCAACCAAGAAAATGGTGCAATACATCACAATGAGGATGGCCTTCATCACATTTGACTATAGCGCAACGGAAGAAAAGGTCCCAGTCAATCAAACGATGCTACGGGCAGGAGCAGAGACAGAAAAGGAAAAAGAAGAGACACCTACCTTTGCGACTCTGCAATTTCAGCAAAGAGACACACGTCAGCAAACCGCAACGACCCCGACAAGGATCAGCGAGGAAAAAGAAAAGCGGCTCACTCTACATGTCCTAGGAGAATTTATGTGAGACTCTTGGAAGCAAACTGGTGGAATAAATCAATACAACCTACCAGCACCCGGTTCGAGATCGTGGGGGCAAACGGACTCGAGGCCGTGGAACAGAAACCGAAGCTGTTATCTCAGTAGCATGAAGACGCGAATCGATGGGAATGTCATCCTTGGGAGCGATGATAGGCAAACGCAGAGGATGCTTCCCCGACGGTCTTCCCCGTCGGGAGGGCATCACAACGCTGACGACGGACATGAGAGTGTCTTATAATGGAAGGTAGGGGAGAAGTCAAATGTAAGATTCGGAGAACAAAGAAAAGGCACGAAGACAGCAGTGAGGAGATTCAAGAGCACATGACTCAATAATAGTAAAAGCGGAAAGAAACCATGCTGTAGGCACAGAAATTGAGGATATGCCAAGACATAATAATGAGCACTCCTTTCTTTTTTTTTCTTTTTCTTTTTTCTGGTTCTTCTCCTCAGCCAGCCAGCCCTGTCACTGCGGAAGAAGAGCGGAACAAAAGAGGATGGGATAGGTGGGATATGATAGGAAGGATACGGGATTTGATTATCGTTTGGGGAAAAAGCAAACCTCAGCAGAAACTGTGCGAACCATGTGGGATGCAAGGGAAACAAAAGTCCAGGAATGAGGAGAGAAAGAGAAGCAGAAACAGAGACAGAAATGGATGGAATCGCATCGGATCCGAAAAAAAAAAAAGAGGCAGCTAAGAATAACACAAAGACCGGGCCAGGCCGTTCTGGATTCTCACCAGGAACAACGGGCTATTGATTGCCGGTTCGTATACAAACATGATGCTAATCCCAAGGCATGATGGATGTCTCAATGTATTCATCTTTAGTGAGTGGCGTTTTCCCCAGCCATTCTAGACTGGTAGTAATTTTTTTTTCCAACCTAGAAAGAAAGCCCCTTAAGCTAAAGTCCCATCATCATCATTATTATCATCACCACTACCACCACCACCATAATCTGCCATCCATGCTAAAAAAAACCAATTATGTTCTTATAAAATAACATAAACTTTGATCTACCACGTGGATGAATGTGATGCTCGGATCTCACCGTGGTACGAGCTTTGCCAGTGCCTGATCCAGAAAATGCTGCACTGTCCCCGATCTCTCTCCATCTCTCCAAGCCTTGATCGATTCTTGTAATCGTTCGCTCACCCCGAACCCTGTCTGCTGACCTAGAGTCACGTATGCAGCCGCCGCCTGTGCGTGTTCCTTACGAATGGCTTCCACGGATATGTCTATCTCACGACAGAGTAGGCCATCCGCTAGCGCCGCCAAGGGCTCTTGCAGTTTACCATCCGGTTGTGATATCCACTCAGCTAGTCTTGTAAAAAGAATCCGCAGTTCTTCGTATAGCGTTATCTGCACATTGCGCCCTCCGTTCTTTATCGCCTTGCTGGCCACTGGGGTCATATCTGCCAGGTACGTGTTCATGGCTGTGTGTCTCGAGTCAGTGTCCGGTCCAGATGATGGCCACAAGGGGGACTAACCTCCAGATTCAAGGGCCGAGGGGTTGATGCATTGTAAAAGACATTTGACGCAGGCTGCCAAGGTATCGTCTAGACTGTTTCCACAGCATGATCAGTTTAAGTTTGAATTAAAAAAAAAAAAAAAAAAAAAAAAGGATTTGTTGACATACCCCGATTTGTGACCGCTACCAGAGTCGATATCCATCCGGTCTCTGTCATCTTCGAGGAACTCATCTAACACTCGGGTCACAATGCTCAGCGCATCTGGCATGAGATCGAGATCCTTGCGCGCTTGTGCGATTCCCCCTAAACCAGTGAGGGCATATGGCCGATACGCGGCATTGTTCCGTTTCGCCTCCCGGATTGCAATGACCTTGATCGAATCAATCAGTATATGTCAACGACAGAGGAACAAAGAAAAAAGAAAACATACCTTCATCGTATCACCAACCTGTGGCTTTTCATGCCATAGTTTCTTGGCTTGTCCCGAGAACTTCACAAACGCTTTGAGAACAACCTCCTTACCGTCCCATGTCTTTCCAGCCAAGGCTTTCTCCAGAGTCGGCCAGACTTTCTCGCTGGTTGCTAAATCGATCTCAGGGTCTAGCGACATGACCGCGTTGGCGATTGCATGCGCGGCTGTATGCTTGATGGCCCAACGTGGCGATTCTAGATTTTCCGAGACAAGCCCGAGGATCTCCTTGATATACAGTGATACCGCACGCGATCCACCCACGTTTTCCTGCCAGGTCTTCTCAAACACCTCTCTTACGTGTTCGTCAGTATCATACTTGGAAACGAAGACAAAAGGCAACGCGGTGGTAGCGAATGCCATAAACCGGTCGTTGGAGAGTTTCGCAGTCGAATGAAGTATTTCTGCTGATACCACTCGCTGATTGGCTTCTTCAGCCGTCATGTAAAGGTTCTTTGCATATCCAATTGTCTTCAGAACCCGATCGTCGGAAGCTAGGCGCATGAGATAGCCGATGGATGTACAGTAAGATGCGCTGACAGTGTCATTTCGATCGACAACATATTTACTGAGAACCTGGATGAA
Organism: Aspergillus sp. 'subgen. Cremei'; assembly: GCA_019976455.1. NCBI lineage: Eukaryota > Fungi > Ascomycota > Eurotiomycetes > Eurotiales > Aspergillaceae > Aspergillus > Aspergillus sp. 'subgen. Cremei'. The sequence goes on from JAFBMR010000005.1 coordinate 3,419,129, forward strand.
ACGATCCGCATAAGGACGGAACAGCACTGTCCTCATGCTGAGGAGAACCAACACACGGCTACACCCAACTTTCGTGGGGAGCCCGACAGCGGAACGCAGCACGCCCTCCAACTTGATCGCAAATTGCTTGGTACTGTCATCGTCCAGAATATCAATCAGGTACCGCTCAATCACCTCCATCATAGGAGATGTCCGGATACTCGACAATCTCATCTTGTCGATTTCCTGACCAGTCATTCCATACTTATCAGCGTTAAGATGGACGTAATTGACGGCCTGTGGCTCCAGAGAGCTGAGGGAGTTGAGAAATTGCTCCAACATGTGAGGCACAAATGGGCGTAGAGATCTGCTGGGACTCTTCTTAATCATCTGCACTAAAGCTCCAATAGCGAATCCTTGAACCTCTTGAACGCCGGATTCCATTCCCTTGTCGCTGAGTAGAAATGGTATCACAGTTCCCAACATGGTGTTCGCTCGTTTGGTTTCCGTGTCACTAGTTTCCAGAATGCGGATGACTGCATTCGTGATCGTCTGACAAAGTCGAAGAGCTGCCACTCGGACTGTCTCTTTGATATCATCTAACAGTTTGAATGCCTTCGTAAAAATCTCATCCATGTATTGTGTGTATTTTTCCGGCTGACGGCCTTGGATCAGGTCCGCGATAGCAGCACAGCTTGCCTGTCGCACTCGCCACTCCCGGCCCGAAAGCATACTCTTCAACAGGTCTCCCATGATTTCGCCGTAATGAGCATCAACCACCGCCGTAGGATCCTTGACCAAAGTATGCCAAATTGTGTTCATGGATCGCTGTACATTGGGGTTCGGGTCAAATCGATAACGGAACAATTTCGGATAGATTTTGGGGTTTTTGGCTAGATAGCCATTGACACTCGAATCAGAGAAAATGTTACTGATACCTAGTTTGCTGAAAGCCGCACGGTTCGACCAGATGGCGTTGTTGGAAGCCAACGACATGAAACGATACACTAGCGTGGGATCACCAGCTTCGGCAGCAAGGTTCATGATATCTTTATAGGTGTTGACAGAAGAACCTTCTCCGGTTGGCAGGGCCCCAGGCTCAAAGAGTTCGGTATCGTCATTGACCCTACCTCCTCTGAGACCAGAGTTATTTCCTGTGAAAGAGTTGACCAGGTCGCGCACAAGATCATCTTTTAGTTCCCGATCTCCCATCTCATAGACAAGGCCAAGCCCTTGAGCTCCAGATTCCTGTACCACTTCGTCCCTATCTCCAAGTAGACCTGCGAAGGCCGCCTGGCACTTTCGTAGACGGTCTTGCATTTCTTGTGCATGGCCACAATTCTTCACCAGGCATAATAGCCATATGGCGGAAGCTTTTCTGAGAGAGGGCTTGGATGCTCTACAGTCAGCGATGATCTTGTCAGCCATGTCGGCCAGGACCGTGGTCGATATGGTTGACTTGGGGTATGCCTCATCAATGTCGAACTCTCGAATAAGTGACCTAGAGCCCCATCCAATTGCAGCATCACCCAATGCTTCACCGACTGAAAAATGAACCTCTGGGCTGCGGATCTCATGTAACCCATATAGTGCATTCAGGATCTCTTGGAATTGCGTATCATTGGGATTATCCCGTGAAAAGGTTAGAGAGAGGTATCCCATTGCTATAATCGGCACCTCACTCTCTGTCTTGGCATCCTGTGTCAGCTTGTCTTTGATAGTCTTCCAGCCAGTTTCGGAAAGAACAGTTGGAGACAAGATTCCTGAAAGACTGAGTTGACCGATTGCGACGTGTGCAGTCCGTCGGAGGAGGGAATCGCGTGCGACTTCAATTATATCAAAGATCGTGTCAATGAACTGCTTTACTTGCGTTTCAGGCACCTTGTGCAGCGCTTTGCGGAAAGCAAGCTTGCTAAATAAATATGACTCTGCAAGAATTGCTCCTCGAACCCGGAGTACAACCTCGCCAATAGCTGTATTCCACAACGTGACGGAATTGGATAATTCTCCAATAAAAGCTGCGAGGTCCCCTTCAGCAAATTCAGGATGGGAGGCAAGTATTCCGATCGCTCGCGCAGCTGTGATTTGCATTTCTGGATCATTGCTGCTCAAGGGAGTTTTCAATGCGAGTGTGCGTGGGACAATTGCCCCGACTATATCATTCGATGCCAAAGAGCAAATGCTGACAAAGTGTGCACCACATTGTTGTAGACCCTCTTGATTCTCATAAACAATGCCACTCAAAGCACTTTTCAAGAGTATCAATACAGCTTCCTTATCAGAGACCTGGATATATTGCTTCAAGGCAGATCGTGCCTGTTCGTCGGTTGTAAGCAGCACGTCGAGTCTATCCTCCCAGTCTTGTTCTATCTCGGCGGTGACCCCAAACTTTGAGAATGATTCCCAGAGAAGGATGTTTCGAAGGAATGCAATTGCAGGCGCGAGAGCCTTTTTATAAGGTCCCGATAATATGTCCGATGCAGACAGCCCCTCCACCGTAGAAGCCCCAGTGGAGCCTGATGAGCCAAGCAAAAACCGAGTGGCTTTGGAGAAGGTCGGGAAGTTGTACCACGAGGTATTCTCTGAAATATTTGACGGGGAATAAATCCACTGCTTGTCCTTGGTGGGGTTGAGAAGTCGGTACCAGTAAGGGTGAAGTCCTTTCTTGCCTTCCTCCACAACCTCTTGTCGCCTTTCCGACCCACGTGCAACAGCTATAAGGTCGATCCAGCGAGCTGCAACATCGTTATAGGGTAAGAATCTATTGGCAAACCGCACAGCGGCATATTGAGGGCTTCGAACAATTCTGAATCCTGATAAGGTGTCTTCTTGTCCGGGTTCGCTATTCATCTGATGAACTAAGAATGGCCGAATCTGCTCTTGGAACCTCGTATCCCAGCTATCCAGCGAGGAGTTGAGAATGCTTCCCAAGGCTTGCTCGACGCTGACAAATATCTGAAGACTCGAATCATCGGAGCTCAATGACGTGAAAAGCCATTGGATAAGCTGGAAATCCGAGAACTCCTGGTTTTTATCCTGCGCCTGGAAGTCAACTTTAGGAACCAGAATACCAATGCTCTCGTAAGCAAGCCCTCGCAGACTTAGATCTGTTGCAGGTAGCCTCTGCCCGCTTGCCGCGGGACTCGGCCAGCCCTGAGACTGGATAAAATCCTTCAGGCCTGCGATGACTTTCGGAGCCATTTGTTTTAGGTCGGAAGGAGAGCCCATTCGAACCACCCAGGTAGTAAACGTAAAAATCTGGCTTCTTAATTTGGATGCTTGCAGCCCTTGTGATGACCTTGCTGCGTCTGATAGAAGGCCTTCTTCGATCAATCGAATAATCTTTCCAGTATCTGTTGTCGCTTTGACTGATTTTCCAAGAAAGACTAAGAGTCTCACCTGCAAAGAAGGTCGGGCAGGAGGTGCGCCATCAGGCCCGTCGCTTCCGAAATATAGGTTGTACAATTGCAGGACAACATTGGGGTCTTCTAGATTTGGAATAAACCGTTTTAGAATCTCTTCACCAAGATCAGACAGGCGAGAATTCGCATCTGCAGATGCAATGAGAGCCGGGAGAAACCGTTCTGAATCAGTAAAGGCCCCACTGGCGATAAATCTCAAGGCATTAACCTTGGTCTCGGTAAGATTCAGCCCGCCATTTGCAGAGGGATTCCATGTTTCAGCTATAGTAGTGCCCTTGTTTAAGAAGCTATAAGCTTCTGGAGACAGTCCAGGGCAGGTTGCTGAGTTCTTGTCGGCGGGGAAGAGAAGAAGTAACTTTTCGAACCACAAAGATAAAAACTCGGTATCCCGATCGGAAAGACCAAGCCGAGACTTCAGCTGTACATCATCTTCACTTCCCTTTGGCGGTAGCATCAACAGGGGCAGAAGTCGCAGGACCAGATTGAAAACGACGGCACCTTGGTTGACCGACGTGCCAATCTCCGAAATCCCCTGGAGCAAAGGAAGCAGAATCTCGATTCTTGCACTCGAACCGAGACGGTCGATGCCTTGCTGCAAATAAACTAAATCAAAATGCCTAATGAGCTGTGATTTTTGCTCCTTAAACTGCTTCAGCAAGGCTGCAACAGGCAGTTGAATCGATGGGGCTTGGACTCGTGTGTTGATGTGCTGACACACGCCGATTATTTTGTTGCGCACCGCAAGGCTTTCGGACCCAAGCTTCAACAGTAAAGGAGCCAGATAAGTGTGAAGAAGAGTTTGGAGCTTCTCGTCCGTATCAGCCAGAGCAATTCTTAGCTCAACTTTGGATATTAAACTGAGCTCGCGGGCCTCGGGACTCGCTGACGTGGCGTCTGAAGCCATAACAAGACTTAATTTGTGAAACAAAGATGATTGATTCTACACATTTATTCAGCAGAAACTTGAAGCTGAAGGGAAGAGAGGGGTAAATCGGCAGGAGAGGGATGGGAATGATTCAATCTCCCCTGGTCTGCAGGCAGTGATACTCCGCGTCACTGGCCCAAAGTGGATACGATGATACTATCCCAATTGGGAGGTGTCTGGTGATTAGTAATCACATGTGACATGGGCATTCTTGATCTTTTCAAGCTGCGCTGACTGTGATAACAAGAATCAAACGATGGTTAAGATAAGAGAATGGAATAAGTTCATCATCATATATAGTCAGAGCAATAAACCAAAATCCACCACATTCACGCCCCGATAGCACACCAAGAACTGGCTTCTATATGGTATCCTGATCGATCACGAAGTAGAAGCTTCTCGCCTTTTTTCTGCTGCTTCGCCCCTCAAAAATAGATGAACATCGCCTTCAGCACTATTTTTCTTTTGTTTCTGACTGGGGTTTCCGAAGAGACATTGCCAAAGATCGTCTTTCTTGACAAGTTCACCGCCTGATGCACCCCCCGCCATCAGCTTGGACAGGGCTGCATCTTCTATTTCCATCGAATTTGCTGAGTCGATGGCTGTCTCGGTAATATTTTCAATCATAGCCTCTTTATTGTCATGCTTCTCCAAGGAGCGGGCGTCTTTCCCTTTTTCCTTTTGGATGATATGTTCTAGACGGCGGGACACAGATAGGTCGTAGATCGATTGTTCGACTGTGTCGGAAACAAGATACATCCAAACAGTAGTGGGCCGATGTTGACCAATACGATGCACACGAGCAATAGCCTGAAGTTCGATAGCAGTATTGATGAGTGGCTCACAGAGGAACACATGAGTTGCGTTGACCAGGTTTAGCCCAGAGGAATGGGCCTTCGCGTGCAAAAGGAAGCATTCAACCTAAAATCTGATAAGCATTTGAGCGAAAAGCCAAGGGGAGGAACGATAAACTTACTGCAGGATCGCTCTTGAAGCTTTCTATACCATCTTTAGTATCGATGCTGCTGTATCCGATTTTAAAGTGGGAGAATGCACTGCCCAGAACTTCGAGAAAGTTCTTATACTGAGAGAAAACAACTGATTGAGCACCAGGGTCATGATCACGTAGCCACAAGATATGGCGTGCTAGGATATCGACTTTGGTGCCAAAAGAGCCGGTAAGGTCAATGTTTTTGATCTCTTTAAGAAGCCCGGAGCTTATATCGGTATATATGTGGCTATTGGAAGAGCGTTCATGCTCAATCTTGGCTGGTGTTTTCTCCTCTTGTACGACGAAATCCTGGGGCTTATAGGTAATTTGATGAAAGTCATTCGCTTTTAGACGTTTCTTGCACGTAGGACAGGTCCGGTGCTGGCGCCACCATAGGCGCAAGCAATCCTTGCAGTACTTGTGGCCACAAACTGTCAAGACACCTACATTTTATGTTAAGAAGTCTATGGGTACACATTGACAGCCTGAAAGAAACGAGCACTTACCAGTTTCAAAGCCCATCTGACAAATAACACATATTCTCGAGGACTCATCTGACCCTGAATCATCCCTGATGTGAATAAGATAACGACGTTTTGCCTTTAGGGCAGAAATTTTTTCACATATGACGCCTTCCTTTTTCAGTTTGTCATCAAAGAGTTCATCATCCAAGGGCTTCCCAACACTCTCTTCGTCGTACGGTGCAACTGTATCCGAGATCTGTTGCAACTGACGATAATATTCAAGACGGTTGTTCATCGTATCCCGAAACATTTCTACTTCCCTTTCTAGGCCTGAAGCAGCCTTAGCTTGCTCAGAAGCTATTTGGCTCGTGGTATTGAGCACCATATTGACAAGTTCGGATTCGGCGCGTGCTCTCGCACTCCCCCCACTTCCTTGCCACTCAAGTGAAGTCGAAAGGCTGCGAAGCTCGCTGATGATTCCGCGGAGGGAGCCAAGTTCGGGATCAGGGATAACTTCGCTGCGTGTATTCATAACTGACAGAAAAAGCGTCGGGGAAGGACCCTCGCCCTTTTGGGCCTGTATAGTACCTCCTTTGACCTCGTGGGAAATGAGGACATTCTTCTGGCCGGTCAAAGCATCATGCCGGTCGGCAAACATTGCACGCAAGGCTTCCATGTAGACGTACATCTCATCCTGGTGTTTAGTTGACTTTTCGTACTCATTTCCTTCAAGCTCTGAATTCTCTTCTTGGTCTATCAGAGACTGGGACAGTAGCTTGATCATGATGTCGCGCCATTCATTGTACTGAGCAGTATGTCGGTTCATAGCCTCGCAAAAGCCTTCAAGTTTCTCAAGTACACGGCGTGACTCGAGACCCTTATTGTAAAGATGAGGTTTTATCAGAGGAATGTGCACGAATTCTTTTCTTTGGGCTTTGTTTTTGATGGCCATCATATAACGATCAACCTTCTGAGAAATTTCGGCTAGCATCTCTTTTCTAATTAATTTTGCGGCTTCGTACGCCTCCTCTTCACGTTTTTCAAGAGCTTTGAATTCTTCTGAATCAGGCGCAGTGAGCTTCGAATCCGTTTTGATTTGATAATATGCGTTTCCCGTGAAGAATATACAAATGTGTTCAATCTCAAGAGCAGCGCGTAATCTCTGACGGTATGTCCCTATGCGATTATTTTTGTCTAGTTCTTCGACCTCGTTATCGCCACTGCTGTCGACTGACGCTGCGTCTTGGTCCGATCCAGTGGCAGCCATTCGTTGCTGAGTGCGCTCGTTATGCAGCTGGCTTCGACATTCTTTAACGATTTCACTAGCGCGCTCTAACGAAGTCATCCACAAGGCGAGAGCTTCTCGGCCACGAGTAGCATTTTCTAGTAGTTGACCCCGTCTAAGTTGTGAAAGCAGAAGGGCACGCTCTTCAGTGCGTATGAGTGTGTCATTTTGATCAATCATTACTTCCAGAACTTCAGCCACAGAACGTAGCGGACCGTCTCCAGTGCCTAGAGCTCGACGATTGCTTCCAGAAACTTCAGGATGTAGGCAGGTCTGACGAAGTCGCGTTAGCCAGATTCGCATCTTCTCGATAATGGCGTCATTTGGTTTCCAGTTAGGAATGAGCGGTGCGCCTGATATATCAAGGCCACAGTCTGCAGACATTTCCTCGTGCAACTGCGCATAGTGCTGTTCTTCAACCGCGTTAAATGGAACAGTGATGACTACTCTCTTCTGGGGTGGGAGGCTGAGTTCGCTGCGAACATGGTCTTTACTATGTCGAAGTGCAATTGTATTGACAATGTGTGACAATACGGACGAGAATCCACATAGCCTCTCCCAAGCATCACAAAGTGGCCAGCAGTGGAGGAATAGCAAAAGGCCATAGAGGTCACTAATATCTTTGCGAAGAGGCGTCCCGGTAATGGCCCACGAGATTTGACGGGGGATCAGGCGAGCAACCTTTGCCGCATTACTAACACCATTTTCAATCATCTGAGCTTCATCGAGACAGACTCGCCACCACGATATTCGAACAAGAGGCGTCTTCCGGGCCTCAAACCTCTTTTCGTGGCGCAAATTCCGCTTCGGGGCATCGCCGGCATAGTGGATCTCCCGCGAGATTACACTATATGTAGTGAGCACAACGTCGTAATTAGCAAGCAGCTCAACAAGCTCTTCGTCCGATAGTTCCTGGTGATGCTGGATGCCGGTATAGTGTAAGACATGGAGTCCTGGTGCATGTAGCTCAAGTTCTTGCTTCCATTGCTCAAGGATCGCAGGTGGCGTGATTATCAATGTTGCGCCTGATGGCCTCGGATTCAAGCCATCGCTATCGATACCCGGATCCTGGGCTTCCAATAAGAGTGATCGACGGTTCAAAGATATCAAGCTGATCATTTCGACAGTCTTACCCAGACCCATTTCTTCGGCAAGAATTCCACCTTTCAAGGATTTCTCTGCATCATACCAGCCAGATATGTCAGTAGCGATGACAAAAAACAAATGACTCGCAAAGTACACTCGCCCATCTGCATCCGTAAACCGTTGGAAAGACACAGGAAGACGATCATCCAATCTTCTTTCAATCGGTGTTACTCTTCCATCCGGTTGGATTTCCATGTTCTCTCTTTGCAAGAGCCACCTAACCGCTCTTCTTTGGAAAGGATAGAGTTGACATTTAACGGTATCACACTTTATCTGCGCCGATGAATGAGGTGTATCCTGTGGGACATGGACATTGTCATAGAAATCTCGGGGCGACCAGTACTTTTCAGGTGTTCTCAAATATTCATATCGTTGGCTACGAGGAAGATGATACCTCAGGTTCTTTTCTGGCTCCTGCATCACGTATCTTGAGAATAAAACCAAGGCGTTCAGATCTAGTTTGTAGAAATTTGGGATTTCCAATGAATCCTGCCATAAAATAACAGTTTCCAAGTGGAAGGATTTCTTATCAGATAGGAGATAGAGAGTAGCCTGATGACACACTGGCGGGACCCTGGCGTGATAGCGATCAGCGCATACAAATCGTTGGGCGAATCCAAGATTTTTGCCGAATTCTATTATTTCTGGATCTGTAGATCTTTCACTGAGAATGACATTTCTCTTTGGCAATATACCAAGCTCCAGGTTGAAGCAACCGTATGGTATAGTATCAACTGAGTGGCTTGGGTAGCGGGAAGAAGAATCTCGAATGTTTTTGGTGCCGTCCAGAAGGACAGGTAGGGAATCAGATAAACCAATGGCGCTGCTTGAAGGCTCCCCTAGGGCAGGGTTTGCCTTTGCAAATTTCTTACAAAGAACGGCAAGTCAGATCATCCGTGGGTGATTGGATGGTTCGTAAAACATACCACGCGGAGATTAAAGCGTGCCAAAGGAATATAGCCACGAGGGATTCCCGTGTCAGTAACTCCATTTTCGAACCGAAGACTCTTAGGTCCCGATGATGTTACCTTGCGACGTTTGTTTGGAATGTCCTCAAGGCCAGTCGCTTCATTTTGCGCGAAAACGGTGGCCAGAGAATCAGGCACAGCTCCTAGAACACGAGCATATAAGTAACTGGTCTTTAGATTTCAACATAAGGTACGAAATTGTGTCTCTTACCTGGACAAAAAACTTCCGCCTGCACCACTGCCATTGTAGTATCTGCCCCCTGTCAAACCCTGTATAATGTAGGATGTGGCAGGTGTTAGAACGAAGAAGAGTAATCGATAGGACTATATGCATTCATCTTATCGCGTCCGGTCACGTGGTGATAACTTGTTTTTGGTTGATCAAAAGCCGGATTATTATTTTGGCCCCCTAATTTGGCCAGAGGGCAGAAGTTCAGGCATTATAAAAGAACTAGAATGAAATGACTTCTTAGGCTTCTATACAATATTGACAAGGCAATTCAATACTATACTAACTTTGCAAAAGCCCAGGCCCTCTGCCCAGAATACTTCTGATACTGTCTCGTCCCACGGAATGTGAGGCACTCTGAGATACAAGCAATTGAGGGGTTACGTCACTTGAATCTGTATCGAAAACAACACTTCCATCAGTTGCCCGGACAGACCTACGGTATGAGCTTCCTTCTGTATCGCTTTCAAATCGATCAAAAGTATCCCCCGAAGAGGTTGAACTCCCGCCTGTGATCGACTTGTAATGTGCCTTGCCCCATTGCCCTGTATGCAAATGCGAAGCTCCAGAAGTGAGGGTATAGGTTGAAATACCCGTCACCCCAGTTGCCTCGATATTGAGGCCCCTTTTCATCGAAGCATCGATGGTAAACTCCTTGATTGTATCGGTGCCACCATAGGTAGTGTTCACAACCAAAGGGTATTCGAAAATGATATCGTCCGATTCCTCCTCGTCCCCAAGTCGCATGGACGAAATGTTTCCGATAGTATTTTGGCTATTTGCCTGACTTGTGCCTTGTTGATTGATGAGACCGAAATTGGAATATGAGAGGACCTGGCTCCATGAGAAGTCAGACGAGCTAACATTAAATGTCCGTTCAGCGATCACGGAGTATGAAAGGGACTCATTCTTTCCACTCTGGTCTTTAACGAGATGACGTGTGACGGTAAATTTGGGCACCGGTGCAAAAATGTTAGGTATATCATTGCTAGTGTCGCTGGTCACCGAATACGATGCGTCCTCGGAGAGATACAGGAAGATATTTCCGGTGACAACCCAGTATGAACCAACGGAGTCAGAAAGAGTCGCCGTCCCATCGGCAGGGGTATCCAGGCCAACAACCCTGATTTCAAATGAATGATCATGACCGTCAGTCAGCAATGGAAGAAAAGGAGAGATGTCAATTTCTGGCTGTCGAAGATCAAATGCATCGATCCCAACAATAGGACGCCAGAAACCCGGAGCGACGCCTCCGGTAAAGATAACGGGAAAAGGCCAGACGACTCCGGCAAGAATTCCATCGATAAACAGCTGAATCTCACGGAAAGGCGAATACCCATACAGGTCACCAGCCACGCTGTTGAACGACTTTGTGTCCGAGGATAAAACGTTTGACCACCAGAATTCTTCTTCAGATTGTCCGCATGCTGAAATTGATACCACGGCACGGGAAACTGTAGGAGGGAATTGATAGAGTACAGTCGTGTTGTCAGAGGGAACAGTAAAAGCACTTGATGAATTGGAGGATGATTTCCGCGCGGATATCGGCAAAATGATGTCGGCTGTCTTAACATTTTGATTGTGAGAGAAATAAGCAGTCAGCGTAATATTGAAACTACCAGTATAAGTGTTGTCGATCAAGTTTCCGAGTTCAAATATCAGTTTTTGCTGTTCCTTCCACAGCGTGTTATACTGGGACATTTCTTTGATATAAGTCCAAACTATCCCATTAGTCGTTGGCTCAGCTGTTGATGTTCGGAAGACCTCTGTGTCTCCCAGATACATCGATGCGAGTCGATCAAATTGCCGTCCTTTCGAGGTGACCGTGAGGTTGATTCGGACAGTATCAAAGTCACAGTCCGGTGGCTCATAATTGCCTGGAACATGATTAGATCAACATGGATTAGGTAGCTAGATTTCTGTATTTGATCTCTGCTCACCAATAAACGGTTTTCCATAGCTGTAGCCAAACACATGGTCCATAAGGAGAACATCTTGATTGCAGCCAATACTTCCACTTGCTTTATTTGGAATAGGCTGGTATACCTGGAAGACATTCACCAGGCTGTTTAAATCGGATACTTGAGATTGCTGGTGGGAAATCCCAGATAATCTGGCAGCCGAGAGCGCTGTCGGGAGATACCCAAGCCATAGAAGGATGCAACAAGAGACAAAAAACATGGCCATGACGATTGGTCTAAAGGTCCTTCGCAGAAATATTTCTTGGTACAGACTGTTTTTGACTCTGGGTTCAAGTTCAACCCCGGTCTTTTGGGACTTCTCGTTGTTTGATGAAGATGGACACCACGAAAACCTGAAAGATCCCGCAACAGCCCATAATATGAGCGCGAAAAGTAGTACTGCGATAAGAAAATTTGGCCAGGAACCCCACGAGGGATTGTCCGTGGGCATAACGTGTTGTCGAGATATGCCCCCTTGAAGAGTGCCTCCCCCTGGACTTTCCGATAATGTAGTAGAGGCCCGCTGCTCCATTTCCAATAGTTACACCACTGTTTTCGCTGCCCTTAATCAATGGTGAATGTGATTTGGCCTATGAGGAATCTTAGCTAGTTTCATGAAGATGAAATGTTGCTCCCCCTCTCAGTTAATTGTGATTAATTGTGTAATTGGTGAGATCACCTGCAGTAGCGCCGCATTGTTGATTTCTCGGAGAATGTAACGTGGGCGGAGTACCGTAGGTGATCACCAGGCGACACATATATTAGTTTAAGATAAGACTTTAAGAACAGGTCTATTGTCGCTTTATAATCAGAGTATTTTATAAATCGCAGATTACTACAGTATGAAGCTCTGGTAAAGTAAAGTGATATTACCTGATAGTAGTTCAAACAGATCATCTTTAGGGTCTGGTTTCCAGGCTTTCTGTCATACATGCTATTTTATCTCAGGTAAAAATGTCATAATGCTTGTTTATTTTCAAGGGCTTTCGATCATGAACATTGCTATCTCAAGCAAACGTTTTAGTATGTGGGTATAGTGGTTTCCACTGACGAATTTCATCAGGCAAACTAGCACCCATATGTCTAGTCCACAGCCAGAGAGATATGCCTTGCATGTCAAAACAAAGGAAACAATAATAATAGTAATAATAATAATAATAATAAAAGATATCCAGCATACCAGCCTTGAGACCTAGACGCTCACATAAAAAGACGCCAGGCACCAAGAATCAATGCCGCAGTACCGGTACAAACACCCCTGGAAGATAAGTTAGTACAGAGAGACAGCAAAAAGAAACAGTCAAGGAGTCTTACATGAGCCACTGCAGTGTAGAGAATTTGACAGCTTCTACTCGTTCTCTCAGCCCCGCAACTTCTTGTTCGATTCTGGTTTCTGTCTCTTTGATACGCATTTCCTGGCCATTGGCCTCTTCGCGAATCCTGCCTTTCTCAAGGTTCAAGTCCAAGCGGACGGATGCTTGCGTGCGCCCAATCTCATCCCGAAGACGTGAGTTGAGCTTCGCAAGATCCGCAGCGATTTTTTCATGCGAAGAGTGTGTCAGTTGCGCTTCAGTCGAGTCTGCGTTGAGAAGTTCAGAGCGAAGTTTGGCAAAATCAACCTTTTGCGTGTATGTTGATCTTTCAGAGTCTAGGCGTCGGTGTTAAAACTTGGACAATCTGTTGGTTGGTACACGACTAGGAGCAACTAACCTTCCTTGAGAACCATTGTCCGAGTCAAGTTCTGGATCGACTCTTGGATAACATCATTCAAAACCCTCATCATAGCGACAGCTTGTTCCTCGCTGAAACCTTCATCCTTTAAGCGTTGAACGAACTTTAGCGTGTCGAAGTGGTGATCCCGCTCCCGAGCAGCTGAAGCATGGAAAGCACGCCGGGCTGACTTGAACACAGCAACGTACACGCCATTGTATCGAACCGGGTTATTGAGAGGCTCGACGGAAGGACGGTAGGAAGTAGTGCGCGACGATGTGGATGAACGCCTAGCGATCGTAGATGTTGAGTTTGTGTCCCGGAACGTTGTAAAGAAGGGGGATGAGCGAGGAGAGAAATTTAGTGTATGAAGTTGATGTCTTGCAGGATACCAACTCTGTACATGCTGCTGTCGCTTCTGCTGTCGTTTTCCTGATAATGCGGAGGGCTGGGGTGGAGTGACGGTAGTCCGGGGAGAGGAGCCATTCCAGGTCAGGCGAGGGAGGATGGAACGCGGCACCTCCGTGACGTTCTTTGATGGCGCCATCCTTATTGCGTAAAATAATGGCTGTACATGGGCGGGGGGAGATTATGGTAAAAGACCACTCTCGCTATTGCGTCGAGTATGTCAAGCTTCTGTAATAATGGAGTGAAGGTGAATGGAGTGGAGAGATACCGATGACTAAGTTGCAGACTGATTTCGTTCCGATTCGGCGAAGCGACGCGAAGGCGGAAGCGCCCGAGTGCATGGAACGAAGTACTCGTCGGTATCTTTAATGCATACTCGAGATGAGATGATGTTGTAGATCAAATTCACTGATACTGTAGTTATAACCCTGGGGCCTAAATCAGCTGGGAGCAAATATTTGTAATATTATTGAATATTTGGCGTTATTTAGGTTTATCTTGTTTTTGTTTTCTGAAATTTCCTTCTACATTATTGTTCATCATAGAGCATTAGTTTCTAAACAAGATCAAACTGGACCCATGTGGCCGGCCGGTCACTTCATTTATAAGTTGAAGATTTCTTTCAGCTGCTTGATGGTGTCCTCGGGGCCGGTCACTGCGTGTCCGATCGTTCTAGAGTCAGCGTAGATCTCGTGGTCGTTACCACCAGGGAACGACTTGTCTCCGAAGAAGTGGATAGTAGTGTATTCGGTACCCGAGATACCCTTCTCCGCCTCGACATGTTGCAGGCAGTAAGTCTTGTCCCAGCCAGTGGGAAAGACATCGAAGGAGATCTGACCGCCAATGGAGAAGCTACCAAGAGAGAGATGTTAGAAACATAGCCAAAAGAAACACCCTCGGGGCTATAACTCACGTCAGTCCATAGTCGGGGAATTCTTTCTTCAAAGCTTCAACAAGGGTCTTTCTGATGTTGTGCACCTTGTCGTATCTGCAAAGAGCATCAGTCGATCTATTCGATCACCAAGCCTTCCGTTCGAATAAACTGGCACCTGCAGCTATGCGAGACAGCTAGGAGAGATACATACGCTTCAAACTCGTGTCTCTCATCGACGCTGGCATTGCGTCCAATGGGACTAACGTTGACCATTCCGTTGCGGAATTCAACGAATGTACCCCGCTTCTTAGGCAGCTTCAAGTCTGCAATGTATTTGAGGCAGAAGTTAACCAGATTCTGGTACTTCTCCTCTCCAAGCCATTGGATAAAGCTGTTGCTAGCAAGAGGTTTGCCCAAACGAATCGCGGTCAATCCGTTCTCGGCAAAGCAGAAGTCGAAGAGAGTGGTAACGTTGATGGAAGCTGTGCCGAGTTGCTCTTGCTGCTTAGGAAGATCGGAACCACCAACCTGAGCCGCATGAGAATTATACCGAGAATATTGGGAGAGGAAGAAGACTAACAAATCCAATGGCACACTTGTGACGCAACTGAGAGAGCAGTTCGAGCATCTCAGGGGAGACACTCTGTACAACAGGGCAAATTGTTAGCTGTTGTAATTCTATTTCGCGATTGAAGATATGCATGACATTTGCCACGAGTATCCCAAGATAGAGATAAACATACCCTCCTTGCAGGTGTCAAAGTACCGTCGACATCGAACAGGCAGATTGTGTTCTTCACAGGACGGCTCTCCAAAGCTGGATAGACACTGGCGGCTTCGGTGGCCATGATGCTGAGTTATTCCAAAGAGAGTATAAAATAATTTAGTGATATATCACAGGGTCAAGAAATCACAAGAAGGAAATAATAACTCGATCCAGGGACCACGGGCTATTAATACCCCCACTGGGACGTGTCCTGACCGCAAGCGGTGAGACGAGGGGCCGGTGGGGTTGCTTTTGGGTGTCCAGACTTCCAGGCACCAAGGCCACCAGGCCCAAGGCGGTCAGTTGCTGGAACTAGGGATCGTCGTGGGTCTTTGGGGAAAGCTTATCGATAACCTAAACGGCAAGAGGAAAACATCCGATGATCCGAGGGTGCTTCTGCTTCACATGAATCATTGTAAGGGGGACTATGTGATGCTATTAGACCTAGATATTCAAACCAGCATTTGAGCTGATTTTTTTTCAGTGACTGGGTGGTAAGAAATCCATCAAATTGCATTAGCGGATCCACGTACATGACCAGGTTCAGAGTTTCAATTTAGTCCATAGATTGTAAGAAATCACTATTCAGCACACAGTACTGTCTGTTAGTCTAGGAACTTAATATCTGCCAGCTTATTGTCCATGTACATCAATGCCATATGACAAACCTCATTCAACCAAACATTATGCCGTATGTATATCTGAAACCAAACTCAATATATAGCCCAAACATCTCACACAATCTGTAAATCAGAATATAGGATATGCTCAATGTCCCATGGCAGACTGAAAGACCCTGGTCGCCAATTCACTCAACAGCCGAGTCCGGTCCTGCTGCGGTAATTGAAGAAACACCTCGTAGACACTTTTACCCTTGGCATCTCGGACAGCACCAAGTCGGTTTCCTGCCACGGCGCCAGCAAAGGCCCCAGGAACATTGCCCACAATGAACCCAAGTGCACCACCACTAACTCCACCAACAAGAGACCAAAATCGGGAAGTAGGCCGAGTCCGAGTTCGGCCTTGACTATCGCTATCTTCACTCGCAAGTCCTTCTTCTCGCAACATTTCTTCAAAAACAGACCCAAATTGTTCAGACGCACGCTCTTCGCGATCTGCTGCACCTGCACCAAATCCAAAAGAGGACCATGGGAAGCCACCCGCACCACCTGGGGGCACTTCTGGTTCTCCTTCCTCTGCCTCTTCAAAGGCTCGTGCTGTGTCATATTCTCGTCGGCGTGATGGGTCGGACAATGTAAAATAGGCATCGTTGATTTCTTGAAATTTGCGGGTGCGGGCAGGTCGTTCAGGGGAGTCTGCAGCTACACGATCGGGATGCGATTTTAATGATTCCCTGTCAGGTAGTGTTAGCAAGTATCAACCTGATTCAGATATATATGCGTGCCTTTTGTAAGCACTACGGATTTGCTGTTGTGTTGCGTCCTGATGGACTCCCAGAACCTTGTCTGCATTCAGGTCAAAATGAGCCCCAAGAAAGGAAAAATCGATATAAGACAAATCTTACAATAGTCCGGTCCCCCTATCATGTAAGTTAGACTGGCTATGGCTTAGTACATAAGAGGTCTGCATAGACTTACTTGACATGATGATATGATTTGCGTGATGGACTAAGTTGTTACTTAATACCTATCTCTCTATCCTTGAGTATTCGTCGCAGTATCCCACGTGGCTTGAGTTGCCTCTAGTCACAGAAGAAGAGAGAAGCTGGTCGCAGTCAGTCCAACGATGACAGCTTGGATATCGGGCCAAGAAGATGACGTCGGCAATAAATTAAAGCCTCAGGCATCAACAACCTTCTCCCGTCTGTCTTACTGTAAAACCGCCCCTGGGCAGCAGCGCCAATGAGGATCGATCAATGGACCAGCCACCCACAATCTGTCCAGCTGAGGCTGGAGGCTGGAGCTCCCCTTTCTCAGCTGCGGCTGCGACTGCTCGGATGAAGGTATTCTCACCTCTCTCTCCTGTCTATCTGGAATCTCACGTCTCATCTCTTCTGTAACCCCTCGGCTGAATTGGGGGTGAATTCTATCCTCTGCATCATTGCGATTGGGTCATTGTTTATTTGTTAGGACATTTCGTGTTTTGAATCTACAGTGGGCACAGGTCACAGCGCCTTTTTGACAGCAATTTGTGGAGACGGCCAATGCAACAGAACGCCTAGAATTGGAATTATTGTGTGCATCTGCAGAGAGCCGTTTCTGGACTTTTCTTTTTTAATCTGCTCTACATTGTGCCGATTACACACAGAAAAATCTCTGACCAACAGACCAAATAATTTGAAGAAGCAGCTCACCACAGCTGTACTTCGAATCGACAAGATCTCGCCAGACCAAAGGCGTAATACCACCAGCTATCAACAATTCAGTCTTGTCCCAAGCCGCTGCTTAACAGGGCAGCGGAATAATCAAAATGGGCTGGTTTGATGGACCATCATCGTCTGTTGTTTCTTCAAGCTCAAATACCCGCCGTCGCTCTCCATCCCGGCGATCAACGTATTCGACGCATCACTCCCGAGGCTCGGCGCCATCTATCTTCAGTTTCGGCGCCGGGGGTGGTGGTGGCAGCCGTGTTGGGGGCAGCCGTGTTGGAGGCAGGTCAAGCCCTTCGGTTTTTTCCACATCCTCATCGTCGCGACGTGCACGGCCTCGCAGAGGCTTCGTCCAGCGTGTGGTCCGCTACATAAAGCGGGTACTGCGTGACATCTACGACTACGCCCGTCAGCACCCAGTCAAAGTTTTCATACTCGTTATTGTGCCTTTAGTGACAAGCGGCGTGTTGCAGAAGCTACTGTCCATGGTTGGAATTCGTCTGCCCAAGAGTATTTTCGGTAACATAACCAAACCCGGAGAGGCTGGGATGAAGGAAGGTCTGAATGGAATTATGAACATTGCAAAGATGTTCCTATAACCATTGTGTTTTGCGATGACGGTTTTTCGCCAACTGATGGATGGTTAGAATATCAACCCCAACAACACACTTTGAGAACGGAAGGCGAGGATGGCGAGGAAAAGAAAAAGGAAAACTCCATACCAATGTTATACCAAGACAAGCTCACGACGACCATGACGATACTGACGATGTATGCTCAACTTCATTCATTTTGGTTCCTGTTTTACCCTGTTATCTGATGAATTTCAAGAGCTGTCACGATATGTGCCAAGTGTTGGCGAATAGTTCCATTCTGTTTTTTGTTTAATGGAAATGCAATTTTTCTCGATTATCCTTTTTCCCACTGCAAAGGAACTTCTGCACAGCACCGTAAATCATGAAACAACTTGAGTTGTAGGAAGGAGAGATTTGAATTGACACATATAGTCAGTTAGGAAGTGATGTAGTAATGGGAAAAACTGGACCGAATAAAGGCTTCTCGCCGCAATGGATTTAATTGATATCGGCGAGGGAATAAAGAATACTTCATATCAAATCCCAGCCTCCTATGGGTCTAAGACGTGTTGGGCATAATGTATGTCTGCCTGACTAACGGTGACCAAGGCCAAACCCCGGATATCATCAATCGAAGCCAAGTGGAGAAAATCGGGTTTCTAGTAGTGATAATGACGATTGTAAGGATATGGTGATGTGAGACTATCAGAGTGGAGATTCTTTAAAAAGCTCATCTCTTTTGCTATTCTCTTTTGTACTGAACGATGTATTTATACACTGTTTTTGTGCCTCCATTCTGTAAGAATAATTGTGGAGGCGGACTCTGAAACCACGGGTCTGCATCCGCCAGCTGCTCATGACCTTTGAGAGCGCTTCTTTCTTCTCTTGGAAGAACCACCGTTTGAGGTCACTGCGGAGCTGCTGGCTTCCTCAGTTACTAGCACCGCGGCCTCCGCGACCTCTTCTTCAGAGTCGACCACATCGTCCTCCGCGTTGGATGGTGCGGTAAGCCGGCCCACGGTCTTTTGGAAGCACCAAATGGGGACCCGGAACACCATTGTGTCACGCACGGTTGGGCGATGGATTTCCTCAATGTCAAGCAGGAACTCTGCCTTCTCGCCTTCTTCAGTCTCTTCCTCCAGGAAGACGTTGCCAGTGGAATCCACAATCAAGACCTTGCCATTCTCTGCAACCACCCGTTTTCTCTCTCCAGCGGGGCTGACGGACTCTGTTGTCGGTGTAGAGGTACCTGGGCTGCGGGAAGTTGTCTTGGGTCCTTTCTTTTCCTTCTTATTCTCTCTGTCCATCATACGCTTCTGACGGCGGTTCATCGGCATAGCGCTCGCTTCACCTTCGTCAGAGGTGGGAACAGGGGCGCTTGCGTTGGGGTCGACACCAGGGATGCCACGGACGCCCGTTTCATCTCCCCAGGCAGCCCTTCTGGCCTGGCGGATGTACCGATCAACAAACTCCCGCTGGCGTTTCCAACTAAGAACAAGAGCTCCATAATGGGCACCACCGCCAAAGACGAGGAAAAGACCGATCAGCACGGATCCCAGTCCGGGACGGAACCGTGAGTAATAGTAGCCGGTGCCCTTCCACTTGGGGAACCCGTTTTTGAGGAAATGATCGTACCGCTCGCGAGACGGGCCACGAAGAATGTTGGCAACAGTGTTGAGGCGAGCAGATCGTTCATGCGCTTCCTTGACGGTGGTGGAGATCTCACGCTGCGACGGACCCTTGTTGACATTGACGCCGTTCTGGGTTTTGCCCCTGCTCTTGTCCTTGGAGCTATTGGCAATGAAAGACCGTCTAACCTTATCCGGGTGAAGGAGCTTCGATTTCTTGCGGTACGCCTTGTTGATTTCATCCTGTTTGGCATTGGGGCGAATTCCGAGGAAGTCTGAATAGGATCAAAATATCAGTGGGGGTTGACGTTGACCTCGAGGGCATGGGGAAATTAGGGAGAAACGAACCGTAGAAGGTTACATTATGGCCTTCCTTTGCCATAACCTCATCGTTGATACTAAAGATTTCATAGTCTAAAGGGAGACAGTTGTTAGCCAAATGCTGGAATATGGAGGTGAGATTGGTCGAATTGACTGACCCTCCTTGGTCCAGGCCGCCGCAAGAACAAACAAGACGGCGAACAAGATCAGACGGAGTGCAAAGGGCTTCATCTTGAGCCGGAGGGAGAGCAGTCACTACCACTAATCCCAACAATGGTAAACAGTAGCAATCACACACTACCAAAGAAGATGGAGTATTATCCAGGATTCGAGGGCGAGAGATCAAGGGAATTGAACACCTTTTTTCAGTTGGTCTCACGTGATACTGTGGCCGTGTCGCTGTGTATGAATCGATCTTCATGGCCCCTTATTTAGTGCTTATTTATTTACCTCAAGGCTGTTGAGTATCATTGGTATGGGTTTATTCTACTGAATTTTGATCTGGAATTATATCTGTTTGGATGACTTCTAGGCAGTGTTGTTCTGACTTGAAGTAACCACCGAGTACATACTCGACCTCGACCACCACTGTGGGTAACCCATATTAAGATAGCGTCGGGTGTGGCATTCGTAGGGCTAAAAGATGCATTGGATGGAGTATTTCTATTTGATGCAAGTTTCAATATCTCGGATAAATCGCCATAGCTCCTTCTACCCAATATTCCACTATGGTTACATTGAAGCAAGCCATACTGCATGGCTTGCCTATTCCTAGGACTGACTTTGGATGATCGTGAAAGTAACTCACTGAGAGAGCTGCAGCCGTCTTCGAAACAGCAGCAACGTCAATTCCATTGCAAACAAACTTGAATACAACGGAAGATGATACCCATCCGCATTAGGCCAGATCCGAACCTCCTTCAGTAAGGCATCAAAAAATGCATACATAGTATGATCTGTCCAACAGAGGGCCGTCTGACTGGTCCACTCCGCATCTGCAAACGACGTGGACCAATGATGCCAGTCGATTTCATCCATCAAACAGAGACAATTGGGTTCATAAATGAGTAATAAATGAAAATAAAAAGAGGAGATTTCCATTCTCTGGGAGGGTTAATAAACCCCCCAATATTTCCAGTGTTTGTTGTTTGTGATCTTCTTGTATTCCTCCGATCAGTATGATGGACTGAGATATGGGGTAAAGCCGCCCTGTCAATGACCACGAGCCACGATACGCTCGTTGTTTTCCATATTTGAACCAGACCGTCTGGAAATATCAAAAGATTATTCCTTCAAATCAAACGATTCCCTTGTATCCTCATCCCTCATCTTTTATCACCCTGCCTAATTTCCTAGGCTGCTGTTCCGCACCCAGCAAAGGGAAAGACACTGTTGCTATTATTAGTGATCGCCCTCGTCGTCTCCAAGAAACGCCAGTGATTCGGACAGTCGAATCATCATCGGCTTTATCCTGTTGACTGATCAAAAGCAAAGAGGAAGAGAGGCCGAAAAGACCAGATCTCTTGAACTGTTCTTTGTTGATAAGCCATCGTGGGTAATACTGTTGTTGCCCCCTGATTGTTGTGGCCAAACAAAACGGGACGAGAAAAAAAAAGCCTCGTCGGGCCAACTAAGCCTGTTCCTGTCCGCCATCGTGACTGCTCAGCCTCTGTCGCTCCGGTCTTAATTCCTTTTATTCCTCCCACACCCTTTTTCCTTCCTTCTTATCTCTTTATTTTCATCTTTGTTTGATATTTCATCTCAACCTTCATCTCCACATCTCCTTTGATTACCTCCGTATCCTCACCACGTCTTCATACCTCCACAATGGCCATCCAGATTCCTATCGACGCGATCACCTCGCGATTCGGCGAGCGCTTCAACAGCGTCCGCGCCCAAGGCCTCGGATCGCGCTTTGCCAACCTCAAGCCGGTCAATGAGTTTCTGGATTTCAAGCGTCTGTCCAAGCCCGCCAATTTCGGCGAGGTCCAGAGCCGCGTCAACTACAACCTGTCCTACTTCTCCAGCAACTACGCCGTCGTCTTTGTTATGCTCAGCATCTACAGCCTGTTGACCAACTTCCTCCTCCTCTTTGTCATCCTTATTGTCACTGGTGGTCTGTATGGTATTGGAAAGCTCGAGGGCCGCGATCTGGAATTGGGTTTTGCCCGTTTCAACACTTCCCAGCTCTACACTGGTCTGTTGATCGTCGCGGTTCCTCTCGGTATCTGGGCTTCCCCTATTTCCACAGTGCTCTGGCTGATCGGAGCTACCGGTGTGACCGTGTTTGGTCATGCTTCCTTGATGGATAAACCCATTGAGAATGCTTTTTCCGAGGAGGCGGTCTAGGTGGTCGGCCGCGAGCTCCTTACGATATGCCCCGATGGGGAAGACCACCGGGGGCACGACTGGGGAGACCAATCTGGAGACAGGCAGGACAGTGGGAACAGGATGAGTTACAAGTTGATGATGTTATGGGCAGTGGGGAGGGTGATGGGTATATGCTACGGGAGAGTCGTTCGCTTTATCCCCAGCAACTGGTGCCTGGCATGGACGTTGATGGAAGAAGCGGATGGTGGAGGAAAAACTTGGGTTACGATGAGTATGCCGATGAGACGGGACCCGTCGACGGGGTGGACTATGACCTGTCAGATGGCACCGACAGCAGGGTGGCTTATGCGGTGCAGCTCGCCATGAAGGATGAGGAGGAGTGGTTGGTGGACAAGGCACTGGAACGGATCCGGCGCGCACAGGATCTGGGTCAAAAGAACGTGCGATTGTCAAAGCGGGAGGTGGGGGCCTTGGAGCGCAAGCGGGCGCAGAAGAGCAACTCGGATGATCCCTGGAGAAAGAAGGGCATCGCAAAGGCGCCTTCTGTGGATGATAGGCGGACCAGACAAACAGATAACGGGATCGCGGGGAAGACCAGATCACTGTGGAGCGGGCCTGGGGCGTCGCCCGACAGACCTACTTTCCTCGCAGACAGTGCCTGGATACAATCGCCTCAGCGGCCGCGGACACCTACGACCCCGGGTCCTCATCCCAAACACTCCAGTCCGTCGCTACGCCCTCCGCTGCCGCCGCAGTATGCCCCCGAACGCTTTTACTCCGCCCCCGCTATCAGCCCGCAATCATCTCCGAGAAAACAACCGTTCATGCACTCCTATGCGGAGTCCCAATGGACGTCCCCGTATCCGAATCTGTCGCCTGTGGCACCCTATCCAGTTGACCAACCTCCATACCCGACCCATATGGTTGGGCCCCAGAGTCATACGTTGTCTTACAAGCCCAGCCATCAATCGCTCCATGATGAGCGCCTCTACAGCAACGCGCCAAATGCCGATTCTCCCCGTCGCGCTCTTCTGGGATCCGCTCTGCAAGATTCCAACGGGGACAAAAAAGATGGTTCGAAAGATAGTGGTGATGAAGTACCGATCGTGGACGTGGTGCAACGGAAGGTGCCTATTGGTTCTCCGACCCGGAGCAATGTGGGAAGAGGTCTTCAACGGGTCAATCGTCGTTAAAAAAAAAAAAAAGAAAGAAAGAAAAGAAAAAGAAAAAGAAATGAAAAGAAAGGGGGAAACAGCAACAAAAAAATAGCCTCTCAGTGTTTCCTGTTCATTTGCTCTTTTATCTCGATTCTCGCATGGTTGAAAAATTTTATGTCTGGTCTCTTCCACAACTCATCGGGCTTACGCAGAAAAAGACATAACGGAGTTCTTGTGTAGACTGGGTTTGATAAATGGGTATTTAATAATAATTATTTTGATTTCTATCCAGATTCCAGGACAGCCGTAGAGTAGATATAGACATCTATCTATCCACCCGTACTATTCTTAGGCGTCATGACGTGCATCCCACCAACGACCTAATACATCGTTCTACTAACCCCAATGCATAACATGAATAATCTGTATGCCTGCTAATAAAAAAAGAAATGGCGGAGGATCTTCACGAGGCTTGGACTGTTATGCTTTGTGGATGACGTCGACGGGCGGCAGGTGAAGTCACTGCAACAGCAGGAGTTGAAGATTATTTCTGTTCCACGCAAGCAACCAACTTTTTTCTCGCTCGCTCAACCTGCTTGATCGATCTGTTATTATTTGCTCGGTGGCGTGGATCTTGTCTCTCGTGCCATTGAGTCTCTTTTGACTTTCTTTTTTTATTCTTCTCTGGTTCCCCGAAATCTACCAACCTCTTCTCTTTCACTCTCCCTTTCCCCCTTCCTCCTCTCTCCACTCCAGATCCCCTGTAAAATATTAAACACCCCTCCATCTGAGAGAGTGTTCACTGGTTGAACTGCAGTTGACAGCTGTCGTGTATGTCGGTCGACTGAGATAATAATACAGATCCATTGCAGAGTCGCATGTTGGAGCCACGGAGGATTTGATTTGTTCCAACCAGGGCACTTGATCGTGAGTCTAAGCCACTTCCGCCATTCCCGGCGCATCCCTACGCCATCGTCGTTGGAGGTTTCTAATCACATATCCACTGCAGTCAGCCTTTTCCGTCGCTCTTTTTATTTGACATATTTACTCGGTCGCTCTTTCATTTATACTGCCGGCATCTTCGTACCCCTTTTTCTTTTTTGTTGAGCGAGTGCTGGTGAAGGCAAGATGTGGATCATTTCATTCTGGGTATTTCCGGTCATATCGGCCTTCATGTGGTTAGGTAGGCCTCGCTCGTGGTCAGCATCTGGAGATCACCTCAACTAACGATTCTTATCTAGCGATGTTGATTGCTATGCTGGTCATTTGGTCCGCCGTGGATGGGTCGCCTAAATATCCGAGCATGGAAGAAGGACAGACCATTGCGTAAGTCTTATTCCTGTCGCATCGCAGTGCTTCCTTTTCTACCATTCCTCCAGAAGCTAATAATCGGGGTTCTAGGTACATTTCCGACGTTGGCGCACAGCATTTGAAGCCTCTTTTCATCGGCGGATCTGTCGTCACCGTCGTCTTCCTCGATCTAGCTTTCCTCGCTGAACGATGGCTGCGACACGCTGGCCAACTGGTGCCAAACAAAGGACTCTTTGACAAAACCTGCGCGATCTTATCCATTTTCTTCTCTATTGCCGGTGCTTTGGGACTCATTCTCTTGTCCATTTTTGACACTCTCCGTCATTCTAATCTGCATACTGGGTTTTTGGCCTTGTTCATGTAAGTCCCTGGCGATCATTGAAGAAAGTGATGTGTGCTAATAAACTCGGTATTAGTGCTGGATATGTCATTAGCGCCATATTTATCTGCGCCGAATATCTTCGATTGGGCCTCTTCTACCGCTCGCAGCATAAAATCCTGTTTGCTAGTTTCGTGATCAAAATGTGCTTTGTGGTGATCGAAGTCGCTCTTGCCATTGCCTTTGGTGTCTGCGGCAGGCACCAGGACAAGAGAAATGCAGCCGCGGTTCTTGAATGGGGTATGTTTGATGCTTCCTTACCACCTTTGATACAGAGAACTGATTCTTCCCTCCAGCCATTGCGTTCGTATTCACCTTCTATGTTCTCTCCTTCATCGTCGATTTGCTGCCCTCGGTCCGTACGCGCCGCCATGTGCCTCAAGGCGAGAAGCGGATCGAGATGGCGCATTCTGGACCCGGTGCTCCTCATCCCGAGGAACAAATCACCTACGAAGAGCCCTTGACGATGGATTCTACCGGTCCGAATGCCGGTTACTATCGCGGCCAGCGCATCTAATGGCAATAGCTTGCCTTAGTATATAGTAATGCGTACTGAAGTTCATTTCCATTTTTTTTTTTTTTTTGTTTTGATACCCATGATACACAAGGACTTGGTGTATTAGGTGTTCGATAAAGATACCTTGGGACTCGTCTTGTTTAATCTGTTTATAGGTTTGCTTTTTGCTCGATACCTTTCTCTGTGAATTGTCTTTGCATAATGGCTTTTTTAGTGTTAATTACTTGAGAGATGACTATTTATTGAGAACGCGTAATCCCAAACACCGTGGCAAATATAAATGCAGCTTCTTGCATTCGAGTCATTATCATTAATACATATATACCTAATTGATACAGTCTTTCGTCTTCAGTATGCAGTGTATCAGAAAGCCCAATCCCTTCAAAAATTACAGTGCAGAATAAAAAGAAAGAGAGAAACCGAGTCGAGGAGAGGGCAGTCTATGCCAGCAACTTCCGTCGGACCATCTCCTGTTTCTCGCGATCAATCCCAATCGAGAGTAAATAGCCCTCGACACCCCCGTATTTGGAATCCAGGTGGGCTTTGATATCGTTCGTAAATCCCGGCGGACACCGGGTATAATCCTCTGACAACCCAATCATACGGATCTCCTTCATGCGCTCCTCAAACTCCAGCAGCAGCTCGGGCTCCGATTTGACATAGTCGGTCGCGATGGCGTCCTCGGGTACCAGACCTGTGAGTAGGAGAAGAAGTAAAACCATGAGACCTGTGCGGTCTTTGCCTTGGGTGCAGTGCACGATGGCCGGGTAGGTTTCTTCCTTGGCGAGGATTTCGAAGAGTTCTTTCATTTCTGCTGTGCTGCTGTCCAACGTGTCCTGGCCCAATCCGATTAGGCCACGCGGAGACATGACTTGTTGGCCGACGATGACGACGGCATCGGGTCGGTATCCGGATGCAGCCAGTGTTAAGACTTTTCTATCGGATATTAGCTAGTCTTCCAGGTAGATAATAAAAATAACCTGAGGTCAGACGAACAAAAAATTATACCAATCCAATCTCCACAACAAGCTCCTCTCAAACGCCTTGCCAGTCAAACTAATCAGTTCTCGTCGCACACCATCCAGCTGCACGAGATGCTCTTCTGCCTTGGGCAAGGCCGCCTGCTCGACAGGCATACCATTTTCAGCCCGTCGCTTTTTGGTGGCGATTTGGTGTTCTGTGCTGGTCGGGGTATTAGCATCACGAGTTAGATGGAAACAATATAACGAAGCACGGGCATACCTGGATCGGAGATCGATCACGGTGGAAATGTGCAATTCATCGGTGAGACGACGTTTATCTCTTTCAGAGGCATCATCTAGCTGTACTGCATTAGTATATATTCTAGAGAATAATAATCCATCAAGTTACCCTTGCGCTGCGGAAGAGAACACCCTCCTTCAAAACACTAACCACCGAAAAACAAGATCAGCCACAAAACATCATCCCAGAATGGACAAATTGTGGACAAATAGATAACCGAGAACCAAGAGCATACCGAGAACCAAGACAGTCGTTGATAGAGCTGGCGACGTCGCGAAAGTTGATGATATTGTCAAAGGGGCGATCGGCCGAGTCTAGATCGATGCTAGACTGGCGAGGATGGTCATGAGATGAAGCCATGGCACTCTGGATCTTCTGAGAAGCAGCGAAGAAACGATGGTGTTTGGTAAAGAAAGAAAGCAGAGGGAGAAAAACGATGGGGCGTTGACAACACTAAAAGGCGACCAGCCAGTTAATAATATTAAGACAAACGAACAAAAGTACAGACACAAATAATACAAAGAAGGAAAGACAGACAGAAAAAGGAAAGAAAAAGAGGAAGGGAAAAATGAATAGAGAAGGAAATGAAAGGATAAAAAACGGGACAAACAAGATTAAATACTGCTAGTACTTGTCTAGTAGATTATCAGATGCAAGCTCCAGAGAATTTAGACTGTCAGCAAATGCAGATCCAGAATGGCGGTGACTGACGTGGATGCATGAGATATCATTTCCAGTCAAACCACGCTGCTTGATGGAATGATCGTCATTGGCTGGGATCGATTCGCCATGATTTGATATCTGTACAGCTGTACAAGTGTTCAGAATCGCCCCTCCTACTATCTTCTTCATGCGTATGTGCCCCGGTCCTCCTCCCAGCCCGGCTGCAGATATCCCCAGTCTTGATTGAAATCAAACCCACTGCGATATTTTGCATAGGCCACCAGCTCCACTCGCTCCAGCTTCGCCCCCGCATCCGTTAATGCCCACATGCTGATCGCCAGCTTGTTCTCCCCCCGGTTGTTGATCACTCCCGGTGGGAAGGGGAATGCCGTCTGCGGTCCGATATGCGGGAGGTAGTGGCCGAATTGATATCCATTCATGAAGATCTGGATCACCGCTTCTGTGCCTTCGGGAGCACCTACCCGTAGCCCGATTGGCACATCCAGGTCGCGGTCGAGATCCAATTTAAAGCTGGTCGTGTAGAATCGACCTTCAGCTCCCAACACCCCGTCTAGAGGACTGCTATCCCAGGCCGACTCGGGTGGTGTGTATCCGGGCAAGTGCCAGCCCATCCGCTCGCCATATAATCCACCTTCGTTCATCGGTCCACGGACTGGGTCAATGTTCTGTTCCCCGCCTGCGTTGCCCTGGAGCCGCCATGATGTGAAGTTGCCTCCTCCTACCAGCGTCGCTCCCATAATTCCACGCGGATTCTGCGTCCCCAAGGGCTTTTGGCTATTCTGGTCGTGGCCGGTATAGTCTGTGACGACAGTAAGAACATTACCGTATGGTTTGAGGGTCGAACGGTTGAACTCGAGAACGTCCCAGGTTGCCACAAGTTCAGAATCCCCGGCGGAACCCCCGACGTACTTTCCATTCAACCAAGCTGCCCAGCCTGCTGCAACGCCATTTTGAACCGTGACGTTCGCACCAGTGGCATTTGTCCCGTCGAATCGCCCTCGATATATCTTAGTCCCAGCATGGTACCCATAATCGCCAGAGTACAGCACGGGAAGAGACAGTGGGCTGATGGAGTTGACCGATTTCGACTTGTTACACCAGGTCCACCTTGAATCGTCATACTCGGGCTGGGTTTCAGGGAGTGTATCTTGAGCCTTCCATGGTCCAAGCGTGGGCAACGAAATATCCACATCCTCCGCTCCCGGTACCTTACCAACCAAACTGCCATAAGGGGTCTTTGTGGTCTGGATCTCGTTGCCATTCCACTTCACTTTCTGTACATTCGCGTCGCCCGTATATACCCTGGGCTAATCAGTTATCTTCCAAAATGAACAAGGCGTGAGGTAACTAACTCGAGAGATGTGGTATTGGCATTATCACCTGTGATCTCTACAGTATCATGATCAATCGAAACACCACGAACGAGATACGGTCCTAGAGCCAAGATATGCTCTTCTGGATTCACCTTTGGATTCGAAGTGGTCGGAGGTGCAAAGAAATTCCACGCGGATTGTTGGTCGAGAAGATAGACTAGCACCCCATTTGAGAACTTTACCACCGTTGCACCCTCAGCCTGAGTGTATGCATACTGTGTACCATGGCTAGTCTCGGAGGTGCTGACGTTGGAGCTGCCATAGGTCTTGAATTCTAGATATGATGGCGCATCTTTGAATGCAAACACGCCCTTCTGTCCCACATTCAAATAAAAAACAACAACCTTCACGTCGAGAATCGCATATGTCAAGACTTCCGCCGATGAATACAACAGCGTTGTGTCATTCCCAACCCGATAGTCTGTCACGATGATCTTGCTTTGGCGGCCATCTAGTTCAATATCCGGGATTGTAATTGCCCCTACAACCAGTTAGTCCGCAGTTAAATCTCGTCGGGTGCATCTCTTACCAGCGGAGGTATTGGCATTCAAACTGAACCCGGTTACCTCCCGAGATGAGCTGGTGTCATGTGCAACAACATAGAATCTAGCATTCGTATCTGGGTTCCGTAGAGCCCAGGTGTAGATGCTCTTGTCGCTGGTGTAGCTGGTACCGTTACCTTCCATGTCTGTTTTGACCAGATCGGTCGACACCCGTGTGAAAAGACCTATCAGCTTGGTCTGCTTCAGCTTGTCTCTAATCTCTCGGGTCTCACGAAGCGGTGCACCATAGTCATACGATGTATAAACCACTGGCGCCGCACTGTGGCCCCAGTTAGTACCCCCGAAGACCATATAAAGGTTCTGCAGCGTGATCCGCGACCCGATATTGTTCTTGTAATAGACATCTGCGAATTCGGACGACAATTCCGCAGAGCAGCTGTCGTAGAATGAGCCACCCCAAGGCTGGAACCAGCCTCCTTCGAACTCCGGCACGTACTCGGGTTGCGTAAAGGAGTAATTCTGAAACCACTGGTAGTACGTCCGGACCAGGTTGAATCCAGAATTGGGGTTTGTACAAGACATTCCACCCGGATACGAATCAAGCCCATAAACATTGACGGCGCCGCCGACATTGTGATAATCTGTGGACCAGCTAACAGCACGCAGGCCCTTTTCATTGTGGCTGCTGGGAACCACGACACCGGCATCGTTAAATGCATCCGCGATCTGCTCCATGTACTTGACCAGCGTGTTGTCAGAGTCATATACCGTCTCCTGAAGCTCATTCTCGTGCTGATTCAAAATAACAGGACCCCCGTTGGTGACCTGGTTGTCGGCAATGATCTTTCCAACCTTCAAGATCCACGGATGCCACTTTTCGTAGTAGGCCTCGTCGCTCGTCCGTTCGCTTCCCATCTGCCCATTTGCGGCCCAAAGAGCAAACCCTCCAGCCGAGGTCTCCGCGTTGCAGTAAGGACCTGCTCGGGCGATCACGTAGAGACCCGCTTCTTTGGCATAGTCAAACAAACGCTGTATATCATGGGCTCCGGTTTCAAAGTCGAATTCACCTTCAGAGGCGCTGTGGAAGCTCCAAAAGAAGTAAACTAGACACAATGTCAGATGTCAAAAAAAAAAAAAAAAAGGAAAAAAAAATACTATCTATACAGAAAACGTACTCGAGATCGCATTGAAGCCATTCGCGCGTAGCTTTTGAAAGACATCCAACCATAATTCAGGCACAGGGAGTCTTTGATAGTGGAACTCGCCAGAGAAAACAAACAGTCTCTCCCCTTTGACGGAAAGACTGTATTTATCCCAAGTAACATCGGTCGTCTTGCCATTGTCAGTCCCTGACACTGACACCAGGATCCCCAGCAGGGTCAAACAGAGGAAGCCGAGAATCTGCATGTTTGTCTCCTCGTTCCACCAAAATCATGTAACTCTGGCGACATCTCGATCAACATTCTCATGGTGCTATTTCAATAAAAAGCTCCTTGTTTGGACGATACTGCTTCCCCTCGGTTCTCGCGGGAGAAATACCCCGGTGCTGTCTAGGGATTGGTGGATGATTTGCTCTCTTGAAAATGGCTGCATTGATTCTTCGTCTGCCAGCCAAGACTGGTAATATATTTTTGGGCGCACGATTGGGTGATGGATCGTTGCTGATTCTCAGACTCCGATGTGGGGGAGGGGGAAAAGTAATGGCCCCAGTGGTTTCGCATAAAGCATCATTACACACTTCACGGTATACTAACCATTCGTGGACATATTATATATCAAGGTACCCTGGGATGCAGAGTATATCAAACAATAGATACCAGATAGTACGATGTTTATAGATATACATTATGACAGCCATCATATCTACTAACTATTACACCAAAGGAAAGATTAAAAGTAAATAATCAATGTACTAATTAAGCTGCTAGGCCATACTTACTCGAGAAATTAAAGGATTGACATCGAAAACGTAAAGAAAAGCCAAAGCTTTCCAGATCGTACGATCGGCGTAAAAAAAAGATGAACGACACCAGCGAAATTCCATGATTACCAAATTCACATATGTACCGAAGAAAGAAACGCCTCGATCCGAGAAGAAACAGTAGCCAGGGCATCACAATCAACCAAATCCCAGACTTGGAAACCAATCAGTCCTAAGCGCCAGAGAAACCAGAGACCCTTCACAGAAGAAAGACTGGGAGCAAAGAAGAAAAGGTATGAAGCAACAGAAACAAGAATGAAAAACTCATAAGCAATTCATGCATCACAGAAAGCAATAAATATCATCACAGATCCTCGGAAAACCTAGATCCCCGAGCCGTGCTGTTGCTGGTTCGTTTTGCCATATCAGGAGGCACAGGCAGGCCTTGTTCGGTGGCACTCTCACGCAGGTCTTCCCTCTCGGCTGCTGTTGAACGCTGCACATCAGGGGGCTGTGCTCTGCCCCTTCTACGGCCTCAGACCCGCCTCTAGAGGTGTTTTCCTGACCCGAAGTACCGTTCGTCTTGGGCTCTTGCGAGGTTTTAGAGACAATCTTCATGAAGCTAGACCTCAGACGAGAGCGTCTCTGCTCACCGTTTGTCGCCGACTTTTCCTTGGTGGCTTGCTGACCTGCTTGGTCCTCGGTAGTCCTTGCTTGTTCGAGACCACCACCTTCACCAAATGATGCTCTCTGCATCTCATTGAGATCAGTTCCTGTGATGGGATGAGAGCTGAGTGCCGCTCCTCGAGAATCATTCACGTTGGCCAAAGCTGCACCTCCCGTGAAGCTTGATACTCTTCCGCTTTCCTCTTCCGTTTCACCTAGGGTCTCACGCGCGTTGGCACTGGATCGGCGGCCTAATCGACCTCGGAACCAGTTCCTCAACTTCGACTCTGTTCGAGGAGATGTTGGAGGAGATGCGGCATTCAAATCAGCTGCCGCAGCACCAGAGGCGGCAACAGCATTATCCTCCTCAGCAGCATCTGGAAGGGTAGTTTCGGCAGAAGGTTGCTCAGGTTCGCCCACAACGTGGCCGTCTGGTGCACCATCCTTTTCAACGGGAGCTTCCTTATCACGACTTCGCTTTGACTTCCTTCGCCACAATCGTGACTTTTCTTCTTTCTCTTTCGCCTCTTGTTTTTCTGCCTCTATTTACGGAAAATAAGGTTAGAATCATTTCCCAAAGAGACATCTTCCAGAGTAGTAATACTAACCGATCTGTCGTTTTTCCTCGGCCCTTGTATCAGCCTCCCGTTGACGCTCAATGTCTTCACGTCTTTTCTTTTCATCCTCGTCCAGACGTGCCTCCAAGTCTTTAGCTCTCTGCTGGTCCGCGCGGTCAGTAATTTCGTCAATGGTAGGCTGGACCCTGGAACGAGCCACGGCCTCCACATCAGCCATGTCCATGTACTGCTCTGCACCAATGTTGACCCTATCAGGGGCGGTGTACTGCGACTCGATTTCTTGTAGTTCCCGTTGCGCATGTTCATGCGCTGCATCTTCCCACTCCTTCTGCTTGGAGGGCGGAGCGCGGCCTGTCTCCGCGTAGACTCTCAACTCCATGTCGTGAATTGCGGCATCAACGTTTCTCCTTGCGGCTTCCATGAGAAGAAGTCGGTCTCTCTGCCTCTGCTCGTCTACCGCATTGACCTTTGTTCGCAAACTCGACATTTGATTTCTGATTTCCACGGATCGTTCTACATCAAGGTTAGAAATATCTGTGTCGACTGATGTTCTCCTTTTGCGAACCAAGCTTGAACGTGCAGCAGCTTGAGGCCCAGTGCCATAGTAATTCTGATAAGCCGCGGTTTCATCATGCATAAGAGCGAGTTTCTCTGCTGCACGTTTCTGCGCGGCCTCCTGGAGACTCATTGCTCGCTGCAGGGCGCTTGGATCTGGTTTGGTGACGGATCTCTGGGAACGCGTGCGACTATGCCCTTTCTGGGCTGCAGAAACAGCAGCACCAGGTGTTTGCGCATCGCGGCTTTCTGCAATGTTGTACATATCACGCGCCATAGAGACCGCTGCCGCACGCAGCACGTTCTTCTTGTTCTGCTCCTCTGTCTCAACTGCAACAGGCGGAGATGCAGTGTAAAGACGAGCGTTGGCATTCGCAATGTGGTGTATCCTGCTAGCTTCATTCGCACTGTCCAGGTGTTCGAGGGGCTCTTCCTCCGTAGCCGAAGCGATATTAGGCGCATCATACTGAACTGTGGGCTTGCTTGGGGAGGAATCGGCTCTTTGTCTGTTGCTACGGAAAGCTCCAGTCGCTGCCAGGATTGCTTTGTCGTGTTCACTTGGTCTGCGACTTCCATCTGCAGCGGGCTGATCCGTGGCAGAAACATCCTGGTTTAAGGCCCCCGATGCTCGACGGTCTCTAATGGCAGACATGGCAGCTTTGTATCCTTCAGGACTCGACTCGCTCGTAAGGGAAATCTCGGGGGCACGGTAGTCCTGGACATGATAGGCGGCCTTTTCTGCAGCGGGGAGCTTTCCAGGTTTCCAAATTTCGAATGGCTTGCTTTTGGCGTGGGCAAGAACGGCCCCTGCGGACGCATGACTGAGGTCGGGTGTAGGTTTGGAATCTTCTATTGTCCCAAGATCAATAGTTAGTACCCATGCGAAAATGAAAATCAAATAAAGATGGAAATGGGTTAGATTTTCTTACTAAAGAGCTGTGTCTCTGCTGCCGCAGGCTCACGAACAGATAATCTGCGATCAGGGCGTGTAACGTAGAGAGCAGCTGTAGCGGCTATATTGGACAAGAATACAATTAGAAACCAGACCCCTCAATTGCAACGATGTCAGTAAAATAATAATAAAATCTCACCTTGGTCAGCTAGCCGGGCAGATCGGGAACGCGTGACCGCGTTAACACGATCTCGAGGCTGTTCAATGGTCGCCATGATAAGATGGTATACGGTCTGCAGAGTATCGCAGAAAGTAAGGGATGGCAACGACAACAGGCATATCCTGGACGGAGCAAAGAAGGGGAGAAGAAGAAAAGACGAACTAGTCGGGGAAGAAAAGGGATGGGAGGTGGGGGGAAGAGGTGGATGGGGATGAACGCTGGGATGGAAGTCCGGAAGCTTGGAGATCTGTGACGTCGTCGGTTGCAGCGGGGCGATCCACGGATGCTACGATCTGCCCTTAGGGTGAGACTTAGCAACATAAGGCTGAGGAGGTGGAGAGCTGCTCATGATAGTGGTTCTATCGAGTCACTGATGTCATGATGTCGATGGAGGCGAGGGTTCTTCTTGTCTGGTTTATGTTACAGTTGGTTCCTGATGATCATCGTTGATCTACGCTGCTTCAGTCGGGTGGTGATTCTTCCACCATGCAGGATGGAGTCTTTCCCTTCCGTTTTCGACCGAACAGACAAGATATTCTTTTTGGGATTACAGGATTTTACTGCTCATCATGAGGTTGCTTCAAGCTCTCCGGGCGGGTCAGACCGGATAGTTCATGGGCTCCTACGATCCCTTTCTGGAGACTGGACCCTGGTGAAGATATGCAGATCTTGATTGCAGATCATCTATAGCTCAAGAATTATTATCGACCAACTGCCATTATCAACATTCACTCATAAACGCGATTGCTCTAATTTATATATAGAATTTCCTTATCACCAGAGATGCAGTATTTTCAAAATGTCCCAACGGTTGAAGAAAAATCGATTCCATTTCCCCAAAACATCTAAATTTAAACAATCAGGTCAGCAGCTGATAAAATATTCAAGGTAAAAATAGATACTCACACATGGGAATGCTCAAGAGACAAAGGCCCATTTGGATGCTGGCTATTGCCATGAACGCAGGCTTGATCCCATTCGACACAAGCCAGTCATATGCGTAAAACGTCAAAACAAAGCTGAACATATTTTTAAATATAAGCAGGCATGTGAACGCCTCGATGGCAATTTGGCCTGTGGAAATTAGCGGTGTGATCGCCCCAATTTTAAGCAGTCAATAACTTACGGTGTGCATCCACAATATATAGCGAGCTGGAAACTGCGCCCATGACCATCCCGATAATCACAAACGCAATGAAAACGTCTACCACAAGCCATCCATATCTCGCAACATCGTTGGCCACAATACCAAACCCGTAGAGTCCAGCTCCACCGAATATCAATTGGAAGACAACGAGAAGGATGCGGAACTCGGGCTCATATTTTCCTTTGTTGAGTTTGATCATCACCTTGTTGATGGAATCGGATAGTAGACCCGAAAATATCAAGCCCAAAATGGAGCCGATAAAGGCGCCAGTGTAAAGGTATCCAGTTTGAACTTCATTGAACCACAGGGGTGGCCCCAAGAAGATGGCAGCCAGGACAACTCCAATAAAGACAGTCCAGCCGATGAGAACACCTTGGATCAAGCATGCCTGTAATAGTCAGACAAAGTGAAGGAAGTATATAGTGGAGTGAATCTTACCCAGAGAATTCCGGGGTGAAAGAACAAAGGAAACGGCCTTAGAAGAAGCTTTAAGAAGCTCTCATCAGACTTACGCCCGTTGAAAAGCCTTAGTGTATTCCGATACGAGTCCTTCCTGGGAGCTTCCTGGGGATTATCAGTTTCTCCCCTATTGTGAATAAATGAAGACTGCTTCTGTTCCTCAAAGGCCGAGTGTCCTTCGGAGGTTTCTCTGAGCGGCCACTGCGAATCAATCACACACTCACTTCGACGTCTGGAGTCACTTTCGAAATCAGTGTTCAAGTATTCTGGACGTCTGAATGCAGTCTCGGGGATAAGAAAGAACGTCAACGGCAGAGCTGCCGCCGTGAAAATGGCCACGAGGTAGAAAGTCCACTCCCAGCTTAGACTGTGCGTTATCTTGCCAGCCAAAACTGGCGTCAAAAAGGCAGCTCCAAATAGAGCGACATTCGAGAGCGCCATTCTTTTTCCACGTTCCTGGTCCCTAGTTAACATCGATTTAATCTAGATGAGGCGCGAACGAGAACCATACGTGGACGAAGAATAGGTCACCGACACATGCATTCACCAGAGCTTCAAAGGGAGCCAAAGCGACACCCTGAAAGATGCGAGCCCACAAGAGGCTTGAATAGTTCGAGCCACTCCCCCTGCCCAAGCACAGCTAACCACCATCAAGATATTCCCCAGGACAAACAGATGACGCTTGCCCCATACCCGTGCTGTTGGAACGATCAAGATCCCCGCAACCCCCACGCCACAGAGATGGTATCCAGTGAGAAGAGCGACAGAGGTGAAGTCTTTTCCGTAGTAGAGGGCAATTGTCACGGTGTTGGCAGCCATAAGGGAGCTAGTCGTTGAGCAGAGCACTGCAACGAAGGAGAGCGCAGCTAGGATGACATCGCGCCTCCATAATGGCCAATTCTGTATCGAATGACTCTATCAGACCAGAGTCCCTAATTGCAGTGATTCATAAACTGTCTGATGGCATACCAATGGATCATTGGGGTCGTCACTTGGCTGAGGAACGAGGACGATGGGATCTGAGCCTGAAAAATCATGCTTCAGGCTTGAGGCGGCAATATCTGAGTGGTTCTCTTCTAAAATATAGGAGGAACCTAAACGATAATAAGCATATACCTTGCATCTATTACAAAAGAACTCACCAGGAACATGTGGGACATTGGGAACCTCCAACACACCAAGTCCCATATTGAAAACAAGAAAGATAGAGATGGCCCACTAGGGAAATATGGGATGTATCGAGGTTAATAAGAAAGGTGACAATTAAAAAACAATCAAGGGGCAGTCGATGGCGGGATTAGAGTCTGGACTGTGCGCAGGGTGAACAGCATCAAGTATAACCACTGGATGGTTTATTAGATAGACCACCAGGCAATTTCAAGTTAATTGGACCTGCAGTTTCAGTTGTAATACCTATTTTTGAGACACTCAAAGCACCCCCAGGGAATAATGCCTTCGAGTGGGGAGAAAAAGATGTCATCATCTTGTGATTGAGGATCGTGCCGCGGTTGTACATTCTGGGGTTTTTTGGATACACAAAAAGAAGATTAATTACAGCCACCCTTACAGTGCTTCTTCACACCCAAGGAAATTATTTGATGATAAACAGGAGTACAGCGAGGGTCTGCTATTGTGGTGCCTGCATAAGTTGTATTCCATCTGTTACACTATCCATGAATAGCATCATGGTTGTGTACAATAAATCTAAACAGAACCTGAGGGTTTCTCTGCTGGGCAATTTCTTTCTTTCATATGTGTCGAAGCTGACTTTATTATACTTTCGTATTGATCTGTCAGAAAACCTTCCAGTTATTTGTCAATGCGATTAGAGACAGCAAGAGAACCTCTACCCTCTCCTACTTTGAATAGACGAATCGATGAAGGAAGTAGATGCATAGGCAGTGAAGAGTAAAGGTTATCAACAACGAGAAGAGATAAATCTTTATCTTCAATCATCCTTTGCTCAACGGCAGGAAATAAAATATAATGACCAAGCCAAAGTGGCTGACCGCAGGGTCTGATGGACTGGGGGATCTGCAGTGAATTTGCGGGGAAGACCTGGCTGGTGGTGAAGCTGTGAAACACCAGCCCAAGTGGCCATCATTCGACACGAAAACATGGAGTTCGACTCGACTTGAAGACTTGAAAAAATTCCGATTATAAATCAAGAAATTGTCTAATTCTAAGATATCGATCTGTATGGTGATTCAATAATGATGGTCCTTGATACGGGGTAATACGATGGATCATCGTGACCTCGGCTCTCAGCATCAATACCAAAAACACCATCTAAGATTCAGGCAATGATAGTCTCCAATACGCCAATCAGCTTTGCGATTCGTGGTCGGCCTCGGGGCAGTGGAGTACAGAATTCATGTGTTCGAAACTCCGAGTGGCCTGGATATTCAACCCACGATCATCACCATGTTGTGATGGCATCGGGATACATGACCGCGAGGCAAGGCGCGGAAACAAGCTCCCTCGCAGTGTCACCCCGAGTGGGGGAAGCTCCTGATTCTTATTCTTCTTATTTCATCGAGATCGGATCGCATTTTTCATTTTTCATTTTTCATCTTTCATCTTTCATCTTTCTTTTTTCTTTCGTTCTTTCTTCAAATGCATCCTCTGCTGTCTGCTGTCTGAGCTATTATTACACCTCACCATCTATTATCAGCTCAAAGACATTCGCCATGAAGCTCCAATATATTTTTTTCGCTCTCACTGCCTATTTGAGCACTACAGCAGCTGTGGGTCTTTCTGACCTTCCCGCTTGTGCTGTATGTATTTTAAAATCGCGATTCCATGATCACTAACGCCTTGAATGCGTCGAACTAAACCAACATACAGAAAGACTGCGCGACTGGCTCGATCCCCTCGCAATGCAATTCCATTGACGCCAAGTGTATTTGCTCCGATAAATCATTCATCTCGAATATCTCCTGCTGTGTTGCCAGTAAATGTTCAAAGACAGAGCAGGCCGGTATGCATTGCCCACAATTTCTCTCCAACAATTATCAAAACTTGCTAATATTTCGCACTAGGTGTAATTAAATTCGCGGACCAAATCTGCAGCGGCGTTGGCGTTAGTGACCTCCCCACTTCTGCTAGCTGTGCAAGTGGAAGTACAGCGACAGTCACCTCGAAGACAGAATCGACCGCTACTGGAACATCGATGTCGACAACTGGTGTTGGCGCTGGCGCTGCTTCATCGACAATCACGTCGGCTACCAGTACTACCACTAGTACCGGTGGCGCAGCGCTGGTAGCTCAGAATAAGGATGCCACTCTCTATGCGGCCATGGTAGTCGCTGCAATGGCCTTCCTGGCATAGAAATGAAAATTATGGTTTCACCGTTTGAAGACGATGTTATGGTATGGATAATGAAAGAATGTCAAGTAGAGAGGAAGCTCCTTTTCTCGTTAGTAGAAAATGGGGTTTTGATCATCGAGATAATAATTGCGCGTCATGGAAAGAGCCATAATGTAGTAATAAAACCAACGAAGCTTTGGCCTTCTGTATCTGACTGGTGTATGGTCTGCTATAGGTTTTATCTCAGTGTCACATAGCAATTGACCCTATACTTGCCTCTGAAGGTAGCAAAACGACAACAATCTATTTAATTTTGGATGCCTCTATTAGTATACATCTTGTCCGCTTGTACTCCGTCCTGAAATATGCAATAACCGAGAGAGAAATCTACTGATCACGCTCTGCCAGGCGATTAGCTGCCTCCTGGCGTTCATCGCGAAGGGTCAGGTAAATCTATCCGTGTCAGCAACCCAAATTCCAAAGGGCAAGAGAATAACATACCCAAAGCCAAAACATCATTTCCATAAACCCATATGTAAAGACCACCCGGTTCTTCAAATGATCCAACGCCGAAATAGCCTCATCCCCACCAAATGACGATGTGCCAACACCCCAAACGCCCGGTTTACTCTGGTAGATGAAAAAAGACACGGCGAAGAAAAGACAGAAGCGCGACGCGGAGAGCAGCGTCCAAATCTCCGAGTAGAGACTCGCGAGACGCGCCATGAACGGGTTCAAGCGCATGGCACCCGCCACGGGGATGGAGGATGCACGTCTAGATACTTCGGCTATGGCGAGAATCTCGTTGAGTTGGGGTACCTTGGTCACGATAATGAGGTCGACGAGGGCGTCGGCGATAAGGAGGATGCCGCACATCGCAAAGGGGGATTGAGGGCGGGCGAAGGGAGGGGATGCATCCTTTTCGCTGTCAGTATGCAAAGATTATAGATGGATATGCATCATGCATCATGGACGTACTATCTGCAAAACCTCGCCCACCATAAAAACCACATCCGAATCGGTGATGACCTCGGGGGATTTGGTCAGGTACACTGCCATCACAAACAGAAACAAGGCATGAGCCTTGATGAGGGTTTTGGATGAGAACAGCCCCATTGTTGCCAATTATATTCAATACCTCAGGTCGTATATAGTGGTTGTACTGCTCAAGAAGAATTGAGCATGGATGATGGAAGAGATGGTGTTGATCGCCTTGCTCCTGAGGGTCTCGACCTTTTCGTCGATCCCCGCGTGGCGGTGACAAAGCCGCGGCTGCTAACTCGTAAGGAAATAGGGACAAAGGAGTACGTTATTTACAACAATGATGTAGAAATATTCAATAAAAATTACAAGGATAATGTTTGGTACTACATGGTTTGTTTTATCCAGACATACAGAATACTGATCCAATGATTGCAATAAGAGCAGTCTGCAACTGACGACCTCAAATTGCTATGCTTTCCCTCTCGCCTTGATCTAGCAGCTTTTTCTGCCTTTGGACTCCTTTTTCGCTCTTTTAGCTTCTCTCTGTTTTGCGATCCCAGCAAGCTCTCTAGGTGGATAAGTGCCTTCTGTAAAATCGCCTCCTTTGAATCTTTCTAGCCCTTTGGGAGGGTATACCTACTCATGGAACGGACTGATCCAATTATCCAATTTTGGATAGCAGTCAACCGGGCTCCCATCCTTGGTATGGCAAATCACACGAAATGCGAGACGACTTGCAGGGTCATCATCTTGCGCCGTTAAAGCCCAGGCCTGAGGATGTCTAGATCCACTGGCTTTAGCTCGGTTAATACAATAAACCAGGCTTTGGGTCAATATCTTCACGCTTCAAATAGAGCGTCAAGTTGTGAACAAGTATCCTCCAATACTTATTGTCCGGGCCATGGGTTCCTTTATTATGTTTACCCGTTGCTATCATATTCCTTGTGATATATCTCGGGAATCTGGTTTGTTATTGCGAACACCCTGTGTGTGGTGCGATTTGTATGGCTTCGAGGCTTGAGATGAGCCAAATGATTGACGGTAAGAAAGTGCCGTGTCACAAGGCTAATCAATTGAATCTGGGTCTGAATTTTTTTTTTTTTTTTTTTTTTTTTGAGGTTCTTCCATGTCAAATTGTTCAGCTCCAATCTCGAGATCATCAACCTCGCAACCGTCATAATTCATGTCTTCAGCGATCGAAAGGGTGGAGGCTGGCCGAAGAGCCGAGCGGTATAGTAAAAGGCATCTGGCCTTTCAAGTTTCTCTCAGCTATCTCTTCAAAAACCGCCCTTACCTCACTAAGCTTCATAGAATCCATGGTCTCAGAACTAGGCTCTCGGGACCTGGAAAAGCCACTGTTCTCGCTGAGCAGGTCCTGAGCGTCTTGGTAGGACACAAAAAAGCATTAATAGAGCTATTGTCAAACAGCGCCCCCGCGCGTTCAAGCTCAATTATATCCTCATCTTCTGTAAACGCTTTTCGGGAAAGCCACCTTCGTATCAGAGGGGCTATGGTGCTAACCGTCATGTTGGTGAGACCATGGCGCTCTCCGTCGTACCGTCGAATGATTTGAGCTAGCACAAGAGATGACTCCACAAAATGCGACTGAATATCATTAGTTTCTGTCACCGCATCAGAAAATTTGAAGAGCTCAGGTAGCCTTGTTGATGCCATGGGCTTGTCATACCATAGCAAAGAGAAGGGGACCGGAGCTCGTATAAATATGCGCTTGACGTTAGCATCCTTATGGGCGATGAATGCATTGAAGACAAGACTCCCGAGCTTCGTCGCACACAAATGTAGTTGTCTCAAAATGCATCCTTCAGCATTGGTTCCGGGTTATAAGCACAATCCTCAAGTTGCTGCGCTCCATGGAATCGCTACTGAAGCAACTGGATATTGCCAGCTCAATGTCGCTTGGGGGGGGTTAACTTGAGTGCAAAATTTCCCAGTATCAAAGCTTCCGGGATGGAATGACCAGACAAAGCAATTTTTTTTCCTTGAAGCCTGCTCCCTTAAACCCCCATGGTAACATAGATAGGTGTGTTATCGTTGCCATATTCGATTGGACCGTAATCGAAAATAAAGCCGATTCGTGCCTCCAACGTACCAAATGGTCGTTTGAGCTGTGTTTGCTGTTCCTGAAACTCAACTATGCGAGGACTATATTCTTCCAGTGCTTTTTCGATGTCAAAACCTTCATCCAAACCCCCCTCTTTGTCATCAAAAGAATCCCAGTCTTGCAAATCCACAATCCCAGCAATTGCAGGCTGCAATGCTCAAAATGATCGCACGGTTTTGCCGACTTAGACTTGGCAATCACTTCTTGCTCTTCCAACTCTGCACGTCTTTATTCATTTCTTATTTCAGGCCATTGATTCTGCAATAACGTTGGCACAATATTGAGACCAACGGACAAGTTATTCCCTTGTTTGGGTTTCCCGGACAGCATCTCCATGGCCAATGGTGCTAGGGAATGGAAACGCCGTGTGGGGATCATTCGAAGAACAGTATCCAAGAAGTTAGTAGCATTAATGCTCATCTCCTCGGATGGAGGCAGCGTCCAGAGTTTCAAGTAATTTGCGCTGCGATGTCCAGATCCTTTCCATGTGATGAAATGGTGCGGTGTGTCGTTCTTTTGTTGAATAATTGATCCTATATGACTCTTCATGCGTAGATGAGTCACAAGTCTGCTCCCAATATGCCATCCAGTAATTCGGATGAGGGCTGTGCCCGAACGCAAATAAGAAGCCGGTTTTATATAGACTTAACCTTGGGGGTATGCTTGCTAGGATAGTCTTAGTCACATTGTCTATCCCTCCAAATACCTTAAGTAAATTGCAGTAAGGCTCATATATACCTTTAGAGAAGCACTTGCCATTTCTCAGTCGCTCCAGTAGCTTTCGGGTTGCATGTGTGAGGAAATGGTTCTTCAGCGGCCAAGTCTGGGGCATATTGAGTCCTCTTCTGGCCTATATCTCTCAGGGTGTCTCTTTGTTCCTTTTTCGGTGACATTCAATACCACGGC
The DNA here is from genome assembly GCA_019976455.1 of Aspergillus sp. 'subgen. Cremei'. NCBI lineage: Eukaryota > Fungi > Ascomycota > Eurotiomycetes > Eurotiales > Aspergillaceae > Aspergillus > Aspergillus sp. 'subgen. Cremei'. The sequence goes on from JAFBMR010000005.1 coordinate 3,462,388, forward strand.
GCTCGCATGGCTTGATTGTTGGATAATAGATTATGACATAGCCATCTTGCAACATTTGCAGGGCAGTTGGAGACACTGGGGTATGGAAAAACCCTGACCCCCAGTAGAATCACGTAGATCCATTATGGCAAGGTCATCTGTCGAATGGGATGTATATAGGTTACCTGGATTTGTCACGATGTCTCAGTTATGTAGTGGCTTGATGCAGATAACACACTCACGTGCTTTGTACTTAGTCTTTCCCAAACAACCATAGACTTTCTGGGCATTTTCTCTTTGCCTAAAGCATAAGCTTTTCTTCAATAGAGGTCAGAATCAGGTTTGTTTCAATAAGACCTTGTTATGTGTTTGAATGAAGACATTAGTTTTACTGAGAAAAGGGCGGAGTTGTAATTTTGGGTCAGTTGGGAAAGGGCGTGGTAACTAGATAAATTGGAGTAGTGATGGAACTTTCCTGACATACTCAGATGAATATTATTTGCCACATCAAAGCCTGGGTGGTCTAGTGGTATGATTCTCGCTTTGGGTTGACCGATATGCGAGAGGCCCCGGGTTCAAATCCCGGCTCGGGCCCTACTTTTTTTTAAAAAATTTTTACCTCCTTAGTTGTTAGCCTTTTGATATAGCTTCATAATAAATTACAAATTAAAAAGAGAGAAAATTGATCAAATCTCGGATTATTTTTTTTTTTCCTTTTTTTATTCTGCTTTATCCCAGGCGGGTGAGGGCATCTGGACGGGTGGGATGGACGGAGTAGGTAGTTGTGGCCTGGTTTGTCTAGTTGGCCATAGTGAACGAATGCGCATCTTACTGTGGCCTTTCTGCCTTTCTGCCTTGCTGCCTTTATGCCTTGCTGCCTTCTGTATTTTCTTTCTCACGTAGCTAGTTATCCTCTTACCTTATCTCATAGTTAAGATGCCTCTATATAACGCGTAGCGCGCTTACAACTTCCCTTGTAGATAGGTACATGAGGTAGTCCATCGATCTCGCTCATACATAAATTATTTTCTATGGAGAATAACAAGGATAAAGTAGGTCATTTAATGTGCTTTCTTAAGTTACACCCTCATAAATCATATTTTGCTGAGTAATTTCATCAAAGCCCGGGTGGTCTAGTGGTATGATTCTCGCTTTGGGTTGACCGATATGCGAGAGGCCCCGGGTTCAAATCCCGGCTCGGGCCCGTTCAACAATTTTTTCTTCTTCTTTTTGAATTGCACGCAGGCACTATCAAGTAGTAGAACATCTCACAACTCGTAATCTGTCAAAAAATGCATGGAATGGGCTGAAAAAATAAGCACTACTGTCCGATTTGTTTTTCAAATCTACTGCCCTCATAACTCCCAATGGCATACATGGTGAATTTCAATATAATTTTCCGCGTAGAACTACGGAGTACGGAGCTACCTAGGTAAGATTTGGACAGCAAGCATGTGGGGTTAGAGCCGTTGTTAACTCCGATAAGAGCCGCGCAAAATAATGGAGAAGATGGAATCATGAGGTGACGAAACCCCTCCGCGGCGAGACGACAGATGAACACTAATTATTAGCATCCCTGTGGTTTACTGTTTTCTCTACTGTCGAATTCGATATCCTCCTCCGCAACTAGACGACGCTTCAAACCTCCGATTCTCGATCCGACATGATGGCCGACAAAGCCATTTTCCACAAAGAACGTCACGTCAAATACTACCTGCGATGTCTCAAAACATTTTTGCCAAGCCTTTATACCTCCAATGACTCCAACCGTATGCTTCTCGCCTTTTTCACGGTCGCTGGGCTGGACCTCCTAGGCGTATTGCAGGAAAAGACCTCCCCCGCAGAAAGAAAATCATATATTGAATGGATCTACCACTGCCAGGTGCCGTCGGGTGGATTTCGCGGGTTTACAGGCACAAACTTTGGCTCGGAGAGACGCACGTCCGAGAATGAAAGCTGGGATCCGGCCAATGTCCCTGCGACGTTCTTTGCAATCGTGGTGCTCATCATATTGGGGGATGACCTCTCGAGGGTGAAACGGACAGAATGTTTACAGTGGCTACCAAATCTGCAGCGCAAAGATGGAAGCTTCGGAGAAGTTCTTGGTCCAGGTGGAGAAATCGAAGGAGGACGTGATTTAAGATATTGCTGCTGCGCAGCTGGTACCCGGTATATGCTGAGAGGGAAGAATGGCCAGGGGGTTGAAGAGGTGAAAGATATAAATGTGGGGAAATTGGTGGAATTCATTGAAGCTTGTCAAGTAAGCATGGTTTGCTATGATCTTGACCCATCGCCTTGACTGACGCGATATCAAGACCTACGACGGTGGAATGTCAGAGGCGCCCTTTTGCGAGTCTCACGGTATGTGCTGTTTGGGTTTCATATAGCGATATATTCTCACACACTATAGCCGGTCTGACTTATTGTGCCGTTGGTGCTCTATCCTTCCTCGGTCGGCTCTCGAATGATACACAATCGGCTAGGCTTCTCTCACCAGGTACGGAAGAGTTCGAATCCCTGGTCAGATGGCTTGTTTCGAGACAAACATCCGTACTTGGTGAGGAGGAGGAGCTCGATTCGGAAGAAAACGATAGCTCCGAGATACAGGAGCTACAGGAAGGCGTACAACAACTCGGCTTAGATGGGACAATTGCCATATTGCCTGATATAAAGCCACCTACAGAAGAAACTTTACACTGGGCAGGCTTTAATGGGCGGTGTAACAAGATCGCTGATACATGTTACTCATTTTGGGACACAGCAACGTTGGTGGTAAGAGTCATGGACTGCCACCAAAGCTATAAACTAAATTGAGATATAGATGATGGATCGACTGTCTCTGGTGGATGCAGTTCGCAACCGACGATACCTTCTCGAAAAGACACAACATCTCGTCGGTGGTTTTGGGAAAGGCGTAGGAGAGCCACCAGGTAAGCTGAATCTTCTTGTGCTGGCCAATGATTTCCTAATCAAATATGTAGATCTTCTACACTCGTACTTTGGCATGGTGTCTCTTGCGTTTCAGGGTGAACCGGGCCTTGACAGTGTAGATCCAGCTCTGTGTACCAGTCAACGGGCAGCTCAACATCTCCAATCGCTTCCTTGGTGGCAGGGGAAATAACACGACGCTATGGCCAGTTTGACGTTCTGACCGAGGACCGATATACCGTAGAATTCAGTCACGATAAATATATAACGAAAATGCGCTCATTTTATTGAATGCGATAAAAGTCAGAGCTGGAGGATTCATGTTGATATCTTGGTATCTCATGTCGAATACCCCAAGGAGTGGGTTCATGATGTTATCAATACCCGAAGATTCAAGACAGTGACGTGGTATAAAAGTGGTTCTTTTGTTCTAAAATAGACTCAGGGGCTGCCAATGCTTTTTATCCACCGGGAATAACAAAGGAGAAAGTGTGACAACTGAATTGAATCAAATAATATATTAGAATTATATTATAATCAATTTCAAAGATAAGGAAAAAGGAAGAAGAGAAAAAAAAATTACGATTTCTTCAAACATGTAGAATTTCCAATAATTCAGGTGTCGGGCTGTTTGATACATATTTCCTCCCTTGTACACAGTTGAAACAGCCCACGTTCGCATTATTTTCTATGCTTCATGCTTAAATCAGCCATCCTAAATAACTTCATGTCTTGAAATAAATCATGAGTGCATATCAATTTCCTCCACCTGCCGTTGGTGATGATAATCGTCACCATTAATTATTAGTGTTAGTGTTATATTATTGCATTGCATGATATCCACCGTCCACCATCGCCCTTCGTCTTTTCCAACCCCTCGAGTCTGTGTCTGCATCTCCTCTTGGTATGCGACTTCTGCTTCGTCTGCAACTGCCACCACCAACCATCTTTTTTCTCATTGACACAAGCGGATTCACTAGCCATCCCCTAAACCTCGCTAATCTTCTAGACTCCAGATTGTCACTCCCCCTCCCCGAGTTACGTAGCCAAGTTTCCAAGGTTGCCGTCCCGTCCGTTTCTTCTTTGACCGAAGAAAAGACCCAGTTATTCCGCGACCTCGGGGAAAGCTGTCGTCTGTCGTCGCGATTTTTTATCCCTTCACCTTCGATTATTATTCCTCTTCGCTTGTCTCTATCCTCGATCGCTCTCGTCTCCTTATGCGAACCCCGATTCTGTCGCTTATCGTTCCAACCGCGTCCACTCCTTGATTCTCAGTCTTGCTGGTCTCCGTCCGACCTCCGTGGTCTCGCAGTCATCGTCATCGTCTTTATCGTCATATCCGTTCACTTTGTTGGATGGCAACCGCAGGCGACCAACGGCTCCCCAGAAACTCGTTAGACCAACCCATCACGCGCGCATTATAACTCTGGCCCGCGGGACTGATCGAAACGGCCGGAGATCATCGTAACACATGCCGCCTGTCAGGACAAAAGCGGAGGTTCAAGCCCAGAAACAAAAGGAAAAGGTCCGTTCCTCTTCTCCTTGATACATCACAAACCGGGATTGATCAGAAAATACATATACCCCACCCCCCCGTCGGTCATGGTCTTTCTTCTTTCTTTTTTTGTTTTACGTCATGCCTGGGATTCTTGGCCTAGCTTTAATTTTTTTTTTTTTTTTTTTGAGATGAAAAATTTTTTTTTTGGATGGGCTGTTTTGGCTGACCTAAGGCTATGCTGTTATAGCTCGCCAGCTCCTACAATGAGCTACTGCAGTAAGCAAACACCTACCTTGCTCAACCTTATACCGACGCTGATGTTTTTTCTACTTGCAGAGAGTTTTCGTCCAAGGATCTCCGAAGTGTAGGAAACTATACCTTGGGAAGACTAATTGGGAAGGGTTCCTTTGGGAAGGTCTACCTCGCCTCTCACAAGCTCACCAATGGATCCAAGGTGCGAACACACATTATAGACCCTTGATGGTGCGAACAAACATCTAATCGACTCCCGCATAGGTCGTGCTCAAGTCGTCCAGTAAGGACGACCCCAACCTCGCCCGTGAAATCCACCACCATCGCCAGTTCCTCCACCCCCACATTGCTCGGCTCTACGAGGTTATTGTAACAGAAAAGTTGGTGTGGCTTGTGCTAGAATACTGCCCCGGTACGATAAATTGGTCAGTATCGCGATTATATGACGCTGACCGATGGGCTCAGGTGACGAACTTTATAACTATCTCCTCCGCCACGGCCCGCTACCCGTTGAAAAGGTCAAGAGAATTTTTACGCAGCTGGTGGGCGCTGTCGCATATGTTCACAGCAAGTCGTGTGTTCATCGGGACCTCAAGTTGGAGAATATCCTGCTCGACAAGAATGAAAACGTCAAACTCTGCGATTTTGGTTTCACTCGAGAGTATGAGGGCAAGGCGAGCTATCTACAGACATTTTGTGGGACCATCTGTTATAGTGCCCCGGAAATGCTCAAAGCTGAAAAGTATGCTGGGGAAAAGGTTGATGTTTGGAGTCTAGGCATCATTCTTTATGCACTCCTGGCGGGAGAGCTACCCTTTGACGAGGATGATGATCAAGTTACCAAGGCCAGGATTCTCTCGGAAGAGCCCGTGTACAACGACAAATTCCCGGAGGATGCCAAGGCACTCATCAATCTACTTCTATCTAAAAGACCGCTTATCCGACCCAGTCTACAGGAGATTCTGGCCCATTCGTTCCTTGCGGAGCACGCTCCAGAACAGTTTGCGATTTTAAAAATACCCCGGCCATCGGCCTTCACCACGCCGTTAGAGAAGACCACCTTGCAACGAATGAAAAGCGCAGGAGTCAACATCGATGAAGTGATCGAAAGCGTTCTCGCCCAACGATGTGATCCGCTCGCCGGCTGGTGGGCGTTGTTGATTGAAAAGGAGGAGCGAAAGGAGCAAAAAAGGGAGCGCAAACGGAGGGAACGGGAAGCAGAAGCGAAGAACCTGCGTCGGCTGAGTGCGGCCAGTAGCCGTCTGGAAAAAATATCGGCTGCTCTCGTGGAGGTTGATGAAGAGGGCCATGCTTCGGGCACACCGGTGCAGGATCGCGGAAGGAGGGACAGGCGAAGTTTGCCTTGTGAGTTGGAATTTCATGCTCCATGCCCCGAAAGGTTGTCTAACGAGAGTTTCCTTGATTTAGCTCAGCTTGCAGTACCTGAACTACCCATTCTGCCCGAACCAGTTCCCACACAGCCCATCGAGGTCAGCACTCCACCACCTCCGCCAGTCGATAAGGATTCCATCCGCTCTGCCAGCTCTACTAGGCGTCGTCCCATGCCACCACCAAAGGACGGCAAGAGGCGGCGTCAGAGCACGCTGCACGTCAGTGCTTCCCAGCCAGAGTTAATGCAGCGCGATGGAATATTCAGACGTCGCACTGGCCGTCGCCACCAATACCCGATTATCAGTCAACTAGCATCGCTAAAACACTGGTTCGTCGAGTCTGCGAAAAGGGCCAAATCTCCCCATGGCAAAGCTTCTGGCGGATCAGGGACACATCGAAAGTTTCTTCCGGACAAGCTAAGTCCCGCAAAGGGACAGGAGGCTGGGAAAAAGCCAATGGCACCTTCTTCGCCCACTGCTGACTTCAGCGACTTGGCAACACCAACGCAGATTAAACGTGCATCTAATGCCAGCAGCCTTGCTCCCAGCAGCCTTGCTCCCAGCAGCGCTTCCTACCCCAACCACCGCCATTCGTTCCCTCGCCAGCCACGGCCCCTGAGTACAAGCCATGCGGGCCACCGCAATTCGCTATCACCGTCACCCATTACGCCACGAGGCTCCTACCGACGCTCTTCAGCCGGGTTGCGAGGTCGCAAGTCAACTTCCTCTTCTGTTTCTTCTATCCGTAGCATTCACCACACTCACACCCATTCGAAAGCTTCTTCCATCTCATCAAATAGCATTGGATCTGTATCGACTCCAACCGCTCGCGCTTCAAAATCCCCACACTCGTCACTTAAGGTCTTACCGACCACTCCCGGTGCATCTGCCCGCTTCCCTAGCAATATCCGCCTGGTACGAGGGTCGAACAATGGATACAGGGAACCAAATGACAACAATGGGAAGATTCAGACAATGTTCAATGAGGCAGCCCCAGCACCGTTGCTCTACTCGCCTTCGTCGAGCTTGGTTTTTGCTCGACGCAAGCGATCAGCGTTCAAGGGTCCTATGATTCATACGGCCAATCTCATGGTGTCTGGCGGAATGGCTGCACCAGAATTCCCAAACGGTGAAGTTAGCACGGGTGAGCCCAGTGCGGCTGCGGGGCGGCAACCCCGGAAGAGTCAGATCATCGAGGAAGAAGAAGATATGGAGGACGAGGATATTGAGGAAGTGGACACTTTTGGAGGCCCGGAGGATCAAGACATTGGGGATCCAGGCTCGCCCGTCGAAATAGTCAAACCTGAAGATAATTCAAAGATTGACATTTCTTCTGGACTGGCCCCTGCTCCTGACCTCGACACGAGCCCGCTCCGCCCTCCCCGCTCCTCATCCCTGCGAGTTTCGAAAGATGAAGCTGCAGCAGAATCTGCTCAACAGGATACTCCCGACAGAAACGGCACTGGTCATGCCTCCCCGAAGTCGGTGGTTTCTGCCAAATGACTTGGGGTAGCAATGGTCCAGCGCTAAAAGACCACAGAACCAGAAACAACATTGTGTTATGACGCCAATGCAGAATCTGGTTATATGATATTTCGATTCATTGCTTGTCTATTTTTTATTCTATTTCTTTTCTTTTCTTTTCTTTTTTTTTTTTTTCACCCTTATACCCCTTCTTGCGGCTACATGGCGCTTGCTTTTATTTGGATTTTATTTAGGATGCATTTCTGGATTGGGCAAAAGCTGCGATGGTTTTGATGTTTCGACCTTCCTACTCGCCTTTTTCCGGCAACACTCACTTATGTCTTTTTTCTTTTTGTGTCAAAATTCCCGCTTATACGCATATCCCTCCCTTCCTCTACATTTCATTCTGTGTATCTTGTTATATCATCTTTCTTTATAATTTTGCTCCAACTGATCTGTCTATGGTTGGCCTGCGTGTCGTCACATGCCACCAATTTTTCTTTTCATCTGTGTTATTCATATTAGAAAAATTGTCTAACAGGGCTGGTTCCTGGACCCAGACATTAAGGAATGATATCCAGCGATCAACAATGCATGTCCTCCCCCTGTTTGATATTGATAATTGGTGATTTGGTTCTTTTCCTTGCATTGCATTGCATACATGTCATATATATATAGAGTAAGCGCAGTTTGTTCTTGGATTAGTTACCAAACCATTTTATATATAGAATCAATAAACTGCTTGATTTATTTTACATGGACCTATTTAAATATCATGATGCTGTAACTTTTCTCACATCAAACAGCTTCCGCTTCGTTCTTCTGTACACGAACCCCTTCGGATTTTTCAATATCATGAGCGACACTGCCAGAACCGGATTCGGGGCCTCCATCATTCAGAAGACCAATGCTACTTGATGTAACTGTGTCGATTGTTTCTTTATACGAGGGGACGATGTTGACAGCGAGACCGTACGTCCAAGCGACGACCAGGAACTGTTGTTGTCAGTTAAAAGATACTCTTCAGACTGGACAAGAAGAGAAGAGAAGAGAGGGAGAGGGAGAAAAGAGATGTGTATACATACCATAGTAGGAACGACCATAGCAAATCCCGTGTTATTCCGACTATCAGCCACGGCACCAAGGATAGGAGGCACGACAGCACCACCACAGACAGCACCAATGATGAGTCCTGCGCCGGTTTTGTAGTGACGTCCTAAACCGCGAATACCGAGCGCCAGGATGGTGGGGAAACAGATGGATTCAAAGAACATGGCAATGAACAGCATTGCTATACCGGTGCTGCCCCGTTGGGTGATAGATGCAGCCAGAAAGGCGACCATCAATGAAATGTAGCCAAAGAAGACAAAGCGTGGTTTGATGAATCTCATCAAGAAGGCTCCGATGAACCGGGCCACGGCGATGCCGCCTTCAGCGCCGGACAGGAGCTTGGAGGCCGTAGCGCTGGAAGTTCCAGGCGAGGCATCGGTGCAGTAGTTGATAAAGTAGCTCGCGATGGCGACTGGATATTATCAGTGGAGTTGTTCTATATGTATGATATGGGTGCGTTTACCTTGACAACCGGTATAGCCGAACTGAGCTACGGTGGCATGGAATAGATTGTAATGTTTCCGGAATGGTACCTCCTGTTCACCGATTTGCGTTTCCGCAACCTGAAGGGCCATGTCCTCGTCTGTGACCTCAGGGATGTTGGATAAGAAAAACACGCCGGCAAGAGCGAAAGCGAAGACGCCAATAGCGAGGTAGACCCATTGTACGCGCTCAAGAGCTTGCACACCATCTCCGGTTGAACTGAAGAACACAAACGAGGCCAATGCCGGTGCGACGCAGCTTCCGATACCGTTGAACGCTTGGGCAAGGTTGATTCGGATTTCCGAGTACCGTGGGGGACCGCAGACTGCATTTGTGTCAGCGAAAGCTGATCTTGGGGGTAAGATTCCAAGTCACTCTCTCACCAGAAATGTATGGATTCGCTGCTGTCTCCAGACTCCCCAATCCCGAACCGATGACAAAGGTGCACGCACAAAAGCCGCCAAAGCTTCTGTTCAGGCCCGCGGGCCACATGCAGAGAGCTCCAATGCCATAGAGGGTCAACCCGAAAATGAAGACGGCCTTGTATCCAAAATGACGGAGGATCCAATTGGCATAGCCTAACGAGGCGAGAGGGTATGCTCTAATTCCGTCAGGGGTGCTCACGCATGCATTTGCTGCACAATGCCAGGGACATACCCGAAATACGCAGCTTGAAGGCCCGATGACCGAGTTCGAGTGATGTGGAGAGTATTTTGGAAATGTTTATTCAAAGTATCCAGCAGACCGTAGGAAAACCCCTACATGTACGGAGATTGTGGTTAGCATATCATTGTCAATCGGAAGAGGGTCATCCTTGGTGTCTCAGCACATACCCACAGAAAGAAAAGAGTCGTAACGAGGATGAGGGGCCAAAGACTCTGGCGTAAAGTGAGAGTCGCTGCCGATGTAGTTTTTGTATTATCCACCCGCAGCCCTCCACGGCTTTTCAGAAAATTTAAAAATCCCATGCTGGCGGGAAAAGGTGTGAAAAAAGACAAAGCAGCTATCAATCGGAAGATGAGATGCTTTTCTTTTCAGAACCCCCCACCTCGCATGAGCTAAAAGCTGAAAAAGGATGGCGAAAAGTTAGGAACTCCCATTGCTGGAGATTTGTCCCACATCGCGCTATCACAAACATGATCTTGACCCAATGTCTGCAGATTATTCCCACGTTTATGACAGGAACCACTTTTTCTTGCTCATTGTAGTAACATGATTCGTAGATTCAAACGAACATCGGGCAAAAGCCATCCAGCCCAGGGAAAAGATCGTCGGAAAGAAGTACACTAGATACGTACACTCATTTCAGTCCGCACGGTTAGTCCGAATAATAGCTGAATTTTGCCCACTCAGCAACAATAGTAATGATAATATGTGCAGTACCCCAGAGTAGATTCTTGTATTGAGAATGGAACCTTTGAGGGCGGGATAATTGTTGCTTGGCATCTCTGGGGTTTTTGCTCATTGTATCACATGGATTATGAATAACTACCAAGCGGTGGGGTAAGAGACAATCCACTCCATAGCTAGCCGGTTTAACTTATTCTGTATCGATAAAGAGATGGTTAGCATGTTCAGTTGCTCACCGAGCGTCTCATTGAGTATGCGTGTCCTTGCATGGTGGGTATCTCAATACTCAATAGGCATTCTGATTCACGGCACTCAACGCTCACCGTAGAGTCCAATAACGAAACAAAATATAGTCGTGTGAGGCCACTTATTTTCCATATCGTTGGAGTCTTCGACCTCAGTACACCTCAAACCCCATTGGATTGAACAATCACAAAACAAAACTAAGATCTGCAGGTTGGTTGAATACCATGGCGAGGGTGATTGATGTCGAGAGGAAGAAGTTGCCTTCCCCGTGACACTGCGGCTCTAGGTTAAGAACAGAGTGGAAATGGACTAATCACGAGAAAAAAGCTACTCATTTATTTTGGAATAGTAAATTCATACAGTATAAGACATATAATATGCTCTCCAGCTCCCAACACACCATGAAAAAAGAAATGCATACATAATTCAAAGGGTCGATGTTTGTCTATTTATGAAACATGCCCATTGAAAATCTAGTCGTCACTGCATCATCTATCTCTATGCCTTCTTAGGCTTCGAGGCAGCGGTTTCAGCGGGAAGGGTGTAGAGACGACGCTCCATGACCTTGAGAACCTCATCGATCAATCTATTATCAAGTCAGCAAAGTCCAGTTATTAAGTTGGTGTCAAGCGGAAAGCTTACATGACAGGGGCGCTGATTGCCAGGACAGCCTTCCACTCTACCCAGTCCAAGGGAAGAATGGAGAACAATCCTTGCAAGAAAGGAATGTACAGGATGACAAAGTGGAGAGACATGGAAAGGATGATGGCGTAAACGAGCATCATGTTGTTCCAGAGAGCAAACGTAAGCAGGGATTCGCTGGACGAAAGAGCGTTCATGGCGTTCAGCATCTCAATGACTACGAGGATGGAGAGAGACACCGTGGATGCCGATCTCGACATGTCGTTCGAGAACATCTCGCAACCAATTTCGGGAAACTGGGCAGAGCACTTGTGGAAGTGAGACTAAAGGAGGTATTAGTGCATATTCAATATGGAAAACTTAGGTAACTCAATTTACTTACCAGTTGCCAGAAGGAGATCTGGGGTCCCTCAGGGTTGTAGAGGAACCACCAAACATAACCAAAGACGGTGGCAGCACCGACGTATGTGCCAATAACCATGTATCTGAACAAGAGCCAGCCGCCAACCAAAGGCTCATCACGCTTTCTAGGGGCACGTCTCATCACATCGTGATCGGGAGGGTTGAACGACAAGGCGGTTGCGGGTAAGCCGTCAGTCACAAGGTTAACCCAAAGGAGTTGCACAGGGACCAGAGCCTCGGGCATGCCCAATGCGGCGGTCAGGAAAATCGAGACCACCTCACCAATGTTAGACGAGATCAGGTATCGGATAAACTGCTGGGTGTTGCTGTAGATCGATCTTCCCTCTTCGACGGCAACGGTGATGGTTGCGAAGTTGTCATCAGCCAGAACCATGTCGGCGGCCATCTTGGCCACATCGGTACCAGTACCCATTGCGACACCAATGTCAGACTTCTTCAAGGCCGGTGCATCGTTGACGCCATCACCAGTCATAGCAACCACGTGGTTGAGGGACTGAAGGAGATCGACCAACTTCAACTTGTGGCTAGGCTCGGTACGGGAGAACAGCGACGCCGTCTTGACGGCCTCGAGCTTCTCACTCTCGGATAGACTGTCAAATTCGCGACCGGTGAAACTCTTGCCCTTGAGGTCCTCATCCTCACCAAAGACACCAATTTGACGGCAGATAGACTCAGCGGTGTTGGGGTTGTCACCGGTAATGACGATTACGCGAATACCAGCGGCACGGCATTTCTGAATAGAATCAGCGACCTCGAGACGAGGAGGGTCAAGCATTCCGACAAGACCGGTGAGAGTCATGTTCTGTTCGAGCTGAGCGTATTCTTCGGTAGATTGGGCATTGTGCAGAAGAGGGTTAGTAGCCACATCGTTAACACTGGCCAAAGCGATGACGCGAAGACCACGGTTTCCGTATTCAACAAGCTCTTTAGACAACAAATCCAAGTAGTCCTTGGTGAGAGGCACGCGAGATCCATCGGTACCCAGGAGTACATGTGAGCAGCGCTCGAGGATAGATTCGGGAGCGCCCTTGACCAGGAGCTTCTGCTCCTTTCCTTCGCCGACGAGAACAGACATGCTCTTGCGGTCACGCGAGAATTCATAAGTAGCCTTCAATGGTTGACGAGCTTCGTAGTGCGCACTCGAAGCGTGAAGCTTCTTGGAGGCGGGGAGGCTGAGCAACTTCTGGTTGGTAGCGGCATCATCGGTTCCAATCTTTTCAACCAAAACTCGCAGCGCACCTTCGGTTGGTTCGCCAATGTTAGAGAATGCACCGGTCTTCGAATCATGAGACAGCTTAGCACCGTTACAGAGAGCCATGATCTCGGTCATTTGGCGAACGGTCGACGATGTGGCAGCGAGGTTTTCCAAGACCCTGCCATTCTGAGAGAGCTTTCCTTCAGGTGCAAAGGTCGTACCGGTCACGTCAATATCCTCAACAACCTTGCCAGACTTGCCTAGGTAAACAATCTTCTCCACACTCATCTGGTTGGTGGTCAAGGTTCCGGTCTTGTCAGAACAGATGACACTGCAGCTACCAAGGGTTTCAACCGAAGGAAGAGACCGAACCACGGCGTTCTTGTTGGCCATTTTGCGAGTACCGAGAGCAAGACAAGTAGTAATAACCACAGCCAAACCTTCGGGGATGGCAGCCACACCTAGGGAGACAGCAATCTTGAGATAATAGATCGCACCCTTAGTCCAGCCACCAAACGACGGATCGTTGAAGTGTTCAATGTTGATAACCCAGACGAGAATACAGATAATCGTTATAACCTTGGCTAGCATGTCACCGAAATCGTTAAGCTTCTGCTTCAATGGAGTAGGTTCCGAGATCTGAGAGGTGATGCTCTCGTGAATGTCTCCGATGGCAGTCGACCCACCTGTCAGAACAACGAGAGCAGTAGCATGGCCATTGACAACGGTTGTTCCCGAGAAAAGCATGTTGACCTGATCCTGCTTGACAGCCTTCTCATCCTTGACAGGACGAGTGTCTTTGGCAACACTCTCACTCTCACCAGTCAGGATGGCTTGGTCAACACGGAAGCTGTTGCTGTGAATCGTGAGCAGTCGGCAGTCGGCAGGAACACGATCTCCCACGGCGATGTGGATGACATCTCCAGGAACCAGATCCTCGGCTTTGATGCGCTGGGCAGTACCATCGCGAACCACCTTGGCCTCATTGGCCGAATATTCTTGAAGAGCAGCAATTGCCTTTTCCGCACTGCTCTCCTGGGTCACACCAACGACGGCATTAAGGATGAGAATCGTCAGGATGACAACAGGGTCCACGAATGCGGTCCAATCATCACCCTCTTCAAATAGGGCCAGGACAAAGGATACAGCAGCTGATCCTAAGAGGATAAGAACCAATTGGTCTTGGAATTGTTCCAACACGAGTTTCCATAGCGGGGTGGGAGGGTCTTCGGCGAGAGCTATAGGAAGAGAGGTTTTGTCAGCATGTTTACTACCGTCATAACAATAGAAATCGATCTATTTTTGGCCCCATTGGACTCGGAGGAACAGACCATTCGGACCATATTTTTGCTTAGACTTGAAGACCTGGGTCTGCGATAGACCCGAAGACTCCTCGACAGCAAAATGCTCCAGCGCCTGGGCTGGAGAGTAGAGATAAGAATTGTCCATCGTCAAACACCAACGCGGCAAACAACGATTGTTTCGTAAGCCGGGGAGGTGAAGGAGGAAAGAGGAAAGAAAAGGAGAGAGAAAAAGAGACAGATAACGTGTTCCTTGCTTTTACCCTGAGCGATAATACATGAACGCCAAGTGGCCGGACGGGAAGCTGGTTGGTAAGTCCGGGAGGATGAGATACCCGAGCGAGTAGTAGTCAAGAAGACGGATGGAAGAAGAAAAGGGAAAAGGAAGAAAAGAAAAAGAAGGATATAACTGGCGGCTACTATAAAAGAGAAACACAGAGGAAATGGGATCGAATCCACAATGAGCGTGGCTTTGAGAGGTTTGAAGAAAGAGAGCGCGCGACAGAGAGCGAAACAGAGAGAGGATGATGCAGCCAATTTGATCCACCAGGAACTGTGCCTCAACGTGTTCTCTTTCGGTGTCTGGATACGCTACGGTATGGACCCCCGGTTCATTTGCTTTCCAAAAAGCGCAAAACAACGACGACACCCACAGGGCTGCAGGGCTGAGTTTGAAAGCCGGGAATAGGATCGTTTGTCGGCGGTCGTCGTGGAGGGAGCCCATTCCACTTTCTGGGGCTGTGTAGATTTGTGTAACATGCTGATCTCCTTTGATGTCATGTGGTATTTTGAACATAATTAAAAAAAAATATATTCTATTAATTCTACATAACTCCTGATTAAAAAAGAATAATACATAAAGGAGTACTTTCTTCTCCAGACTCGTACAATTTACCGCATTTCCCCTCCTCCGAAGAATAGAATGATGATGCCTTGTCCGAGACGAGACCCTCTTATGGAGTCATACTAGAGTAGCCCTACAGCCGAACCACGCAATATCATTCGTCTTCTGGCTGTGATGGGGAGAAGTGCGAGGCTGGGATGCGCGCAGGGAAATGAAAAAGATCTTCACTATTTGTTTCTAACCATTTCTTTGTTTGAATCATTACTCTGTATTGTTGTGCATTGGATAGGTCAGATGACGAGTCGGAATATCAGAGTCGGTGAGAGGCCGAGGGGTTTTATTGATCATTATTATTCACCCTCTGGGATTCACTTGTTCAGCCAGCAATACACCGTTAATAATCCCAGAATTGGAGTCCAATTCTATATCAAAAGGAGGCCGTTTGCTGTCAGCGTTTATGTGCAACTGATCGGGGTTGCATGCACGTGCTAGTCGTCTAGCTAACCTGACAGGACCAGACTGGGTGAATCTGGGTGAATCTGGATAGAATATGGTCTGTGAGTGAATTTAGGCTAGAGTACTCTGTATACTACTATTGAACAAGTCAATTTGAGATAGAAAGCGAATGAAATGAATTTGTATACTGCCTGTATGCTCTGTATGCTCCGTATGCTCTGCTGGAAGAAATTTGTGCCTCAGGCACAAACCAAACATCTCAAACATCTCGCTAAGCCCGCCTGGCCGTCACTTCACCGGTTCATCACTTGTTGCTGGGAAGATCGCATCTGCCAAACCTCCTGGTGATTATTCCATCTCCATCTCCATTATCTGCTAGTCTTCTATCCCCTTCGCATCTCTCTCTCTTCATCTTCTTTCCTCACCTACTCTCCCCCTCCATTTCTCCCTCGTCCTTGTACAACACCCTTTCCCATCATGACTTCTGAGGTAATGTTCTAGCCCAACCCCTCCTCCCTCCCCCGTTGTTGTTGTGTCTGTCCTGTCATCTGCTGTCGCAACGTCAACAGTTGTCTGGATGCATGCATCTCCTTCTATTTCATTCCCATTTCCTTTTCTGTCTTCCCTTCCAAATCAATATGGCCTTTGACTAACCGTCTCTCTCATCACTTGCAGCGTGAGAAGTAAGGATCCAGACTCCCTTTTGGTCCGCTGCAAGATGACAGTTCCACTAACACCTCCCCTCCAGCAAGACGTTCCTCGCGAGGCTCTGCGAGCAGGCCGAGCGCTACGATGGTAAGACCCTTTTTTGAGTTCTTGGATGATGGCTTTGGAAGTCGGACATGCTGATCCCTTGCGTCTTACAGAGATGGTCGGGTATATGAAGGTTAGTTTCTCCTCATTGTTATGATTGGAGATGATCAACGCTGACAAGTCGAACAGGAAGTCGCCAACGTATGCCTTTTATCTCCCCTCTCCTCTACTCTCGTTACCGCATATAACTGACCCTTGGCATCAGATTGGAGGCGAGCTTACCGTCGATGAGCGTAACTTGCTCTCTGTTGCCTACAAGAACGTGGTCGGTACCCGCCGTGCCTCCTGGCGCATCATCTCCTCCATTGAGCAGAAGGAGGAATCCAAGGGCTCCGAGCAGCACGTTTCGATCATCCGTGACTACCGCCAGAAGATCGAGACCGAGTTGGAGAAGGTTTGCCAGGATGTCCTCGACGTTCTGGACGAATCCCTCATCCCCAAGGCCGAGACTGGCGAATCCAAGGTCTTCTACTACAAGATGTATGCTTCATTGAACTCTCCCCCCACCTAGTCTTTGACACGAGACTGATCATTTATTCGATCAACAGGAAGGGTGACTACCACCGTTACCTCGCTGAATTCGCCTCTGGAAACAAGCGCAAGGTCGCTGCCACTGCCGCCCACGATGCTTACAAGGTACGCTTATCATCACGTTAACCATCTTTCTTCCGATCAGATCATCCCTATTCTCCTTCCAGCATCAGGGGGCTAACTTCCATCGCAGAACGCTACCGAAGTTGCCCAGACCGAACTCACCCCCACCCACCCCATCCGTCTCGGTCTCGCCCTTAACTTCTCCGTCTTCTACTACGAGATCCTGAACTCGCCCGACCGTGCTTGCCACCTCGCCAAGCAAGCTTTCGATGATGCGATCGCTGAGCTCGACTCGCTCTCCGAGGAAAGCTACCGCGACAGCACCTTGATCATGCAGCTCCTGCGTGACAACCTGACCTTGTGGACTTCTTCCGACGGCAATGACGCCGACAGCGCCAAGGAGGATAAGCCCGAGGAGGAGGCCGCACCTGCCCAGGAGGACAAGGGTGAAGAACCCAAGCCCGCTGCCGCCCCTGAGTCTTGAAGATGAGGTGGTCCTCGGGACCTTTGTTGTAGCAAAAGCCGTGCTGTGTCCTCAGCGTGCCTATTTGTAGACGTTCAAATTCTTCCTGGGAAGTGATTATGGATGTCTGATCTAGCTGCATGATTGTTTGGGACCGGCACATGTCTTCCACTTGTTCGGGATCGTGTGGGTCGGGCCGGCGGAGTTTGATATTTGGCGAGCGAAGGAAAAGGGGTTGAGCGGAATTTATCTCTCTTTTATTCTCTCTATTATCGCCCCAGCAAGATACAATGTGTTATTTCACCCCTTTTTCATTTTACTTCTTTGCCTCGTTTATCTTTTCTCCAAACATCCGAAATCGAATGTAGTTGGTTCTGTTCCAGGTTTCCCAGCAACAAACCCTGAGAACGAGGAAAGAACGAGGGATGGAGCGATGGAGTCATCCATTTGTTTCCGGGTATTTGTTTTTACTGTTCATCTCGATATCCATGTTTCAGCCTCTATCCCCTGGTGATTACATACTGTATGCCATTGATTATTCCCCCATACTTATGCAGAGCCAATACAGGTAGCCTTTGGTTCAGTGGTTTATCTTGCGATATATGCCAGATGAGTTGATTATATATCGGATTCATCTGTAGATCTTTCAAGACCTGGGGCTATGGGGTGGGGGGTTGAGGATAAAGTGTATACGGCCAACTAGTGTTCGTTATTGGAAGTATATGGATCTATAATGTAGGTAATAGAACGGAGAGTGGGATACAAAGTAAGGTTACAAATCATAAACTTGAAAAAAAAAAACGGCGTAGTTGATCTATTGGGACGAAAAGATGATATCAAGAGGACAGTATGATGAAAGGTGAAAAAAAAAATATTTGTTGGACTGTCCATTCCAATTAGCATAAACATAGGAAACATAGGTTGTTATACTCCGTAGAGGAAAATGTGAAGAAAAGTAGTAAAAAAAGAGAAACCCCCTTTCCCATAGACCGCATACGCGGGTGGGATCTTTGTTTTTATATCAATCAATCACATGAAGTCATCATCATCCAAACCATCATCGTAAGTGTTGGAATCGATCTGGTTGTCCCTAGAAGCGACTAGCGAAACCTTGGTCTTGGCAGCCTTGGTCTTCTTGCTACCCTTGTCGGCCGCACGCTCCTCCCTCATCTTCTCGTTGCTCATGGTCGTCAAAGCACTGGATATCTTCTTCACCTCGGTACTAGGCAGTTCCTTGACGAGCTGCTTGACAAAATCCTGCGCCCACAGGGCGTATTGGGGCTTCTTCGACTGCGCTGTCAGCAGCGGGGCGATAGTAGTGGTGAGCTTGGCGAACTGGTCTTTGGTGGTGGGCTTGAACAGCGGCATGGCGGACAGGTCGACGGCGTTCGTGGGGTCAGCCGAGTCTCCGACGACAACGGCCTTGGGGGCAGCACTGCGGTTGGCCATGCGGTTGATGTCGATGTCGCCAATGAGGTCGGCAGCGTGCATAAGATCCGAGTCCTTCTCCGTGCGGCGCAGACGGGCCCTTCGCTCCGCCTCATCCTCCTCGCTGTCGGATTCGGCCTCGGCTGCCTGTCGTCGTCGTTGCTCCCGGTGCTCCTCTACCCGCTGTGCCTTGCTCTTCTTGTTTGCAGCGGCTTCAGCGTCGGCCTTAGCCTTGGCTTCGGCGGCCTTGGCTGCCTTTTCGCGCTCGACCTCGGAGTCTTCGGCGGCATCCCAGGAGTCGAGAACCTAATTAGTGCATCTCGTTAACTTCTGTTTCTTCTTCTTGTCCCAAAACCGATGGAGAGATATTCATGTTGTGGTAGGGCTGATGGTGGTGGTGGGTTCTCACATCGTCTTCCTCCTCGTCCTCAAACTTATTACGTCGGTGGACAACAGGAGGAGGGGAGGAACTCTCCTCTTCCTCATCTGTAGATATCAAGATAGACGAATTAGCATTGAAACTCCATTTTAGGTAAATATGTGAGCGCATGTCGTATCCGAAGCGGATCGATCGCACGGAAATTCTAATGCCACAAGGTATACACAATACATACCCCACTTTGAAGGAGGCATCGTCAAAAAAAAAAAGAGGTTGGAATTTCAGGTATTCAGGAGTCTCCAAAGATGAAGAATTCAATAGAAGAGTGTCTGACAATGGGGATAACCCAACAGATCAGCCGTCGTGATAAGGAGAGGGGGAGCGATGTCGGGGAAATTTTTATGTGGGCAGAAGATGCCTACTATCGCAGCGCTTCCAGCGTCACGCAACGAGCGTCTTTTGGTGGGGCAGAGGGGTATGTCACGTGATATGACTGCCGTTGATACCCGATGAGGCCAAACTGTCTATTTTACATGCACTTGTTGTGATGCCTGCTTAATTCACTCTCTACGATAAAAGGGGCACATATTTTCTATTATGTGGTAAATATTTTGTTTAATTTGCCTATTAATTCATCATCATAACTCTTTATAAGATCTGCAGATGCCTCCCAGGATATAAATGGGGGCTCTTTGCAGCCTGTTTCGTGCCAAAGACCTCATCTATAACCATGTGGCCTGGAACGTGCCAGGCAGAATCCAATTCAAATCGTCTGTTTCCTTTCGAAGACGTTCAGTGTTGATTCTAAGGCCTGCTTGTATCATATGCTTCGTAGCTGCATTTACAAGTTAACGGAGGTGCGGAACTTGTTGCCGGCGTAGACAGCGTTGGAGCCGAGCTCCTCCTCGATACGGAGGATCTGGTTCAGCTTGGCCAGACGCTCAGAACGGGCAGGGGCACCGGTCTTGATCTGTCCAGAGCGGAGACCGACAGCAATATCGGCAATGGTGACATCCTCGGTCTCACCGGAGCGGTGGGAGACCATGACACCCCAGTTGTCGGCGTAGGAGTCCTTAGCGGCCTGGATGGACTCGGTCAGGGTACCAATCTGGTTAACCTTGAGCAGAAGGGCGTTGCAAGACTTGAGCTCAATGGCCTTCTTGATACGGAGGGGGTTGGTGACGGTCAAGTCGTCACTGTAGGTTCTATGTTAGCCATTTGATTCAACCGAAAAAGACCTGCGGTTTATCACTCACCCAACAATCTGGAAGTCGGAAGTCTTGTAGAAGTAGCTCCAGGCCTCCCAGTCGTCCTCAGCGAAGGGGTCCTCAATGCTGACGATGGGGTACTTGCTGGCAAGGGCCTTGTAGAGGTCGGCCAGCTGCTCGTAGGTGAGCCACTTGGTAGGGTCGCTCTCGGGGTTCTTGAAGTCCAAGTCGTACTTCTTCTCGTCGGCCTTGTAGAACTCGCTGGAGGCAACGTCCATGGCAATGTTAATCTTGCCGGTGTAGCCGGCCTGTTCGATGGCCTCGGTGATCAGGTCGAGGGCCTCCTCGGCGGTCTGAATGTCAGGAGCAACACCACCCTCATCACCAACGTTGCCAGCGGACTGGCCGTACTTCTTCTTAGCCAAAGCCTTGAGCTTGTGATAGACCTCGGCACCCTGGCGGAGGGCCTCGGAGAAAGAGGGAGCAGAGCTGATTTCATGTTAGTAAATTCATTCAGTCTTTCTCGTTTACTCCATAAACTTACTCGGGAACGATCATGAATTCTTGGAAAGCCAGACGGCCACCAGCGTGGGAGCCACCGTTCAGGACGTTCTGGAAGGGGACGGGGAGAACGTAGGGCTTCTTGGTACCGGCGAGGTCGGAGATGTGAGCGTAGAGAGGAATACCCTTCTCAGCAGCACCAGCCTTGGCAACAGCCAAGCTGACACCCAAGATGGCGTTGGCACCGAGGTTCTTCTTGTTGGCGGTCCCATCGAGCTTGTTGAGGAACTCGTCAACCTTGGACTGGTCCTTGACATCGACGTTCTCCTTGATGAGAGCGGGTCCAATGGTGTCGTTGACGTTCTTGACGGCCTTCAGGACACCTGTGAAACATCTCATGTTAGTTTGCCTGCACAATAATCCCCAAGGTTAAGCAAAGACTAGTGTCTTACCCTTTCCGAGCCACTGGGTCTTGTCACCGTCACGGAGCTCGTGAGCCTCGTGCTGGCCTAGATATCAACATCAGCACTGTGATTCAACGTGATTTATACCGGGATCACAAACCAGTGGAAGCTCCCGAGGGAACAATGGCACGGTGAAGGCCGGTCTCGGTGACAACGTCAACCTCGACGGTAGGGTTACCGCGAGAGTCGTAGACGGAACGGGCGTGAACCTTGGAGATGGGCATTTTGACAGAACTGATGGGTATTGATCAGTGGATTGCAGAGCAGAAAGATCAGGAGATGAGACGGGGCAGGAGAGCTAATAATATAGGAGAAGAGAGAAAAAAAATATGGATGATATGGTTGGGTTGTTGACTAACAACAGCGGGGGACCTTCACCGACGACCAAAAAAGAATGAGCGGAGGGGGAGGTCAAGAGGGACGAGGGGGAGAGGCAGTGCGTGATATCCAATCAATTGACGGTATACCGGTACAGCAGACTGTGCTTGATGAAACAGTGGGGAGAGGATGGATTTGATGGTGAACAGCTGATATACTGGAGTAGCACACCGGAGGCCTTGAAGGATGATGATAATCTTCCTTCTCTCAGTGGTGAAGACGGAGGGGTGAAGCACAGTGGGATGGTGGGGTAGTGATGATCTCAGAGGAGCTCCAAAGAACCAAACAAACTCACCTGGTGATGCGTACTTGATGGAGGAGATGATGATTATGTTAAAACAAGAGAAGGAGAAGAAGAAAAGACAATAAAGACACGTCTGGGGTTGGAATCGGCCCTACTTGTACCAGAGTATGAGAGTCCCCCGCGGTAAAGCTCACTGTCGGGACTCCGAATCTTTCCAACGTGATGGTGGGGCAGCGATATTGTCCTCGTTCTCTCGCTGGCCGAGGACTGTCCATGGGAGTTGGGACCGTCTGAGGTGACGCTCTCCAGCGAGATCTCCCGCGTTTCTCGGCGGATGGCGGGTGAATACTTTGGCCATGGGGTTTGGGGTCATGATGTCTGACTTCATTTCTGTACTACTACATATGGCATTCCTGCCTCTATCCAAGTTGGTCTCATTTCTACCTCTGTCAGGAGGCTGAATTGAGTATTCTAGGGTTTGTAGGCCAGGCATTGCAAGTCAAATCATCAATTGCATATTAGAGGTGATAGAGAATTGTCTGCAATTGCTGCATCCGAAACTTCATGAAACTTCATGTGTCTATAATGCTCAAAATCAAGGCACTCCAGAGCCAATGTCTGGAAACTTCCATCATTTGCGGAATAAAATACGTAATACTGGGATATATGCCTTTGTGCCTCAGGTATCATATGTGCCCCTTTTGTAAGGCAAGCACAACCCAAGCACGTGATACTGGGTACTGTCTATCTGCATCAGGTGACTACGTAGCCAGCGGCCTGGTTGGCTCCCGTAAGCTCCTCGACAGCTCTCTTAGCTGGTGATTCAATCCCAGATACCCCATTCCACATATCCCTCGCCGGGAAATTTCACATCTCCAAACGCACCGAGCTGACTTAACATTTGCCTGTCATTCTTGGTTCCATATTTTATCGATCACAGTCCCCGTCTCCTCACCCGCCATCCGTCATGAACAGCGCCAGCGATCCTGAGAGAGAGCAGGCGCTCGAAGACTACAAGAGGAGCTTGCTGGATCTACGAGAATGGGAGGCCAAGCTTAAGAACCTTCGACTGGGTATCAAGGACCTGCAAAGAGAGTTCGATGTCTCCGAGGAGAACATCAAGGCACTACAAAGTGTTGGTCAAATCATCGGAGAAGTGTTGAAGCAGCTGGACGAGGAGAGATGTATGTTTCGCCTAATTCCTGGCCATCCAGCTTTTTGGATCTTTTTTCACTGCTACTTTATTATCGGTTTATGAGAGCATGATAGCTGATCCCGTCTAGTCATTGTCAAGGCATCATCCGGACCCCGATATGTCGTTGGCTGTCGTTCAAAGGTCGACAAGGCGAAGTTGAAGCAAGGAACCCGTGTAGCCCTCGATATGACAACACTTACCATCATGCGGATGCTGCCACGTGAAGTCGATCCGATGGTGTACAACATGTCTCTTGAGGACCCTGGTCAGATCAGTTTTGCAGGAATTGGTGGTTTGAATGACCAGATTAGAGAGCTTCGAGAAGTCATCGAGTTGCCGTTGAAGAACCCCGAGCTTTTCCAGCGAGTGGGTATCAAACCACCCAAGGGTGTTTTGCTCTATGGACCTCCTGGAACTGGAAAAACATTGCTGGCACGAGCTGTTGCAAGTTCGATCGAGACCAATTTCTTGAAGGGTATGTCCATATTCGTGCTTAGATACTAGTACGTCTTCTTTTTACTGACTCATCTAGTTGTCTCGTCGGCAATCGTTGACAAGTATATCGGTGAATCGGCACGGTTAATACGAGAGATGTTTGGCTACGCAAAGGAGCATGAGCCTTGTATTATCTTTATGGATGAAATCGACGCTATCGGTGGTAGACGGTTTTCCGAGGGTACTTCTGCAGACAGAGAAATTCAGCGAACATTGATGGAGCTTCTCAACCAGTTGGATGGATTTGACTACCTTGGAAAGACCAAGATCATCATGGCTACCAACCGACCCGATACCCTTGACCCCGCTCTGTTGCGAGCCGGTCGTTTGGACCGCAAGATTGAGATTCCTCTGCCCAACGAGGTCGGTCGTCTGGAGATCCTGAAAATCCACTCCAGCACTGTTCAACTAGATGGCGACATTGATTTTGAGAGTGTGGTGAAAATGAGTGATGGTCTCAACGGAGCTGATCTTCGCAATGTTGTCACGGAAGCGTATGTCCCCCTTTTCAATCCTATTTTGGGTTTCAAATTGCTAATGTTTCAATCTAGTGGTCTATTCACGATTAAGGACTATCGGGATGCGATCAGCCAGGATGACTTTAACAAGGCCGTCCGGAAGGTTGCAGAGGCGAAGAAGCTGGAAGGCAAACTGGAGTACCAGAAACTGTAATTGAGGCATACCAAGCGCTGCTGCATGTCCTCATTCTTCATGAATGACCGTCTCAGAATTAGCTATGTCTTCAAACTGTCATTGAGAAGCGTTAATGTCATTCGGTATCTGTTGATGCTGTCCTTGTAGTCGGACTAGTCACGATAATTTTTATTAGACTTGCGTCTGCCAAGTTGGAATATGTAATTTCACCGCCACAACCATTTTCCAATGTCACGATAAGACGTGAGTTGGGGCGGCGATCCACAGCAAGGATTAGACTAGCACCGGTATACCTAGATCTATGAAATTCAAAGTACGGAGTCCTTACCAGTGATTTTCAAACTATATCATATCTCTAAACTGCATCGTACCGTAATGACTTGAGGCCGAGTGCATTCCAATTGCTGGTGCCAAGGCTTTTCCCCGATCGACAAGAAGCAATGTGGCCACACACGTCTTCTCCTGTCTATCATTCATCTCAGCAGTATTGCTGGTGAGCTAACTGCTGGTCATTGGTGCTGCTCTTTTATTTCCTTTTCCATATCCTTTATGTTCTATTTATGAGCAGTGGATACCATGAGTGAGTAGAACAAGTGATTGCCACTTGATGTTTACTTGGTTAGTTTACAGCTGCTTCAAGCATAATGCTCTGTTGGAGCCATTGGACTGTTATTTCCATGGAGAAACCGCTGCTGACTGCTTCTATGATACTATAAAACAGAACTTTCATTGTTTTCCTACCCATTCCATCGATTCTCACTCATTCACGTAAATAATAACGGTTGAGTACAACACCCAATCTACGAAACAGATACACCCATCAGGCTTATTTCGGTGACCTACAAAAGCTTACCGGAGGCTGTCAACGGTCATTAATAGAGGAATAATATCTAGCAGGACAAGGTGGTGGTGATAGCTATCCATGTCTTTCCAACAACCTCTCGAAAACAACTACTGGCGTGCGAATCGAGACGTCGGCAGCGGCGCCCGCTTACCTGGATACGGACTTTCCAAGTCTCCTGGACTACCCAGCAAAGTGGACGGTTTCTTTCAAACGCAACCCACCCTTCCAATGTACAAAGATAAACCTTATTTTGCGCCGCGGCGCACGGGTCCGAGGAGTAGACGGCGGAAGCTCCTGTATTGGGGCGCTGGTCTGTTCACGCTCATTTGTTTGTGGTATTATGCATCTGGATCCAGCAGTTGGGATGGGCTTGAAGTGAAGGTTTCAGACCACGTCAAGGGAGCGGAGCTTTGGAATTGGGTACAGAGTCTCGACGATTCGGCGTCAAAAGGCAATCAGAAGTCTGTCGACTGGGAGGCACGGAGAGAAAAGGTCAGAGATGCATTTATTGTCAGTTGGGATAGCTACGAAAAGCATGGGTGGGGTAAGTGAATATGTCTATCGAGCTGGTGTCGCAGTGCTAATACCAGTGTAGGATTTGATGAATATCACCCGATCTCCAAGAGTGGCAAGCATATGGTTGATGGTGGTATGGGGTGGATAATCGTTGATGCGCTTGATACGATGATGATGATGAACCTCACATCGCGAGTCCAGCACGCACGTAACTGGATCTACAATTCTTTAAAATACGACAAAAACCAGGACGTGAACACGTTTGAGACAACCATTCGCATGTTGGGAGGCCTACTCTCGGCCCATTATCTGTCCACGACGCACCCGGAGCTGGCTCCGATTAGTGATGACGACAAGGGCTCACCGGGGGAAGACTTGTATATCGAAAAGGCGACTGATCTCGCAGACCGATTGATGGGGGCTTTTGATTCTAATTCCGGGGTCCCCTTTGCGAGTATAATCCTTAGCAATTCTAAAGGAGTCGTGTCGCATGCGGACGGTGGGGCATCATCAACAGCTGAGGCTACCTCAGTGCAGCTCGAGTTCAAGTACCTCGCCAAACTGACAGGTGAGGCTGAGTATTGGCAAGCTGTGGAGAAGGTGATTGAGGTTGTGGACAGGCAGAAAATGGAAGATGGCCTGCTTCCGATCTATATCTACGCCGATTCGGGTGAGTTTAGAGGTAGGAACATTCGTCTGGGTAGTAGGGGCGATTCGTACTATGGTAAGTTTGCATACTGGTCATTGCTGGACTCCTGTGGCTTACAAATACAGAATATCTCATCAAGCAGTACCTGCAGACATCGAAGCAGGAGCCTATCTACAAAGAAATGTGGGACGAGGCGCTGATGGGTATTCGCAAACACTTGATTGCATACACAAAAAATTCCCGGTTGGCCGTCGCGGTAGAACGACCTAATGGTCTTCACGAGGGGATTTCACCGAAGATGGATCATCTGGTCTGCTTCCTGCCAGGTACGATTGCGCTTGGCGCCACCGGTGGAGAGCCCCTATCCGAAGCAAAGAAGTCGCCGGAGTGGACTCAACGACATGACGAAGAGATACTGCTGGCCAAGGAGCTGATGAAGACGTGCTGGGCGACATATCTTGCCACCAAGACCGGACTCGCACCCGAGATTACCTACTTCAAATTCGACGACCCCCCAGTCATGATGAGTGATATGTACCCAGACTCGACCATGAACACAGGAAACAGAAAGTCTCAGCAAGAGGATCTACCTCTTGCGTCAAAGCCACTGTACCCCCTGGATGATGAGAACCTGCGGTGGAGAAACGACCTTAATATCCGTACCCAAGACCAACACAATTTGCAACGACCAGAGACAGTGGAGTCTCTGTTCTACATGTACCGGATCACCGGCGATGAGACCTACCGCGAGTGGGGATGGGAGATGTTCAAGTCCTTTGTCAAGCACACGGCTGTCGTCGAACACGACAGCCCAGCATCCTCATCGCCCTCGAGCAAAGAATCCGCATGGATTGTAGCATTTACCTCGCTGTCCAATGCTAATACCATCCCCCCCTGTCACGAGAGACAACATGGAGAGTTTTTGGATGGCCGAGACGCTGAAATACTTTTATCTGTTATTCTCGGATCGGGATTTCCTCCCTCTAGAAGGAAATGTACTCAACACTGAAGGCCATTTGTTCCCACGGTTTGAACCAGGGGGAGAACTCAAGACGGGCTGGACGCGGAAAACGGCCTCGTGATGATCAATGAATCAATCAATCACATTTGATGTTAACATAGCGGGACTATACAGCATCATGTCCGTGTGTTTATGTTCGTATCTACCAGGGTTTTGTATATCCTGCTGTGTAGGAATAAAAGAAAACTATTCTGTATTCATATTCATGTATATTCATTCCACATGAAGCGTAAATATGATAGATATGATCACTGGCTGTAACAACGCTAACAAGACAGAGTCAGAGTCAAAAGTCTTAATAAACCAACCTACTGGATTCCAGGTCTACTGCTTCCGGTCCAGGGCAGTCTGGATCAAGGTCCGGTATCCACGGACAGCCTCCTCCAATTGGTCGACATTGAGAGCCTCATTATCACCATGCGCAACATGGATGGTTCCCGGACCATACAGGTACCGCTTCACCTTGGTACCCTCCGGAGCATAGATCTCCAGGTTGGGAACATCAGTTCCGTAATTGGCAGTGGAAACGTTGAATCCCTCAATGTCCGTGTCCAAGTCCTGAGGGGCATACCCCTCAAGATGATTGCGGAACTCGGGGTAGACATTTTCATCTCCACCAGAAGCATCCTGTACGGCCTGGCGAACAATGTCGCGCGCCTCCTCAGGGGTTCCCGCTGCAAGACGAACGGCGACATCCGCATAGGCCGCATTGGGCACGACATTGGTGGCCACCCCGCCGTCCATCTTACCGATGTTGACGGTGGTCTGGCCGTATTTGGAGCTAGCGGGGAACCCACCCTCCTCTGCAGGGATGTCACCGAGGCGGTCGATGCGGGCTAGAACAGGGAGGATGGCGGAAATCGCACTCTCCCCCAACCAGGGGTACCCCGAGTGAGCTGCTTTTCCAGTCGCCATGACCTCGAAACCCAGCATACCCTTGTGGCCGGCGATGAGGGCCAGCTCGGTGGGTTCACCGAAGACGACGGTGTGGAAGGGCGAGCCGGAGGAAGGGTTGAGCACGGAATTGGAGAAAAATTTCATACCATCGCCGCCTGTTTCTTCGCCGACGACGAAGAGGAGAGAGACCGGGGAGGAAGGGTTCTCAG
Source organism: Aspergillus sp. 'subgen. Cremei' (assembly GCA_019976455.1). Lineage (NCBI taxonomy): Eukaryota > Fungi > Ascomycota > Eurotiomycetes > Eurotiales > Aspergillaceae > Aspergillus > Aspergillus sp. 'subgen. Cremei'. The sequence goes on from JAFBMR010000005.1 coordinate 3,490,902, forward strand.
CGAGGATGTCGAGGGCGGCGAAGATCTGGGCGGCGACGCTGGCTTTGGCGTCTACGGATCCGCGGCCAGCGATGAGGGGGTTGCTGGCATTATTGTCGTTGGGGTGGAGCGCGTAAGGAATGAACGGGGGCACGGTGTCGATGTGACTGGTGAGGAGGACTTCTGGGTGAGGGTTGGTGGATGGGTAGGCGTAGATGTTGAAGCGGCTTTTGGCGGAGCTGCTAGCAGGGGAGACCTCTTGCTTGACGACGGTGAAGTCATGGGCCTCGAGAAAATTGGCGACGAAGACACCAATGTCGTGCTCATTTCCCGAAATCGATTCAATCTCGACGATATCCCTGTGGAAGGAGAGGAAGGGAGAGTCGGAGATGATGCTGTCAGGGTTGTTGGATGAGGGGGAGGTCATGACGGATTGCGATGAGCCCAGGGGCAATTGAGGGGGGCAGCTGCGGTGAGGGCAGCGCCTGATAGAAGATGGAGCAATTTCATCTTGGTTGATTATCAGGTAGAAATTGTTGCATCAGTATGAAGTATGATGAATGTCGTGAGGTCATTCCGACCGACTGTGCGGAGATCCGATCACCTGACTAGACTTTATCTATACAAATCGGGAGAGATCGAAGCTTTACTCGTTATGGTAGACACGTGACTGATTGAATATTCTTTTAGGGCTTTATCATTCTTATTAGTAGGTTGACTACTTCGTACAGGCGACAGTTCCTCTTGACTGACTTCCATTATGGTTTGGATGTCTGTCAGGACAACCCCGCCATGCGAGAACATTGCCTTCAGGTGGGAGGCATTGATAGGTTAGAAGCTTCAAGGATAGTTGTTGATAGCTGTTGTTATTTTTGCTTCCGCTCAATATGGATCTGAAAGTCTTTGTGTTATTCCTGTGGACCTGCATAATCCTGACCCTGTATGTGCGCATGCGGGTCTCGTATATGTGCTTTCTTGTTCGAGGACAAGGACTTGGTCAGCCATTTCTAAGCTGCTGGTATCAGGTACCTTAAGGTGACATATGCCAATGAGATAATCACTAAGAGGTCTAAGCTTAGAAAGAAAGAATTCTGTTGAGGTGAGGGGATTGTTGGGATATCCATTGATTCCCTGGAGGTAGTCAGAAAGCAGGGATATATTTGAGCATGGGCCTATCAAGGAACTGAGCAGAGGCAGAGCGCAAGACTGGGACTTGCCTGCCTAGTAGCTGTACTAAGCAAGATCCCCTGTCGACCGATTCTCTTCATTTAATCTTCATTTAAGAGCTCTGGATGAAATGGATTGAGGCTTCATGCAAACAGTGAATGGTATTCTGCGCAGTTGAATTGAGTTTGCCAAAGTACTGTGATAGATAATGGAAATGACATCAGCGGCAGACCCTGAATTAATAATGAGAAATCACATCCGATGGATATACCGACAGTTGATGGCTTGGACGTCAAAGGCCAATCGAACCGTGGATGCAGATGCACATTCTTAGTTGGCACCATGGATGCTGTTTGTAGAAGGGATCTTCCATGGTTCTCTTACTGTGTATCCTATACATTATTATACATGAGAATATACATATACCGGGATCAAATGAACCTGTCACTCCTGTCAGGTTCCAATGCATTTGTAAGAACCATAACAAACCATTTATTATGCGATACACCCCCGGTGATTGGCTGATCTCAGCATTTCGTCATGGCGTGTCGTTTCCTGTTTTGCTGCTGTTTGACACTAAAAAGGCGGCGGTGGTCTAGACTCCGATTTCGCTGTCATACAATACAATACATAAACACATACAATACAGACAATACATGAGTCACTCTGCCCTAAGATTTCCGTCTCTAATCCTCTGTAATATAATATATGATTACTGTACGGGTTACGGGGTAGAATATAATAATATATGCTAATATATGAAATCTATGCTAAGATAATAGTATAGCAGATATAATATAGAATAGAATAAGAATAGAATAGTGTGGCAACGAACCATCCATCCAACCCTGCGGAACCGACGGAAAACTTTTTTTAAGGCAAAAACCGTTGCCGATCCTCGCGTGTCAAACAATCCAAGATGGATTCTTTTGTGTTCTGTCCAAAGAATCTCCAAATAAGAAAATAATATGAAAGTAAAATAGTCAATATTATCAAATAGCCGATGCACGCAAATTCTGATGCATAGACAGCCCCATATCCAATTCACATTCCACCTTGTCCTCCTGTTCTCCTCCGGAATCTTCGTCACACTCTCTGACAGCCGGCATTTCATCTGCTCCATCCATCATCCTCTTTGCTGTCCAACCATCCGCCTCTCAGCAGTTTCATCTCTGCTTTTTCTTTTTACCTCATTCACCGCGTTTCCCTCACGTCAGTCCTGTCAGAAGATCAGAAAGATTTTTTTGCTCTGATTGACTGCATCTGCTCTCCTGTCGGTAAGTCATGATCGTCTGTCGTGTCGCCTCAACCCTGCCAGCTGGTCCGCCATGCTATCCTGCGATTTGCCTTGCCTTATTTGCTTGGTCCACGTCTTCTGCCTGGTCCTTTGGGCTTCATTTTCTTTTCCCCTCCCTCACTTGTTCCTTGACTCGTTCTCATTCGACTAATCTCCTTTTTTTTAGCTGCCCTTTCTAGGATTATTTCCATCCCAAAAGTCCTTTGCGCCTACTCCGCCTGTCCGCGAACACCTTGACTTCTCTTGCTGCTATCAGCATCTCTCGTGCCTTTCACCGCCACGTTTCTTCCCTTCTCAATCTTACTACCTCAAGTCTCACTCAAACCCCCCGGAAAAAATAAAATAATAAAAAAGAAGGCGTTTGTCGTTCTCAAACACCTTTGGGCAATCACACTGGATGATGACTCTATCGCCTTCAAATTGATCCCCAATTTCCCTTTTCCGCCCCTCCTTCCCGCCAGGATTTCTTTACGGATTTGTTGTCTAGTCTGCACACGTGAAGTCAGAATCCATCATGTTAAAACTCTCCCAATTGCTCGACGCCAAACGGCGTGAGAGTTCAGAGACATATCCAGAGACATCTCCCCAGTTCCGCCAACCTCCTCAGTCGCCCTTGACTACCAACTCCTCCACCCCTGTGTCCCCTGCTGTCTCTCTATTCTCCGCCAAAGGCCATTCTCGTTTCTCCAGTTCCGTTTCCTCCTTGGTCTCCTCTCCGGGCCTTCGGACCTCCATGGAGTCCAAAAATCACTTGACGGATGTAAAGGAAGAACCTTGCGGCTTCGAAGCTAGGGATCTCGAGGACGAATACTTCCGTACGTTTTCTGTTGCTTTATCTTGTTTTATTTTCCGCCCGACGTACTAACAAACTTTATTAGAACATTTCGATCAAGGTCTCTCTGTTGTTGACGACTCTTATTTTTCCGCTGTAGATTATACCGACGGCTACGATCTGACTGATACAGTAATGGACATCCCACATTCGCCCAAGAAGAGGCGCTCTGATAGCCTCTCCATGAAGGGTATCTCGCGCATCAGCTCGCAGATTTCTACCATTTCCTCCCGTTTCAAAGCCAGACGGGCCTCTAGCAGCCCCGATGCGGACAATGCGACTCCGGACGAACTACGCTCCCGAACCAACTCCACTACCTCTGCTATTACTAGCCCAATGATGATCCCGGTCTCTCGAGTCGACTCGTCCATCCCTCCGTCTCCCGCGAGAACCATCTTCGAGGAACGGCTCAGCGAGTCGGGAACACAGCCAATCGACATTTGCAAAGCCAATAGCCAATACTTTGAGGAGGACTCCGTACCAAAGGCTACCACTCCGTTGCTCCCCCCGTTTATGGGGGATGGCCCGATGAGCGTAGCCGCTTCCCGAGTTCACTCCCCGCTGCAATCGCCTTCCGTGGCCGACGTATCGGATGACGGCTACCCTCCAGATTCCCGTTGGATGGCTCCGTCGCCTCCCTTGTCGTCCAAGCCCTCTGTGGCATCGTTCAACCGCCCGCGGGCCAGCACCGTCCGAACCGTGTCGGTGGAACCCCCTCCGTTTCTCCTCTCAGACCCTAATGACGAGTGGGCAAACAAGCTCGGTCACGCCAACTTCAACATCCAGCCCGAGCCATATGTGCCGGAGGTCTATGATCTTGAATCCTTCCGACAGCTGCGCGCCGATTGGGACATGGCTCAGTGTAACTTTGCCAAACACCTTGTTCGTACTGGTGAACATTACGGCGTCACGTCCAACATTTACAAACTTACCGAAGAAAAATGGGAATTGATCAACCGCGAATGGAGACATCACCACGAAGCCATGGTTTCCGAACTCGAGGCGAACCAGGGGCCCGTGCTGAGCCTGACCAAGTCCAATCTTGACCCATGCGAACAAATCAGGATTCCCCGCATTCACGATGAAAAGTTCCCTGAACTCGGGGATGGCGAGATTGTCGGTCCCATGAAAATCGCGCCCGCGACTGGCCTCTGTCGACGCCAGTCTTTGAAACGAAACTTTTTGAAGTTCTTCCAGGACCTGGTCGGTCGCTCCTAAAGTCGACACGATGTTTTTGTTCTCTCCCTCTTTTTTCCGTTCTCATACCCGGGGCGTACCCTTCTTTAATGACGATAGACACTACCGAGCGGCTTTCGATGTACAACATTTGTGATCATTAGCCTCTCTTATGATTGATTAAGCGTGTGACGACTGATGTCTTTCTTTTCTTTTCTTTTCTTTCTTTTTTTTTTTTTTTTCGTTTGATAATGACTTATGACACCTCCATGTACCTGCGACTACTGACTCGCAGTGAAATACACTCCTTTATGTCCTTTACATTCTCATTTGTTACCATTTACTCTATCAACTTGAATTTGCATGATGGACGACGATATCCCTGTACCCACCTGTTAAAGCGCTGTATCTTCATGACAAGTGTCTAACCCTTTGTTTTTTGCTCCTTATTAGCGATGTATTCACTACATAATCCACCGTGACGGAATTGGTTGACTCGGATGCGAGTTGATGCAAGGAAGAAGAGCTGGAGTCGAAGAGGATCGAGGGTGTCGGCTATGCATGGCCGGGCCATTCCGTTCACTAATATACCCCCCCACGTTGAATATTTCATGTATCTCATAGACATATTCCCCACATACCAAAAAGCATTGCTAGTTCATCGTGTGTATGTATATATCTCGTGTTTGATAATACATATTATAATCTTCTGATTTGATTTGAGATGGTATCACAACGCCCATAAATACAGTAGTATCTTTTGTCACACATAGCACATGGAAGGGATCAAATCCAGTATTGGCTCCACACCTTCTTTGCATCCTCGTTCCCGCGGAACCGAAAGTCAACACGAATAATGTCCCTGAAACCTTCATCTAAAGACGGTTCCTTGAATCGACGAGAAAAATCGCCGAACGCAATGCCAGGGAGAAGGGTCCGGGATTCCGGGTTCTGGGGAATTGTTAGCCTGCATGCACCACCACCCCCTTGCCTTTGTATGACATGAATCTGCATCCCCGTGAAGGAATGAAGAGAAAGGGAGGGAAGGGAAGGGGATTTTAAAAAAAAAAAAGGAAAAAAGAGGGGAAGAGGGATATGAACGTACCAAGTCCTGGTTCGCAGCACGAACGGCATTATTATGCCGACATAGTTCCGGGGTTGTAATGAAGTAGACGCAGCGGATGGGGATTTTGAATTCCTTGGCTACCTCGATCCAATGGGATCTTGTTTCTGGGTCGGCATTTGTATTATCTTATCATGTTAGATTCATTCCAAGTGGTAAATAGTAGGTAAGGGAAGGTGGGGAACATCAAATGTTGAATAACCTACCGACAGCAACGGATTTCCCATCCGAAAGGAACTCTTTGGCAACCTTGATGCATTTTGGACGCTAAGCAGGGAGGTTAGGTTAGTGTTGGTGTAACTTGTTCTCTCCTGTGTACTGCGTACTGTACTTGAGGTGAGGGAGGTGTACCGTTTTAAGAACGTCCTGGTTCACACGCTTGTAGCCTAGAGGTTCGAGATGGTTCCAAAAGAAAGTCGACTTCCCGGCTCCCGGGCTGCCGCAGAAGATGACTAGGTCGAGGGGGCTTGTGCGGGCGAAGGCTGTTTATTTAGAGTATGAGTATGAGTATCATGTTAGGGGAAGGGAGGGGGTAAGTACCTGGTTCTTTTGCTTCATCGTCCAAATAGGTCGTAGGGTCGAACTTTACTGTTGGTGCTTCGGGGGCTGCATTGAGGAAGAACTCTTCGGGCGTTTTGAATGGGATTCCAACGTTTGCTGCGAAACCTCTATAAGCCTGTTAGTCAAAATAACCAGGTGGGCAAGGCAGGTGACAGCTCACCGATCCGAATGAGAATGATCATTCGCCCGTCCAGCAGCATCACCGACAAAGAACGACCCCGCCAAATCCACCCCTCCAACATCTAGATCATAATCCTCCATAAACTCCCTCCACATACCGATACGCGGTTTTCTATTCTCGTCATCTTTGGTTGCGGCGTACACACTCAACGGAACATCGAGCTGCGACATGACGGCGGTGACCTTTTCCTTGAAGTTGGCGAGGCTTTTGGAGTCGCTCCGGCCGGCTTTGATGTCTTTTTGCAGAGCGACCTTTTTCTGGTTGGACACGATGACGAGTTGGTATCTGCGACGGTTGGAATCAGTCTTGTCTGGTTATTGGGCGCGGACGGACGAACCCTTCAGTGTTGAGCTCTTTGATCTTCGAAGGCACAGTCGCATCCCACCATTTCCAGTCTGAGGGGTTGCGGGCGAAAGTGTTTCCCGACGCTGTCGATATCAATGTAGAGTCCTATATTTCACTCCTCCGTCAATACCATTCAAAGCATTCAAGTGACGGACAGTCATAGGGGAATCGAACCAGGTCGAACGCAGCTATCTTCCTTTTTACATCTTGTTTAACGTCTGTCTTTTGTCCGGCATATTTCCCAATCACCAGGCTATTGTTCAGAATCCGCCATGTTATCGGTTCGGGCTTCTTCTGCGACGCAGGTGTGAAGAATGAAGAGACTGCTTTTTCTATGGGCCGGTTAGAGATAGATTGACTGCTTGTTTTTGGTGCTGTACTTACTCGTCACCGTCGACTCGACCTTGCGCTTTAGCGGAGGCGGGGAGATTGGTCGTGAGGGGGAGGCTGCCCTCTTTGTTCCCCCAACACCGGCCATTCTGAGTCTAGTTAATTGGAAAATCTTGCTGGTATCTCTTACGAATCTGTAGAGTTGGTGTGATGTCCAGCTGGTATGGGGTAGATTTCAGCTGGCAGTAAATGGCGATGATGCAAAGCGGAAGGCGGCGTCGACGCGCCGTTACGCGTTGGCTTCACGAAGTCACATGCTTATATGCTTATATTTAGAGATGGAGTCTTGAACTTCACGCCTGTACTACAATAATCATTATCATTATTCAAGTCTATTGGGAAGATCCCCGGGTATAATGCTAGATCTAAAAGGCTCAAGGCTCAAAAGCATCAATGCAAAAGGCTACTTTGCCCGTGTATCTAAAGATAGTCGGTCCGCCTGCTCTAGGCGAACGACTGATTTCAGCTGCTCTCGAAGCCCAAACAGGTGCTGTGAGGCAGTCTTCATCGTCTCCTGGTTGCCGCCATCCTGGACCGTGATGGCGGCTTGCAGTACATAACTCCCGCTCGGTTCTAGAGGGGACATGTTTTGAAAAGCAGGCAACTGCCGTCGCGGGCCATGGGCCTGCTGGCCGTCAACCGGATAATGCAGAACACGATGGAGAAAGATGACAATGTCGTTGTGAATGAAAAGATCACCCTCGACAACGTATTCGGTGACAAAACTAAGAAAAACTGATCAGTACACATCAGGCAACTTGATCCAACGGTCTACTGACCTGTAACCCCATGCGTCCATGGGCATCATAATATCACCATTGGGCAGACCGGCACTGGCCATTAATCGTGAAGTGACTGCGGACCGAGTTCCTGCTTCAGGAATATCTTTAAACTCCAACCGCCAGGGTTGGCGGTCATACTGATAGGAAGGGTCATTAATTCCGGGCTTATTGTCACCTGTGCCCGACATGAGAGCATCCTGGTCTTCGCCGACAGAGGGTTTGGCACCAAAGTCCTCTTCGGAAACAGGCCCGACGACTTGCGTGTAGAACATGCCACCATTCAACATTTTGTTCAAACGTTGCATGTCGGCACCACCCTGTAAATCCTGACTAGCACCGACACGCGTATTGATCAACCCTGGCTTCCGGTAGGCCTTGAAGATCAAACGCCTTTCCAGTCGGTGGCGGGGTTGCATGGCAGTCAACCCTGCCAGTTGTTGGAGCAGCTCATGATGCTGGTGCGCCGGAACCGAGGCGAAGAGCAGAAGCTCATGCATAGTTCTGTGATGGAGGGTATGAGATGGAGGGGCGGGTAGAACAAGAATAGTAAGATAGCCTGGTAGGGAAGCAAGCTTTCCAAGCTTTGGGAGGTGGTGACTGGTCAGAGCAACGGCCGGGAAAATCCGGGATGGAGAATGAGTGGGCGGAAAAGGAAAAGGAATCGAATGACAACAGGCTTGGGGACGTTATGGTGTGTGCCAGAAATGCCAGTTTCCCGACCGGCGAAAAGTGGGCGCACACAAAGCCGTTCAGAGACCCACGTTTATCAATGGAAACCCGGTGGTGTGATAGACGGTTGATGATAATGAATAATAGATAGTCAAAAGCAGTAGTAATCGGAGGCAAATAGTGTTTTTTTACTTCTGTGTCTTCAGTCTTGTGGAAGTCACATGGAGGGTTTGTGAGGTCCGAGTCACCGATCTGCCAAGGCTATACAGTAAGGATCAAGCGTCTCTGATCAATAAACGAGGAGGTATGAAAGATACAGAGTAGCCAGGATACTGAGATGCACTCCAGACTGGAAGATGAGGGGAAGATCGATGGTTGGACAGACTGACAGCTAGTGGTACGAATCTGTATAGCGCGTCAGTACTAGGACCATAGCTTAACCTGTCAATCAGGAACCAGATCAGTTTCACCGAAATGCGGGTTTGGAAATCCGGATGGGTAGATATTCTGGGGTGACAATAGTTACATTGGACGATGCATGGATATCCAGGACACTGATAGGACGTATCACGACGATTGTCCCCACGGTGAGGGGAAGCCGTGAAGCTGGAAAGGGAATCAAATCCCATCTGGATCGCCCAAACTCCGGGCGGAACAGCGTCGGCACTTTGCAGCATCAGGAAATGGTGCCGCCAGCGCGAATATCGAAGATGTAACAGAAAAGCGAAAAAGCGAAAAAATTGGAGATGGCAATTCGGCGATGTTGGCCGCACGCCGAATCCGGTAGGCAAATCCAATGGCTGCGCTGGATGAATAATGGATAATGCTCGTGGATGGCACCACCGCGACTGAACATCACCTTTCGCGAAATCCACCCGCTCCGCTCGTTCGCTTCTCTCCTCTTCCCTTCTTATTGTCCCTCCTCCCTCTTCCTTCTCTCCTCCATCCATCTTTTAATTCCTCTCTCTCTCTTCTGTCCTTCCCATCCATCCATCTCTCTCCCATCTGCGAGTCTCTCACTCTTTTTGAGACCCCTAGCCAAAGAATCTAAAAGACATTAACCGATTAATCCACACCCCTAGCTACCGAGCTCTTGACGGTCGGATCGGACGGTCCCGGGTCCTGTCGAATTTCTTCCACACTCTCCGTGGATTGATATAATTTTTAATACAACATCTCCATCACTCTCTCCTTGAACACCTCTTTCACGATGCGTGCTACATTTGCTCTGCAGAACGCCGCCCGGACTCCCCTCATCCGGTTCCTCGGAAGACGTTCCATCCCTCGTATGTTGAAACCTTGTCAATCCTGCCATTGATCTCTTCTCGGTTATCTAACTTTGTCCTGGATAGAATCCATCGACCACACTCCTCGTGCTCACCCCGCGTCTCCTTCTGGAATCCTTCCTGACTCTTTCGCTGCCTACCGTGCTAAGGCTCAGCAGCACGGCCCACTTGGCCGTGCCTCTTTCACCCAGGGCGCCATCGGTCGCAACCCCGGTGCTTCTTTGGGCCCTGTTCAGCCTCAGGAGGGCCAGTTCTTTGACCGTGCCGAGCTGCCTCAGCGCTTCCACCGTCTGCCTTGGACCGAGGCCGAGATTGAGGCCATCGAGACTGGCGGTGCTAGCCTGCACGCCTAAATGCCTTTAGGGTATACATGAGAGATGACATAAAAAAAATGGCCACGATCGGGATAGGCGAGACGAATGATTTTGTCATGTTGACGAGTAATCGGTTCCTGTTGTTATCCTTGTACCATAAGGGAAGGGCAAAAGTTGTGCGAGTGGATATTCACGATTGTTGTCGCCATACCCATCAAGGTCAAATGTTGTCTACCGGTGATGGGTTTCCGTTGAACGAGCAACGTCACCTACAGTCGGAGCGCTATGCTCGGCTGATTGTTCTTTACTTTGTTGAATCCGGGCGCTGGTGGTGCGAACTTAGCGGTTGTTTTGTTTCTATTTTATTCGGGCGCGTGACATTGGGGATTACTTTGTGTCTGATTTGGGGAATTCAGGGTTTACGTACATACTAGCCCGATCCCAGTTACCAAAAGTCTGCCAGAAGAGTTGACTCGTTGGATGGGAGGGGTTTCATTTCTTGATGTTTTGCTGTTTATACCAGGGGCTCAGAGAGTCACCATACAGTCATTAGAATAACAGGCTTCAGACACCTTATGATCGACCAGTGCATGTAGTAAGCTTATTCCGTGTGTATGCATGATTGTATCATCGTCATCTCGACTTAATTAACGCCGGCCACGTGCTTCCCGTCTGCACCTCATCTCATCCACTCCGTCCACTTCCACCTGTCATTAACCATTGAGGCCCAATGGAATTGTCCGACAGATTTGAAGAAAAAAGCAATGACACTCAATTCCGGTGGTGACACCATAACCTTGACCGAAACAGACGAGGTCAACCAGCCTACCGCGACATACGTCTACTCGGAATCTCTGGTGAAGTTGTCGTCTAAGAATAAGGAGGTCAAAGGAAGAGTGGATGCGATTGTAAGTAATCAGACTTATCATACCATATTTCAAAGAAGCTCACTGATATTACCAGCATCCTCAAGCTTCACCATCATCATGGTCTTCAACTGCACTGCTCAATTCCCTCGCTGATGTCTTTCTTCCTGCTGGATATCCACACAGCGTAACCAATGACTACCTTCCGTGGGTTTCTTCCTATCCATCCTATCCATCTTGCCCTAACCTTCTTGCAGATATCAGATCTTTGTGAGTATCAATTGGCTTCGATCCATGTGTCTACCCTCCATACGCAGCCGTTAACACAGCCAGGACTCCCTTCAAGCTTTCAGCAGCTCCATCGCCGGTCTTCTATCTTCCAGAGCCGTACTACAAGGTATATACCCTTCCCTATACCATAAATCCCATCATCGACTAACAAACCAGGCGTCGGAGTCGGCAATGCAGATGCCTCCCCAACCTCAGCTCTCCTCCTCAACATCCTCCAAGACACCTCCGGCCGCATCGCAACCATCCTCTTCGCGCACCGCGTCGGCACGGCCCTCGAACCAGAATGCAAAATGTACCGCTTCGCAGCGGACATCTTCAACGACCTCGCCATGGTCCTCGACTGTCTGTCGCCGCTTATCCCGGCGGGCATCGGTCGAGTTACTGTCCTAAGTGCGGGGGGTGTTCTGAGGGCTCTCTGTGGTGTTGCGGGGGGAAGTTCCAAGGCGAGTTTGAGTGCGCATTTTTCGAAATGGGGGAATTTGGCTGAGGTTAATGCTGTACGCGCCCGTTCTTCTATATATCTATGGAAATCCAATGCTGATGATGTTGACAGAAAGATTCCTCCCAAGAAACAATCATCTCCCTAATTGGGATGCTAGTAGGCCTTCCATGTACCTGATCTATGATATATTGGACTAACTTAGTAAGGTCGGTTCAGTCATAGTCTCCCACATCACTACTTTGACAGCAACATGGATAACCCTCCTGGCTCTACTCGCCCTCCACCTAACACTCAACTACGCAGCCGTCCGCTCCGTCCAAATGACTAGTCTCAATCGACAGAGGGCAAATATCGTCTTTTCAACCTTGCTCGAGTCAGATCCGGCTCTAGTACATGTCAATCTTGACAATCAAAATCACACCCATAATGAACCAGCAAGCGGCAGAAAAAGAGAACTCCTCACACCAGCAGCTGTATCCTACCACGAAAGAATTTTCGAATCAAGCGGTATCCTACGATGGAATTCGTCTCAGAAACTTGGATTCTGCCGTATCGGGGTCTCGCTACATCAATTCCTCTCTTCCTCTTCTTCATCTGGCACCACAGTCCCCCTCCCAGCCCTAATAACCCTCTTCGCCAATGAATCATACATCTTCTCCCTCTCCCCTACTTCCTCCGGACCAAAAGCATGGCAAGCAGCGATCATCCTAAAGACGAATTGCACGCCTCAGTCTCAGCTGAAAGGATGGATGCATGCATTGCTCGCTGCGCGTATCTTATCCATCAGAGAGACTGGTTCTGATTCTGAAACTGAATTCATTCTGGATGTTCTATCACAGACATTGGACTTTTTGAATCAGGATTCTCGATTTGATGGGTATATGCTTGCGTTGGAGGGGGTGGGGTGGGATTTGGGGATTGCTGCTTTGGAGACGAGGTCTGGGCGGAGGGTTTGTGATATACAGAGTACATGTAAGTAGATGTGAATATAGACATGTACACTACTCCGTACGGGGCAGATAGTTCTACTATTTTGTAATTGGGCAGGAAGGTACCTGTCTGTATCACCAAATCAGTAAGCAGTTCAATGCCAGTGTGGACATTGTTTGACTAGATCGACTACTACGTATCACCAAGAATTCAGGAAGATTGTGAGATGTGAAGATGAGGGTATCTATCATTTAATAATATAACAATGCTATGACACAAGTAATGTATATGCAAGTACATGATGCGAAGCGGTCTGAAATCGTAACATTCCACCGTCAGAGCGTAGACAAACTTCGCTGGTTAGACAAGACAAAATAACCAACGCCTAGCAAAAACAAAACCTCCCAATCCATTTTGGACCATGGTCTATAATTCTTTCTCTTTCAAATCACACCTAAACAGATCATAAAAAAAAAAAACAAATCATCACAAGATGCTCGCTCGCTGAGCCACTCGAAACGCCTGCTGTGAAAAATGCATCCAAAAATATCAAGATGCTCGTTGCATTAAACCGTCCACGTTCATCCAAGTCAATGCATAAGAATCGCTGAAGAAAATCGAAAAATGAAATCGTATGATGCAATGAGATGCAAAACAAGTCGTGCCTGTCTATGAAGCGTCGAAACATTAAAGGTAGAGAACCGTTGGGTTCTCCAGATGAAGTGAGAGGTCTATGAGAAAACAAAATGCACACGGTGACAGTGGTCTGGCGACAGACTTGGAGGATTTACTCTTCCATGCCGGAGAACCTCAAGTCGCGGTTTCCGTTGCTTCCGTGGGTCGATCGCTTCTTGAACCCCAGCTTCATGCCCATCTTCTTCCACGGGTTCTCCCCGCGGGTCTTGGGGCTGTGGCCGAGTTGCATAAAGGGATCGCTGGAAGGCGGGGTGGTGGGGGGAGTCATGGGCTCGCCAGTGCTGGCGTTGGATCCCGAGTCATCAGTGAGCGCAGCCGATCCGGAGTCACCGCTGGCGTTGGAGATTTGGCCCGAGGTGCGACTGCCGGCCTTGCCCAAGGAAGCCACTGCACTCAACGAAAAGTTGGAGCGACCAGTGTGGCTGCCATAACTGCCGATCGAAAGAGGCGAGCCCAACTCTTTGCTCGACGACTGAGGCGACAGACGTCTGGCTCTGGACTTGGACTTGGATCGCACGCGCTTGACCGCATGCTCGTCCAGGCTCGAGTTCGAAACGACGGTAATGCCTTCGCCATGGCCCTCGTGTTCCCCCAGGGAGAGTACGTGGGCCGATGAAGAGAGGCTGTTGAGAAAGGGGAGAAAGATGGACTCTTCCATCAAGTCGTGGATGAGTTTGACGGCAACGTCCAGAGTGTTGGGCGAGGGAGGAGTCACCACGCCGTCAAGGCGAAGAATATCGTCACGGACGTCACTGGAGAGGTTGATCTCGCGGGGGGATCCGGGGTAGATGTACGAGGTAAGCAGGCGTTGCCAGAGCATCAACAGACGCTGGCTCTCCTGAGAATCGGCCGGGATGGGCGATTGGCCCGACTGGTGGATCGAGTCATAGGTGTCACGGTACCGCTTGGCCTCCAAGGTGAACTCAAGGGTCTCGAGGCAGTGGTTCTGCGAGAGGTATGCCATAAAGGCACTGAGAGTGTATGGTGCTGGAGCGGTGTTGGCGAGCACCTCATCAAGCGACGGTCGCATAGGACAGAAAGTGCCAGGGGGGACGGAAAGACTCAGCGGCCTAGAGCCAGCCGAATATTCCATGTCCTCGTCCGAGTCACTATCGGAAGACGAAGTAGGAGATAATTCTGGAGTAGAAGTGGGGGTATGATTCCAAAAGAACAAAGGCGGGTGAAGAGTCTTTTTGAGCATCGCGTACAGCGTTGCAGTGCCTGGAATGTTATTCTGGAAAGTGATATAAAGCACCAAGGTCCACCCCTTGACCGTGGTGTTGAATTGTTGATGCTTCCACGATGTGGATGTGCAGCTGCAGTACGGGTGAAGTGTACTGCGTGTAGTCCTGTCAGGTACGATGTAGGATGGGAGATATGTGAGACTGAATTGGACGGTCGGAATTGACTGCCTTTTGAACCCGTTTATCCCAGCGCGTAGTTAAATGGGGATGAAACGACTAGAAGACGATCCCGAGTAGTTTGGTGGGTGATTGATAGACGAGATGGCGAAATGAGACGGGCGGCAACGAGAGGGGGATCCCAGGTACGGGTACAGATAGTGTGTGAGAAAGTGAAGTGAGAGAGAGAGTGAGTGTATGAGGAGGATATTATTAATGCAGGAAAAGCAACGGAATTATACAAGAGAGCCAAGAGATCGAAAATATCAAAAGAGAGAAAAGCAAAGGGAACGGAAACGGGGAGGAGACAGAGGAGTAGAAATAATAGAAGAGGAGAAGAAGAGTCAGAGAAGGGAGACGGAAGCGTCGAAACCGGCAGGGAAGCAAAACGCGGCCCACACAGCCAAAGCGCCCAGAGAGTCCAGGCAAGACGCACGTTCAGGCCACACACTAGAGCGAGGCCACTCCACCCACACCGATGACGATACTTCCCGGCAGATCGTAGCAGGGTATTCTGTTGTCTTGTCTGATTTCTCAGTGTCAATTAGCTGTTACGAGATACAGAATTCTAGAAAAAATGAGGCATTTGATAATTGCCCACTCGTCCAGCACACACACTCGTAATGCTACGAACACACAGACAACAGCGACAACACACAGTGGATCACGTCATGTCTCCCTGAACAACACAGGCAATGAGCATCCACAGAAGGAGCGCCTGCGAGCCCAAACAGAATCTGGAAGCCAGTGGGCCCAGTACTGCGTGCTGATTGGCGCACGCGATGGATCTCCGGCCACAGTTAGAGACGAGGGCCGAGGAGGACCCACAAGTCTGCAGTAGTGGCTGGGCCAGGGGGTGGAGCCCTGAGATACCGGCTGTAATTGGCCAATAGTTCCTAATCAAAATGGAAGGTGCAGGTGGAGGGGGAGCGAGTGGAGGGAAGGTGGAATGTGAAAATGCTTCAGAATTTATGATCAGGTTTTGCGGGCAGAAATCACTCACACTGGGGAAGTGTCATTTCCCTTGACTCGCCTGCAAGGGAGGAAGGACAAGCACCACGCAGAGAAGGAAAAAAGAAGGTCTCTATTATCCTGCAATGATACATCACCTTGTGGGAGTATGGGGTAAATCCCTAGATAGGATAAACTATGCATGTCGTACATGATCCAATAGAAGGGGGATAGAGTTTTTTTTTTTATTTTTTATTTTCCCCTTTGCACTTCGCAGAGCTTCCCTGTTTAGCCTGAGGATGTCGAACCATTGCTACGGATACATAGTGGTAAATATTGAAGAATAGTAAGGGCAGCTACTGAAGATGATTTGACATTGTCGTCTTCTCCCAACTCTTAATTGCAAGACGGCCTGACGGTCATGCAGGGTCGATTCTGGCCGCTGATTGGCCCGTATGGCTCGGGATCTGCAGTTGCCAAGCAGGCAGTGCAGCAGCAAGGGATGAACTGGAATTATGGGGAGGAAAGAGAGAGGAGGGAATCAGGGAAGGGCATCAGACCACGATCTGCAGGTAGTATCGGAGGACAAGTCTCCTGAGTATCTGAGTATCTGAGTAGAGGTCTGAATGTTGTACTCAGGGAATTCCAGAAAGCCAGAAACAAGGAATGAAGATCATCTGCTGTGTCCACAGCCAATGACACCTTGGCCGGTTTTCTGGAAGGGGAGAAAAAACGAGGCCCTCTCCGGTTGGCCCAAAGCGGACTGATTGCGTGTGCAACCTAGCAAATGCGTGGAGATAAGCAGGATCGAGTGCTGCGAAGGACCCACTGGGTTGCCGCATGATAGAACAAGGTTTTCAGTGGTTCACGAGATCGAATATTTATAAATTGTATTATTATTGCCACTGATAGAGTACCTTGTACAGTAGGTACCTTGTTGTACTACTACTGGGACAAGTAGAAGAGTAGAATACAAGATGCAAGTAGAATAGGACAGTAGTAGGACAGCAGGAGTAGAATGAGCGATATATTCAGTTACACAGCATCAGACTCGATAGATGAATCCCTTACTGGAGAATGATGATGTCTGCAGATCATCATGATCTGTCATCCAGTCAGTTTGTGTTTCTATTATTTCATTATGATTAATGAAGCATCAGCCCTAGATAGATTCTAGAACTTGTACCGAAACAGCCATGTTGCCACCGGGTATCAACGGCAGATTTTTCACTGCACTGTACCTAAAAGGTAGTATCTCAGTCGCACTGCTTGCCACTTGGGTAGACAGAGATCGGGTATACTCGGACTAGCCAGTCCTAGCCATTCCGATATCACCAGTGCAGTTTATCAGATAGTGTTATCATTCACCGCAAGCAACGATAGGAATAGTTTCACTAAGGGGCTGCTAAGATCAGACTACGCGATCCTTTCAATCCATCAGTCATATGTAGCCATATTGCAGTCAGACCACATGTCTTGGCAATGCTATATATCCAATCTGTCCACGTGTCTAGTCAGCCACGTTACTCTCTATTCTTTCTTTGAATCATTTCAATCGTATCATTGTCGTATGCAATTCATGAATCATTATTCAATTCAATTCTGTTCCTGATATCGACTCTATCTAGTGCTAGTACTAGTAGTGCAAAGTAGTTCCACAATTTCTCCGTTGTCGGCATCTTCTCTCCACTGCACAAGGATTGTGTGATCTGCCGTCTAGACTTAATCGACTCGAGGTCATTTGAGACACTTGGAGTACTATCAAACATAGTGTCCTCTGGAGTAGTGCGATGTACATAATAACTGGGATATGGTGTGATCTGTTGCACTGACCTCTTGCTGACTGATTAGTGTACACTGGTTTCCATACTTCATACTCCATATTCCCTACAAAGTCTCTATCTTCGACTCTCCCATAACTGAATACTGAACAACTTGTCAGACTGTGGAGACGAAAGCTAGAGAGAAATGAAAATCAAGGAAATCAAGGAATCAGCCCAAGATGATCTCATCTTCTTCTCCACCCACGGGATAAACTCAAACGATCAACATTATCAACTTCTTCAATGCCATCTGAAATTGAGATTAGCCGCCAGGGGTTTAAGCGGAGGTCGCCTACTCTTCTATTGCCGCTGAGGTACTCGGACTCTCACGTATTTATAGCCCCGCTTATTCATAGTTATTCTTCCCCACAACTCTGTTCTTTTGCTGTTTTCATCTTAGTTCTTACTCTGTTTATTCCATGAGACTGAGATCAGGTACATACACATACTCGTGGGTGCAGTGTAGCGTAGAGAGTGTATCTCACTGCATACTACGTCATCAATCTATCCCAAACACCCTCAATCCAATCTAATCATCTAATCCCCTGCTAGACTCTTCAAGCGGGGTGTACTTTGGCTATTCAATGCGGGGATATCTTCAACCACTCCACCACCACCACACAGTAGAGCACATACAAGGATCATGACTAAAAGTAACCGATCTGCATCAACGCTGAACTGGCCAGATGAATTATTGCATCCACACCCGAATAACCGAGTCATGCTTTGACCCTACGACGGATTCCCATCCCGTCTGTCCATCTTCTTCTTCCCTGTCGATATCAGGGCTCTTCATAATGCCGGGTCTTGGCTGTCTTCCCAGTCGGGCTATATCACCGTGGGTTCTTCCCACCATCTTTCTTTTTCTCTTTTCTCGATCCCTGTCTCGACAGCCTACATGGCATGAACACTGGGCTTTGGACAAGGAATGGGTGTGAAGATGATCGTCTGGTCGCTATGCAGCTTGTCGCTTCCGTCGTGCTATCCTTACATGAGCCCGGTCTTGCCACGGTTGATACTCTACTATCTATGGGATCTCCCTTTCTTGACCTTATTTGGCAGGTCTTTACTCTCTCCTTCTCTCTATCTTATATAATTAATTATTATTATAACACCCCTTGGTCATCCAAAGATCAGGCAATGGCTATTTAACATGTTTCTTGGCTTCTCTTCTGTATCAATTACTCTACGCCGTTTTCCCGACTTCGCCCTTTCGGGAATATACGCTGTGAGGCACATCAAAAAAATCACAAACGAATGCTGTCTTCAGTCCCTTCTCTGTCTTTCGCTGCTCAAAAACATTAATACACACATCGACTAGGTAGATTCAACAATCAACAACGGGGGGCACTGAAGCAGAAAACATATATCGAACATGTCTCCTCCCAATGCCCTTCTCCCAATATCCCACCACACGGGTATCGAATGACTTGGGTTGGAAACACGAAGAGGTGAAAAAAAAAAAAAAAAAAAGTGAAAAGTGAAAAGTGCAAAAAAAAAAAAAAAAGAGAATAAACAAGTAAACACAGGCTTTCGATCCGACAGGAAAAGAAACATTAAGACAAAATGCAAATCCAACAAAACAAGGCTACATCAATGATTCCCGGCAGGGACGTGGTAAAAAAAGAAAATAGAAACAAAAACACTAGCACGCAGCCACAGGCCGCTTTCGCATCACCAACTCCGATGGATCTTTTTTCCCCCGGCGACGCATTCTCGGAGGCATGTTCAAACATGTAGACGGTAGATGCTTCGCGTAAATAGGCGGCTTCTTCCGTGACGTCGGAGGATAACCCTCCACATCTGCCATGTTGCATGTCACCAAGAGCCATCCAGAGTGAGCCGACGGCGGATCAGTGGCGAGGCGGCTGGAGAAAGAACAAGAATCGGTGTAGTGGTCATGTAATCAGCGAAAGATCGAAGTCTAGTATTAAATGGTTCACGCCGGAAATGAAGCAGAAGGAAATAGAAAGAAAAGAAAAAGAAAAAGGAAAAACAACAAAAGCAGATAAATGCTCAAATTCGCCGTTCCGAGCCGTAGCACCATAAAAAGAGTGATGATGAGACGCAGAGAAAAAAAAAAAAGAAAGAAAAAGGGTCGCTCCACAGTTGATCGGTTGACTGTTCGAATCATGACAAGGTTTTTTTTCCGAATGAGATCTTTTGAATGCAGACGGGGTGAAAGGATTGATCAACCCTTTCACAGAAAAAGAAAAGTGTATCCCAGTCCGTAAAGTTCATTCGCGAGCAGTGTTGAAAAAGCCGACCTGATTCCATATAAGAGAAAAGGAAAGCGCCCGAAAGTGGAAGCGTAATCGCATGCTATCTTTCGAGCCTCCAGAAATGAAGACACAAGAAGAAGCTGAATGTAACATGGCCACAAAATATATGTAGAATTACAGTGTGCGAAGTCGTATCAACCTGAAAGCCCGGAAATCAGCAAAGGGACAGGCATTTTTTGGGCATTTAACAAGGTCACCTACCGCAGCATAGCGCCTTCATCAGTTTCTGGACGAAAGTTGGCTGCGGGTCATTGTTCCCCTGAGCGCCTGGAACCTGTTGACTGTTCATTGCTGGGTTCGCGGGGCTTCCCATGCGGCCTGGCAGATTCCCGTTCGAGTTCTGGAACTGCGCCTGAGTCGACGCTGTTGGTGTTGCTGTGTCCAGTCCCCCGCTCTGGCGTTTCGGCGGCATTCCTCCGGAGGCGCTTGGCCGCTCGCGCGTCTTCCCAACTCCGGGTTTCGCTGGAGATGGGGGCGGGGGCTGCGCGGCGTTTAAACGGTCTGCTGTCACACCAGGCCTCTGGCTGTTGCGGAGCTGCTGCGCGTGAAGGTCACGGGCAGATGAATTGGGGAGCCCATTGTTGTGCAGGTGCTGTTGGGGCGAGTATGACTTGTACTCCCAACCTCTTCCGTTGTTCAGCTTCATCCAGTCATATTCTCCATCTTCAACTTCCCCTGCGTTCTTGAGAGCCTGCGTCAACAGATCCCTCAGGTAGTCGTAGTCCGGAGTGTCTTCGAAACCAAGATTTCGAACATAAGTCAAGTACTTGTTGAATTCTTCTAGACCTATCTGATTAGTGCTATCTATGAAGCAATACAGCCGAGACCGGCCGAGGTTGAGACATACCAGGATATCCCTCACAGAGGTCTTTGATCGCAGTCGTCTGCTTCTTCTCGCCGATTTTTTCGTACTTTTGCTTGTTGGTAGCCGCCTTGAGTCCCTGCCACGGGAGGCCGCCTCTGAGGAAGTACAAGAAAACGTGCCCAAGAGCTTCCAAATCGTCTCGTCGCGATTGTTCCCGTCCCAGGTGGGTATTAATGCTCATGTAGCGTGCTGTACCAGACAGCGATTTGCGTTCACGGTAAGGGATGTGCTGCTTGGTCTTGGGGTCTCGGTACTGCTTGGCCATTCCAAAGTCGACGACGTGGATGACATTTGCGGCCTTGGTGGTTGGGCGACCGATAAGGAAGTTGTCGGGTTTGATATCTCGGTAAATCAAGTTTTTCTCATGGATTGTTTGGACTCGGGAAAGCTATGGGGGGGCGTTAGACGCAAGAAACTCCTGGATAAGACAGTAAACGCACCATCTGCTTAGCCACCATCACAACGGTCTTGACAGAGAATCGACGGTTGCAATGGTCGAAGAGGTCTTCGAGACTGGGTCCGAGAAGGTCAATGACCAGGATGTTATGTAAACCCTCCTGGCCAAAGTAATAGACATTGGGAATGCCAGCTGCGCAAAATGTTAGATCACTGTTTCCCCCGTGTCCGACCGTCAAAACTTACGGCATCCGACTAAAATCTTGTATGTCCGGTATTCATCGCGAAGTTGCGGTGCATCGCTCTTGCGCGGTTCCTGTTCCTGTTAGTCTGCGAACGATCCAAGCCCACCAATCCGACATGAAGATGCGACGTACAAACTTGATAGCGACCTGCTGATTGTTCAGGAGATTGGTGCCCTCGAAAATAACACCAAACGATCCCTCGCCAATCTTCTTTCCCACTCTGTAGTGGACACCCACCACGTTAGACGATGAGGACGACATTGGAGCAAAGGTTCTCGATAAGAGAAAGAGTTAAGGACTCGATCCAACAGCTCTGCGCGTACAAGACTGTTGATCGGAAATTGTCAGCAAGGGAAGCGACGCGAATAGACCATAATCATCGCGAAAAAGGAAACCGGATTACGCACGAAGGACAACAGATCTCACGATGAGAACTGAACAAGACCGTCACTCTTCACAAACCCCGATCACTCATCCAGGACCAATGTGCAAGTCAAAACCGATTCAAAAAACGACGGGCGGTAAAACGAGGGCTGAGGGTAGCCACCGCTAGGGGAATTGCACCGAGATTCGGGGGGAATAGAGCAAGATATGCGAAGACCGATCGTGGGAGGATGAGACCCTTGGGAGGAGTTGACGGGAAGGGCGACGGACGGAGAGGCAAAGGATTGATTGGTTAGGAGCGGGCCGACAGCTGGGGTTGCTGGTGATTGACAGTTGCACGCTGAACGGGCGAGGGAGAGAAGAGGAATTGAAGACGATCCAAACCAGGCTCTCGGAAAAGAAAGAAAGTATAGGCAAGAAATGAACGGGAAAAAAAGCAACGAGTCGAAACGAGAAAAAGGGAGTCCGAAAGTACTGACCAACTGCGTGGCAGTACGATAAGCCGCACTGAGCAGCGGTTGGTGAAAGGATTGGACAGCAGAGAGGGAGGAGAGGATGAAGGGGAGGGAAAGAAGGAAAAAAGGAGGAAGAGGGAGAGATGGAGATGGAGAGAGATGGAGAAGGACGAGTGGGTTTAGGTAGAGAAGGAGAATAATACGGGCAGTACAGGAGGAGGGAAAGGGAAAATGAGGCGGAGAGAGGGAGGGAGAGGGAGAGAGAGCGAGAGAGCGAGAGAACGGGCGATGGTTGGATGCCTGAGGAGCCGCCCGCAGAGCCTGTCACTTTTTTTTCCTTCGCCTTTTTTGCAGAAAAAGGACGAGCACCGATTCTTCTGGCCATGATCGATAGGGAGTCAAAACGACCTTTACCACTTTAGCTGGGCTCTACAGGGTACGGGCTACGTACGGTATTTGGTATTACGGTATGGTACGGTATGGTAAGGAAAAGTTAACCACGACTCGACTCTCACTAGCGGCCCTTTTAGCGGTTGGGTTTGGCGGGTGAACGGCCAAAGACCGGGCGCTAGACAGACCGCTGGAGAGAGCTTTTTTAGCTGTCAACAGTGTCAGGAAAGAGAAAGGGAAACGGAAATGAATATGAATCAGTATATCCATTCTTGATGTGGGTGCTGGTGTTACTATGGTGACTATCTCATCAGTGAGACAACCCTGCAGAATGTCTGGAATGCTCATTTCATCATGGGTACCGTCCATGCTCCTACATGGTTTTTTAATTAATTACAATAATGTAATTATTATTGTATGGGCCTGTATAGCCCCAGTCATATTTTAGATCTTTATCACTGTATGCATCTATAACCCAGGTAATCCATCAGGCGCATATGAAAGGCGAGTTAAGCTCTCCCCATAAATCATTCAGACCCAATGAACGAGCTCTCAACCCCTCGGCAGCGCCAATCGCCAGTCAACCGATCCCAATTGCCCCAGCTAAAAAGTCTAATGCTGCACCGTTGTCGCTGGCCAGTGGCCACTCTATTCTCTAACTCTTATCGCCTCTTTTTTTTGTTTCATTTCTGTTGGTACAGAGTCAAAAACAAGTGGCTCTGACTGTGTTGGCTTTTTGCCCCTGGCCAACTGGGGAACTGGTGTTGTCCAAAGCGTCCAATGATCTCTTGTATTATTGACTGTGTATGGTATAAGACAATACCGTGTAAATTACCCCTGGTACATCCGATCGTTCCATTCGATTTCGCTTGTGAGGGGGAGAGAACCTACTACGACCGAGGTGCAGGGTTTTTTTTTTTTTTGTTGAATATTAAATAGGAATTGAGAATCCATATACTAATAATATAGAGTAGTTCAAGAAAGAAGACATCATGATCGCTGCGGTTCGTCTAGTTGTCTCCAAAAGCAGGATTTGACACGTCTGCGACCCACCTCGATGATGATGGCATTGCAGTGGCTGCTTTGTGCAGCTTCACGGGAGCTTCATACGAGAAGCACCTAAAGTAGGTACAGAGTAATCTGCTCCGTACCTTGCCTGTGATGTAGGTACAAGACCTGCTTACACCAAATGAAACTTCGTCTTCGCACAGCCTTGAAACATCATGGTGGCATGGCGAATCTTCCACCGCCATGTATGTATCAAGCTAATGTAGACATCTCCTGATCTCACACCCCTATGAAACACCACTACGGTACATCATGGCTTCACAGCTTATCGTCGAATGTCATGTCGCTGTTCTGTACTCCGTACCCACGTTGTATTTATAGTTTTCTTATATCTGTGGACTAAGGTTATGGCTGTGTAGACCATGGTTCCAGAATACAATACACAAGATTGATATACCCTGCCACATTCATCTTCACTAACAGCATGGTCCGTGATAATATCATAATTCTTCGGCCGGAACATCTTCGGCTTGACTCCCAAGCTCATCCGCCATGAGGTCTTCATCTTCATCGTCATCGTCTTCATCCGCGCCCTCTCCGTCTTCGTCATCATCTTCCTCGCTGCTGGAGCCACTTCCTTCGCTTTCACCGTCGCTGCCAGGGTCGTAATCCTCCTCATCCTCTTCTTCTTGGTCCTCAATCTCACGTTGCGCCTTGGCCAATTCACTCTCTTCACCAACTTCGGCGCTGGCTGCCTCGCCTTCCTCCGTCTTCGCTCCGTTAACATTGTACTTTTTGGCGCGTCGTGCCTCTGCCAAACTGGCATCCTGTAGACCGTGTGTCTTGATGTAGGTGTCAATGCTGGAAAAGTTGGCCTGATCAATCATCGAAAACTCGAATTCTTGCGTTTCGTCGCCCGTACTGGGCTGAGCCACGACATTGAGGTTGAATGTTCGCTGGAGCACAGATGTATACGAAATCGACTCGACATTCTCGAAGGCAAAGAAGATCAATGGCTTTTTAAACCCGAACAAGACTCCTGTAGAAAGCAGGAACAGATAGCCTGAAGTTAACTCCCAATTAGTATTATAAACTCATGTTCATTAGCTGAGAAATATTTACCTTCTTTGCTACCGCGGAAAGCCTTGACATGATAGGCTTTCTCTCCCTTGCGATGCGCCTCGGGCATGGCGCTCACAAACTCCCTCTCATCCGGACGCACAACCTTCGTCTGCGTCAGGTTGTCGTTGAATATCCGGCGAAGCATGCTCTCAGCTGTCTCGCCCTCTTTATTCCCAATCTGCTGCCCAGTTCCTGAATATGCGGCCTTAGCAGGCCCGTCATTTACTGTCCACACCATAGATTCAGGCGCGGGCTCCCCACCAGGGGGCGAATTGACCCCATCGCCAAATTGAGGGATGATGCAAAAGTTGAACTGTCGCTGGTTCTTCTCGGGCACGGGAAGGCATAAAACATGTCCTATTCCGAGATCGGTAGTCAGTATTCAATCGAAATTGTCAGCCCTTCATTCTAGGAACTTCCACACTTACGGATATTATCCAATGCAATCCCAAATTCAACCTCCTTTGATGTTTGATTCCTTGCGCGAAGAAAACCGCGCCCGGCGGTCATCTCGAGCATGAGCTTTTTGCGCTGCGGCATAGTGAAAGACACATCTTGCATGTAGAACTGTAGGGACGTATTCGTCTTGAGATCGGTTGGTTGCGCATCTCCCGGAGCATCTCCATTTTGTATTTTTCGTTTCTTCGCAGCAGGGCCGTCGTTGGTTGCCTCTACAGGCTGAAGGGACGTGTCGGTTTTCCTGGCCAGCAGGCTGGATGTATATCTAGCAATATCTTCAAACAGAGGTGTATATTGCGGTGTGGTTCCTATACCAGAGAGGCAGAAAAAAAAAATCAGCTTCAGTTGCTTTTGGTGCTTCGTCGGGCTGGACTGGCTACGCACCGATCGCGTCGTAGACTCGTTTCTTGAGAGAGGGTTCGGCGGCGAACGCTTCTTCAATGGCGGGGATATTAACATTATTCACGGCCGGTGAATTTTTGTTGATAGTTGCGAACGCCATCTTGATAATCGACCACAGGCCCCCGGCGATAATAAATCGTATAAACCAAGGGGGGCTAGGGTATTTTGACACTTCGTGAACGTTGAGATGGGGATGGATGAAAGGAAAATCGGGACGGATGTTGGTCTTCCCCTGGCGGCCCTCTCGACCCGGAGCGCAATCCAAACGCAATTATTGGCGATAACACCTTGCTCTCCGTGCTGTTATTAATCGGGCAAACAGTATTTAGTTGTATGTATAAGATTGATGCATAGTTATACTTGTAGACATTCTCAGTCCTACTTGAGCCCAATGAACTAGACTAAATTCATATTGATCCTAATACACTCACGTCCTATGCTACAGTACAGTTGTATACATGCTTGGAAAAGAAAAAAAAATCGGCCACAGTCTTCATGTCAACCCCTTTGTAGAAATCAAGCAGTTGACTTGGCTTTACTTGAAGCATTCTTCTGCATGAAGCGTTCAATAAACTCGGTTGTCTTGTCGTCCATGATCAAGTTCCCGTCAGCATCGCGCTTCGCCTTCATGCGCTCCTCCTTCCTAGCCTTCATCATAGCCAGGAATTCGCCCTTAGGTGTCATCAAAGACCTGCTTTGAAGGTATTCCTTTCTGTATTCCTCCATCTTCTTCGCCTCAACCCATTCGGGGTCGTGTCTTGTCCGGTACTTGGAGAACTTGTTCCGGAGTTCATCGAGAACA
The DNA here is from genome assembly GCA_019976455.1 of Aspergillus sp. 'subgen. Cremei'. Lineage (NCBI taxonomy): Eukaryota > Fungi > Ascomycota > Eurotiomycetes > Eurotiales > Aspergillaceae > Aspergillus > Aspergillus sp. 'subgen. Cremei'. The sequence goes on from JAFBMR010000005.1 coordinate 3,517,213, forward strand.
CTGGAGGGGAATGGCGCCGCTTGTAATGATGGAACCCAGGTAGGTGTCTCAACTTCCATCCGCAGTGTGTCCCACTCTTCATCCTTCTGCGTTGCGGGTTCACTGCGAGGCCAGGGAATCTCGATGTTTTCGCCGGCAATGTATCGAGTGTGTCTCGGGGTGTCTGTGCCGTATTCTCGCTCAAGAATAGGCTCTCCTCCGTAAACATGTTCGACCAAGACGTCCCGAGTGTTTCCAGTGACAGGGTCGTCGAGAGCAACCACCAGTCGAACATCGTCGATCGGAATTGGCAAGCTCAATGTATTGAAGGGAGATTTGGAACCGTGTTGTTCGCTCAGCCAGGAAGGGAAAGAGACATCGGCCTGTAGGAATAGCATATTAGAACAGGTGGGCTCGTAAGAGACGAAGAACACGGGATCCGTGTCCGGAGAGGCCGTACCTGGTTAAGATCCTTCACCATGACCGTTTCATTTGAAGCTTCGACTCGGCCAACCTCGTTGATTTTACCTTTGTCCCGTCCTCTGATGATACACACCCTGTCTCCGGCGGCGATGTTAATGTATTTTCGGCGGAGGTGTTCAGGAATAGACGGAGGGTTCATGGCCTGTGGGCTCAAAGCTCCAAAGCTGTGTCCTTCAGGTCCAGCATCTCGCTGGGGTGCCAAGGGCCCACGAAGCCAGTCCTCGCGACGTCGTTGTCTCTCGCCGCGGATGGCATCGAGTTCCATCCGGTTAAAGGCGAACCGCTGTCTCAACGAGTCCTTGACTTCCTCGCGTTGGGCATTTTTGGTTGCTCGAATCGCCTTCCGCTGGGCTTGATTCCTCGCCAATGCCGTTCTTCGAATAATCTTCTGCATTTTGACTGATGCGGTCCAACAATGGCCGGCTGTTCCATTCGATCATCGGAGGGCCATAGGAAGTTGCTTCGGCTGGAAAATTGCGGCCGTGAAGGGTCACGTGATATTCAAATAGGCCACACCATGGGAGCCAATCAGAATAGATAATTCTTGAAGCTGTCGATATCCTAATCAATGCTATTTAGAATACAGCTCTGTTGGTGGAGTCAAACTTATGGGGGCTTCCTAATTATTGATTTATTTCTTGTGTTGTGTTTTTATACTGCATTCTTGTAGTTGTCAATGCAGCTTGAGGCCGGTGTTTACATTCAGATGGTGCAGTTATATGGATTCTCTGGGCAAGTATAGTTATCCTTGGATCATCCGGTAACCAAATTGGTCTGTCATTGCAGTTTAACAGGACATTCTATCAAGCTGGAATATGACCATCAAATCGACCTAACCCTACAATTGCTTCGATCTCTTGCAAAAAGTATGGCGGCTATGCAAGCATCAGCTCGATCATTTGTATTCATCAATGCACCTTTCTGTTTTCAGATATGCGTGAGCTCCTTACAGTTCCACTGAGTCCAGACTTGATGAAATCCGAACCCCATGGGAATGAAGCGAGATACACGGAGTAATGACTTTCGGTCTCCCGGGTGTATATATTTGACTGGACCAGTAATAGTGAATCACATCATGGATCATCAAGATTATGAAATGGGTCAAAGTTACCGGTTCCTAGAATTGCTGATATCCTAAATCCTGGCATGAAAATTCAAGTGCTCATACGAGCCATGCAGCAAGATAATACTGCAGAAAGGATGGCTACTCCCATGTACTGGGGGAGTACAGTCAGTATTGAGTCTGCAGAGACGCTGCTTCTTTCCATTTCAGAATACGCCCAAGTCAATGATGTCAGAGAGCAAAGAGTGCAGGACTGACATGTCGCAGTGTGACTGGATGCTCTGGTTCCAAAAGTGCGATGCTATCATTGTAAGGTATTCCGTACTTCGTACTCTGTATAGGCGGCGGATATCAGCGGTCTTTGGCGTGATATGCATGTGCCGTCAATCAAACACCACTAAGTCTGACCCAGACCGTTGACAGTCAAATCAGAACAGAGAACGGGCAAGCTCTGGATTGTGATTTGGACGAGACCTGCTGTTGAATCTGTACAGTATCTGTACTGTACATGGATGACCCTTTTGGATGATCTGTGGCTGTGCACCGCCCAAGGTCCACAACCCTTCTGCCTATCAGACACAGCCACAATGATACAATGATACCAGTTCGGGACACAGTAACTCCATGATCAAACCATACCAGGGATTCTGCAAAATTGTAAACATTGGTATTTAAGCCAACCCGAATGGGAAAGGGCTGTTTCAGATCAAGATGACGTTGGTCGTTATGTTTTCCGTAATTTGTATGGCACCGCCACATATTTTTGTTCGTAAATAATAAGGAGAAAGAGGATCATATCATCAGATCATCTCCAAGAAAACAGTCGAATACATCATCTGGAGTCGAATTCAGCTGGCTTGAGGAATGATAGCCATCGATGGATGTAATGGACACTGGCAAGTGGTAAATTATGTACTTTTGTCTCTCTCTTCTCCTTTTACCACTGTCTCTGTTAATGGAATGCGAATCCACAGCTGCACCACAAGCTTAAAAGAACTAATAATAGCTTATCCAGAATTACAGTCAACTTAAACCCTCGCATCTCAAGCGAGAAATCAATTTAAATAGCCAAGAATAATATAGCCTCAGTATTTATGGGGTTGTCCTGGGAAGAATTGAATTAAAAAGAATGAATGTCACAGCTGGAGTCCATTTCTGGTAACCAGAAGCTCGTGCGTCCAACCAGTCTTGCGAGACCGAAATTCAACGGAGAGTCCGATGGTCAGGGGAGCACAGACAGCGAACAGAAATTGTTACAGACCATGAATGTTCATATTAACCAATCTCTTGGAACAATCTGTTTGGATGTTGAAATACCAAGAAAAATTATATTATTAGAAGTTGCCTGGGATTCTATAAAATATAGAAAATACGACAGACATAAGTACATAGTCGTTGCGATCAGCCGATAGACCCGAATCCACCGTTCCCAAAGGCGTTGTCCACGTAATTAGTCCTAATAGACCACTGGACGCCTAAAATATACAGAGTAAATAGAAGGGGAAAAAGAATATTGAGAATTGATATTATTTTTAACCGTGAATATTATTATTGTTGACTGAAATTGACTTGCAAGTTAATATATCCTGGCAGCCGAGATAATAATAATAAGAGTGGAGTTTTTCATCTGAAAGGGGGTCGAAGAAAAAAAAAAATTGAAGAGTAAAAAAAAAAAGATGTAAGCGGGACCAAATAAAATACATAGTGCCGTGTATGGAAAGTAATAAATAACCGCAGTAAGTTACAGAATCCCGTGTCGTCAACACTCCAGCCACGGTGGCTTCATACGAAGAACAATACTGACGGTACAAAGGAGAGGCAGAATTTAGGGGAAAGTCAAAAGAAAGAGAAATAATAGACGCAAAAAAGGTAGAAAGAAGTAATATTAAAAAAAGCATTGTAAGAGCATTGTAAGGATGAAAGAAAAAAAGTTCAGCCACACCTGTTTTTCAGTTGTCGGATACATCCAGAGGTAATCCTGGTAACAATTTCGGCCTGGGAGCCTCAGACGCTCTCACGGGGGAAGAAAGCATCGCTCAGATGAATGAACGAGCCCTGCGCCAGCGCCGATAACCTCTTCCATACAAACGTCGGTCTTTCAACCCCCCATCGACCTTTCTCCATCAACCACTTCTTTGGGTCTTTCTTTTCTGCCTTCTATCCTCATCAACTGAACTCTTCTGCTGGGTTCTGTATTTCTCTTTTTCTCTCTCTCTCCCTCTGTGAAATCCATTTGTCCGCGCCGTTGCGACTACTCCCTGCACCGTATGTGATAACCCTTTTTCCCCCGGGCGCCTGACCTGTCCCTTTCTCTGCATTCTCCCTCGCCGCCATCCATCATCAACTACCGCAACAGCTTTCCATTTCTTCTCTTCTTCTCTACCTACTATTTATCTGCCGCCTACTTGATTTACGCAGGTCTCTTATTCGTTATTTGCTGACTCTCGTTTCCTCATTTCAAGATGGCCGAGATCCGCCGCAAGCTTGTCATCGTGGGCGATGGTGCCTGTGGTAAGACTTGTCTTTTGATGTAAGTGCTTCTCTTCATTTATACCCATATGAAATGGCCAGCAACGGGCTTGATATCATGAGTTTCAACAGTAGACTGACTGGGAATTATTTTGCAGTGTTTTCTCCAAGGGCACCTTCCCTGAGGTTAGTTCCCTTCACCATCATCTCCATCATCTTCATCGTCGTCAGCCTTCCAACAACGGTCTTTTTTCATCCGCACCCTGATAATTCAATCTTCCTTGGATGATTTGAATCTACAAGCCCACCTACATCTGCCACATCTGTCAGTGTCATGTTAGTATATTGACCCCAATCTTTCAGGTCTACGTCCCCACCGTCTTCGAGAACTACGTCGCCGATGTTGAGGTCGATGGCAAGCACGTCGAGCTCGCTCTTTGGGATACTGCTGGTCAGGAAGATTACGACCGTCTCCGTCCTCTTTCATACCCCGACTCTCACGTCATCTTGATCTGTTTCGCGGTTGACTCGCCAGACTCCCTCGACAACGTCCAGGAGAAGGTGGGTTCTTGCATCATTGCTCCCAAGAGGAGAAGAAAACTCTGGAGATAAACGGCGTTTTCTAATAATGAAACATGATGCTGACGACGTATACAGTGGATCTCTGAAGTTCTCCACTTCTGCTCGGGACTTCCCATCATCCTTGTTGGCTGCAAGAAGGATCTCCGTCACGACCCCAAGACCAACGAGGAGCTGCAAAAGACCTCCCAGAAGCCCGTTGCCTCCGAGCAGGTATGTCTACACCAATTCCCAGTTCGATGATTGAGCTTGCCACTGACTCGTGTGTTCTCTAGGGTGAGGAAGTCCGCAAGAAGATCGGTGCCTACAAGTACCTCGAATGCTCTGCACGAACCAACGAGGGTGTTCGCGAAGTCTTTGAGTCTGCCACTCGCGCCGCCCTTCTGACCAAGAGCCAAAAGAAGAAGCCCAAGTGCTCTATCCTGTAAACTAGTTTGTGTCTCCTTCGCAAGGTCTTTTTAAGCGGAGATTATATCAACGGATAAGCGTCTCGAATATTTGGTTGTTTCTTTTCTTTTCTCTTTTACTACTCAGAAGGGGTCTTCCTTTGGCGTGTCATATGTGCCTGGATGCGAGTGGATAATGTTCAATCATGGGCACATGAGCTTTATGGGATTATCTGGCTATGCAGTTGGTCGACTTTCTTATTTTGCAGGGTTTGTCTAGGGAGGCGTTATCTTCAATAACCGTGTGGGTTTTCTTTTCCAGCTCTTCATAGGGCCTACCGGGCGATTCGATCACTATGGCAAAATACCCTCCCTGGCTGGCAGAGAAGGGCCATCGCTACTCGAACAGAGCAGACCGGGAATGAGCAACTGAGGATGGCGTTTTCTCGCGTGTGTCCCGTCAATTTTTCTCGGAGGGATTGATCAAGAAGGTCGGGAGCTTCGTGATATGATGATTCCTATCACTTCAGGTGTCTCCAGCAAAGAGTTCTTTTTTTCCTTTTTCTTTTCGGTTGAGAGAATGCATGGAATTATCTTTTATTCTTGGGTCTTTCTTTCAAGGTCAGCCCTGGTTCTATGTCAATGAGGCCATCTCGAGTTCGGCGAGATTTACAGCCATCCCAGGGTCATCCATTAAATTCTCATCTAGTTTTTTGTATTGCCTGCCTATGTTCCATCACCACTTCCCCAGTTCTTTGTTTCTCTGACTATGATCTATCTGCATTTATTATTGTTTCCCATACTCCCAGACAAGTTATCATGTTACTGAACACATACACATCCCATGACTTAATTAACTCCAGTTGAAGAAATGCATACAAATAATTTCCGGTTTGTTTTTGTCAGCGAAGGACCCATCACTATGCAGCTTCGTAGCTTCATCGACGTTGAAGCCAATAGCCCCGATGCATATCAATAATCGTATTGCAAGATAGGGGCTGCACGAATGCTTGACGTGTATGCAAATTGGCAGGCAACGATGGAACTAGATCAGTCAACAAATATAAATACCATCAGGGGGCGAGCAATAAAAAGTGGAACTCGATTATAATCCAAAGTGGCGGATCATTTTCCTAGTGTGTTTATTCATAGTAACAATATAATACAATAAATAACAAGAAGCTATACGAAGTAGAGTAAAATGATTAAGTAGATGTCCTCTTAAGGAATTCTGTCTTAAGAGGTCGAGCTTGGATTGTAGTAACCGAGATTCTTCTATCTCATCACTGTATTAGAGGTGACTATTATAAGCAACTATATCTGATAAATAAAACTCGGGCTTTACTGATTCAAACGCAATAAGCCCTCGATATACCGCCGAGCATCGAGACCCAGTCCTTCAACCAGCTTCCCCGGTCCCATGTCAGCGCGAGACGCCTGCAGTTTGGGGGAAGCGCCGCCAAGATCTCGCAGGAACCTCGCACCGCTGCCGTTACGTGAATGACTGGCTGCAGGGACATGGTCGCTGGCTCTTCGTATTACAAACGCTTCCTGTGGTGCAGGGCTATTCACGTCGGTGGGGACCTCGTCGTTGATGTCTTTATCGGTGGTGGGGGGTTCGGAGAGACGAACCCAGACGACCCACCAGCCGCGGCTAGTTTTGCACGTTCGTTCGAGTTCTAGAGGCCGGGATCTGGTTTCAGCGTAGGTGCTTAGGAGTCGGTGGTGGATGTTGAGACTTTCGACTCGTGACCAGGGTGGTGGTGCGTTGGGGTCTCCGGGGGCATTGGCGGCTGGGTCTGGAATATTCGGGATCGAGGACCGGATTGTGAGGTTTGATGGATCGTAGACAAGGTCGTAGACTGGTTGGTTCTTGATTGAAAATCGCTTGTTGGAGTCAAAGGTGTTCTCTGACATTGATATCCGTTGTGCTGCATTTGCAGGCGATGTGGAGTTTGATAGCGATTTCTGAAGGGGTGCTAATTGATGTTGGATGTCGTTGTAGAGCGAAGGTTCAGCCAGCGATGGCGTTTCTGCATCAAACAGGAAAGTGAATATGAACGGTTGGTGCTGTTGTCCCGCGTTAGCTTCCATGGTCTGACCAGACTCTGCGAGGAAGCACATACCACATAAACTACCGCCTGTAGCTTCTTTGAATCTGAATCATGAGTCAGTCATCGCTAATATTGATCCTGGGAAATCGTGGCGCCAAACCGGTTGTGTTTTCATCTGAAGGGACCACGCGGACATGCAAGGTCCGCTGCACTATTCCATCGCTCGGGCTGCTCTGGAGATCTTTTACTATGCCGTTGTCCCTCGTGGATTGGTCTTTTAGCTTTCCCTGATCGTTGCGTAAACCGATGATGAACTTTCCCGTGTTGTGGGGTTTGGGCTTAATGCCCTCTTTGGTGTCTTCAGTCTGAGATGCGGCCCCTTCATTGGGTTGCCTTGTCTCTGCAGAAGAAGTATCTTGTTGGACAGCACTGGGTGCGCCCTCTTCCTTCAATGCCGCAACGCGCGGATGCGGACTAGGGGTTCCCGACGAGAGACTCCAAGACGAACCATAGCCCAGAGTAAGATACTTCATAAATGTCTCAGTCCCAAAGCCAGACCAGTCACTGCCACGCTCACTTGGCGCAGGTGAGCTTTCGCCGCTCGTTTGAGGGCTATCTTTTCCATCTATGATTTGGGGAGGCTGCGATGTCCCCGTCACGAGTGGGCGAGGTATCCCGGGGGAGAAATTGCGATCAGGGGTTTGTGCCTGAGAATCACTGGCAGGCCTAGATGAAGTGTTGGCGTCTTTGGAAGACAGTCTTCCTCGCTGCCTTTTCTTCCGTTGTCGTTGACGCCGGGGCGATTTTGGGTCTCTACTGACTCCATATGCATCATCGCCATTCCGGTAGATCCACTCCATCCACTGAGAGACATGGACCAGAGATGATCTTTCTATGGCGCCCACACCTGAGAATATGACACCATCCGAAGGACGAGGAAAACCATCTGACCCAAGCCACAGGTGCTCATCATTCTCCGTCTTATTTGGATCTTCAATGTTCGTAGCTGGGTCGCCAAACCTTGAGACAATCATATCCACAAGACCCTCCGTTCTGAACACAAAATCCTCTAGCACTTCTCTTTCTCCACTGCCCCATTCTTCTTCCCCAACGCCTATCCCAAGCTCACCCCCAGCAGAGAGTTTGATGCCGTTGTACATGTCAACAGCGGGGTTCCCGCTTAAAAGGACCTCCCAGCTCCATGCAAATCTCCCCCAGAAACGCTCGAGAAGACCGCAGAATGTGAGCCTGCCGACGCGCTGATAGAATTCCTCAAGCGTAAAGTCATGGTGAAGCAGGAATATGGAATAGGCGCGACGAAGTTGCTGGATCAAGAGGTGTGGGGGCACATCTCCCTAGAAGAATACTGGAAAGAAGGAGTATTTGTATCATCGTGCTGCGCTGAAGATCCACCAGTAGATTCAGCTGGAAGCCGCGTGAGGTCAATGGACTGTCGCGATCTCATCAGTATCCCAAGCTAGACAATGAATCGCAAGCAACACACACAGCTAAAATCCACCAATTTTTCTCCAGTTCATGAAGAATAACCCGCGACCGATCTGTTTCCACATAATCGACTGCCTTTCCACCTGAGAAATTTCTAGAAGTACTAGTTCAGTACATGATTGTTGCAAGACTCTGACGTAGCGATGCCCACCTAGCAAAGTTCACCATACCCTGCGCCAGTCCGATCTGGCGCAGTCGCTTGTTCCACTCATCCTTGTATTCATCTTTATCATTTTCTGCAGTAGAGCCTTCAATCCGTCGCAATCGATTGGACCTGGAAGTATAGAACACGACTTGGTCGTTGAGCGTTTCGTCGGTCGGTCCAAGGAGAGGGTTAAAGATCGCGAGGAAGGAAAGTTGCGCTGGAACTACCGAAGCAAAGTCGCTCTCTGGCATCGCATCGTCAAGATGTGCCTAGCTCACCGTAGAGCGGCACAATAGTCGAGAATGATGACCTTCTTCGTCGACCAGCCTGGTATCTGCTGATGTGACATCGGTGACATCACGTGCTTTATCGATAGATCGGCGGCCGACAAAGCTCCCCGGAGCTTGGAGAGTCCCACTCGGCTGAATGTCAAGAGCACAACAGCCAAAACCATGTTTTTCACGGGGGAACTGGAGTTTTCTGTGTTTACAGAAGAGCGCAGATTTGTCGTAGTTTGAAGCTACGGTTTCTGTCGACAAAGGCACACGAGCCACTTCGGATATTGTTCTGCGGCTCCGATGAATTCAGCATAGCTTCTTTGAGAGCTCTCCATGAGGAACATTTGAAACAACCGGATCGAATCTCTTCCATTGATGTTGTTTGCAGACCAGGAAAAAGGGTTGGAAGAGGACTGAAGAAAATTCGCGAGGGTAATTCCATCACTATTGTTCAATATAAGTTGTGATCTAATGTGTTGTTCTTTAATAGTTCCGATTAAGGCAGCCGCATCGAAGCTGTCTCTTCCAATCCATGAGATCGACACTTTTAAGGGCTGGACGGTAATATATCATACACGGACCAGTTAATATTTTACTGACAGTGCTAGCCACCTATGCTTTCTGGAGGCCCTATCAATCTAATAGTGGCCGTTTCTTTTGGGCTGTTCGTACCTCCTCGAATTCTCAACGGTGCCAAATACGGAGGATTAAATGTTCACCCCTCGTTGCTTCCAGAGTACGTATAGAAGCTGAATTGGATAAGCTTGAGGACTTTATTGACAGATGCTATTCAGTTTCCGTGGTCCCGCACCGCTACACCATACCCTCCTAGCCGGTAGAGCCAGGACCGGCATCTCGTTGCAGACTCTACATTTGAAGCACTTTGATCATGGTGTCATCCTTAAGCAGACACCATCTCCCGGATTTGAAATACCAAATCCCGACTCGTGTACAGTCCCAGAACTCTTAAATACTGTTGCGCCGAGGGGAGCACAGATACTTGTCGAAGGTATCAGGGATGGGCTTTTTGTTCCACCTCTAAAGGATGCAGGCTGGAGGGCCTCTGAAGGACAGGAGGGCCTGGTTCATGCAGCCAAGATTACGCCAGAGGACCGACATATCAGCTGGGCGAAGTGGACTTGGGCGGAGATAAATAGGCGAAACCGTGTCTTGGGCCCGCTGTGGACCAAGGCCCTTGTGTCTACTGAATCTCCAAACGGGCCTACCTTTCAACACAAGAGAGTGATCATCACAGAAATGGAGGAAGTCACTCCGCCCGCGGGCTGTGATGCATTCTCTCTAGTTCCTGGCTTGCCATTTGTGAATGGCGTTCGTCCATTTGAACCTCGACAAGAAAAGGGGCTTTATGTATTCACGCAAGATGGGAAACCGATACGCATACACCAGATGAAGGTGGAAGGAGAACAAAATACAGATGGACTTCGAGCGGCCCTCAAAGCACGGATGATCGGCGATCGAGTATTTCACTCAAATGCTGGCGATCATACCCCTTTCTACAACCCTCTTCAATGACGACAACAAATTGAGTCTGTAATATATGTACTTTTACTAAAAAAATGATACCAGCCGCAAGCAGTTTTCAATATAGATCGTGTTAAATGTATTGAGCATGTTAAATGTACTGAGCACGGCGGCAATGATCAAGAGCATCTGCCACTGGTAAAACACAATCAATCGACATTTACCTAATTGCAAAACCGGAATCTTTGAAAAATCAGTCCTGTAGTATACAAGCATTTTTGAAAGCGCTTACCGATTTGTATCGACTGGCCCGTCATGGACGAGTTTTTGGCCAGCATTACATATGCATTAGCTGTGTCCTCTACTTCGGGCTGATGGCCATTTGGTCAGCATATGAATGGATTACTTGAAGGAAGGAACTTACCACTTTGTTGAGAACGGCCATATCCTTGTAGAGCTGGACTTTCTCGGCGGGAAACCGTTGGCCCTGTTGTGGTATTAGCCTTGCTACCAGCTTCACTTTTTCACTCGGACGACGATATGACGCCCTTGAGGTAATGACTTACCCATTCAGTGAGCAGGAGACCCGGGAGGACAGCATTGACACGAACTTTGTTGCCCTGTGTTTGCGCGAGACACTTCATAAGATGCAGTCCTGTTTTGCTATTAGAAGGCTATACTTGCTATTGCACCTCGGGGACTTTACCTGCAGCCTTTGTCACGGAATATGGCATGCTACTCCCCGACGGTGTAACTGCCTGGTGCAGAGAGTGAGCTGTTGGGTCAAACATTCACCTTTGCTTCTTTTCACTTACTGCTGTGGACGAAGTGAGAAGGAAAACACCACCTTCGGGGTTTGCGTTAAACGTCGGCAAGGCTTCTTTGAAAAGATGTAAGTTGCTCTTGACGTTGACGGACCAACACTGTTATCGAATATTAGACAACCACTACATACAAGAGGCTGGGGGTGGCTGGCCTCCTCACCTTGTCCCAATCCTCTTCGTTCGTTGCATTCAAGTCGGCGAATAGAGTCATTCTGGTCCAACCCTTGCCTAGATGTCAGTAATTGACAGCTAGTATTTTGGGATCTGACCTACCGCGTTCGAAACTAGAATGTCTAGGCCACCCAATTGCTCGATTGCAGCCTTCACTGTGTTGGTACAGTCACTTTGGAGACCTGCGTCCTAAATCATACATAGTCACGAATGAGCGTGATACTCGCATTGACGGCATTGGGTATTCGAAGTCCTAAAATGCCACAAAGCATATATAGAAAGCAAAACGAAGAGGGACATACACCCTGAATGATGGCTGTCTTCACGTTATATTGGGCCTGGATTTCAGATGCGACCTTCTCGGCTGCTTCTTTATTCGAGACATAATTGATGGCGACATTGCAACCCTCAGATGCGAATTTCTTCGCTACGAGAGCTCCCAGTCCTCTATGTTTCCATATTAGTATCCAATAAACCCCGACATTCGAAATAAAGACCAATTTCGTCAAGGAAAGCCAGACTTACCGGGATCCCGCTGTGATAAGGGCATTTCGACCCTGCAAAGAGTATGACATGATGACTGATGAGCGTATATATTTAGAGTACTTTAGAATATTGCGATCAACCGAAGAGCAATTGGCTTTGATACAAGGCAATATTGTCACTCACATTCAAAACAAGCTGTTAGGATGCTGGCGAAGCACTGAGAGAATTACGAATCAGTCAAGCGGGGTAAGAGAGCCGATGCATGCATGTACAGTGTCAATCAGTCCATCACTCGGAATTATTCCGGTATCTCGGTAGGAAACGATTTGCATGTGCAATGATACGCTCGGGTGGGATGTGATTGTCAAACTGATCTACAGAGTACATATGAGGTACAGCGAATAGAGTGAGGGGTTGATAACATCCCAGGAACCAGCCAAACAGCGAATAGTCTTGATGTTGATTGTCAAGATATCGGATCATCTCGCAAAGTACCTTTTGGGATTTTAATTGTTCAATGTTTTACAAGACTTTGAAAATGTATTATCGACAAAGCTAGCAAGTTAGCTGGAAACGTCCTGCGATTCATCATTTAATCTACCAGCGCGCCGACGTATTCGGTCTTCCTCATCCCTTTCCAAGCCCTCTTCCCTTCTAATGTGGGCCATTGAACGAGGAACCGGTCGGCAAAAGGGAGTAAGATCTTTCCCGAGAGACTCAGAGTTGTGACCCGGGCCCAGGATTCTACAAAAATGGTACGCAGCTGGAAATCCAGAGGCGTTGATCCTTGTCCTGTTTTTGGTGTAGTGTTGCCAATCAGGAAATGATATAGACGAAGAAGTTTCGCAGCCAGTATAACACAGACTGCAGTCGCAGGGCCATTTGTGAGAATCACGTCCGGATACAAAGAACGGATGTGTTGAGGAAGCGATTTCTGATCGGCATGAAGTCCACGTAGCACAAGAAGACAGGCCCAGAATGATTGAAGGGTAGACAGAGGCGCTGTTAAATATGACTGGTGAACGCGGCGTGCCCGTGGGACGGTTATGATGGCGTAGGATTCTGAATCATTCTGGCCTTGGATCTGCTTTTTCTGTTTACCCCGTCCTCCACCGTTCAGGAAACTCGTTTCGAACTCTACCGCCTTTGCAGCACTGAAGTTGTCCTCTGAGCTGACGACATAGGTACGATAGGTATATACGGACGAATCTAGCCGCATGCGCCGTAGCATGGAGAACATCTCAGCGGTATGCCCGCCGCTGCCTAGGACAACAAGCAGATGGGTGGGGGTATGTTTCGAGCGACATTTGGGGACTTCAGTATTTTGCGACACCGAAAGAGCACGGAGGAGCAACTGGCCGCATCATCAGATTAGCTTTCTTTGGCTGAGTAGGCAATCAAGGTTGTGCTCACGAGAATTGCAGGTATACCAGCCGCAAGCGCAAGGACAAGAACCCAGAAGCTGATCATCAGCAGCTGCCAGACAGTCATGGTGTTGACTTGATCGTTGCCAACGAAGCACTGTCTCTAAACCAGGGAATAGTCACAGATGTAGAGAATAAAACTGTGTTAGTCACTGTTTTGTAGTTTCAGTGTTTGATTCATTCATCTCTTGAAAGACCCAGTGGTGTCCTTTTGGAGCAGTTTGTACGTGAGTATTTGGCGTAGAATGGGTTCTTTGCCCGTGATCATTCCTTGAACCGAAGACTGCACATGCAGACAAAATAAGACACTGTCTGATGCTCTGCTCAGCGTTGAGTCCAGCTGGTCTGCAGCTCTTTGAATGTTGAAGAGTGATTTGGCAACTGCGACGCTTTTCTTTGGGGGATGGCACGTGGTCCGTGCAGCTCGGGGATTATTTTCTGTTGTTGTCTTAACTCCCGGTAGCAACCAAAATACAGAATCATCAGCAGAAGCCCCATCGCAATAGCCCATGGGTTGATCTAGTCATCAAAAAACACGTTGCTTTGTATTTTACTGCGCCTCTGACATGAAATGGCACCTATATTTCAGAAGCGACTGAGCTGTTTCTACTGTGGGGGTCGCTCTGCCCAAACTGACAGAGGACCTGTCCGCAAATGGCGCTGCACGCATTGCGAAGCAGTCAACTACTTGGACGAGGTAAGGGTGTCCTGTCTTGCTTATCTAGCGGATATATAGCTGACCATACACTTGCAACTGGTTGTAGAAAGGGGAAATCACCGACCCTCCCGCAGCAGAAACGAACCCAGATGTATACGGCCCAGGAGCGTCGAGCCCACCCTTTGAGTCGACCGATTTTACAGGGACCAGCCTTTTCTGCGCCCAATGTGTCCGCAATCAGCATCTGTTCACGAGTGCTCTAGCCTCCTACTTTCCTTCCCCCGAAGACCCCACATACAGTGCCTACGAACGAGAATACCCCAGCTTTCGACAGAACATGGAAGAACGGTACCCGCAAGTATGCGCCAAATGTGAACCCCGGGTGAGGGACCGTATTCGTCAGGCAGGGTATGAAGCAAAGTCGGACCATCTTCGACGCATGATGGACAGGAGCAAGGCAGGAAGAGTATCCAGACAGGCACGAAATCGGAACTGGAGGAGTTTGCTTGTTTTTGCGGGTGCCGTTGGCTACTGGGGAAGTGCTGCGGGCCAGCTTGCCTGGGATATACTAAGTGCTTTGAACACTGGCGAACCACTGCAGGACTCAGACGGATCTTCACCGGTTCCATCCCTAGTATCATGCGCCCAACAGATTTTGCAGCTTCGATATGCGCCGAGTAATTGCTTGATGGACCTAACACCGCATGCTGGATTGGCGCTTGTTGCAGGCATCCTTTCACTCTGGTGGAACCCGAAGTTGCGGTTCAAGGTCGAAGGAAGAGGTGGCCGTTTTGTTGGGCTGGGAGAGTATTATCAAGTGCAACTCATCGTTATGGTGGTCCGATGCGTGTTTTGGGGCGTGCTTAAGGATCCTTCTTCAAGTGGTCTCGAATCGAGTATGCTACCGGGACTGCATTTGTTTATGATCGTCTTCACGGTTCTGGTAAATGATGTCCAAGTCTGTCTTCATTTTCAAGACAAAGCCACTAACGTCAAATTCTAGTCTATTGTCATCTCCCGGCGTGTTGTCCAGTATGATACTCGTCCTTTAGTGTCATGGTCAGAAATCGACACACCAGCAGTGACGCCGCGCCGGAAGCCGGAAGCATCGCAAGCACAGTCAACTGCCAAAAAGGAGCCTTTTGCGGCAATTAATGAAAGCCTTCAACAAAGTGTCCAGCCTTTTCCACTTGAGAAACTCGCTACTCCCCGGGCCGCCCCTGAAAGGGAGCCGGTAATTCCTCCTACCCCTCCTCCAGAAGTGGATGATATGGATTGGACGCCTTCCTTACAGCGCGAAATTCGACCAAACATTAGTGTCCACCAAAGAGACCAAAAATCTGTTCTCGATGGTCCCATGCCTTTTTACGGCTCACTCCCTGCTGCACCAAAACCTCCATCATGGAACCTTCGAACTCAGCCTTCTCAGAAGCCCATTGAGCAGGTTGTTGAGCGTAATCCATTTCACCGTGCCCCGGCCCAGTCTCCAAGCGCATGGCAGCGCAACCCTGGACGTCCTGATGTATTTGCGCCCCCGAAATTCTTTCCTATGACCGACCATGTCGCGTCAACCGGACTGGAAAGCTTGTTTGATCGGGCTTTCACCATAAAAACACCAGAGGACGAGGGAAAACAAGACTGGAAGCAGAAAGTGCCACAAGCGGACTCTCAACACCGGACAGACATGAGAAATCTTCTTCTTTCCCAGTATCTTCGATTGGGGTTGCTTCTCGCATCTATTCTTGCTTGGACTCTCTCACAATATGGACTACTCTCGGTACCTGGAAACTATATCGAAGTGGCCTCATTGGGAAGCGCAAGTCTCATTGCCGGATTTGCTCTTCTAGAGGTATTGAAACAGCCTATTGTGCAGTGGAACGGGATGGAGATTCTTGTCTACTTTGCTGAACTCGTGGCGGCTGTTCACTTGGGGGGGCAACCTTCCCCGAGTCTCCTTCGAAAGAGAATACTTTGACAGATACGGGAAACTGCTCCTGATTTTCATGGCTGCCCAGGAGGGACTTGGTCTTCTTGCCATTTTGCGAGCTGCTCCAGCCAATGGTGAGGATTCTCAGTCCCAACAGCCAAACCATACCCAGTCGAATCAGGCACACTCTTCGGGTCAGGATGTTTTCACGGACTCACCCATGGCGAGACCTGGTAACCTTTTGGAGAACCAGTCTTTCCATTCTCAGCCGTCTGTGCCCCCTCTTTCCTTCTCTTCGACTACGGCTGGGTCTGGTTTTTCGCCTGAATCGTCTGGGTCGCCATACCAAGTAGGATTTCCCTACAACCAGGGATTTAGCGGAAATCATAGTTTCAGTCTAAACAGTCTCAAGGACAATGATTCTGATGTATCCGACCCGTTAGATCGTGACTCTGACACAGAAACCACCGTCACGACAGCCACCACTGCTACGAATAATACCATTCGGAATATCAGATATGGGCGGAATGTCAATGATAACTTTTTCTCCCCGAAACGATCTGAGCTTGGACCAGGTATTGGTGGCCTGAGTATTGATGATAACAAGCCTCACCGACGAGTAACTCGGAGCCAAACTCAAAGGCGACAGCAAGGGGATGGTTTCCGCAAATACCCAGTCAGGGGGCTCGATTAACCTTCTGCATTTGCTTTCTATTCGTTTATATGATTATCTTTTTCTCAACTCTGTTGGGTCTTCTGCCTGTCTTTGTTGCTTTTTCTTTTGTTTTGCACCATAATGGAGCAAGGGGCATTTTACTTGTTGGACATTGTCATTTTTCATTCTTTTAGATTGAGATATTCGATTGCATTTTGTGTATTGTTTGGGATAACAGGTGTGAAAGAGCGAGGTTGAATTCTTTTGCATGCATTATACCGTCTCTCCCTGTTTTTTGATATCATCTCTTATTGTCTCGGGAAGCGTTGTACATAACGAAACTAGAACATACGAATTTTATGACATACTAGCATTATCAGTTTATCATTTTATACCAGAATAAGACTTGCATTTACTAAATGTATACTTAAGCAGTATCGTGCACTAAACCCTCCAGCGATGGTGGTTTCATTCTGTTTACACACTCTCTACCCTAGTCTCTGTAGCAGCATTGCTCTTGATATCCTCTTCAGTCGAAACCCTTGTGTCTGCTGATTTGCCATTGACAGGTGCAGTAATGCCAAAAAGCTCGTCCATTTTCTCAAGAGAGAGGCCTGTTAATCGGTCAGTAAATGGAACCTTAGAAGGGGTAGCCTGATTCATTACCTTTTGTTTCTGGGATGAAAAACCAGACGAAAACTCCCATGGAAAAACAGAAACAGGAAAATATTATATACGTTCTGCATATAGAGTTAGCATCTGGTGATGCTAGAAGACTGAAGGGATATCAAAAAAAGACAAACTTACCCATATCCATTCGCACCAACCGTGGCCAGCATATTTGGGACTGCTCTAGCCACTACGAAGTTGAAAAGCCATTGTGTAGCCGCTGCGAACGAGACATTGAGGGACCTTAGACGAGCCGTAGGGATCTCGGCGACATAGATCCAGCACACGGGACCCCAGCCGAATTGGAAGAAGGCAGCGAAGAGGAAGATACAGACGAGGGCGACGTATCCAGCAGGAATGACGGGCTGGCCTTCCACTGGAGGAGCTATACGGACATAAAGACCTATATAGAGCATGGCAAGACCCTGGGCAACGGAGGTCCAGAGGAGGGACCGTCGTCGTCCGAGGGAGTCGGCAACGAAGACCAAAAATATGCCACAGCCGACCATCTTGACAATACCATAGACACCTGTGGCAAATAGGTTGGTTGCATTGCCGGTGACGCCTAGGTTCTCAAATATTTGAGGAGCGTAGTAGTTGATTGCGTTGGTCCCCGTCATCTGCTGGCAGACCATCAGGAAGATACTGATCATTGCTCGTTTCCTGTTCCCGGGAATCACCCACATCTCCTTCATGAGATCCCAGAAGCCAGAGCCACCGACGATTTGACGCTCTAGTTCAAGCTGGTTGACGATATCTTGGAACTCGTTTTCGACATAAGGGTGAGTAGAAGGGAGATTTCGTACTCTAGAAAGAGTGGCCCTGGCATCTTCCCAGCGGTCTTGCTTCGCAAGCCAACGAGGGGACTCATTGCATAACAGCATGCCCAATAACAGAAGAAGTGCTGGTAGAGCCTGCATGACCAAGGGGACCAAGTACATGGCAGTGCCCTTAATATGAAGCAATGAGCCATAGTTAATCCAGAAAGCAAGCATGATTCCTGTGGTGATAAAAAGTTGATACAACCCTGTCAACATGCCACGAATAGCTCTGGGCGCATTCTCAGAAACGTATAGTGGGTTGACCATTGAGGCAAAACCGACACCAAACCCGTTAATCAGCCTAGGAAAAGTAGGTCAGATCTAGCTGGTGACATGAAAAAGGATGCTCTCAAGGCTTCCTTACCTTCCAACGTACATAGCCTCCAAGTGACCGCTGGCTGCAACCTGCATGACGACACCAATGATGGCGAGGATAGATGCCAGTATTAGACAGAATTTCCTTCCCCATTTCTCGGCCACTGGAGAGGCAATGAGAGCGCCAAAGAAGCACCCTGCTTGCAGTGTGGATACAATATTGGCAGACAGGTTCGCCTCTGCCACGTCACTGAGGCCCTGCAAGCCGTACTTGCTGGGAATATGTTAGGAGCTGCTTCATGTAAAACAACGAAGGCGGAAACTTACTCTTTGAATGGATCCATGGTGAGGACTCCCCGATAATCCCAGTTTCCATACCGAAGAGCATACCACCAAAACATGCCTGCGACGGAGCATGAGATTTTGCCTCGATCTATTTTCCTGGGGAAGGGACTGACCGAGCATGCGAGCATGTAGACTCTCCAACCATAGATCTCTTTCGGATCGGATCGCATCGCATCATTGCGAACGATCAAACTGAGAAGTCCCGGCATACTGAAAAAGTGATATCCCCCAAATTTATGTTTTCTGTAACCAACAGAGCAGATGACGTTGTAATTGACAAGGTTCTCTCACTGAGCCCAGCCCAGATTTGAGAGAATAACTGAAACAAGAAGGACTATCTGACAGAGCCTGTCTGTTGTAGTTCCCAGCAGAACCAAGACAGAAAGACAGGCGGGATATTATATTTGTATCCCAGGCCGTAGGTGCCTACTGAACAAGTAGAGACGACATGCTCGACGACTGAAATATCGATCTCTGAATCAGCAGTTATGACGGATGAGAAAGACAGATTTTGCCAACCGCGGAGAAAATAGAGCGCGAAAACAGTCAAAAGAATCCACGAATCCCATGGAGCAGCGAGACGACTAGTTTTCAGTTTGTGTTGCCGAGACCGCTTTGAGCTCGTGGCCTCGATGTGTTTGCGGAAGCCATGGCTCTGCTGGAGAGAAGGAGGAGTGGGGGGTGGAAAAATTGTCTTGTCAAGGTGTTTTCAGCCTGTCGGGAGAGAGATAGGATTAGTTCCATGGGAATTCTCTAAGGGAGCTGGGTGGTGAGACAACGACCTTACCTTGCCTCTGGGCTAAGACCAAAAGGTCAACGCCATGGGCCATCGATGTTGGGATATATTGCAAAGTAACGAATAGAAGCAGGTCGATCAGTGCTCACCTGGCCATTTAGAGCTTGGCTAGTATCGGTATTGATGCGGACGGGATAGAAAGGCAGCCAAGAGAGAAGAAGATGGCGGGATCATGATGGTCATTCGTCCAGGGCAGTTGGACAGGGAAGAAAGGTGACATTTGCGGGGAAGCAATGCATCATCGACTGGGGGATCTGCGCGCGGAGAATACGAGACACGTTATGGGATATAGATTACCTGTCAAATCAAAACACACCCATGTCTAGTATCTGATGATCATGGAGAGGTGATATTCAACCTGGTGCCACTGGGATCTCAGTCAATCTCTAGAACAATGGTCTTTCATAAATTCAGCTAGAACTACACGAGTCCATCCAATCAAGCCCTAATTATCGGCTTCTATTCTATTCCACAGCCACTCTGGAATGGGTGGCTTTTGTTCCCAACCCCTTGGCCACCTTTCTTGCCAACGATTGCCATCGCGGGCAGGCAAAGCAAAGACTGCCGTTACAAACCAGCACTGGGTCCCGGCACCCAGACGTGCCCCCAAAGATGGTAATAGAGTACGGCCGTGCATGATATTTGAATTAGGATCAGCCTGCACCGTCTTTCCTTCCCGATGAACGGCTGGCTGAAGTTCAACGATGCCTACAGCACCAGCAGAGGAAACGGTGAGTGCACGGTGAGGCTCCTGCATCGTCCCCTCTGAAGAGCCGCTTGTCAGAGGCCCCAGAATTCGACCATTGTCATGTCGACATCCGTAGATGGCAAATGCACCTTCAGAAGTCAAGAGTTCCCGCCCCGTACGCACGCGATGGGCACGAAGATGCCAATTTTCCCATCCTTCTACTGTTGGGATAAGGAAGGTCTCAATCTCGACATCAGGCCATGGTTTCCAGCTAGAGACCAAGATAGGCACATTGTTCTGCCATTCAAAGCGAGAATCAATAGCAAGTCTGCGTGTTTTCCAGATTTCCCCTTCATCCTCTGAGAGTGCAAGCATACTGTCTGGTGCATGCTGCTCCAGCTGATAGGACCCAGTTGGCACGGAATATCCAAAGGAGGAGCTATATGCGAACTTGCCGTACTTGGCTTGAGTGGCCTTGAGTGGATAGTGACAGGCCTGTCCGGATGATAACAGGAATGAATGTCCTCCGCGACGAATGACAATGTGCTTGGGGTATTGTAAGGCCGCTATTTCTGGAAGACTAGAGAAAGGATAGGGCTCCTCCTTAGTCGCCCAGAATGGGTGTGATTCAGGCAGCAATAGCGGAATGAAAGACAAGCAACACCAGTATGGGGAGCCCGGGGAGTTATAGTTTTCCGTCAGATACATGTTAGCATAAGAATATCCGAGGTTAAGGGTTCCATCGCTATTGAAGATATCTGCCTGGGTAGCCCACCAGCGAAAGTGTCGCAATAAAAGGCCTTTGATGACACCCCAAGTAAGAGGTGCGGCAAGCTCAACATCAGCAAAAGCCAGAGCTCCCCAGAAGCCGACCATTGCGAATCGATATGTCATGGATCTTCCAAAAGGAATGGCGCTTCCTATGATTGAAATGGCACGGAAATTAGTATCCTAGGTAAATGTGTTTTATCACTAACAGAAGCATATTTTCACTAACCGTCCGGGTCGAAATAATGCACAAAGTCCTTCGCAAAATCCCTGGCACGGTTTCGGTATCTATCTGCCCTCTCTGGGTCGAAATCTACTGCCAACTTTGAGTAGAGAAGTTGCAGGAACTGGATAGCAAAAGAACCTGAGTAGTAATCCATTTGATGGTGACTTTTTGGTCCATCATTGCTCCAGCCACCGCCAAAATGGAAAGTATCCAGATGATCCATATCGGTCTCAATGCGTGACAGAGAATAGGGCGCCCCGTTTTTCCTAAGACCGAGATTTGCGAACACCCGAAACCATAGCCTGTATAAGATATCCGTTGTAAGAATACTCGTCACAGTCCTTCGAGTAGAATGAAGCCAAAAAAACCACTTACCAATTGGTATTTGGCATCTCTCGTGCGTTAATGCTAGCCAGCCAATTCGCAACGTTCTCCTTTTGTTTATCCGTCAAGGGATCCCAAAAGAAATGCGGTGCAACAGCCAGAGTAAACCCTATAGGGCACATTTCAACCATGCGCTGGTCGATATCTTCAAGCTGCCCCCAGAATTCCGGGCTTTGGGGGTTGGTTCCATTGATGAGCCCTTCCCTCCAACGTCCCGCCTCAGCATATTGATGATGGCCACCAACCAACGAAGCCAAGGCCCAAAGAGGCCGTGCAAACCCTTCAATTTGAGCGCCACATTCGTCAAATCGAGTTGTTGAGGATCCAATTTTCACACGGCTACATCCCGGAGTCAAGCGTGAGACCAGCGGATCGAGAAGCGCCTGACAAGCATTTTGAAAGTCACGACGCGTGCGGAATGGGCATTGGCTGAATGCTTGGATAGGAGTCTTTCCATTTGCTTGCACAGACATCTTAAATATCAACTCCGCTGGATGAGCTCATTGACGATTCGACTGCTGTTGGAAGGATGGAAAACTGAGTAGAATTGACCTGATCGGTTTGACAGAAAGTTTGTGTCCGCCATGAATAGAAATAATAGCCCCCTCCCCCCGCGCTTGTCTTCCATCATCTTTCAGAAAGAGGAAGTAGATCGCCAGGAAGTCCGAGGACCAGGTAGTCGAGACAACTTTTCTTCGGCTGCCTGGCCGACCATCCTCTTTATCCGGGGCATAGGCGGGACGGACATGAGCAATCCTGTTTAGGAGACTGATACAACGAATCTAAAAGGGACCCATTGAAGGGAGGATGGTGATGCCATTGGCTGGATAGAAAGGGTTCTATTAAAGCCGTCCATTTACCCGGATATTAAGAACGGAAAGGAGATGCGGGGAAGGCAGTAAGCAGAGATAAAAGCCCACAGTCAGTAGGATAAGAAGATGATGCTGCCAATAGAAGCCAGAAGACGGCTGATCTTGGCCACATTCTTGGTGAGGATATCAGGAGACCGGAGTTCAATCGCTCTGATGCGTGGAATTCCCATTATCCACCAATAAGGCGCCTCTACCAGCTACCTCGAGGTTGGAAAACAAACCGGGTATCTCCAAAAAGGTGCCATGGATCTGAGTTCGTTTTCGTTTTTCTTTTGTCAGTATTGTTTTGGTCGTGTCTCGATCAGTCCGAAAGCAGTCAAAGAAGAGACCGGTCACATGATAGCCTATCACACGCAGTCACCTGACCGCCGGTTGGACAACATGGACGACTTTATCAAGCACATTCCTACATCCAACAATCCTGGCAGATCCAAGTGCCGATCTTTGCTCATATCTGAGGCCGTCGAACTGTCAGAAGCATTCTATGCCGAGGGCCAATTGTCTTGCAAATCCCCTGATCCGAGCCCCTTCAGGTTAGCCAATTAAGAACGATACCCGGAGATCTTTCTATGGCGATACTATACCTGAGATCAAATGGATAGGAAATTTTGCTCAATATGTGGAATTCCCATTCGTTGCGCCTTACGTGAACCCACTGAGGAGATGGATTGGGATGAAGAAGCACGAACCGGTTCGTATAGAGTCGTGTGAGCTTGCTTGGTCGTGTTCTTTCTCACATTATTATCTATGCAGTAAGATATTTTGATTCACAAAATGCTTCATTCCTTACCGGAATTGGTTACCTGAACCCAGTTCAACCTGGAATAATCAAGTTCTTTGGACCGCAAGATCCATCACAATCATATCTATCCCCTGATGTTTCGCTGGATTCATTTAGAATAAGCTATGACGCTGAGGACGAGGCTTATGCCTTTGCATTCCATGAAGTCTGCTGGGGTGTCTTGCGGGAAAGGATATCTAGCAATCCCTCGCACATTAAGTCTCTGGCGACAGCATTATCTAACGTACGGTATTGCTCAAGCATTAGTCTCCTTCGATCAGGAAATGTATATGACGATAAAGCAGATTCTCTGCGCGAATTTACTGACCCTTGGCATCAAATGATGCGAATGGGATGTACTGATTTCATGCACGCACCCTTGAAATTCAAAAGCGTGGAAGAGATCCTCTCTTGTTGCTCAAAAGTAGGGCTAAAAACATTGAGGCGCCTTGAAAAAAGAAACGCCTTTTTCACACCGGAAATTTCTTTAGATATCTTTTCCAAGCTACCTATTGAGATTGCTCACTTGTTGCTGTCTTCGCTTCCGTCTGTTGATGTCTGCCACCTGCGCTTAGCATCCCGAGCGATTGCTGCCAGATCCCTGACAAAAAACTTGCCACAATTCTTTTGGAAAAGTCGGTTCTTACCTGAGCTCGAGATGGGGTTCGCCCTGCCTGAAAACATTAGCAAATGTGAGGACTGGCGTGAGCTTTATTTCGTCCTCAGACATGAACTAAGTCTCCGCTGGGGATGCGCACGTGTATCAAATCGAAGAAGAGTATGGCAAAGAATTGACAAGAATTCAGAGGCTTATGAGCTGTATTTACAAGACATTTGCCTACAGGGTGTGTCAATGTCCTGGGATGATGCTAGGCAGTTTACAGGGACTGGAAAGACTCGACCCGGTAAGCTTATCAGAACAGAAATTATGGATCAATACGATAAACACGTGTATACCGGCAGTCGAGAACTATACACTAGGCGTCTCTTGCTTCGGTCAATGCCTCAAGAAATCCGCTCAGTTGGTATTTCTACCTGCATTTTCAACTCGAAATTGTACATCTCGGGTCTTCGCTTGCTCACCCAGGATGGTGACAATCCTGAAATGCTTGTATCTCACTCTCTAGGTCGTGTGGTAACGTCTACTGAGTGTCAGTTACAACTTTTGCCAAAGGAGAGCTTCGCTGGATTTGAATTGGCAACTTGCGAAACCGGAATTGTCGGTATGCGACTAATCGTGGAGATTGGCTCTCGCAGATATCCTTCCGCATGGGTAGGGAGAGTTGAAAGTATGGACCGAGGCATCGCATTCGGATATTTGCCTGTGGAAAACGATCAATCTTTTATCGACTTGGCTGCTGGTTTTGATGTGAGTCGTCCTTCTGATACTTATGTGACGTTCGCTAAACAATTCCTTCCCCAAGGCTTTCAAGATGATTGCGCTTGCGATGGTTGAGACCCAGGGCTTCTTCGACATACCCGATGCTCATACATCAGCCCCAGAAAGCCTTGACATGAAAGGTCTCATTCTGCAACCACTTTGGATGCCATGCCAGCCCGCAAAAACGGCCCTACTTGTCCCACAACCTGTCTTCCCTGGCCGTCAAAAATATAATGTAATTCTGAATATTGATTTTGGGTCAACTGGGGTTTATAATTTGGACAAGCTCACACGGATAGTTGCACATATGGGTGACAGCCAGCCTGTATTCACCGGCCTAATGTTTGAGTATGATCTAAATGAACCGTGTCTATTATTTGGAAAACGAAGTGACATTGAGATTTCTTTCCTTATTGACGGGCCCGGGGGAGAAAGAATCTTACGAGTTACATATGAACAACCCGTTTATGAGAAAGCTTCTTTCTGGACAGGCATTTGGTCTATTGAAGTCTGTCAGCTTCGTTTCCCTACATACATGATCAGGAAAGGAAAACTGACATCATGGACTTAGTTTTATACCAATTTTGGAAGACACATCAAACTTAAGCCCAGTGGGCCTCCATCGGTTCCTGAAGGCTCGCCATCTTTGGACCAGTTGTTCACAAAGCACACGCTGATAGCCCCAGAAGGGCAGGTTATAACCGGACTTATTTCAATTATAGATGTGAGTAAAGTAACCCCGGCGTTTGATGTTCTAGCTTCTCACATTTCACTTTTTCTAGGTCAGGAGGGCTGGTTTCCAAACCCTTGGGTTGCAGTGCAGTCGTCTACCAAAAGCGCAGACTGGTGATCGAAACATCATTCAAAGTGCTGGTAAATCTGCCGCTGAAATATGCCTCTCAAATGATATCACTTCCTTAGGGGACAGGGGACATAGGCATTGCGCGGGCTATACACACGCTTCTCTGGATAACGTCAAGTGTATTCGCTTCTCGTCTGGAATACTGACCCATCCTAGAGAACCAAAAGACATATCAGGACTATGGCTGGAGTATTTTGACTCGCAGCCCTCTGAAATTGTAGGCCAATGGTTCAAAGAAGTTGATTCGATGTGCTTCAAGCCGGGAGAGAAGGTCATCGAAATTTCCATAAAATTAGCCACACCTCCAAGAAACATTTCCACTAGTGATGCTATTAGGGTTGTGAGATTGTCGATTTTGACATCTCACATGCAGTCAAAGACAGTCCAAACAGTGGAATCCACCCCCAGTCAGGGATACATTCAAATGAAAACCCGGTCAAATAGACTTGAAGAACTGGTAAGGCCAATACTATGTACATGCAAATGATCACGGCTGACAACTGGAATAAAATCATATAGTCTGGGTTTGCTTGGGTGTTCAATACTAAGCATGATCACCCTCGAGTTGTGCTGTCCCCAACCACAGACTTGGAACACATTTCGCTCTGGGACCCAACTATATCTTGTGAAAATGCTCAACTAAGGGCCCCGGAGAGAGTCTTATGGCAAGAGACTGACCAAATTGGCCAACCTGATCCGGTGGTCAGCGTCTCCGCACGTCGAAGTTTCATATACACCGTCAAATACATCACAGGTCTAGTATTCACCTACAGGTCCGGTGCTATTCGTACTATTGGTTTAATAGATGGAGACGCCGGTCAAGAAGTGTCACTGGAAGATCATAAGAAGCTTTCCAACCTGAACCTTACCCAAGGTGAGCGTGGTCTGCTGGAGATGTCCTTTGGCTTCCCGGACTTAACTGGTGAAGATTCTGGCACAACTTTCCACCAATTAGCTGGGAGCGACCTGGATATACCGGATGGGAGAGGCTACTTGGAACATCATTTCATCGATATTTACTCGAAACACAAATCACATTTGATCGGCCTCGGCAGTGGGCGAATCTCATTCAACGACATGCCGAAAAAAGAGTTACTCGGATTGTGGGGTTACATCATAGATGATAATCTGACCGTGGGCCTAATATACTCTGACAAACCTCGATCAGATATGGCCTCTTAAAGATACCAATCCGATACAGAATGAGAATATCTGCCGCTTAAGCTGTCTGGGATTCAGCGGATCGAGAGATTGAATCCCTTGTGGAAATAGCTTCAATCTTGTTCATACTTGGGGGAAATCTGTTGATTACTTGTTTATCTTGTTTAGCCATCACGTTGCACAGCGCATGTTTGGTTTAGACTTCCTTCAATGCTGCATTCCTCGAATTTCCTGTACTATTTTTATTATGACAAAGGAATACAATACTGTACATGCAAGGGATTTGAGAAGGGGTGTGCTTTTTTGCAGTATGCAATACGATAATAGATTCATATCATATGATTGGAAGAGATACCCGCGGTGTATAGATTGGGATTCCAATCCCCACATTCATATTCATATTCAAAGTTTATACAACTGGCTCTATTATACAGAAGAGTAACATCAGAGCTCATGATGCTAATCACAGCCCAACTTGCTGCCGATAAAGCCTGAGAGTTCTTGTACAATGCCGACATCGGCCTCTGCGCCCAAGTTCCTCAGGATTTCATTCCACTGTGGTGTTTGGATCTCGTGTAGCTTTCTCCCATTCAAGGCTTGATGCACTTGGGTTGCTTGTTCGGATGCTACGGACGGGTCCGACGAAATCGAAACTTGGCTTTCGATAATTGCACCGTGTTTGAGGCGGAGGAATACACGTGTCTGTAGAAGGAACATTAGAGATTTGAAACAGGAAGAAGAGGGCTGTAAGATATTACTGACCGAGGGTGGCAGAGACGATGGCAGCGGCTCTCTCTCGCGAGGATCCTCCTCAATGGGAAACGTAGAAAAGGTGAACTGCGGTGTTTGCGTGTATTTCCACTCCAATGACTAGTCGCAGTGTCAATAAGTGCTCTTTTAATTTGGTCGTTCAATTTGAACTTACCCTCAGCTCATCAAGTCCTTTTCTGATTTCAGGTTCACTTGTTTGAAAATCCCCAACAGTCCCTGCAACCCAGTCCTCTCCGGCAAACAGTTCGGGATCATTGGCATGAGCCCGTTGTCCCCGGCGAACAGCATCCGGATTGACTTTATATAATTGTGCAAACTCCTCCATTATATTGGCTATCACCGCCTGGATAGAGAAAGGCGCTAAGGCATCTGCAAAAACGGACGAGACATTTGCAACCGGTGATCGAACACTCTCAACACCCTTCGCCTGAATATATCCCCGGGCAGGCGACCGTAAAAACGCACCAAGATCATTGATGTTGGGAGAATCTAATAAGCAGGTCCCATGGTGAAGAGCTCGAAATCTTGTCAACTTAAATGCCGAGCCAGAAATCTTCCGCGTCTGCGGCTCAGATGGGTTGATAGGCCCCTCGTTTGAGATGACAATATCGTGGCGATCATTGACGCTCGTTTTTATAGCTCCAGTTCGGTGTAATGCCCGTACGACCATCTCCGCGTGTTTATTGCGCGTAAACGTTGTCCTTGGAGAGATGACACTGTAGTTCAAGTTGCCCTCATCGTGAAATACGGCGCCTCCTCCAGATCTACGCCGGACGTAGACTGCGTCTTCCTCATCACTTCTCTGTTCCCCGTCCTTCACACGGTCATTATAGAGGGCTCGAAGGTTGGTCTCAAGCCATGGGTTCTGGTTGCGCCCAATGACAACACATGGTCGATTGATGTAGAGAAACAGGATATTCGAGTCTGATGGCGCATTTTCCAGCAAAAAATGTTCAATGGATAGGTTCACGTAGGGGTCCGACGAAAGGGATTGGTAGATCTGGTTCCGGGAGGACTCGCGACTGGCCAGCAGCGCAAAGTCGTTGGCGGCGAAGGAGGAGTTGCACCGAGCAAAGACAGCCGAAAGACCACTAACGTACTGCCTGGTGGTCAAAGACGACGACCGCAGATATGGTCCCCGTCGTGGAAGAATCATTGAGAGAGGTTCACGGGCACAATGGCATCATCGCCGTCGTCATTCGCATGGCTCGTGAAACCACATGATGATATTCAACAAAGCGACTCCGATCGTCGGGCACACTAGGCCCAGATAGGCAAGTATCCTGCTTAGAAAAAGTTCCCGCTTCTTCGCGGACAGTCAGAGCATCATTTCCATCCCGGTGCTTTTTTTTCTTTTGCGGGCTATTCCTTGCACTAAAAGGCTGACAGAGACTCATCTTCTGCAATTTCAATTCCCCGTGGTTTTGGATTTTGCTGTCTGATTTGGAAGAAGAATCCTCTGATTCTTGTCACTATTACTCACACCACCGCCCACCAAATACCCCGCCAAACAGAACATCATGTCGACATGGGGAGAACACTTCCGGGTCACCACGTATGTTTTTGCTTCTTCCGTCAGGGACTTCATGAAAACAATCAAAAGGATCTAACATATGCGTTCTTTCCAGTTATGGTGAATCCCACTGCCGCTCCGTCGGCTGCATCGTTGACGGTTGCCCCCCCGGGTATGGAACTCACGGAGAACGACATCCAGCCTCAGATGACTCGCAGACGTCCAGGCCAGAGTGCTTTGACTACTCCTCGCAATGAAAAGGACCGGGTAGAGATTCAGTCGGGAACGGAGTTTGGTGTCACCCTGGGAACCCCAATTGCCATGGTGGTCCGCAATGAGGACCAGAGACCCAAGGATTATGGTGGCAGCACGATGGACTTGTACCCTCGTCCCAGCCATGCCGATTTGACCTACCTGGAGAAATATGGCGTTAAGGCCAGCAGTGGTGGTGGCCGTAGCAGTGCCCGAGAGACAATTGGTGGGTGTGATGGAAGGTTAAAAACAGAAGAGAAGCATTACTAACTCCGTTACCAGGCCGTGTTGCTGCCGGTGCTATCGCGGAGAAGTACCTCACTCTTTCGCACAACGTTGAGATCGTGGCGTTTGTCTCATCGGTGGGCAACGAACACCTTTTCCCCCGACTCCCGAACACCCCACCCCGTCGACCAACCCCGAATTCCTGAACCTCGTCGAGAAGATCGACCGCAACACGGTAGACTCGTTCGCCCCGACCCGCTGCCCCAGCGAGGATGCCGCAGCACGCATGACCAAGGTAATTGAGCACTTCCGGGACAACCACGACAGCATCGGCGGTACCGTGACCTGCGTGATCCGCAACGTCCCAGTCGGGCTGGGCGAGCCCTGCTTCGACAAGCTCGAGGCCAAGCTCGCTCACGCCATGCTTAGCATCCCCGCCACTAAGGGCTTCGAAATCGGATCTGGCTTCGGCGGCTGTGAAGTCCCTGGATCTATCCATAACGACCCCTTCGTCGCTACCGAAGTGCAAACCCGCGACGGCACCAAGCAGCGTCTGACCACCAGCTCCAACAACTCGGGTGGTATCCAGGGTGGTATCTCCAACGGAGCCTCCATCTACTTCCGTGTCGCCTTCAAGCCCGCTGCCACTATCGGCCAGGCCCAAAACACCACAAAATACAACTTCGAAGAAGGTGTCCTGGAAGCCAAGGGCCGTCACGACCCCTGCGTCGTTCCCCGTGCCGTCCCCATCGTCGAAGCCATGTCTTCTTTGGTCGTCATGGATGCCCTCATGGCACAGTACGCCCGCGAGAGCGCAAAGAACCTCCTCCCGCCTTTGTCCAATACCCTTCCAACTCGCCCCACGCTTGGTAAAACCGATGCATCTGCTTAGAAAACAGGAAAGAAACCAAAGCAATTTTTGATATCAGCTCGCTTTCAGTTTTAAAGCCAAAAAATTCCTCTGTTTTTTGAAATGCATATTGGAGAATTTTCGGTCTATCCACGGATGAAGATGTTGGTGTTTTGATGCGTGATTATTATCTTATGAATGATGTTCCCCCTTTTGTCATAGATTCAATTTCATATGTACTATCCTCAAAAAAAATCGTTAGACTTGATAGTGCCATATTTCTCAGCAAATCTTCATAACCTCAAAGCTATAGAAGACCAGCGAACTACGAAGTAGCAAAAGAAGAACCAAACTTGATAGTTGCATTGTTGGATCAGTCAAAGTACTCTATGGGCCCAGCCTCTTATAAGGCGTATCATTTCCTCCAGTAGTCTCCCATTTTCTCCAATAAAATCCGTCCAGGCTAACATGACCAAACCAAGTCTTTGTCTTCGTCACTTCATCATCATGAGTATCCACATAATCTGGCTCCGGAGAACAAACAGGCCAAGATAAGATAGCAATAATAACAAGAATAGAAGGGAAATGCAAAAAAAAAAAAAAAAAAAAAAGGCCATCCAACTGTGGATAACAGGGATATAAAAAAACCCAATCAACAAAAAGAATGGACATAAACGTACATCTCGTCATCAGAACGTATCAACTTAGAAACTCCGGGCAAAAAGCCACTTCAACGAAGAATAGGAATACCCTCACAGAAAAGAATACCGACAGTAAGTTACCTGCTTACTGTCCTTTCACGAATTGTGCCACTGTTACTCCGACTGGCTGATCTCTCGGATACATTATCCATGTCTCCAGCTGTAGCATTTACTACTCTCAGCCTCTCTTTCGGGACAGTAAAGGTGACTTGAACACGCCTGCCCTCAGCTGCACCCTCGACATCCCACTCACTATCTTCTTCGGCATCCATCAGCCCGTCCAGGGTGAAATCATCACGCGTGGACCTAGCAGTTTGGAAAAGGGTCTCGCCTGAAGGTCTATCGGTTGCTGCCCAATCCTTTGCTCCTTGCTTACGGCGAAACAGTTCAGCCGATGCACTAACTGCTCTTCGTGGAGTCCCTATACCGTTCTCAGAGTTCTCAGATGCTTTTGACGACCCGAGAACCGTGCTCCTGCGGTCAACCCCTGAAGCTATGGGTGCAATCCCGGAGTCCTTGTCAGATAGTATCCACTTTCGGCCAGAGAGAACTCTTCGAATGCTTCCCATCCACTCTGGAGTCTTGGGCTTTGGGATGGTGGCCACTTTGGGCGATAGATCGATCGATACTTTACGCGGTATTTTCGGTATTTCAAGCGGCATTTCGTTCGGTTCTTCGAAGGGTACGGTCAGGTCAGTATCTTCACCAATCAGACGTTCTCCTTCAGCTTGTCGATGGGAAAATGTGGACTGTGCTGTCGAGTAGGAATCCGAGGAGTAGCGTTTATCGGTTGGTATCGTTGCACTGTCGGGTCTGCTTCGCGTAGTTTCTTTGCTGTGGGTGGATGCCGATCCGGGCTTTTCGGGCGATTGTCGCCCATTATTCGAAGAGCTCGATGGGATACCCAAGGTGGTAGACCGGGGCTCAGGAGCAACCCCCGGGTCGGGCGACGATGAGTTGGCAGACGCCTCCGACAGTCCTGACGGCGTGCGGTCATCTCTGTCTGGAGAGGATCGTCCATCTTTGCCCCGGGGCAAAAGGCTAGGTCGAAACTCCATACTTCGACCCGCAGCACGAATACTAAGTCGATTACCAAAATTGGTGCTTTGAGGCGTCAAAAATTCCGCACGTTCAAGGTCCTGTTGGTCAGTTTGCTGGGTGGGACTCGCCGGGCCCTCTGTTGCAGCCGCCTCGTCCTCTTCGCATTCATCAATAGGATGGATGTCACTAACGGGATCACTTCTCCGAATATCACTGTAGTTGGAGTATCTGCGTGATCTATTGTTCAAGCTCTGTCGACTACTCTTTATGGGGCTGGGAATATCAAGCAGAAGACCAGTACGCTCAGCGCTACCCTCGCCAGCGTCTTGCCAGCTAAGCCTTTGGCTATTCGCCCACGATATCGGGGAGTCGTTTCCTCTCATTGGCGGACCACGAATGCTGCTTGCCATGTTGGGATCATCCCGGCCCCAGAAATGAGATCGTTGCGCCCCAAGGGCTAGCTTGCGCAATTCATTATCTCTCCGGCGACGCACTTTTTGCCTTTTCATGTATAACCAACCGAAAACTGCTATACCAGCAACAGTAGGTATACCCAGCCCAAGACCTACCCCGAGCCCAGTTTTTTGTGACTTGGAATTTGACTTGGATGCTCGAGCTGCTTGATAACTTGGGTTTGTATATGAGGTGTCCCAGCTATTCGAGGTTGTGTTGAAAAAGTAGACCTGCGAGTTCTGTTTGTTCCTGGCTGTAGAGCGCTTGGCAGACTGCGATATACTGTATCCGCCAGTGACCATCATGACGCCACCGGGAAGCATTGTCGCACCGTGTCCGTATATCCCAGCGCCTCCGGCTAGACCAGAACCGCTTGTGGATGGAATCTTCCAGGTCCATGGACCAGATCCCCCGTACTCCATTCCAATTTCCAAGATTACCAACTGCGGACTGGCAGGGACAGTGGAGTCGCCCACCCAGCCCCCGAACACAACCACCTTGCTACCGTCTGGTGTGAGGACAGCGGTGTGGCCAGATCTTGGTTCAATTGTAATGGTATTCCGAAGGGCCAGTTCAGCCTTCCCTGCGTCGAGCTCTGATTCCACCGTGACAAAACTCCAACTGTCATGTGGTAGAGAAAAAATAGCAAGTTCAGACATGTTGATAAAGGCCTGCTGGGTTTGTCCTCCAATCAGAAGAAAATCCTGTTGCTGTATTGTACTGCCAGTCGAGGTAGCTGCGTAGGTAGCCTGCAACGGAGTGATGGTAAATCCTGCCTCTGGAATTGGAGGTGCACGGTGTCCAGTGGTTGCAATCCGATAAGCATTTTTGGCGCTGGGAGAACTGTCGAGGGAGTGTAAAACGGTCATTGACTGAGAGTAGCTAGCAGCTGACATCCAGCTCTGGCCAGACTGGTCGTGAAGCGGACACATTCCACCAAAAGTGTAGACGAAACTGTCAGTCGTATTGGTTGACGCGTAAGTAAACCCGGCGGCGAGGAAGTTGGGTCCATGGAGGTTAGGGTCGGTTGTTTCATCAGCAGTACTCAAAGCAAGCTTCTGCCATGTGCCATTGCCTATGGTGCTGCTATTATCGGGTGTGAACTGCCAAACGACCCCCAAATCTGAGGCATTCTGACAGCTGCCTGCATGAACCTTGACAATGCCATGTCGATCGATGACGGGAATGAAGGAAGATTCAAAGCCGTCGCTTTGAAATGGTGTTTCATCTAGCAGCACAGTGTACTGCGGGCTAGCAGAGTCGACATCACTAGAGACATCCAGGGAAAGGAACTCGGTAGTCCTGCGGTCTGAGTTGCTGCTGGGCCGGAGCACGTAGGCGAGAGATTCATTATGCCGATGGGCAGGTAAGATGTAGGAGGGACTGTAAGGGATGACAGCAGACACAGGATGGATGAGCTGGATGAGAAGAAGAATCGACAGTAGATGCAGGAGAAGAGATGGTGCCTTGCCGATCATTCTGTTGGTCAGCAACAAACGGCCATCCATAGTTGGATGGGACACCAGGGCTTCAATTGGGCCTTGATGCAGCTGTCTCAGAGTATGTCTGAGACAGTCCGAGATGCATCTAGAGAGACCGTCGATTTCGTTAGCTCCGACGAGTCAGAGAAGGAGCAAGTCAGACCCTAAGGAGGGGCCGACATGGAGAATTGAATGGCGGTCAATGCAGTATATTATTGATGATCTAGGGAGTAGCAAAGAAGTAAAAAGACAACGATGAATAAATTATGTACAGATGAAAGGAAATGAGAAGTGATGGAAGAGGGAAAGGAAAGGGAAGAGGGGCGAAAAGGCAACAACCATGAGGTCAACGCAGCAGTAGAGTAGATACAGTCAGTAAACAAGAAGCATCAACGTGTTTCGCCCGATCGGCTCCGAGTCTAGATCATGCTGAAAGAAAGATTGACGCTTTAGAATGACGATGAGAGGCTGGTTATATCGAATTAATTTGGCTGTAGATTAAAAGCTGGCTGGTGGAGAGAAGAGGGGCAGTGAGGATAAAGCAGTGAGTGGTAAACACGGGCGGTTGCACAGGCAACATCAACGACTTTGTCTATGGAGTGGATCAAGAACAAGAATTGAGAAAGGAGGATGTTGGGCCTTTGAGGTCATTTGACGATCGAAGATTTGCATGGATCTCGTCTTTATCTCTTCTATCTGGAAGATGGTTGAGTCTGGAGTCTGGAGTAGTGTATCTTATCGAGGAAAATCATGTGGAGATGTTTTACTTCTGAAACCACAGATCATAGTTTATCTGAATGGCATTTGAGAGTTGTAATTAAATACTTGTTCTATCCTCTGAACAATGCTACAATAATAATATCATTATTATTATGCTTGCATTCATGATTCTTGCAAAATGCTCGTTTGCGGTAGTGGAGTCGGATGCTGCAAACCGTGGATAGGAAACGTTGGCAGGCCAACCTCCCGCTTGAGGATAGACGAGAGGATTATTACTATATCATACGGAGTGTATGGAAAACAAGATAGCTCATTAAGGTATGGATAGAGGTACATAGGAATACATAGGAGTACATGCGAGTACATCCAGACTGTGGTTGAGGATAGGTAGACCAGTGGGGGCGATGCGGGGTGAATCGGGAATTCTGGAGAAGAAGAGAATGGCCAGCATTGTGGACGACCAGAAAACAGTCGATATATGGGAATTAGCGTCAATGCACCATCTGTAAAGCACCGGATTGGGATGGAAATGCAAGGGCTGGGAATGAGGATGATATTCGCGGAGACATCCCAAACAGGGAATTCTGCGAATGACTTCAGTATTTTCATTTCCACCACACGCCAAAAAGCTTGGTCCGACACGGCAAGGCCAATTAGAGGGCAAGCAGCGTGCTGGCCGAGTAATCAGATGTCGTATTTTAAGTTGATCCAGCTCGTTTAATACGGAGACATCCGACAAGTCGTCCTCAGGCAGAAATCACTCGACCTGAGCGTCCAATCAAGCGGGCATGGATGGCTGAGGGGTTGAGACTCCTTGGGTATGGAAAAGGATCAACCTTGAAGCATTGGGCTATATAGACAGATTTGCCACAGAAAGTCAACCTCTCATCGGGTCTACATGACGTAATATATTAGTGGCAATTCACATCCATTATCCACATATTCATATATCCATACTTATCCATTCTGTACTATGAGGTGAGTCTAGTGATAGTTGATAGGGAATAGAGAATAGAAGAAGATTCTAGACTACATAATAGTATCTGTAAGGTAAGTAGTATCCGATATCCGGAGATAAAAAGGTCTGGAATGGATAAGAACATGCGGAGAGAGTAATCCTCCGTATTCGACGGTATTCCAGCAGCATTCTGACAGACCGTCTGTTGGCTGTGGCGTGTTATTGGCTGCATGACATCCCTGATATTGATCAGGTACTAGACGCTACAGTACTATGTAGGTTCACCTACTGTCTCATAAGATTATGATGATAGAGATATCATATGTCATGAACCATGGAACAGATGCTGCCAACATGACAGTCCAGGTTGGATAATTCGATTATGTATGTCTGCTGGATTCTCAACTCTATCCAGCCAAGTCCTCCACTCGAGTCTAGACGATGACTTGGCCGGATCATACCGTAATATACTGTATCCTTACAAGTAACGGTCGGGTCTTGGGCCCAGTCTTCCAGATTCTACGTAATAGCTGTTCTGTTGCCACTCCATATATTGAGGTCTTCTTCTATACCACACGAGTTGAGAATAATCAATAGATATCCTGTCTAGACAAGCAGAACCATCAACATCCACCACCTTAATTATCCTTATTTCACCTCCTTCTGGTTGATGTTGAAAAAAGACACTGCGATAGAATCCCCCACCCAGGGTCCAAGCAAATCCGCCCACGGACCATCGGCTGGTCGGCCGAAGAAAGTGACAATTCGGTACGGTCGAGATGGAATCAAACAAGATAATCTGGTATATCATCGAATGCCTCGAACTCTGGCCTTCTTAGCACGTCTTTTATATAATCCATATACACACACATATATATACCAAGCCCAACGGAAGTGTCGACCTTTAAATAAGGTCAGTCCCACTACGCTGTCCCAGTCCCACTCCTGTATGCAGCGTAATACTATTATTATTACTATTACTCCCCTCCATCCGCCTGACAAAACGTTCCTCCCACTTCTTCCTCTCTCTCTCTTCCTCCCTGATCACCATTTCCATTTCCATTTCCTCTCTGTCCATCCACGTCCACCTTTTCTTTTTTCCTTTTTTCTACTTCGCCCTCCTCCACCAAAATAACCCCCTCCCCCCCAATTTTCTTCCTCTTATCCTCCCTCCTATCTCTCTTAAATTCTCCTTTTTTGTTGTTTCATTTCCTTTTTTTCCCTTTCATTGCTTCTCCTATTTCAGCTGGGGTTCCGCTTATTCTTATCCCACCCCTCCCCTTGTTTCTATACATAGACGCTCCTTTTTTACTTTTTTTATCCTGAAGAATTCCATCGGTCGAGACTCCCCCGACCGAAGTCGAACAAGCAACACCAATTCTCTTCCTCTCCTCTTCCTCCGTACTCGGTCGATCGCTCGATTCCTTCTTTTCTTTCTACCTCCCGTCGAGTATTTCCTGGTGCTATAGCAGGTCTATCGCCCCGGTCTGACTCAAACCCGCCCTTCCCCTCCGTTGTTCGGCGCCCAGGTCACCCACGCATGACTGTCATTGCTGGTCCCCTTGAGTTGGACGCCGAGAGTAATGCCGCTCCATTCGTGTGCACCGACAGAGCTTCTCGTCAGCTCGCCTTGAATCAGTGATTCATTGGATTAGCAGAGGGTGCAAAAAGAAGGCTTAGCAAGAGAAGGGAATTCTTGGAGGATGCACAACGGCAACTCCGGTATAGGTCTTTCGATATTATAAAAAAAAACCAACCATCACCCTAGACAATGAAAATGACCGAGCGGCCACCCTCGATAGCCGGCCTGGAGGAGCCCGTCAATTTGGTGACCAAGAATAATGGAAAGCCTCCTGGGAAACGAAAATCGGACAAGGCGGGCGAGGTTTCAGATTCCCCGCCGTCCGTCTCGACCGATTCCGGTGTCACCAGACCACAATCCGCCAAACTCCCTCTGGCCAACGATATGGCCGAAGGCCAACAACCGTCTCTTCGGCAGTCTTTTCACCACATAATACATTCCTCTGGGACCTCCAGGACACCTTCAACCCGCACCTCCTCCAGCTCTCTACAAGCGTTGAACGAAGATACCGTCGTTGATGCCCGATCGGATCGCAGCGTTTTTTCTCGTCCCTCCCTCCCCCGTCGGATATCCAGGCAATCAGATGGCCCGTCTACTGATTATCCCGTCTATCCCGATCAATCCTATGCCTCCCTTCAGTCCCAGGTGCACCCTACCTACCAACCTCCATTCTTGCGTCCCCGGAGTTCCTACCCATCCCACACCGAACCTCAAACTCGATTTCCCACTACGCGTACAGCCCGCACTGTAGGAAACACCCCCGTGTCCAGCCCGGGACTATTCTCTGTCAGAAGTCCTCGCTCGACGCCTTTTGGCTCCGACGATGAAGGTCGGATCAGCAGTCCGTATCTGCACCCAACACAACTCCAGCCACCAAAAGAGTGAGTAGAGATCATCACCATGTCATTGACAGAGCATCAAACTGACCTGTCGACTCTAGAACCCACACCGCCGAGGTAGACCGCGATACCGTTACAGGGAATAAACTTATCAACCAGTATGAAATTCTCGAGGAGCTTGGGCGCGGCGAGCACGGTAAAGTGAAATTGGGTCGCCATGTGGAAACTCGGCAACAGGTGGCAATTAAAATCGTCCAGCGATACTCGAAACGACGACGTTTGGGCAAACTTGGGAACCCAGAGGACAAGGTCAAGAAGGAAGTTGCCATTCTCAAGAAGGCCCGCCATACCAACGTGGTCAGTCTGTTGGAAGTGATTGACGACCCTAACCGTCAAAAGGTTTACATCGTTCTGGAATACGTCGAGAACGGTGAAATTATTTGGCGGAGAAAAGGACTACGGGAAATTATTCACGTCGATAAGCAACGGCTCGAACGTGAGAAGGCTGGAATTTCCGACTCCCCCTCGTTCCTCGAGGAAAGCCAGCACTATGTGCGAACTGCCAGACATCTCCGTCGTCAACGAGAGAGGGCCCGTGAACGAGCTGAAGCGCAGGCCGCATCTGCACAGGAGCGTCCCATCCCCGCGTGGAGTTTGGAGCATGGTGCAGAGTCCGATGATGAGGAAGCGGAGGCCGGTTCCACCGTCATCCGCACTTCCAGTCGCTCCTTGCTGAGTCCTGAGGATGTCCAGCCATCCCCGAGTCAGTCATTTTCCTCAACTCATGAATCAGGCCTGGCAGCAGTCGAAGGCAGTATGTATGGCGCCTATTCGGAAGACCGGTTCGAGAGGCGTTTCAGTACTGCTTCAAGCAGCTTTGGTTATGCTCCGTCTGAACCGGAATGGTCTTCGGATGATGATGACCTGTCCTACGTCCCATGTCTAACCCTTAGCGAGGCACGCAACGCCTTCCGGGATTCTCTCCTCGGTGTCGAATACCTTCATTATCAGGGTATAATTCACCGCGACATCAAGCCTGCCAACCTTCTACTCACTAGCAATTACCGGGTGAA
Organism: Aspergillus sp. 'subgen. Cremei'; assembly: GCA_019976455.1. Taxonomy (NCBI): domain Eukaryota; kingdom Fungi; phylum Ascomycota; class Eurotiomycetes; order Eurotiales; family Aspergillaceae; genus Aspergillus; species Aspergillus sp. 'subgen. Cremei'. Next base: position 3,556,310 of record JAFBMR010000005.1, read on the forward strand.
GATTTCGGACTTTGGTGTATCGTATCTTGGGCGTCCCATGAGGGATGAGGAAGAAGAACGGGTGACGGAGACCGCAGCTACCGAGCTGGACGATGCTCGAGAATTGTCAAAAACCGTCGGAACCCCTGCATTCTATGCCCCCGAGCTGTGCTACACCGGTGAGGAGTTTGTGGATTCCATTGGCACCGTCCCGAGGATTACCGGTGCAATTGATGTCTGGTCCCTTGGTGTGACCCTTTACGGTATGGTCTTTGGACGTCTGCCGTTCGTGTCGGATGATGAATACAGCATGTTCCAAACGATTGTGAAAAAGGAGGTGTTTATCCCACGGAAGCGCTTAAAGCCTGTTGAGGATGACCCCGATACTGTCAGTCAATGGCCTCGCTGCATGAACGACAGTAAGCGAATGGAGGACGAACTTGCGTATGAGGATGTTGATGATGAATTGTTCGATTTGTTGAAACGTCTCTTGACTAAGGATCCCGTCAAGCGCATCACTATCAAGGAGATTAAGCATCACCCTTGGGTTCTCTATGGACTACCCAACCCTAGGGCATGGGTTGAGGAGACCGATCCAGGATATCAGAGCAAGGGCAAGAGGATCGAGGTCTCCAGCGAGGAAGTCACCTCTGCCGTCAGCAAAGTACCGTTCATCCAACGTGTTCGGTCGAACGTGGCCAAGTGGTCCAACTACCTCACCGGCAGATCAAAAGACAAGGACAATCGTAGACGATCAGCTCTTACAGGGCCTTCGAGCGAGTCGCTGGCATCGACCACCAATGGCTTTGGAAAATATTCGTGGGACAATGGCCGTCGGCCCGTCTCAAGGGGAGACGATGATCTCTACCGGCCGTCCAAAGAGCATCCTTTGTCTCAAAGTGTCACCGCTAGTCCGGTGAGCCGAGAGGAACAGACGAGTTACTTTGTTTCTCACCATTGCCCTTCTCAAGACCGCCTATCACGCCCCGATCCGCCAGAGCGAGCTACCTCGACATTGTCCAGTGCAGAATCTGCAAAGACAGTCAAACCACACGACACCACTCCGGTACCCTTATCAAAACAGCGTGACAGCACACCCACTATTGTGGAAACTTTGGGAACCACCAATGTCGGTGGTCTTTTTGGGGGAGCCAGCCGACGGCTGGCCAGAGGCCTTCAGACGGGTGACTGGCGCTCCGAGAAATCGGCCTCAACTGATACCGTTTCTTTGGATGGAGACCGTCGCTGTGAGCCTACCCTTGCTTTGAGCGTCGCTTCTGCAGTCGGCCAGATGCAAAATTCTGGCCTAGACTCTGCATCACCACGCCCGACTTCAGCAAGACCGAGTCTGGCACACCGGCGCCACCAATCTTACCAACATCATTCTTCAATCGAGCCATTCCATCTCACGAAAGAAGCCTTGCTGCGTCAGAGAAAGAGTGATCCGGAAAACATCGATGGTACTGAAATTGCCAAGTCCAAAGCCGAAAGTGAGCCATTCACAAGCGACTCCCTTAATTTGAGACAAGTCACACCACCCAAGGCCACGGAATGTCCAATTCCTAGTACACACATGGAATCTTCCAACCCTGGTCTCACCACTTCTCCGCCATCTGCTGCTACCATTTCTTCGTCTTCTGTTGATGATTACACTAGCATGTCTCAGAGTGCCTCGCACCCGAGTATTCCATCCGTCGTCTCGGGAGCTTCATCTCTTTCGGGCGATGGTTTCTACTACGGACCGACCGGCAAGGACAAGGAAAAGGACTCCGATCCCTCCGTGCAGGTGCCTTCCATTCTTCGCACAGGCGAAACTGTCAAAGCTCGGCAGTCAAGCCCCCGGCGGTCGCAAGAAGACGATGAGTCTAGATATTACTGTGACGATGAGAACGAGTCCGAGTCTGATTCTGAAGATGAAGGCCTGATGATCGGTAAAAAGCACCCAGGTCCTCAGAAAGCCGCACTCCGTATGAGTCACAAATCATAGGTCTTGTGTATCTGCTACCATCACCTCCTTATCTCCCAGAGTGCCGTTTAATGAACGGCCTCGGCGATTTAATATCGACTTACATCTGATACTGCTTCGGGGCAAAAAGTTCTTCTTTCCTTCCCCATCTTGAGCAACTATAATATATTTTATTCTTCGTTTTGAGCGAGTGTTTGGCAGGGTGTTGCCGTCTCGCGTTTAGTGGTGTTCCGCCATTCTGACGTGTATATCATTTTATTACTCTTTTTTCCTTTTTCTTTTCTTTCTTTTGTCTGGGTTTCCGGGTCTGCAGAGAGTCTGCAGCAACTTTTCGAATTTCTAGATTTTGTCGCCGACATTATACATTGCTTGTACATATATTCGCATTGGCGGCACGTCTATATTTTCTTTTTCGATGCGTCAAGTTTGACCAGGCGTTGGATAAGTGTTTTATTTGGAAGCCTCTGAGCGGTACTGGGAGCTATCTATCATCGAGTTTATCTGTCAGGGTCAGAGTCAGAGTCAGAGACTCGTCGCACATAATTGACCCCAGGAAGGGTGTGGAGGAAGGGTTGCATGATGCATGATGTTTCTTTGTGTGTTGAGATTATGACTCTGGGAGCCTTGAGGCATCCTCAAGAGACTTGCATATTCAATAATTGGGATGCGATGACATCCACGATTTGACATCCATTCTGCATTGTCGTTATAGAACCGTAGCAACTGACATGGGAGAATCAACCTCCGAGGGACCCTAGTCTGCATAGTGGAGCTGTTTCACCTCTGCTGCCACTGACGATCCCGCATCGCGTAGCAGTCATGGGGGGAGACTCAATCAACCTGGATCGGTTATGGCTGCAGGGGTGGAATTAGTCCTGGGATAGCTCTGCAGAAAGGAAATTACTCCGATTTCAGGTACATGAATTGCCGGGCATGTTACTATTCGTGGGATTTGTAGGGTTCGATTCCGGTGAATTAATTTATCACCGCAGGTATATAGTAGACTGGATATCTCCCATGGTGAGATAACGATTGCAGTGTCTTGGTAGTCGTAACAGGCAAAATGCGCTCTTTTCTCCCCTTCCTCTCTCTTCCCCTCCTCACCACCGCTGCCCTCACCTACAGCGGCGCAGACATTTCCTCCCTTCTCGTCGAAGAAGATGCAGGCATCTCCTACAAGAACCTCAATGGCGAGACCGAGGCATTCGAGAAGACCCTCGCCTCCAATGGGGTCAATACCATCCGCCAGCGTCTCTGGGTGAACCCGTCTGATGGGTCATACGATCTGGATTATAACCTGAAGCTGGCGAAACGGGTCAAGGCCGCGGGGATGGACATTTATTTGGATTTGCATTTGAGTGATACCTGGGCGGATCCGAGTGATCAGGTATGGAGTGCCTTACTCTTGAATGGCTCTTCATGTTTACTGATTGATGGATTGATAGACTACGCCCTCTGGCTGGTCGACTACCGACATCGACACGCTCAGCTGGCAGCTCTACAACTACACCCTCGACGTCTGCAACACCTTTGCCTCCAACAACATCGACCTGTCCATCGTCTCCATCGGCAATGAAATCCGCAATGGTCTCCTCTGGCCACTGGGCAAAACAGACAGCTACGCCAACATCGCCAACCTGCTACACTCGGGCGCATGGGGCGTCAAAGACTCTGACCTCTCCACAACCCCTAAGATCATGATCCACCTCGACAATGGCTGGGACTGGGAGGCCCAGAAATACTTTTACGATACTGTGCTGGGCGCCGGATCGCTTGTTTCGTCCGACTTTGATCTAATCGGAGTGTCGTACTACCCGTTCTACAGCGCAGACGCGACCCTGTCGGCGCTGAAGACCAGTTTGGCGAATCTACAGTCCAACTATGATAAGTCGGTGGTGGTGGTGGAGACGGATTGGCCCGCTTCATGTCCTAACCCTGAGTACTCGTTCCCGTCGGATCTGAGTTCGATTCCGTTCTCGGCGGACGGACAGACGACGTATATGAAGCAGCTAGCGGAGGTGGTGTCCGGGACAACTGGGGGAGAGGGCATCTTCTACTGGGAGCCCGGATGGGTTGAGAATGCGGGGTTGGGATCGAGCTGTGATGATGTGACGATGGTGGATTACAACACGGATGAAGTGCGGTCGAGTGTTGAAGTGTTTGCAGATATCTAAACCTACTCGAAGTGTATCTGAGGATGATCTCAGAAGGAAAAATGATCATCCAGCCCTAGCTATGAACCGTCGTTCAGTCATCCGTGGATGGGAAGTCGTTCAGCTGGGTGGCTGTGCAAACAAGGCTATCCTCGAATCCACCAGCAGGGAAAAGAGGGACATGTCAGGCTGATTTCTGTCTTCCATGAACTGCAGTGATGTTCATTTTTTGTGCCTTGCTATGATATAAATAGAGTGAGAGAAAATCATCTGCATCATTCTGCATATATAACGTTATGTAGGATTAATTTATCCAGATGGAGATGATGGATGGTGCCAGGGAATGATGATCTTGACTGTACTCCATCTTGTCGGTGTAGAGTGGGGGACTGTGATGAGGTCGCAGTTCGCACAATAAGTATTATTTATGATAATTATTATATCTATTGGTGTTTATTATTCTGTTGATATTGTATTATTCTGGTGTTGAATAGATGAAACAATTCTGTAGTCCATGCTGGTTTCAGCTTTATCTGATCGGTACGGCAGAATCATGAGATCATAGATACAGACACAGAGAGGAAGAAAAAGAACAAGAAGAAAGAGAATAGAGAATAGAATAAGAAAATGAACAATTTGAAATTTGTCATATCCAATCTATCAAGTCAAACGTCGTAAGATTTTCGCATCGTATTCCCAACCCTAGAAGAGTAGATCCACCAGAAACAGTAAAGAATCGACACGCTCAACTCGACTCTTCATCCTCAATCAGCCTTTGACATCGTGATTGCTGGATTTAATTTATTCTCTGGATGGTTTCCTCATTCTTGAATCCATCGCCAACCCCCTGACTCTCCATCGACACTAAACACGCCCACTTGGACGCGGTTTTTTCCTCGTTTGGGGCCAAATCCATCCCTCCATCCAAATCCACCAGAAAGAGCCTCTTCTCTCTCCCCTCTTTCGCTCCTCCCAGCTGCATCCTTTTAGCCGTGTTTTATTTTTGTTTTCTTTTCTTGAATCCTGTTAGACGGTCATCTTCTATCTTCCTACTATCTTTTCTTTTATTATCTTTTATATCTCTATCCAACCCCTCCTCACGTGCGATCGCTGCCCGATCCGCTTGGACTGAGTGGGATTCTCTCTATTATTATTATCGTCATTATCGCCAATATTGCTTCTCTCCAGACTCTCTCGTCTTGAATATCTTTCTCTCTCTCTCCATGGGATTTAGATAAGGCTGAGAGCTTACTTTCTTCAGGTACCACCTTATTTGTTTATTATTTTTATCCTTAGAATGTGAAACGTCCGCAGACCGACCGCTGATGCTTGCGCCCCAAGGCTGAATCGCAAGGTGCACTTCTCTCCTTCCACCACACCCCTTTGGACGACCTCGTCTGCGAATGATATCCACCCTCAATCCTTCGTCGTCTGAGGCTTCATCCACTTCTTACTCTGCCATCGCTGTACCTGCATTAGCTGGGCTGTCCGTCTGTCGTGGTCTGCATACTCCTCCGTCCGCGCCTCCCTCCCCGCGTTCCAATCGCCCGTCCGCTCTCTCTCCCTCGCCCCAACCATCACCCTCCATTCGTGTCGATTCTATTCTGGGATACTCTGTGAAGCGATGACTTCGCAGGAGACGCTCCGGGGCTCCGGTACCTCGCCCGCTGCGGACGTTAAAAGCCGTAGTGTCAGCCCCTCTCCTCATGTCCATCATCCCCAATACCACGATCCCACTGCTGGGCTGAGCCTCGATCCATCCGTGACTGCTGGCACCTTTTCCAATCCTTCGTTCAACAACCATTCTAGCCCCGGCGCTACTGGAACCGATTCCTACGGCTACGCGGCCGGCTATCTCTCTACCAACCCGGTGTCGCCTTCGTCGCAGACCCTCTCCCCGACCGATCAGAGCTTCTCTCACGGCGTCAATCTTGCTCAGCCCTTTGATACTAGCTTTGTCAATCACCTCGAGCCGTCGCATGGGGTGCCTTTGCAGCCCGAGGAGAACTTCTCCAACCTCTTGAACTCTAACCCTTCTGATTTTGAGTTCTCCGTTTATCAGAACCAGAGTCCCAACAGTACCACCGCGCCCGAGTACGACTCTTCGCTGCTGTTGGACCCTCAGGTTCACAACCAGTCGCGATCTGTCAACCCGACTGATTTGGTGGGCCAGATCCCGTCGCCCCATGCTTCAGCCTCTCCTCAGATTTCCCCGCAAGAGCAACACTCACCTGGCCCCATGTCTCCTCCCGGTTCGGCCCAAGGGGCTTACTACACCCCCCAGCACTCGCGCCATACATCCTTGGATCCATCTACTGCAAACTATCTGTCTGGTCATGACTGGCAGTCGATGATGGGCAGTTCCGCCTTCCAAGGCCATCGTCGGGCGCCGTCGGAAGTGTCCGAGGTCTCATCCGTCTGCCATTCCCCATACATGTCCCAGCATGAGTCCTTTGATGGCCCGGACAACAGCCCTTCGCCACTTCTGGCGCCGCAGAATGACCCCGGTCTCTACGACAATGCCTTGGGAATCGAGTCCTTCACTCTTTCTGAGCACCACCAACCGCACCCACAGCACCAGCACCAACAACAGCAGGCATTGAGTCCTGCCCACAGTCCATACATCTCTCCGCGGCTCATGCCTCAGCAAGGACCGGATATGATCCCCAATGTGCCCTTTATCTCGGCCCCAGCCCCGAGTGCACAATACCCTACCCCTCCGACTGATATGTACGGCAATGGTGCAGAGAGTATGCAACCGTCACAATTCCAGCCCGACATTGGACAGGCATCTCAGATGGCCCCTCCATCCATCAATGTTGAGTTTGCACCCCCAGCCAGAAACCCTGGTTTCCCTCAGAAGCCGGCCGCGGACTTTGATTCCTTGAGTCCTCCATCGAGTAAGTCACTTACCTAGCACTGACGTCTATCTGAATACTGACCATTATCCTAGGATCCCGCATGCGTAGCAAGTCTGATCCTTTTGCTCATCCTGCTTCGCGGTCTCGTTCGCCTGTGTCTACCACCAGCTTGGAACCTCTGGCACCAACCTCGCCGCGGTCATTGTCGCCCTTTGATTCTATTGGACGGCCATCGCACAGTAACCCCGGATCTCGTGAACCGTCACCTTCGAGATCCCGCCGACTTTCCACCTCGTCCATTGACACGCGTAACTACATCCTCGACCTGGCTGACCCTCAGCGACCTGGGGCTGTCACCACCGACGCCAAGCGGGTTCAGAAGCACCCGGCAACATTCCAGTGCCATCTCTGCCCCAAGCGCTTTACCCGTGCTTACAACTTGCGGTCTCACCTTCGGACCCATACCGACGAAAGACCGTTTGTCTGCACTGTCTGTGGAAAAGCCTTTGCCCGTCAGCATGACCGTAAGCGTCATGAGGGTCTGCATTCCGGAGAGAAAAAGTTCGTCTGTCGCGGAGACCTGTCCCATGGAGCACAATGGGGTTGTGGTCGCCGATTCGCTCGTGCAGATGCTCTCGGCCGTCATTTCAGATCAGAAGCTGGTCGAATCTGCATCAAGCCTTTGCTGGATGAAGAATCTCAAGAGCGCGACCGTGTTCTTATGAGTCACCAGCAGCAACCACAACATGCCCACTTGCAGCCGGTTCCGCAGCCACTTATGGTTCCTGGCATGGATGGCCAGCACGCGGGCAATTTTGTTCTCCCCGCGGCATTGCTTGCGCAATACCCAGCTCTCCAAACGTTGCAGTGGGATCAAATCCCCGCTAACGCAGATGAGCCCAGCGATATTGGAGGTCGCAGCAGCTTTGATGCCAGCTCCGGTGGCGAGTTTGGCTTCGATGACGATGAGTCTGGTATCAGCAGTGTCTCTGGGATGAGCAGTGGATATGGCAGTAACCAGGGCAATATATACGGACAAAACCAGATGTTGGGTGTTAGCCCTGGTGATTCCGCCTATCCCTGATCCAAGCTGATACTGACAATCCTTTTTCACTTTCTATCTTCTTTTGGGGTTTGATTTCTTTGGCTTTTCTTTTATCTCTGCTTATTGGGAAAATACATCCCTTTGGGAGAATTGCCCCGAGCCTAGTTGGTTGTAGGGCCTCGTTTGCTTGGGTGCCTATAGAGGGAATTTGGCGTTTATATACAGGTTGAAAACCAGAGATTTACCAGATGGTGGCGGATTAACTCTCGTTATATTTGTTTTTGTTCCTTTCTTTTCTTCCTTCCTTGCACCCCTTTGGTTTCTTCTTTCCATCCAACGTCTTTTATATTTATCTGGCTTTTGGTTGTGGACTGACCCACGGTGAGGGCCGTCCTTTTTGTCACGCGATTATGATTGAACCTCCACTACATACCCATGGACTACCTACTCCATTTGTTTCATTGTGCGGAATACCCCTTAACTGGAAGGGTGCGTTGGGATATCCAGGTCGATCTATACTGGGTTTGTTTATCTTGTCTTTTACTCTTTTATTCATTTATTCATCTTATTTTACTTCATTTTACTTCATTTTACTTGAATACGACACTTGTCGGTTCTTTCATGGGATTTTTGTGATATCAACCTTGATTTATTCTACTTTTGTTTTTTTGGTTTCTTATCACCCTTTGTAGGTTGTTTAGCGGATAGGATTAGGGCATGAAACAACATTCAATGATATTCCCGAAAATATTACAGCAGGATTGCATCAAACAAATAGATAATAACAACAAAGCCAGGCAATGGATACATAGGCAGACTGCTTTATCAAACAACCAACCTTCTGGAAAGTACATACTATGCAATCCATGGGTCTAGCTTTTGTCCATGACCGACGTAATGTAAAGTGTGAGGTACTAAGACAACGATGGTAAGCTACATACAATTGCATAATCTATCAAGCAATCCAAATTAACTAGAAGAGAGACAAAAACAACAACAACCAATCTACTGAGCCATCTCGACGAGTTTGCCCACCGCATCAAGCCATTTGACGCCGAACTCCTCCTCGGTGAATCGTAGGGCGGATTGTCGGGCGCGCGAGCGCATCGCGATCTTCTCCTCCCGAGGAAGTGCGAGAGCTGCCTCGAATGCCGCGGCGAATTCGTCTTCGGTGCAAGCGCGGAATCCCGTTGCGCCGTCGCCGAGGTCGATGACGATGTCTTCGCGCGGGCCGCCCGAGTCGTGGACGACGCTGATGAGTCCCGCGGCTTGGTATTCGACGACGCAGATGCCAAAGTGCTCGTTCCACATGGCATTGACGCCGATGGAGGACTTGCCCAGGTGCTCGAGGATGGCGGGCCAGCTGGCGTCGCAGAGGAAGGTGGTGTGATCGCGGATGCGGAGCTCGTGCGCTAGGAGGCGGAGGTTGTAGATGTGGGTTTCGTCTGGGCTGGCGTGGCGGACGGATCCGATGAGGACGAGTTTCGGTTCCGGTTGGGAGGCGGACGTGGGGTTTTTGCTTCGTTCGTTGAGGAAGCGCGCGAACGAGCGGAGGAGGAGGGGGTGGTTCTTTTCAGGGCGGAATTGCGCAATGTACAGGATGATGGGTTCGCGGGTGTTTTCGGTCTCGTCGTTCACGGTGATGGTGGATTGGAGCTCCGACACGGCTGTGGGTGGGAAGACGACTGAGGGATCCTTGAATGGTCTGTCACTGCGCGATGGTCCCCAGATGGTTCGAATATGCGCCGAGGTCCAGGAAGAATTGCACATAACCACGTCGACATGGCCGCCAACCCAGCCATAGAGCCGGGCGAAGAGAAGCCAGTACTTCCGTTTGACCATGCCCCTGAAGCCTGTACCAGCGCCGGCATTGACACCCTTCAGACCGCTCTTGTCATCCAGCGATTCGAGCATGTCGGTCGAAATGGTAGGGTAATGAACGTAAGCACCAGTAGGAACCGATGGGAAGAGCATCTTGCAGAAAGCAAGGGTAAAGGCGTAGCCCATGGTGTCGACAAACACATCAGGAACGAGGAGGTTGAATGCATCGTAGGCGACTATCAGAGATCCCAGAGACTGTCCCAGAAGGGTCATGTAGGGGTACATGCTGGGGACGACATATTTGCGTGTAGAGAGGTAGAGTAGGACCACGGTTGGTGCATGCAATTGGATGTTGAAGCGATTCTAGATGGGTTCGCAACAGTCAATAAACATCCTCCGAAGTATATAGTTGTTTATAACCTACCTCGACTCTCTCGAGCATCCCCGCCTTGTTCACTTCATGGTCACCCGTGTAGATAGCGCATATCGCTTTGGGCCAGCGCTTCTGCGTGGCTCTCACAGCCTCCCAGAGAACACGTTCCCCTCCTCCGCCGGCGTTACTGTGTCACCTCCAGTCAATGGACGAACGAACGAGCGCGTAACGCAACCAAACCCCGGGGATTTTGTCATACCAGAACGGGTGGAAGAAACCAATAACTCCATCCCAACCATCATCGCCAGGTCCCTTGTTTGCATTTCCAGCGGTGCTAGAGCTGGAAGTATCGACCTTTTCCCAGTCTTCGTCAGCTGCTTGGGTGCGGGGTGACGACCTGGCTCGTTTGGACAGGAAATCTTCATCATCTGCCCTCACCCGCGAAACAATAAACTCCTTGCGAGACTTGGTTCTCCTTTGAACAAGCCATCCGACACCGCGGAGCACCAGTCGAAGAACACTCAAGGGGAGTTGCGGGAGAAGAACGGAGGTCGCGACAATGGCAACCAAAGTCACCAGCATGTTCAACAGGAACGACATGGCTAACAGCTGGTTCTCATAATAGAAGAAGCCAACATCTGGATAAACGAGCAACCAGGACAGGCCAGATATAAAACAGCTCCGAAGGGGGAGCGTGGAATGATACGCAAATGTTATGGCTGCTGTCTATCGATTATTGATAACACGGCGGAGCGATAATCATTACCTGTCCAGTTCGCTGTACGGTATCCGTATTACCGGGTCACGTGTTCCTGTCTCTCCGAAACATCAAAAAAGCTCCGACGCCGTCTGGGTTTCGTCGACGTCAGGATCAGCCAGGGGCTTGCAGCAGCTCAATTACGCCGAAGACTCTGCCGGCCAATTGCTAGTGTCCATTTGAGATTTTCCTCGACTCGGTTTCGTCTTGAATACACCTTCTTTCGCCAGTAATTGGGCTGCTTCAACGCCATGAGATCCCTCCGTTCCTTCCACGGTCTCCGGCCGCACGCCGCATCCAAGAAGTGCTTCCAGCAGATCCGGCACTTCCACCCTACGAGACCGTCGCCGTTTATCAACGAGGTGCTGGATGTTTCCTCCGGGTTCATTCATGGCATTCATTCGGTTACACATCTTCCTTGGGTCGTTTCTATTCCATTGACCGCTTTGATTGTTCGCATGACAGTAGCATTGCCCTTACAGATATACAGTAGGGTTCAGGCACGCAAAGAACGGGATCTTACGCCGCTTTTGATGTCCTGGAGAACATCTTATGAAAAGGAGGCTTTTAGGAATTTGGAAGATAAATACAACATGTCGATATTCTCCAATACAACCAAGGCAGCGGTGGCAGGCAAAATGAGAAAGAAACGGGCGCAGTTGAAGAAACACTGGAAGGTGGCTCGGTTCTGGAAGCCAGTCAATCTCTTGCAGATTCCCATCTGGCTCTCGGTTATGGAGAGTATCAGGGTCATGTCCGGGAGGAACGGCCTTTTCCAGTCCGACGTGGAGCCTTCGGAGGCCGCGGAGACAGCGAAGGCTGGTAGTGATGCTCTCTCCTTAGTCGAGCCATCTCTTGCGAATGAGGGTGCTCTCTGGTTTCCGGATCTCCTAGCTGGTGACCCAACGGGAGTGCTTCCTGTCGCCCTGACGTTGTCCATCTTACTCAATATCCGCACCGGCTGGAAGATCCCGTCTCTCAAGGAGACGGCCGATCTACCGTTCAGAGAGATGGTCCCACATCTTGCTCTGAAGGGGCTTAGGGGGTTTGTTGGGCTTCTAGCACTCAATGTTGGAGCGTCGGCTTTTGCTTCGCAATTGCCATGCGCGCTTATGATTTATTGGATAACAAGTACAAATGTGGCTACGTTGCAGAGCTTTCTTCTAGACAAATATTTGTTTGCGAGACCGCCACTTAAAACCTGGAGACGCATGCATGTGGGATATGCTAAGCCGGGACAACAACAGCTACTACAATGGAGAATTTGACACCCAAGTTCCTCGCCGTGGTGAAATCCAAGGAAGGCCAAGCCCAAGTTCCGGATAGACAAAAAGGAAAGCAAAAAAGAGAGAGAAAATAAAGAAAAGAAAAGAAACAATCGAGTAAGACCGCGCCATTCATCCAAAAGCCCAAGTCGATAGGATTACTGCAGCAAATTTCCAATGTTCTTACTCTATTCCAAGTATCGCCAATACATCCTGCTCAGTGACCACACTTCGTGCTCTTCTGCTGGGGCCCCTTGGCGTGCCCCTTGGACGACGGGCGTTCAATGATCCTCTATTAATCACGATTGATTTCCTATGCTCAAAAGCCCGAGTAACTTCGGCATTGCTGAGACCAATGTGGGCAAGCTGGGACAGACGGACGCGAAGGAAATCAACGGAGAGTCCAGCTGGGAAAAGCCATCCGTGTTTGATGATTATATCGTGTGGTGAAACGCCGAGAAACATCAGCAGAAACGCATCAAAGTGGCGCCTCCAGAGAGGTGGAGCATCCGGTGGCATCACGGGTGGGCTGTACCTAGGATCTCTACAATTGAACTGACGCAAGCGCCTAAGTCGACGTCCATAGGTAATCTCGGGGTCAATCAAGTTGGCTTCATAAAGAATGCCTCGGGCAATTGCACGCTGAAGAGTCTGGGTTTCTCCGGGCAAATAGGCAAGGAGGTAGCTGATTTGCTGGAAGGCTCGTGGTCCGCTCAATCTTTCCGCGATAAAAGACGGGTTGAGAGGGGAAGAGAAAGCATAAATAGCTTGCATCTGGTTGGCGATCTCTTCGACGTCACCACGGCATGCCCACAAGAAGTGGTCGTGATGAAGTCTCCACTCGGGATGCATGTTGGGGGAAGCTCGCATCTCAGATTGAGGCATCATCCAGCGAGCAATTCTCGCTTTTTCGGCAAGGCGTGCTTCATTTCGATTCTGCGCGGTCCAGTAGGGGGTTCCTGCTTCGATAGTTGCCGGGCGGGCATCCTGGTTGGGGTCGCGGTACAGGAGACCTCCAGGAGCAGTGTGTGTCGGAAGAACCCAAAGGATATGAGGCCGGCCGCTTCCATTCGCGTCACCTATGATAGCATTGGACCTAGGCCGAGTCCAGGGATTGACGTTTCGACGAATGCGAGAGTAAGGGTGCGGTTCATCGCGGATCTGCCTGAAGTACGAAACGTTGGCTCTCCAATTTCCTCGCCCAGAATTGGGTGGAGGTGACGACATGGTTGCTTGCACGATGGAGAAAGCTGCAAAAGATGTTTCAGTCAAGGGAGTTGAGGTTTACTCTTCTCACGTCTCGTACGGACCGTTGCAGTGATATGATGCTGCGATTACTCGAAAGTGAATCGAAGCGGTCTCACCCCAAAAGCCTTAGCCTAAGGGGAACAACGACCAAAGGAAAAGATGGACAAGACACGATTTAACACTGGCCAACGAATGGGACCAGCAGAGAGGTCTCAGCTTTGAATCAGACAGGTCAGTATATCGATACATACAATGTCTACCGACGACGACACAGTAAGGGACTCACTTTTCAAGCTCAAGCTCAAGAAGCAGACTGAAGATAGAGAGATCAGACGAGTTTGTGAAGAGAGAGAGGAGGAAGAGGAAAAGAAAAAGAGAAAAAAAAAAAAAAAACGACAGCCCAAACAGGCAGTGCTCAGCGGCAAAAAAGCACGCGGGTCTCCAGTGATAGTATGTAATAAAACTTGCTCATTTTGTCTCAGACCAGCCTGTGGGATTCTCTCTTCTGTAATGACACCATCACATCCACAGGGGAAGATTCTCTCCTCAGCGTAACGTTGCCCTCCTTTCCCAGTGACTGCCCCCGCTTTTCTTTGTCCAGGCCATCCCATTGCACGCAGCGTGACTCAGTATATTCTCTGGAGGCTTTTTTATCTCATATTCACTGCAAATTCTCATGGCTCAGGCGTATTGAATAACATTAACTGGCGCTGCAATAAAAGAGTTGCCTAACTTGGCTCTATATATGGACAGCCTCGAGGATCCCCTCCATCCGGATAATGCAGCAACCGTAACACGCCATCGCTCTAAGCGAAATGAGTTTATGGACACAGTCTGGGAATATGTTCGCGTCTACGCAAGAGATAGTATACAGGGACAGGATGTCTCGCACTATCTGCGGGACAAGTTCCCCAAGCCATGTCCGCCCACCATGGAGAGTGGCATAGCGAGGACGTATTGCAAAAGATTTACGTTCCCATACTGGAACTGGCTTCTCCAGGTATGTTATGAGCATACCAGTGGGTTCTGTGAACGATATTTTATGGGTCATTTTAATGACCTCAAGACCAGAGTAAGACTACAGAACCACTGGAATAAATTTTGATGGCAATTTCTAACTAGAATACAGGCAGATGTTCGCCTGCTGTGGTCCGTCTGGGGCTCTGTGGTGGAGGTTTCCGCCTTCATTCACAACTCAGAGCTGAGGCGGTTGGACATGCTGCACAACTCTTTGTTCCGCCATGGTCTCAAACATGAAGAAGGTCTGTTTGGCGTGCTGATTTCTTATCGGCACCTGAAGAAGATGTGGCTGGGGCGATCGCCAGACCATCGAGTCTGCGGAAACTGCTAGAAACAAGAACAAGCAAATTCTTACAGATGTGAGTCTCCCTTCCTAGTCACACGGTATATTTGAGGCTACTAACACTTGTTCTTCATAGATTCAGCTAGCAGTTGTAGAGGAAACTCTACAACGCTATGCCGAGTTTCTGAATAGTTTCGAGCTGTTCCGGTTCGACTGGGATGCACCAGAGGACCTGGAGCTTCTGCAGATGACCACGGTCCTCCAAGGCCGAACCCTGATGATGCAAGAAAATAGGAAAACAGGTGACCAGCCGACGATAGGCGCGTCCTCCCAGGACGCCATGGTGCAGTCGGCAAGAGTCGACAATTCCACAGTTGTCGGTTCTCTCCATCATCGCTCGGCGAGTGCCGACGACCGGCCCATTCCTTTTTCTCAGAATGCTAGGAGCAAGCACCGCCTTACGATAAGTCCAAGCTCCGAGAATTGCCCATGATCTTTCGACTTTGTTTCAGTAATGAAACACCATTCTGGGTATACTGGGCCGTGACTAGACCCAGAAGCAGCGTTGTCATCGCATGCGACAAGTTCGCAGTTGGTGTCGCCTTTGCGGGAGATTATATTTCATGGTTGGTTCGTCCGTTTGTCTTAAGGACTGGAACCTAGAAATAGCAACATGTATTACGAGCTAGCTCACTCTCTCTATGGAAGAACAAAACCTGTCCTTTTCTGTGAACTAAATTTGAAATATGTATCAACCTTTTCTCATATTTACAGTAGCATATAGAGCGGTACAAGATACGGTCGTAGCATTCGTACGAGTATTGCCTGCAATCTGCCTGCATCTCGGAGACAGTTCCCCTATAAACAGTACCATCTTATTGTTTTCCCTGATATCATCTGTTTATCTGCTCTTGTCTACTGAGAATGTTGTCATATATTGTTACAGTAAACTTACCATGGAGATGGTCATCACAGAGTATAGTATATTCTCCGCCTGGTGTTGTTCTTCAGGGCATGGCAGCTCACGTGACTGTAACAAGGTCCGTGCGTTATGCTTATTTTGACAGCATCTTATTTCATCAGAAAAGCCAAAAGAATATTCCTTTCATATTTCTACAAATTTGCCGACATGTAATTTCATATTCACTAGGCCAGGTTATCTGGCGGATGAACGCCAGAACCTCTTACTATGATGACAGGATATTGTAAGTTGACCAAAAAGCAAAAAAAAGAAAACCGCCCAAAAGAAAGTGTAGAAGGTAAATGCCCCCATCCTGCGCCAAAAAAGCGATGCTTAGCGAAGATCTTGATTGATCCTATCAAAGCTTAGCTTTTGGCTCTTCAGAAGCGCTGGCTTCCTGGTTGATGGAGATGGAACGGTTGTCGGGACCCTCGCCGAAAAAGATAACCTCGACGGTAACATCATCACTGCCATATATGTTAGTAAAGGGGCTTTGTTTAAATCACTGACAGGAGAATTCTTACCGATATCTGCGGGAGTACGGGCTAGGCAGGGTCAGCAGAGCGCAAACCATGTCCTTGTCCTTGCCTCCCATCGCATTGCGCACGAGATGGGTCGCCGCATTGTTATCCTCAACGACGAATCGGCTGGCAGCACCCGAGATGTCATATTGCTGCTGGCGGATTGGGCGACGCTGACCTTCCGAGACGGCATCCTTGGGAGTCTCCACTGGCAGCTGTTTGTTCTCAAATCCAAACCAGCTTTGCAGCCATGCCTTGTTTCCGTTTGTAGCTCCGGAGCGTTGCTGCTCGACCCACTGGCCCACAAGTCCGACCACTTCTTCGTTGCTCAGCATCTCCCACAAACCGTCGGTAGCCATGACCACAAAGTCGCCCTGGGTAGGATCCATCTTAGTGGTTGTGATCACAGGCTCGGCAGTAACATAGGGAGGGGTCTTCAACAAGGGGTGGGGCGTCCTTCCAAAGAATTGTCGCTTGATCTTGTCCTGTACATCCTTGCTCCACTTGTAGAACGCATCTCCAAAAGAGCGGCTGGGCTCCAACTGTCCCAAAATTCTTCCATTTCGAACAACATTGGGCTCACCAGGGTGCTCTTCCCGCAAGCGCTTCATCTCAAATGGAGTACCGCCAGTCTGATCCTCGGAGAGCGGTGTCGCAGACCACTTTCCATTGGGTCCACGGCGACCCAGAACAGCTCGAGAGTCACCCGCAACGGCAACCTTCAAGTCCTTAGATTGAGAGTCGTAGAAGGCAAGAAGGGCACAAGACCCAGACAGTGCAGGAGCAAGCATTTCAGCAGCAACTCTCCGCGAGTTGGACTTCAGAACCTTCTCAACACTGTTGTGTACAATATCATTGTCAAGACGGACGAATCCCTGTTTGATAGCCGCATCAACGGCCGCGGAGGTTGGGGTGAGGACTGAAGGGTCTGTAGCAGCGGCCTTGTAGGTAGTGTTCAACTCCCGGGCAACGTACGAGATAAGGACATTGCGTAGTTTAGCCGACGTGGTCCAGCCCCTAGAATACAGTCAGAAGATACTCAGAGAGATTCAACCTAGAAACTTACGAATGGCCATCAAACACAGCCCAGAACATCCAATCACTGTTTGCTTCACCCTGGTTGGCAGCAGCGACAGAAGATGGTACCTCCACTATCTTCTCCGCATGATCATCCTCGATGGGAGAGTTGCTGGGAACCTGAACGATATCATAGCGAACCACCCCCTTTCCTCGATTGACCATGTATGATTCCTCGTTCTTCCTCAGTTTCTGCGAAGCCTGCTCCGGCGTCAACATCTCGAGAACTCGGCGGTCCGAATCGTCTGTGTGTTTGAAAAGAGGCTGTTCCCCGGACAGTGTTGCGGTATAGAACTGATCGTTATCCACTAACAGAGCCCGTCGCGTTGACTCTTCTGTAGGCACACCAGCGGCTGCCCCCGTGGTGGCTATAGTTCGTAACTGCGATGGTGATGTACCGTTCAGACCAGCCACTGATGTCTGAGTTCCGTTACCTTGGTAGGCGTACCAGGCTCCGGAGGCGACAACTGTCGATATCACGGCGAGCGAGAAATTGCGGAGATGCATCGATGATTGCAGCGTTGCTGGGAGAAAGGAGGCGTGTTTCCCCGCGGCGGAGGGTCGGAGACCAAGAGCCTGGCTACTTGAGAAGGACACAGCACAAGGTCTTCTACCAGTGACCTTCCATCCCGGTACGCGACGAGCACGGAAAGCCTGAATAGCCGCACGACGCATTGGGTCTGCGGGGGAATTTCAAGATAAAATGAAATGGAAAATGGTGGATCCAGCGATGCTGGACAAGTTGGAGATGCTCTATGGAGACAGAAAGGCGGAGAGGAGCGACTCTCAGGTTCCCGCCTTGGCATTCAGGCACCAAGGCGATAAGGCAGACATACATGTGACGAGGGCTGCTGACTTTGCCAGTCCCGCGCTAGGCCCGACTTGGATGTGTCGTCATTCCCCGCGGTCATTTTACATTGTTGCAGTTCAGTGCGAAAAGGCCAACGCATTGAGGATCTAGGCTTGCACGGTATTTATTATATCCAACTGCTCTTTTCCAATCAATTAATTAGTTGCGATTCCTTCCGAATGTCCTCGCGTGCGGTGCGCAAGCTGCAGAAGCTGCGCGAACAAGAGTTGCAGCAAGCGGAGCAGCAGGAGGATAACTCAAGTGACGATGAGCCGGTGACTCAACCATCAAAACCTAAACTTAATGCTTTCGATCTGCTGAATGCCGGTGACGATGAAGATGAGGATGACCAGGACGAGGATCAGGAGCAGGATGACAACGGTGTTGAAGAGCCAGTAACTCAGCCATCGGAACCCACCCCCGC
Organism: Aspergillus sp. 'subgen. Cremei'; assembly: GCA_019976455.1. NCBI lineage: Eukaryota > Fungi > Ascomycota > Eurotiomycetes > Eurotiales > Aspergillaceae > Aspergillus > Aspergillus sp. 'subgen. Cremei'. The sequence goes on from JAFBMR010000005.1 coordinate 3,574,914, forward strand.
CGCAAAACCTGTCGAATCGGGCAAGAAGAAGAAAAACAAGAAGAAGAAGAAGAAGGCAGCGGCTAAGACTACGGATCTGGAAGAATCTAAACCGGTCAAGTCAAAGAATGCCAACTTGGACGAGATTGATCAAGCTCTGAAGGACCTGGCCGTTGACAACAAGCGGCCTTCTCAAGGTGATGGCGCGACTGCGGGTGATGCCCGCGATCCCTCGTTTCCAAAGACTCCGGAGGAATTACTATCTATTGAACCGAAAGCGCTCAATTCTATGAACGAGATGCGTAAATTGTTCGGAAACGTCGTGTTGGAAAACTTCGATGAACCTCAAGATGCCGGAGCAGGTCGCAGGAGAGATCGAAATCGAGAAATGGTCGATCTTGGCCGCGCTCTCACTGGGAGATATAGCCCTGCTAGTAGAGGTCAGAGCCTTGCAGGAGTCACACTCCGGCGAAATTTCCTCATGCAAGGCAAGGATGAATGGCCTCGCGCCCCCAGTGGCGGTCTGGGCATGGAGCTTGTCGAGAAGCTTCCTACTGGCGGTGCTACCTACCGAATTCTTCATAACACTGCATATCAAGATGTACAGAGACAGTTTGATCTTTGTGTCGAGTCAATGGACCCACAAAGGCTGATTCATCTCCTACAATACAACCCGTACCACATATCTACCCTCCTCCAAGTGTCGGAGATAGCGAAGCATCAGAGCGATCATGCTGTATCTGCCGACCTTCTCGAGCGAGCACTCTTCAATATCGGACGCTCGGCCCATTCCTCATTCAGCAACCGTCTCAAGGAAGGCCAGTCCAAACTCGACTTTGTTCATTTTGAGAACCGTGAGCTCTGGCTCGTTGGTTGGAGATATATTGCCAATTTGGGCATGAAAGGAACGTGGAGGACGGCATATGAGTGGGCTAAACTACTGCTAAGTCTCAATGCAGACGATCCCTACTGCATCCGACTCGTGATTGATCACCTCGCCCTTCGGGGTAGAGAATATTCTCATTTCGTTGATCTATGTACGCAGACGCGGCTGAGCAAGGAGTGGGCGCAATTTCCCAATATCCAATGCTCGCTTGCTCTGGCATATCTTAGACTGAACAAGCCGAAAGAATGCCGAGAGCAATTGGGCATTGCTATGTCGCGCTACCCATGGGTATTTTGCAAACTTGCGCAAGAGTTGGATATCCAGCCGATGCCCAAGCGAATCTGGGGCAAGATGCCGCCAACTGGCTCGCATGAGCTACTTACTGAACTCTACGTTGCGCGTGCAAAGGACCTTTGGAATACCCCTGAGGCTATCTCACTGATAATGGAGGTTTCTGATACTCTTCCAGAAAAGGAGGAGCCTATTGAGCCTCCAGAAATCACTCTAGATATCGCACGCCATGTGGTCATCTCGGACATTCCGCGCGTAACAACTCACCTTCCCAATCGTTTCGTCTCTGGGCGCATTTCGGCGTCTGACCCTCTGCCTCCTTACGAGTCGGAAGCTTTCCGTCAGCAGTCGGACCCAACGCCTTCATACTTGTCGCAGGTTCCAGAGGGCGGGCGGCCGCAGTGGCTCCGCGACCTCCTGGGCCAACTCAACAATGGTGCTCTTCCATTCCCACGATTCCAACAGGGCGGTAATGAGGAAGTGCGGGAGGATGATGTTCCATCGGATATTGAAGTCGACAGAGAACGCCCGACTGAGAATGCAATTCCGTCGGCGGAGCAGCAGGCGTTGCTCGAGCAGTGGCTCTTGGGACAGGGCATGCAGTCCCTGGAGGACTTCCTTCGCCAATATGGCGTAGATCGTGGAAACTGGGGAGACGTGACGGATTACACACCGCTGTCGGACTATCTGGATGCACTAGACAACTTGCATCCGGAATCTACTCGACAGAGGTTGCTGGATGGGCCGATCAGGGAGGCCATGGGTGATATTGTTGTCGACATGTTGGAAGATGAGCTTCAAATGCCGGTCGATGACGATGGTTTTTAAATTCTTGTTGCGGCTATAAATATCGATGTAGAATAGACAAAAGCAAGAGAAAGTAGTGATATTGACGATACCCTTTTATCTTTTCCACTACATGTTAATATGGATATTCATATGCCATCAACCGAGGCCAAATAGATCGCTGTTATATATCGGGAGTATGACATGCATGAACCGAACTATATATAGCCATGCAGAATGATACTACTGGCCGCAGATTCTGAAACTTCGATTTAATCAAACCATCCCACCAAGTATTTATTCATACACTTTATAAATCTGCCATTATCTTCATATAGATAGCAACAAAGAAAAATAACCCGCTTAGTCAAGCATTCTTCCCAATCGTCACGCTTTGACAGGCGGCCGGATCCACCCGCAATCATAATCTTAATCCCAGCTTCTCCCTTCCTCTCCCTGACACACTCGCCGAGTCGCGATCATTAATAATTTTCGCCAAAGAATTCCCTCACTTTTCTAGTCCAAATCGCCAGGATCTGACATCGCTTCGAACCATACTGTGGTGCCACCGTCTCTGCGCCCCATGTGTTCTGACTTCTGCGAATCCCTTGTATCGTCGATTGCGCACCGAGGTTCCTCAGAACAACCCTTGATTGCGCCGTGAAAGAGCTCAACCACCCCTTTCCTCTCCTTGGATCGTTGTCGCAAAGTTTATATCATCGATCAGCTGCCGTCAATATGCTACCCTTGTCGCTTTTGAAGAATAATTTTGCCGTGGAGGAGTCTATGCCGTTGACCTCTCGCGAAGCTGCATCTGGTCTTTTTGGTTCTATCTCTTTGACTTGCTGGATCTTTCTATTGGTATGTATTGCTGCTATAACCCGGGTGTATTATCTAGCTACATGATGAAACCGGAATGAAGGGATCGAAAAATTTGATGCTGAACGATTTCTTGCAGGCCCCTCAGCTTATCGAAAACTATCGCAATGGAAATGCAGACGCCATCTCTTTCGCCTTTATCTGTATCTGGTTCGTGGGTGATGTGACGAATTTTATCGGAGGTGTCTGGGCTGGACTGGTACCGGTTATCATTCTTATCGCGGTCTACTACTGTCTCGCCGACGGGATTCTCATCGGACAGTGCCTATACTACAAAGTCAAGAACAAACGCCACGCCCTTCACCGACGTCGCTCATCGACCGAGACCCCAGACCCGACCACTCCATTGCTAGGCCGCCGATTCAGCGATAGTTTTGAGGGACGGGATGCGTCTGGTCGACGCACCAGCCAGGCAGAGGATGCGCTGGCTAAGATTATCGAGGAGCGAGAAACAGGCCGCAGTGCCTGGATCAAGAACATCGGCAGTGTCTTGGGTATCTGTTTGATTGGAATGGCGGGTTGGACTATGGCCTGGCAATCAGGAGCTTGGAAGCCGACTCCGGAGGACCATAACGGAGGCGTGGACATGGCTGCTGGCGCTCAGGTGCTGGGGTATATCAGTGCGATTGCGTATCTGGGGTGAGTTTCTGGCATTGGCGATTGGCTTCTATTGGTATTGACTGACTGTTTCAGTGCGCGACTCCCTCAAATTTACAAGAACTACAGTGAAAAATCGTGCGAAGGTATTCCAACCCGTTCAACAAACTCACCCTCTTAGCGTATGAATACTAAACAATACTAGGTCTTTCACTCCTGTTCTTCATTCTGTCTCTTATGGGCAACCTGACCTATGGCGCTGGGGTAAGTTTTCTCATCCGGAATAAGATCCCATTAGAAAACATCAGATGTGGTTAAACTAACGCCTGTATTTCTTCTGGATAGATCCTCTTTCACTCCACCGACAAGAACTACATCCTGACCAATCTTCCTTGGCTGATTGGCTCACTGGGAACAATGGTCGAGGATGTCACCATCTTTGTGCAGTTCCGTATCTACGCCGTCCGCAGCGAGTCGACAGCGACGATGTGATCCGCTTTACGATTGTCATGTTTCATCATGTCTAGCGTTCTGTTTTGATTGGTTATATTTTGATTGTGGCTGTGTTAATTTCAGCCAGAAAAGTTTTGGTTAAAAGTTTTCAAAGTGGATCGAGAGAATTGCTTGCTGGTTTAGCAATGGGCATAGGGAGGGGCGTTGACTACTATCGAGGGGCATGTGTACTTATCACTAGCTTATCTACTTTATATTGTACCAGATTGACATGTGATAAAGGGAAATTACCTGGGACCAAGTTGGATCTCTATTGTACTTATACAGATAACAATGCAGACGGAATCCTTTAGTTCATGGTCGCATGACAGACATGGCATGAGAGCTGGGCACCTAATGCTAGCATCTAACTAGCATAACAAGCAAGCAGGAAACTAGAGAACATATCATAATTATATCCAGAGAGCCATTTGCACCCCGGCAAACATGTATGCCAATACTTTTTAATTTTATTCAATATGGCCGGAATCCTAGCGTCATCCGGTCCAGTACCTCTGTCACGACGGAGTCCATCATGCAAGCAAAGCGCCCAGTCCCACTGGATGTCCTTTGTCCGTTGAATCTTCTTTAATATTTTCCCATTTTGGTCTTCGTGCGGTCGCGTAGTATCGGGTACAAGAAATGTCGAGGGCAAAAGGTGGTAGGAAAGAAACGAGGAAAAAGGAAATAAGAAAGCCAAACGGATTAAACCGCTTAGTCGAAGAGACCGAAGCCCATGTCCTCGTCGGACTCCTCCTTCTCTATTCAAGCCGTTAGTTCCATATTCACTCATTTCATCTCTCTAAGATGTCGGATCATTACCTTCTTCCTTCTTCTTCTCGTCAGCGGCGGCCTCAGCGGGAGCCTCAGCAGCACCACCGGCGGCAGCGGCGGGGGCGGCAGGGCCACCGGAGCCAACGTTGGTCAGGAGCTCCTTGATGTCCTTGCCCTCGAGAGCCTGCAAAATCGCATATCGTAAGCCATTGAACCCAACCCATGATTTATTGACCCTTAGAATCCAGAATCGATTGCGGCCAGAGGGAGTATTGCGTCGCGAGTATATTTACCTTGGCGAAGATGGAAGTCCAGATGGGCTCAACTTCCTGAACCTTGGCGGCACTCAGGAGAGTCTGGATCTTGTCGGCCTGTTCAATAACAACGAATACGTTAGTACACAGTCAATTCCTGTACTTTTGTTGTCCCCTTTTCATCTCAGATCAATTTTTTTTTCTGTTCCACGTCCTCCTCTTATCCCTTCATATTCCTCCACACCATATCATTGTTGATCCTTCCATTCCATTGCGTATGCGGTCCAAACCCGGGGTCAAGGAATAGTACGTACGGTGACCTCAAGGCCCTCGTCGGCGAGGACAAGGGCAGCGTAGGAGCAAGCAAGCTCGGCGGTAGACATGGTGGTCGAGGGGGTTGACTGAGGACTGGAGTCTTGTCGAAAGAGGGATGGGGATGGAGGAAGAAGAAGAGGAAACGGAGACTTTTTTACTTTCTCTGTGGTCGACGTTCGGCTCTGCGCTTGTTCCCAGAAGGGAAGAGAAGTTGTGTGTTTCCGCGCAGAAGCCCTCGCTTAGGGCTATCCCGATCGGGTTTAGCGCGTACGCCCCTCTCCCGTGACTGCGCGCTTGTCCGCATCAGGAAAAGCAGCGCCGGCGATGCCATCATCGAATCTCGTTATCAACGGGTGACCTTTGCGATCCTATGTTGCATCATCCGCCTACTCGTTTTTAGGCCTATCTTTTGTCTTTGATCTGTTTGATTCAACCCTTATTTCTCAGAAATTATTCCTTCCGTATTTGAACTTCTGCACTCTTCTACTGTTCCCTCCCGGCGCTATGGACTCCCCCGCCATCCCCGTCCCGCTTGATCCGGATGAACAACCTATCCTCGAACGTCTTCTCCGCACTCGCGATGCTCTTCTGCTCATCAAACAAGACAAGTCTTCTTACATCAAGTCCCGCGATGTGCTTCCGCTATACGAAGAAGTGATTAAAGAGGTGGAGAAGCTCAATGCCGTCCGGAAGGAACATGACCGCCGGCTGATACACAACCGACGTTAGCACTGAGTGGGCCTTGCGTGGAGGAGTTGGAATGCGAAAAGAACGCGGGCTGATATTGCTATCGATATCTAGTGGATTATGTGTTGGACGACTGTTTTCAGTTGATCTCCTTGTTGTTTTTGACTGTCGGCAGAAACAATGAAGCCCCTGCAGTGTAGGTCACAGAGTCTCTACAATAGCCGAAGGCCTGACTGACGTGGAATTTGCGCTTTTATAGGTACACCTTGGCGACCACGGCTCAGGTATTTCTAGGCCCAAGTTGAGCGTACAATACGCGGAATCATGACCTGACCATACATCTAGCGCCTACTTGACCATCTCGAAGAGGCCGGTTTCTACAGCTCCAAGGACCTTAACTCAATCACCAAGACCCTTGAAAACATGCAAGAGACTCTCGAACGTGGCCGACAGACTTATTCTCCAGCTCTATTGACACTTCTCGAGAACCGATTGACTCAATGTCAGCTGTCGCTGGACAAGTTGCAGAAAGGCCTTTCCGTACTGGCTCCCGATCTTGTTCCCACCCACGAGACCCTCGTATCAATTTTGCGATCAACATCTGCGGTCAATACTCGTTCCAAGGTGGGCATGAAAAGAAACCCCAGGTTTTTGCGCCGAGAAGGCCCCACATACTGATAGTGGATTGATAGTTCTCTGCATCTGAGGTGAATGGTCTTCGAAACAAGTTGAAGAAGATTGAAGACACCACGAAAGACGGAAACTTTGTCGGCTCTGATGGTTCTCCTCTTGCGGGCCAGGAAAGCCTGAAATCTTTGATGTACCGGTGCTGGCGGTGGACTGAGCTTGTCCTTGAGCGGTGCGTATTAGATTGTCTAATAATTCATAGTGCTTTCTGACTGACTTGCTTGGCAGAGAAGGGAAAATCGACGAGCGGTTCCGGGAACAGTATGAACGACTGGTGGAAATCCGTAACCAACTAGACCGTCTGTCGGTGACACAAGCTTGGTCCCTTCGCGAAACCGATTTGTTTGGGTTCCAGCGCAAGCTTGACCGTATCGATGAAGCAAGAGTCGATGGGAATTTTGTGGGCATAGACGGACAGCCAGCAGATCTCCATGCGCAGCGGGTATGACGTCTCTTTTCCCAAACCGGCTAAAAGCGCCTGCTAACAACAATTCTCTACAGACCCTGTTGTACTTGATCCGGCGAAGCTATGCCTATATTTATGCTCTCCTTATCTCATCAGAGCCAGTTTCCGAGGCATTGCTGCCGGTATTCAACCAGTTACAGACTCTCCGTCGCTGCTTGATTGAGGTTAAAGAATCAGGAGGTGTCGCCAACTCTCGCGAGCTTTACCCGTATAGCATGAAGGTTAGTTTGAAGTCTTGTGGACGCATACAGGAGAGTTTGCTAATACAAAGCAGCTGAACTCGATTGATAACATGCGAGTTGAGGGAAAGTTTTATGTTGGCACCGACATCCCCGAAGGGCAAGGAAGCGTCAACGCACTGCTAGCTGAATGCTACGATATCGTGTGGGAGCTGCGGGCAGCCGTGGACGAAGAAGACAACAGGGGTAGCTCTTAGATGGATGCTCCTTTGAAGTTGCTGTGTCTTGATACTGTGCTTTTCTATGCCTTGTCTTCTTATTATTTATATCCTTGTTTGATGTACTAATGATGGCTGGGAGGTTATTTTCCTTCGGGGTACAGTTTTGCGTTTTGCTTTTGAGGTTGCTCTTATGACGGTTATGCTGGGGCAACATTTGTTTCTCCATATATTACTGTTGGATTCTCTTCATGACGGGCGTTCTCTAGGGCACATTATGACTTTCATATCTGGCTTGACAGAAGAAGGCCTGATCATGATGGCCATAATAATACATACAATTGATGACCTACTATTCCGTCCAGCTCTCATCCACAGTTCAAAAATACCGTAAGAACAACGTGATACCACTGTAATACCGAAACATACCCCAGTACGGTAAAAATGGAGATCCCGGCATCGGCGCCACCGTGGCCAATCAGAGCTCGGTTAATGGAAAGGAACGAAAAAATACAAAAAGCATCGCCCGGATTGCCTCTCTCCATTATCCCAAACCTCCGCATTCAACAGAGCACTAGGGCGACACGATGGTGACGCAGCTTGTTTGGCAGCGGGCCACTGCTTCTCGCAGAGTGAGTGAATCTTCATCATCGAACCAATTGATCGCAAATCCTCCGGTCTCCCTTACTGACTACTGCTCCCCGTTAGCTGGCACCGAGATGCCTCTCTCCACAAAGACTATTCGCCCGCCGTGGCATGGCCACTGAAGCGGCCGCAGCGCGCATGCCACCCTATCCGAAGATTGTACGAAACCTGGAGGAGGTTCGACGGGTTCTGGGATCGTCTCGATCCCTTACGTTGGCGGAAAAGATTCTCTACTCCCATTTGGACAACCCGGAGGAGTCATTGATGTCCGGCACCAACAATGGACGGGACATTCGCGGAAAGGCCAACTTGAAACTGAAGCCTGACCGAGTGGCGATGCAGGATGCTTCCGCCCAGATGGCTCTCTTGCAGTTCATGTCTTGCGGTCTGCCTTCGACCGCAGTGCCGGCTAGTATCCACTGTGACCACATGATTGTGGGGGAGCGCGGGGCGGATACCGATTTGCCCGCTTCGATTAAGGGAAACAGCGAGGTGTTTGATTTCCTTGAGAGTGCGGCCAAGCGCTACGGTATTGAGTTCTGGCCCCCGGTGCCGGTATCATCCACCAGAGTGTGCTGGAGAACTACGCCGCCCCAGGACTGATGATGTTGGGTACTGACAGTCACACTCCCAACGGAGGTGGTCTGGGAGCTATCGCCATCGGTGTTGGCGGTGCTGATGCTGTCGATGCGCTGGTCGATGCACCATGGGAGTTGAAGGCACCAAAGATCCTTGGTGTGCGTCTGGAGGGCAAGCTGAACGGCTGGACCGCCCCGAAGGACATTATTCTGCACCTGGCTGGTAAGCTTACCGTCCGTGGTGGAACCGGCTTCGTCATTGAGTACCATGGTCCTGGTGTGGAAACACTCAGTGCTACGGGTATGGCAACTATGTGCAACATGGGTGCTGAGGTTGGCGCCACCACCTCTGTCTTCCCCTTCTCCCCAAGTATGGTGCCTTATCTCGAGGCGACACACCGAGGCCATGTTGCCCAAGCGGCAGCTGAGATTGCCGCCTCTGGACCCGGAAACCTCCTGCGAGCCGATGGTAAGGCTGAATACGACCAGCTCATCACCATCGACTTGTCTACGTTGGAGCCCCACATCAACGGCCCTTTCACTCCTGATCTGTCGGTGCCCCTGTCCAAGTTTGCCGATACTGTTCGCGAGAAGAACTGGCCCGAGACCTTTGGGGCCGGATTGATCGGTAGCTGCACCAACAGTTCCTACGAGGATATGACCCGTGCCGAGGACCTGGTCAAGCAGGCTTCCGCAGCAGGACTTCAGCCCAAGGCCGACTTCTTCATCACTCCCGGTAGTGAGCAGATCCGCGCAACCCTGGACCGCGACCAGACGCTTTCGACCTTCGCCGACGCAGGTGGTGTTGTGCTCGCCAATGCTTGCGGGCCGTGTATCGGACAGTGGAAGCGAACGGACGGCGTGCCCAAGGGCGAGGATAACGCCATCTTCACTTCCTACAACCGCAACTTCCCCGGCCGTAACGATGGCAACCGACGCACCATGAACTTTCTGGCGTCCCCGGAAATCGTCACAGCTCTGGCCTACTCTGGCAGCACGACTTTCAACCCGATGACCGACAAGATTCAGACCCCCAGCGGCGAGACTTTCCAGTTCCAGCCCCCGACCGGCTCGCACCTGCCTGGTGATGGTTTCGCTGACGGCAACCCGGCATTCCAGCCGACGGCTGCCGTGCCAGACGCATCGTGTGAGGTTGTTGTTTCCCCCACATCGGACCGCTTGGCACTGCTGGAGCCGTTTGCACCATTCCCCGCTGGAGAGCTGTCCGGACTCCGCGTTCTGTACAAGGTCAAGGGTCAGTGCACGACCGACACTATCTCAGCCGCCGGTCCGTGGTTGAAGTACAAGGGACACTTGCCTAACATTTCGGCTAACACGCTTATTGGAGCGGTCAACGCTGCTACTGGAGAGACCAACGTTGCCTACGATGATGCTGGAAAGACCCACTCGATCCCCGACTTGGCAGCCCAGTGGAAGAGCGAGGGCACCGAGTGGCTGGTGGTTGCCGAGGAGAACTACGGTGAGGGTAGTGCTCGTGAGCACGCTGCCCTGCAACCCCGATACCTGGGCGGCCGAATCATCGTGTCCAAGAGCTTTGCGCGAATCCATGAGACCAACCTGAAGAAGCAGGGTGTGGTTCCCTTGACTTTTGCCAACCCAGCCGACTACGACAAGATTGAGGCTCTTGACAGTGTCAACACTGTTGGTTTGTACGATGTGCTGAAGGCCGGTGGACAGGGCGACATCCAGCTTGAGGTTACCAAGGCGAAGACTGGAGAGAAGTTTACCATCCCAGTGAACCACACCCTCAGCAAGGACCAGAGTGCATTTGTCCTGGCAGGCAGCGCATTGAACCTGCTGGCCAAGAAGGCCGGTGGTAACTGAAAAGGTTATATGGGGGAAATTGTCTGAATATGATTGTGTTTAGCATGTTTGGCGTTTTTGTATAGATATCCTGTTAATAATGAATACTATACTCGATCACTTCAACCTCTTCTTCCACTCCACCCTCACTATTATTAATATGTCAATGTCCATCTCAAAAACGAGACAAAAACCCTCGATCGTCCATGATGCAATCCCACATCAGCCCCACATCCTCCACATGTTCGTCACGATAAGGGCTTCAGCATAAATGGATCTATTCTCCATCTTGCTCTTCTCTTCCTCCATTGTAGTTACTATTCTTGTTTGACGATAGTATCTTCACAATGACAGAAACCGTTCGTCCAGCCTTTGAAGGTCGTCCTCGTCCTCTTCTCTCCTACGGCGTTCCCTTCCCCACCGCCGCCGCCCACCATGTCACTCATACCTTTAACACTTCCCGAGTCTACGTGATTTGCTCTGGATCCCTGGCTCGAAACACCGATTACCTAGATCAATTGAAGACAGCCTTGGGCCATGAACGTGTGGTGGGAACACGGATTGGGATGCAAAGCCACACGCTGTGGTCCGAGGTGGTGCAGATCGTCAACGATGCTCGAGATGTGCAGGCGGATTTGATCCTGACTCTGGGAGCCGGATCGTTGACAGATGGAGCAAAGATTATTGCATTTGTATTCTCCCCTTTCTCATTCTTCCTTGGAAGATATCAGTACTAATTGATTATCCAGGCTCTAGCCAACAACGTCCATACCGCTGCAGACCTCTCCACCCTCGCCCAGGGCCCCAACAAACGCCCTGAAATCAATCCCCCTTCTATCCCCATCATCTCCGTGCCGACCTCTCTCTCCGCGGGCGAATATTCTGACTTCGCCGGTGGTACGGAGGATTCTTCCCGTCGCAAGCACAGCTTCCAGAAACCTTTGCGTGGGCCCCAGTTGGTCATCCTCGACCCGACTCTCACGATCACCACCCCAGAATCTATCTGGCTCAGCAGTGGTGTGCGCGCTGTGGACCATTGCGTCGAGACACTATGCGCGGTTATTGGCGTCACAGACAAGTCGGATGCATTGGCTCGGCATGCGCTGGGTCTGCTGGTGCCGGGATTGTTGAAGACCAAACAGGACCGCGAGGATCGAGAAGCAAGACTGCAGTGTCAGTTGGGATCGGTGGATGCCATGGCTGCGTGTACGAGCGGGTCAGTAGAACTGGGGGCTAGCCATGGAATTGGGCATCAGGTATTTCCCCGTGTCCTATACTACCCAAGACATAGACTAATTGAAATAGCTTGGTCCCCTAGGAGTCGGCCACGGCGAAACGAGCTGCATCCTTCTTCCGGCTGCCTGCAAATTCAACGCCAACCACAACGCCAACCGAGACCGCCAGGAGCAAGTCCGCAAGTTCCTGGTGGAAGATGCGGTTGTTTTCTCCGTCCTCCAGAAACAGAACGTGGACATTTCCAAGGCCGACCTAGGAGATCTGTTGGACGCTGTGATTCGGGAATTGGGCATGCCACGATCATTGCACGAGGTGGGGGTGGGACGAGACAAACTGGATGCATTGGCGGCGCACAGTTTGCATGATCGATGGTGCCAATCGAACCCGGTGCCGTTGACAGAAAAGGAGCAGGTTCTGGAGATTTTGGAAATGGTGGTCTAACACTATATGCGCGGATTTCATCATCTTCCTCTTCTTCTCCTCATTCTCAATATACTTTACCCGTCAACCCCACATGCTTAGCAATCAACCTTCAACATGAATAGTATATAGGCTATATAGCACCTTGAGACATGATTGAAAATAGACAAGATCAATAGTGAAGAAAGAAAAATGTCTCCCCAGAATATCCTCCTCTTCGGCGCCACCGGCCAAATCGGCAGCTTCATCCTGTCTGCCATTCTCTCCGCCCGCCACGAATTCCAGCGCATCGCCATCTTCACTTCCCCCTCCACAGCCTCCACCAAAGCTGAACATCTCAATGAGCTGAAGAAACAAGGCGTTGAAGTCCTGGTCGGTGACATTGCAGATGAAGATGCCATTAAAAAAGCATACGAGGGTATTAAACCTCCTTCCATCCTATATAAATTGTTTCATTATATATACTAATCAAATGTCAGGCATTGACACCGTCATCTCCGCCCTGGGTCGAACCTCCCTTCAAGCCCAAATCCCCCTCATCAACATCGCCTCCTCAACCCCCAACGTGAAGTGGTTCCTCCCCTCCGAATACGGCACCGACATCGCCTACTCCCCCGCCTCGGCCAACGAAAAGCCGCACCAGAATAAACTCGCTGTGCGCAGAGTCCTTGAGTCCATCCCCGCGGAGAAATTAAACTATACCTATGTTGTGACGGGCCCCTTTGCTGAGTTTTTCCTGCATTTTCCCTCAAAAGAGGCTGAGGAGTCTGGGGGGTGGGATGTTAAGAGTAAGAGGGCTGCGTTGGTGGAGGAGGGCGGACAAGTTAGTTTGACAACTATGAAGGAGTGAGTTGTTTTTTTCCCGTTCCTTTTTCTGCTTGATATATGGGGTTGATGATGTTACAGTGTCGGTATTCTCGTTTTGAATACCCTTCGCAACCCTTCTGTTAGTCTAAACCGTGCTCTCCACGTCAACTCCTTCACGACTACGCCTGCCCAGATCCAGGCCGAGTTCGAACGACAAGTCTCTGCCGGAACACCCTGGTCTGATATTACCCGCACCTCGCTGCCTCGATTGCGAGAACTGGAGTCGCAGGCGTGGGAGGCTGGAAAGCCCTATGCCACAGTCTTGACCCTGAGACGAATCTGGGCTGAAGGCGGCACGTTGTATGAGCAGCGCGATAACGGGGTGATTGGAGAACCAGCTGTGGCGGAATTAGAAGAGGTTGTTGCAAACGAGGTCAAGAGACAGACGGATATATAGATGATATTATCCTATCTTGCTTCTGAGTACCCTGAATCCCATGTGAACCATGCTATGATCAACTACAGTTCCAATATCTAAACAGATAAACAGCAATTATAGAAAGAATACCGGACGACTGAATCGGGTGTATTTCAGGGCACGCTGATATAAGACACAAAAAGAACAAGAAAACAGTAGGAAAAGAAAAAAAAGGAAAAAAGGAAATGTAGTCATGAAAATAGAGATATCTTAGTTGCCATCTGTGCGTATTGCATATTCATATTGCGTATAAACTCATGCCAAAATCAACGTAGAAAACATCACTGGAAGTAGCTTCGCACCACTGCCTGGTTGTCTGGGTTGACACCTGACAGGATGTGGTCTGCGTTCAACCCAGTTGCGGCCACGAGTTGCTTCGCCGAGCTGGCAACCCGGACGGCTGTCTGGCCCTGCAGGGTTTCCGCCTCAAGGGCCTGCACAATGTGCCCAAATACCTTGTCGGCGTTGGTCATCACCACCGGGTTTTGCCTGTTTCGTCAGCTTGCTGTTTTTCAGAGAAGACTTGGGGAAACAAAAACTTACTGGTCAATCAGCTGTGCCAGGAAGGAGTAGGCATATGGAGCCGCCTCTTCATCATAAGTGATGGGCAGGGAAGTGATCCAGCTCGCCACAACTTCCTGTGCGTTTGACACCTTGCTCGAGTTGTAATGCAAGATCTTGGCGACACTGGCCGATGCGTTCTCAGTTGCAAACACATGCTCCTCTGTCCGGGATTGGGGGTACTGCGTAACACGCAGAAGGCTGGGGATGCTGGCGGCCACAAAGTCACTCCATGCCGGTCCTCCCTTCTGTGCAGCAACGCCCACACCGTATGCTGCTGCTTGTCGGTTGGCTGCGTTCTCATCCTGTAATCCTGCGGCCAGTGGTTGCATGATGTGGTCCTTGTAGGTCCACGAGTCACCGCCACAGAACTCCAGCACGTCATCCATAATGCACAGCGCCCACTGTCGCTGTGTTGGGTCCTGGCTTGTGATGAAGGCATCGTAGAAGGGCAACAGAGTCTGCCAAGTTGGCAGGAAGGTGGTGCCTTGGTTCTTGAAAATCGTGTGGAAAGCCTTGTTCATGTCGCTGAGCAGGTTCTGATCGTCCTCAACTGCGTATTCGTAGTCCAGGTTATCCTCCTCACCCTCATCGGCCTCGGCCCGGTCCTCCAAACGCGCCTTCACGCGAAGCTGGTAGTCCTCCAACGTCGACTTGGCTGACTGGATGAATGCCTGCATGTGTCCCTGGTTCAGGCTGTTCTTGCCCGCCACCTCAACAGACTCGTAGAAGCACTGGTACATCTCCGCCAGTGTATCCACTGTCGGCTCGGCGCTCAGAACCTCGATTATCTTCTCGGCAACCTTGTTCCACATCTCTGCGAATCCAGGAGACTGGTCGCCGTGCGCTTTGCGGTAGGAGTTGAGCAACTGCGGGATCAACTTGGCCGAGGAAACTCGCACGGGGTCGTGGAAGAAGAAAGCAAGACCAGGAACAGCAATCTTCTCCATAGTCTCCAGCACATACGGTTCGAATGCAGCCTCCAGGATCTGAGCGTAGATGGTGATCAACTCAATAGCAGTGTTCTTGTCTTCCAGAGCACTAGTCTTGATACCGATAATCTTACCCTTGAGCGGCACCAGTTCCCATCCTTCGTCTTGCTCGACCTGGTCGATCTGGTCCTCATCATCCAACAGCTGAATGTCGGCCTTGGCAGCCGCAACCGCCAGGAGAGGGGGCATGACACCGGGCAGATAGGGGACGAAGTCCTGTCCAAGCACTCGGCACATACGACCCCAGCAGTGGAGCAGGTACTGCGACTGTGGGTCGTCTGCATCCACAATGTTCTGCTGAATGTTACCAAGCAGCTGCACCAGGTTCAGCGCGTCCTGGCCCATCTTCTCCTTGCCAACTGCGAGAGCAATCAAGGTCGCACACTCCATGGCCTTGGCACGCAGCAGTCGGTATTCCTTGGACTGTTCCTCATTCAGGACGTTGAACAGCAAAGGCATGAGGGTCTCGTAGTACTGTCCGAAGGCTGTCTCGGCGGAGTCAGCAATGGTCGCGATGGTGGAAAGCGCCTGCTCCTGCACGTAGCGCTTTTCGCTACGCAGAAGCTGCAACAGGTGTCTCAGGAGTTCGGCCAAGTACGGCTCAAGGACCTTTCTCTCGGCTTCCTCACAGAAGTTGACCAATGCGGCAGCTGCGTGGGCCTGGACGCGGGGCTCTGCGCTGTCGAGGACTGGAATAATGTTGTTCAAGACGATGGCATGGTACTTGTCCTGCATTGTGCCAGCAAAGTCGGTGCTCATCTGGCCCAAGGCGTTGCAGCCAGCATATCGGACACGGGGGTGAGGGTCCTGGAGGGCTGGGACGACAAGCGCCAAAACCTGGTCGAGTTCGCCAACCATAAGATCACGGCAACCCTCGGAGATAGCGGAAATGGCCATGAGCGCCGCATGGCGATCGCGCCAGGCGGAGGACGACATCATTCGAGGGATCCAAGAAAAGGTAGCGGGAAGAATGATCTGACCACCGAGCTTGTTGGCCAGACGGTCCATGCACTGCTCTCCAGCAACGTGGTTGAGGTCGCTCTCCTCGAGATCGAGCTAGAAAACAAAAATCAGCATAAAGGTAAAAGGGGGTCTTAATGAGTGAATAAACTCACATCCTCAGAGGTGTTCCATTCAGATGCATCATCATCGTCGACTCCGATGTCAGTCATCAAGCTCAGACACTGGGTCACCATCTCCTGTGCAAATTCGGGGTCCTTCTTGCAAGTGTTGGGGGCGTAGTCGGCAAAGGTTGCCATCAACTCCAGGGCATTCTGACGGACCTGGTCACTAAGCTCCTTGTCGGAAATCACGCTGATGCTGAATTTAACCAAGTTGTTGAACATGCTCTTGAACATCTTCGGGGAAATCTCCGCAAGTTCGATCAAGGCCAAGAAAGCGGAAGAAAGCTCGTCGCTCTCAGAAGTCTCCTTCAGAGGGGGAGAACATTGAGCAAGTCGGGAACGAGAGGGAAGAACTTGGGCTGGGACTTTTTGGAAATGGAGCGGAAGAACGAGGCGAAGGCTTCCATGGCGGCAATTCGCACCTACAACAGTGAGTCAATGACAAGACTCATGGAAAGAAAGTCAAATGACATACAGAAATGTTCTGCTCCTTGAGACCCTTGCTGAACACGTTCAAAACTGCGTCCTCATGCTGCTTCTCAATGACACCGGGAGTGGTCGAAAAGATACGGAAAGCTGCTTCTTGCAAGCCGGTGTCGGCAGACTGGCTGGCCTGGAAAAGCACTCCCAGGAGCTCCGGCCACGAATCTCCTATAAAGGAAAACAAAAATCAACCATCAGATAAACGAAATCGGCGGTGGCAGGGATCCTTCATCTTGCATACCATTGTCGGTGTATTGTCTCGCAATCTCGGCCACGGCATCGCCAATCTTCTTTCGGGTGTCGTTGATGGACTCGCTAGTCAGGCAGGTCACCAACTTCTGGCGGATGACCAATCTCTGTTCGCCGGTCAGGGTCGAGAAGAGCTCCTTGGCTTCATTTGTGACGGGGTCTTTTCGTGTCTTGGTCGCTATTCTTCGAAAGAGCACTGCAGAAAATGTACGGGTCTAGGATGCAAGATATAAGTAAATGCTTTTTCCTTTCTTCTTCCCCTCCGTTGCCCGATGTATATTTTTTTCCTTCAGCAGATCACCCCCTCTTTCCGCCTTTTCACGAGGAACTTACCACTGCATCCTCTGCGCCCTGAATCTGTTCCGTCAATCCCATCAACAGGACATCCGGACGACCTTGAATCCAATCATTATTCAACTGTTCTTCCGCCTGGGTTCGGATGGTGTTGTCGGGGGTGGTCAGCCCGCGCAGCAGCTGCGACAGCGCGGAGTGGACCTCGGGAGGCAGCAAGGACATTGTAACTGCTCAGACTCTGACTTTCCAACCGGGCGTACAAAGTCAAAGAGTATTCCTGATCAGGTGAAAAAAATGATACTGGAAAAAACACGGGTTTCAACGTTGAACCCGAGGGGTAGTCGTAGTGGGGGGCTAAGTTAGAAGGGGAGAGGAAGGAGGGTTTTTGTTTTTGGTGGGGGAAGAAAGAAGAGTAAAGGCGCAGTAGAATAATTAAAGATCTGTTGGTCGACAGGACCAGAAATTTCTCTCAGTGACAGACACCGCTCAGACGCAGGCTCAGCATCCCAGCCGGACAAAGAGCTCCTGTCGAACTGAAGTGAGAAAGCAGCGAAATAGAGGGATTGACGTGAAGGAGTCGATGTGGGATGTTGAAGCCCCAAAAAACCAAAAAAATTCCAGCCTCGAACGACTGGACAATGGCATGCGCTAGGCCGAAAGGGGTAATCAGGCATCCAGGCATCGCAAGATAAACAATCCCAATTTGATAGATCGCCATTCTCTTTCTATGTTATATAATCTATATTTTCTGGTACAACACATTATTTTCAGTTGCTTTTCATTGCTTTTTATTTTCCAGAAAGAAAATATGTGCATTGAGGCTAAACTACGATCTCAATATAACCAACAGCAGCGGTATCCGGACATGTGTAGTAGCAAGATTAGAAAAAAGAGATTTGATAAGAAAAAGAAAAACGAAAATAACGACGCTCTTGGGGGTTATAAGTACGACAAAAGCGGAAAGGGGGTAGTTCACATAAACAAAACACGTCCTATCCCTGTGGGATTCGAACAGCCTTCATCAACCAAGGGACCTTCGATTACCGTCCGGCGGGCCGGCTCAGAACGAACACACCGACAATGACAGCAGCCAAGGTCACGATGGCACCTGGAAGTAGTAGGTCGTTGGGCACGCCAGAGATAATCTGGTCCTCCGGTGGGTGCGAGGGGAAACTCTGCGATCGGCTCTTGACGACGGGGGGGCTCTTCCACTTCTTCCGTGACAGGGGAAGGGCTCTTCTCCTCGACAGGAGTGGGAGCGTGGACGACGGGAACGGGCTGAGGCTCGGCAGCGGCGGGAATTGGAGGGTGCACAGGGTCATGCACAAACAGGTCGACCTTGTCATGGCGAGATAGCCGTGCAAGGGTCACGGCATCGGAGAGATCCTGATCCGTGGTAATCGAAACGGTATCACCTTCGTTGTCCAGGTAGCTCAGAGCATAGCCGGTGTTGCTGAGTCTGCCATCCTCGCAGACGGCTTCACCTCCAACGGCTTCCAGCTCGGGGCCCAGCTTCGCTGTCACCTGTGTGACCAGCTCAGCGATACCAGCAGATTGGAGAATGTTCACGCGGTGCACGCGGCCGCTGGGGGCCTTGAACTTGAAGGGGAACGGGTGGTCCTCCTCGTGGTGGTGCTCGATGAATTCCGAGTGTTCGTCGCCGCCGTGGTGCGATGCGGACTCATTAGGAAGCACACTGTCTCGGCCCTCGTAGTGTCTGCTCTGGTCAGGACTGAGGACCGAGCGGTGCGGAGTAGTAGGGGCCTGGTGGCTGCCGGAAACCATCGAGTCCGACTCGTTATCCATGGAGAGCCAGAACTTGTTCCATGCAGGGCCCTCGTCGTCATGCGTCGACATCGAGTTGATCTGGAAGAGCCAAAGTCAGTTGATGAGAACCAAGATCCATGATACAAGTTGGACTCACCTGCTCCAATGTAGCGTATGTGAGCTTCAGAACGTCAACCATGCCGACAATCTCGCCGCCCTCGTTCATCACGGGCAAATTGAGGTAGTGGCCGTCTGTTTCAGATTGAATATTAGTATCGCAAGCTATTCGGGAAATAAAGAGTTACTGACCATGCATCTTGCGGAGCGCAGCCTGGATACTCATATCTGTCGGAGCAAAGTCGGGGTGGGGGGGTCATGACACGGACGACACTGCAAGTAGCGGGGTCCATTCCAGGAGCAATGACACGCAAAACGATATCCTTGCTAGTGAAGATACCGGTGATCGAGCCCTGGTCCTGCACAAGCAAAGCGGTGGTATGGTGTTCCTTCATCTGAGCGGCCGCTTCCTTCACAGTGGTTCGGACGGAGACGGTAGTTGGGGGCATGCCGTCCAAAACGGTCTCGAGAGTCGGGCCGGACATCTTCGAACGCAAGGCCTCGACATACTGGATGATCTGCTGAGGCTGACTGGATCCAAGCTCGGTCTGAACACCTTCCAATGCGTCATACAGCTTCCGAGAAGAGCTGTAGGCGCGTTCCAGCTTCTCCATCGCGTCGTAGAAGCACTTTGTGATATCGAGAACACCCGAAATGTCCTGGTTCTCATCCATAACTGGCAAGTGTCGGAACCCTTTTCTGACCAT
The DNA here is from genome assembly GCA_019976455.1 of Aspergillus sp. 'subgen. Cremei'. NCBI lineage: Eukaryota > Fungi > Ascomycota > Eurotiomycetes > Eurotiales > Aspergillaceae > Aspergillus > Aspergillus sp. 'subgen. Cremei'. The sequence goes on from JAFBMR010000005.1 coordinate 3,594,686, forward strand.
GAGATCGAGCGCATCGGTAGCACTAGTGTCCGTTCTCGCACACAGCGGGTTCTTGGTCATAATCTCAGAGACTGTAACCTGCTGGGCCTTCTGTCCAGTTCCAACAACGCGAAATGCGAGATCCTTAGCAGTGAAAATACCGGCAATGCGGTCATTGTCGTCGGTCACCAGAACGCAGTCCTCTCTCTTCGCGGCCATCAGCTGAGCGGCCTCGGCAATAGTGGTGTTGGGCTTGATTTGGAGAGCCTGGCTAGGCTTCAGGGCCAGGACAGTTCCCGGGGAGCCTTACGGGAGCGACTGGCTCTGGCCGGGTTCTGCCTCTTCTTGCTGAGGTCCGACTCCATCTTACGTCGAATTGCCTGATCATCCCGATCGGATTAGCCGGAGAACCAAGCGGTCGAGTCATTTTCCACCGCCGAAACGACGAAACCATTACAATCTCGATTTTTACACCCAATGGACTGTTATCATACCTCATCGCGCTTCGACTGGTTCTGTCTCTGTCTACTGCTTGCAGCACTCATAGTGGAACCCCCAATGTCGCTCGAAGGAGTGTGCGTAGTGGAGGACGTCTCAGGCCGAGGTCGGGGAATGTGGGATGCAGCTGGGTTATCAAAGTCAGGCAATCTACCTCTTCCAACAGTTCGGTTGGCAGTTGTCCCTCTGAAGGTTCCTCCCGTAGCGGACATTTTATGATGGGGTATGGAGTCACAGTGCGTGACTGATGTAGGTAGGGAAAGCAAGGGAGGAGGGACAAGGTGTACGAGTCGGACGGTGAAGAAGGAGGGGGAAGGGGGAGGGGGAAAGACAAGAAGACAATATGTCTAGCACAAAGCAAGGAAGAGAGAGAAAGAGGAAGAGAGGAAAAAGAAAGGAAGAAAGAAGACGAGAAAGATACGACTAATCCGCGAGCGACAGTAACCAACAGGGGTGCCTCGAACAAGAGGTTAAAGATCGTTAGTTGCTGCTCGATTACCACTAAGCGTTAGGCTGGCTTACCGACCAGCAGCAAAACACAGACGAACTGCCTGTAAACAAGCCGCTCCATTGGGGGTCAGTCCACTTTGGGGCCCACGTGATAGCTTCGGTATGTCGGCCTGGGTGCCTCAGGCGGTGACTGACGGAATCACCGCCTGAGGCAGCAACATCCCGTGACCCGCCTCGCTTAAGGGCATAGGGCTTCCCACAAACGACACAACCAACCATCACGAGAGCGAGAGTCCGACTCCCAGTGCCTTCGACAACCCAACCCGACAGCCAAGTACGCCCCCCTTTTTATCCCCCCGACTCATTCCATATCTGACAGTTCCTCGTTGCAGAGAAATCCGTCAAAATGGTCAAGAAGAGGGCGAACAAGTAAGAACGAACCCATCCCGAACTATCTATCTATATTCCTTTTGTGCCTCCGCAAATGCACCACCCGCGGGACCGACATTCATTATCTCCGGATATCATGCACCCGTTTTATGATGCGAGCGAGTGGGAATTTAAAGAGAACATGAAATAAACAAAAAAGGAATTATGGACTTGGACAAGCAAGACTGACTGTTTGTTTTACAGCGGTCGCAACAAGAACGGCCGCGGCCACGTCAAGCCCGTGCGCTGCTCCAACTGTGCTCGTTGCGTTCCTAAGGACAAGGCGATCAAGCGCTTCACCATCCGCAACATGGTTGAGTCCGCTGCCATCCGTACGTTCGATCCTATACACCTCGCCAATTGAGTCCCATCCAAAACCCAAGGAACATATGCTGTCGAAGAGTCGGGATCGAATCTGAATGGAAACATTGGGGAGTCTACGAGAGCCAACGAGAAGACGCATATTACCTGGTGGTTGGGACGGCAATTAGTTCAAAAGCAATTGGGGCTAACATGTGGATTTTTCTCCGGTACAGGTGATATCTCTGACGCTTCCGTCTTCACTGACTACGCCGTCCCCAAGATGTACCTGAAGCTTCAGTACTGCGTCTCCTGCGCTATCCACGGCAAGATCGTCCGGTACGTATTCACTACGCGAATGAGTGATGTTAATAGAAGTATCAAGCTGACTCGGTGCTTTTTCTCCAGCGTTCGCTCTCGGGATGGTCGCCGCAACCGTGCTCCCCCGCCGCGCATTAGGTACAACAAGGACGGCAAGAAGCTGGCTCCCCCTCAGGCCGCCAAGGCTTTGTAAGGAAGGAGAAAAAATGAATAAAATGGAATTAGCTTTGAAAAAATGACTTCTGTTTTGTCTCTTTTTTTCTATGTGATGAACAACCTTTCTTCTTCTCTTCGTGCTTGATTCAAATTGAATGGGTTTCAGTTCTTTCGGGGTTGAAGGCATACCTAATGGTCGCCGTGGGCAGGAGAGAGACGACAAATAAAACAAAATTTTAAAAACATAGGATCATTCGTCCACGAACACATCAAGGTAAAATGTGAACTATGAAAGGAAATTAGGAAAAATGGTGGAGGATGAGAATCAGATACCAGGAGACTGGTTCTCCTTTTTTTCTTTCTGTTTGCCTTTTGTACATGTGTCGACGACCTTGGACATGGCAATGAGGAAACCAATCTCAGATAATGATAGAAAATGACAAGATATTCTACGACATTTTTCAGGTTCTTGTAAATTGATACTAGATAGCTCTTCCCTGTTCCACAGCGGAACTATGTATAAAAGTATGCTATATTTAGTGACTACTATACATGATGCAATAATTTTTTTTGGGAGATACGATATATACCCAGGGGTATGTATGCTCCCCATATATGTTCTAGACTCAGAACAGTGAAACAATTATATATATATATATATCTGTTTCAAGGATACAGATATCCCTTTTCAAAATAATTCCCATACATATCCACTACCCCACTGCGACCCTTTGGCGCTGCATTTCGGACAATTTTCACCTCTCCTTTCCAGTGCCCCTCAACAAAATGTGCCATGGACAAAAGCGGCGCGGATTTTCCCGTTAAAGTCATCAAACTCGGAGACGAGGATATCGAAAGCGCGCGGAGAGAAGAGGTGGCGCCATTTGTACTTTGTCGTGATCGCTGAGTTCGCATCAGCCCTTCGTATTCCATTTTCTTCGTGCGTCGGAATGATGCCAACTCAGCGACGAGATCCACCTCGGGGATCTCGACTGACGGCTGGGGTGCCGCAGATGTGGAGGTCATGGAGTTAGGCCGTGAACGGCCTTGCTGCGAGTGCTGTCGATTCGAGTTTAGCAGGTTGGGGGGCTGGAGGCCTCGCGCTCTGGGGTCCCCGAGTGGATGGAATCGTCGTCTTCTGGCATTAAAGTGACTTTCTCGTTGAGAGCAGCCATGGGGAAGTACTTCCCTGGGTCATTTTCTGGGATGCCACACTCATCTTCACCGAAAAAGCTGAAGTCACTCATGGCTGCTGACCACATGTTCTCTGAATCCCGATCTCCGGTGCTCGATTTTGACGTTCCGTTTTGATAGCCCACAGATCTCCATGGGGTTAATTTGGCAGGACCCTTCAGGTTCGGCGTGGGTGTGATTTCCAACACTAAGCGTTGCAGACCGAAAAGTGATCGAGATCGTTGCTGCTCAGCGTTAAGTCGCGATCGACCAGGAGGCAACGAATAATCCGACCCCGCCTGAAGGGTTGCGAGTAATCCTTCATTCGAGCAGGCAGTAATAAAACGGATTAATGACGTGAGTATTGGTGAGTTTGCAGGGACATGTGAGGGAACATCTGTCAGGACCAACGTTTCAAGGTGAGGGATGTGGGATGGATGTAAATGAGGAAAGTTGCTATCTCTGCTATCTCGTCGAGGAAGGGTTTGGTTTTTGGGTCTTTTGGCAAGAAGTTCTTGTATTCTATGCGCGTGGGGGTCTTCTGTTGAGAGAGGAGAGCTGCGCTGTGGCACTGGCTCAAGCATCTCCGAACACTTGGTATCTGGATGACCATACCCGGTTAGCATTGTGCCCTTCTGGTTTGACCGAGATCTTGAAATACCCTTTCCATTTAGACCTAGCTTGTCTTCGTCTAACCCAACTACTTCTGGTGCATATGCAGAACCACGTCTTGGTACTGGGGGCGGTTTATCAGCTAACACAGATTGTTCTCCGGCAGAAGAGGAGGACGGGCCTGTGACTGCAGGTATTGAGGTATCTGCAAGCTCATATACAGCGTTTACCCCCATGGGCATTTCATGAATCTCATTCGTGGCATCTAATTCTCTCGGCTCGTGAGTCCGCTCAAGAACGGTCTGGGCGCCTTCACCTGGAAGCTCTGGCAGAAAGACATTGGGGGAAGCAAGGTCTTTGAATGGCACCTCAGCTGTGAGGACAGGGTGGTGAGCACGAAGATATGTCAAGTTCTCCTTTGCAGAGACGCCCAGAATTGGTACGAGTTTCTCTGCACCGGGGAAGGTTTGGTGATCTTCATACTTTGGCGAAGAGATGGCAACTGGTCCTTTGTGTAGCGAAACCGCAGTATCGACTGTTCCAACATCGAGAGCATGTAGCCTCTCTGAAGCTAAAAGACTTGCAACACCTTCCACTGTGATTTGATTGTCCGCTATATAGAGATGTGTGATTCCAACATGTGGGAGGTTTTCGACCCAGGAACGACCTGTCAGAGGGCGAGTTAACATTTTGATGAATTGCTCATCTAGATCTGAACGTTTAAAAAATTCTGATCTGGCTAGAGTCGGAAGAGATTCAAATATGGCATTTGGTGACCTCACTGTCTCTCTTCCCCTGCTGAGCTCAGTTGAAGAGCTGTTTGGAGGTAGAAATGAGGCCTGCAATAGAGACCGAACAGCCATATCAGTAAGCACATTCTCTCGTAAGTCAAGAAATCTAACTCGAGTGCCAATAGCATTAGCTAGAAACTGGGCATCAGTGTCCTTCAAGCCGATAGCCCGCAGTTTCAGCACTTGGAGATGTTCTAACTGGGATAGGGCAGATAACACAGCACTATCACGGGCAGATTTGGTATAGGACAAATCAAGATATATCAGTTCCTGAAAACGCAATAGAGTCTCTGCCACCCCTTGAGATGTAGTATTAGGCTCGCGCTCCGCTAGCAGTAAGCGAATGTTGTATGTATGGAAATCCACCGAGCCCGATGATTGTCCACTTGCAGTGAGACTTTTCAAAGCAGTCATGGCATTATGATCGAAAAAAGGTAGTTTGGAGACCATCAAGGATTGAAGACATGGCAGATATTCGAGAATTTCCTTTAGCCATTCCGGTCGCGGGCCGCCGTAGATTTCGGACAGAGCTGGGGGAAGATGAAGCGTATGGGTCAGCATTCGCACCTCGAGCCGAGCATATTTCAAGGTTCTCCTGAATCTAGT